>CAMTDV010000024.1:73103895-74303895 GCA_947069175.1 Scalesia atractyloides
CTTACAAATAAAAACAAAAACTAAAACAATAAAGATAAAAATTAGTTAAACTCAAGTGGGACCAAGCTATATAATTAAAAATAAGTTAACTAAATTTCTTAAACCCAATCCCCTGAATTCCCTATTTTCTCACCGGAAGCACCAAATCGTCAACCACCGATAACATCACCACCATCCGAAAAAAAAAAACCACCATTGATGCCCCTAGAACCGGTATACAATCACTCGCCTCCCCGTAACCATTGAACCAACCTACGGAAACCAAATTGAGCCAAACATACAATGTTCCGTCATCGTCACCTGTAATGTATCGGGCCAATATATACAAGATATGTTTTATGTGATCTGTATTTATACAAAATCGAGTCAATATATACATACACACCATATATGTACACACGCACCAACACTCAAATCACTCACTCCTTATCATCTTCATCCTTTCTCCAATCTGTATCGTATCTATTTCACCAAACTCAATCAACAACCTAAGGTTTACAATTTATCTAATTCAAACAACTATCACAGTTGTGCGATACGATTTAGCCGCTCAATCGACCACTGGTGGCTCAATCTGCCGGCAAAAGAAGCTCCAGAGATTGCCGGTAGCTCGAGCTTCTGTTCTACCCAGATGCTGCGTCATGATTCCGAGAACGCTCGGTTCAATAAGGCAGGGAATAAAGTCGGGCATGTAGTGGGAGTTTGTAGGTGCTAATTTGGTGAGAGTGAGGGAGAAAGGTGTGATTGGTTCGGGGTGGTCCCAGCGGCGAAGTTGTATAAGAGGCAGATGGGGGTGGTGATGATGTAAGTCTGATGAATGGGGGTGGTGATTGTAACATTTGTCAAAAACGGGTTTCCAAACCCGCTCCGTTTTGTAATCGAATATCAAGTTTTAAATGTCACGTTGCGTATTTATGGCTATTTTGACTTTTAATGATACATAATTAATAAACAAACTAAACTATAAAAATTATAATTGATAAAAAGTAAAAATAAAATAAATAACAATAAAATGAGGCTGCCGGGACTAGAACCCGGGTCAGCCGGGTTGAAACCCAAAGACTTAACACACACACACATCACCACTCCGCCACTTGTTGTTTTCTGTAAATATTAAGAAACAATAAAATTTTATGGTCTTCCATGAAGCAACCGGTTACGCCATCTATAACCGAAATCGGTCGTCAAACGTCCAAAGACATTTGGTTGATCGCGGTTTACCGATTATAACCGCTACACCGACGTTTTCAATCAAGTTGCTTTGAAAGAACTTGAATTCTAGAAGTGAATCGGTTTTTATAACCGAAAACTTTCAATTCCAGCATAACATCAATCTCTGTTCTCTGTCGCGACGCAAACACACTTTACAAACTCTCAATTACATTTCCGCACAATTTTCAGTCCACCGGAGAAGCTATTTGAACTCGCCGGAAAGTTTCTGCAAGTCGCCGGAAAACCGTATTCTTCATCAAAAAAGTAAGTCTTTCAATACCGTTGTGGTCTATCAATTGTTAAGCTATTTCTAACTCGGACCTTTCAATTGAAATCGAATTCAGACGCTGTTATCGGATAATTCCAGTTCGCCGGAAAATTTCTGGAAATCTTTATTTTCATCTGTGAAACGGTAAGGACATTCAAACACTCTGTAAACGTTTGTTTAGCACTTCAATTCCACGATTAGCTAATCAAAACGGTTAATTGGCTTGCTCAGTTGAAGTTTATAAAAACAGAGACCGACGCCTTGCCGGAATTCTGAAATAAATCGTTCACCGGTATGTTCACTTCTAAATATCGTCTCTGCCATTTCATATTAGTCTGTACAATGTTTATCAATCGAATTAAACAAGATATAATGGTGTAATCTGCTGTCTGTAAAAACTAACGAAGAAGATGAACTGTGCTAACATTATAAGGATAATTAAAATTGGTATTTTAAACGGGTTAGACACACAGTCCAGCGATGGACTGTGTGCATATACATATCACACGCCGCGAGTTCGATCCCTCTTACACACGCCCTCTCGGTAATAAAAACGTTTTATTTTTCTAACTGAACCGGGTTAACTTACGTTAGTTGTTAAGTATAATAAAAATTTGTATATTAACCAAGTTAGACACACAATCCAGCGGTGGACTGTGTGTAACGTTAAAGCACAGGTCCCGGGTTCGAGACCTGTTAGTAACACCGGTTCGATGATTTAAAATGTTTTTGAAAATAAAAGAATTTTGGATAAGCCGAGTTAATATATAAGTATAATTAAAAACAGAATTATTTCAGGTTAGACACGTAGCTCAGTTGGTAGAGCTGCGTGCACGCGTACGGGAGGTCTCGGGTTCGAGCCTCACCCAGCGCATGTATTTGCACAATAAACCGGTCAACTAGTCAACAAGTCAAACGGTCAACGGTCAGCGAAAAAGTCAACACATTTTTATATTTTTATTTATTTAATTTAATTTAAAAATCAATTAAAAATACTTAAAAATAATGTTTTTAAAGATAGGAAATAGCCTTAAACTCACAAAAATATATCTAAAAATCCTATTAAAATTATTAATAAAATCCACTCGTTTACCATATTTTCCGTTATTATTTAGGTTAGTAATTCTCGTTGTTCAACTATTCCAACTCGTGCGCATCTCACCATCTCCAATCAAACGCACCCAATGTGAGTGAATCTTTACAAATTCCCTGTTTTAATCACGTTTTTGGGGTGTATCATGTGTCTTGCCACTTATTATACTTAAATCATTGTGCATATATCATATCATGAACAAATGTGTATTCAGTTTGATTCAATTGTTTGTGTGGTTATTGTTAGATTTAATTCATTACTTTCAGTACATGCAATTTCATAGGCCGCCGCTCCCCATTACATTATGAGCATTGAGCATGTTCCCCATTACATTATGAGCGTGAACCTGGCGTGCCAACATACGATCGGCTCCGTTTGATTGAGCCTTGATCGCACAGACATTTATCATTTTCAGTACATGCAATATGATCGGCTCCGTTTGATTGAGCCTTGATCGCACAATTTCATTCATGTTATATATTTATGCAAGTTGATATGTTATGGTATGCTGTTGGTATGTTATTGTATGTTATAGTTTGTGGTTGTTATTGCTACTGTTTGATTTTGTACATTTGCTCACTTATGATTATTGCACAATTTTTCCTTGATAAAATAACAAGAAAATCAATTATAAATGTTTATCTAACAAGGTTCACTCGCCAACTTATGTTGACCCAAAAACCCCCATTTTTACACATGATACAGGTGAACCAGCTGCAGCCAGAAACACATAGGATTGGCCTAGAAGAATAAAATGGTTTAGAGCTTGGAATTGTTTAGTTGGTTATTTTTCTTTGTATTTGTATGGACATGTTTGGATTATTGAGAATGTAATTTTGATTTAAATAAATATGAAACATAATAGTAATATCATGAGCTTTTGGTGATAACCCAATTATGCCCCCACTCTTATTCCGCTGCGGGTCGGGGTGTGACAGATTGGTATCAGAGCCATGACTATAGGGATATAGGATAGGTTATTAGACCCTTAGAACCTATACTATAGTTGTTTAGAAATTTTTAAGATTTTTGTGTGTTACATGCCAAATTTCATGATGCTTATATGTTTTATGTTAAATGTTACATTCAATGTTATGCAAGCATGTTCATAAGTATATATTATCATATAATGCCTATCATGAATCATATTCTCATAACATATCATATCCATGAAAGCACACACCACATCATTATCATGATTGCTTTTACAACGATTTTTGTATTTTCAAATTTCATCAAAGTGAGTTCTCATGACAGGCATGTAGTAACTGGAAGGGTACTAGTACCGGTAGTCGGAACGTCCTGTCTAGGCTGGCATTCGTATAAATCCAAAATAAAGGACCAGTTTGCCTACCTGGGGACTAACGATGAGAGTACGAAGTACCTATTAGGCCAAAGCATGCTATACCAAACGTTGTGTGAGCTAACCCCACTTTGAGTTGTCATTGTGTCTACACCTGGACACATTCCGACCATACATCTCGTAAACATATTTTGTGGTTTGCATTCGGGTGATGCGAGTGTTAAATCGCCAATACTAATGTGAATCCTACCAAGCCAATAGCCATGGGGGCCCACATGACTATACAGGTGAAGGTATGGGGGACATTTGAGGCCCAACATGAGTAAACCCAAGACATCCTATGGATGTAGTTGCATTATTGATATTTATGTTATTTTCATTTTCTTAAAGACACATGACACCTAAAAAGACTCCATAAACTCACAATCTTCTTATGTATGTTCCTGTAGATGTCGGCTAGACAACAACGAGGGGGTAAAAGATCAGGAAGATCTCACGAACGCTTGGCAGCACAAATCGCGTGGCCACGGTGCTTCCTGACATTGTGGTTCAAGTTCAACAAGCCCTCGCTACAAATCCTACTAACCCTCCCCAACAACATGACCAGAACATCGGCAACCCTCCTACCAGCAAGTGCTCATACAAACATTTCAAGTCTTGTGATCCTCCTAAATTTGAAGGGACCGAAGGTGTCACTGCTCTCCTCCACTGGTTTGAGGAAATGGAAAACACCTTCCTCAACTGCGATTGTCCTGAGGATCGCAAGGTTCGATACGCCACCGGGAGACTATTTGGGGTAGCTCTCACCTGGTGGAATACTGAAAAGGGGAAGAGGGGAATTGATGATGCAATGGCCTTAACATGGGAGGAGTTAAGGGAAATCATGACTAGGCGTTTCTGTCCTAGGAGTGAAATTAAAAAGTTGGAGGACGAACTTCATTCTTTAAAGCAAAAGGAGGGAGATCATACCACCTACAACAAGAGGTTCTTAGAGTTGAACCAAATGGTTCCTAACTTGTTCACCCCAACTTATCGTTTAATTGAGCATCATATTCGAGGTCTTCCCTCGAAAATTCAAGATTCAGTTCTCAGCACTTCACCAGCAACACTTGAAGCTGCTATGGAACTAGCCACTGAACTGACCGAGAATCGAATTCGCAACGGTAAATTTAAAGAAGAGAAAAAGAAAGCCCTTGTTGAGGGTCAAACTTCAAACCATTCCACCTCCTCCTCTAAGTTTGCTAACAAGAGGAAGCGTAACACCAGAAACTTCGCCGTCACACAAACCAATTACACTATCCCTGCTGCACCCATTACCCAAGTTGCCCCTTCACCTGCACCATACAAAAGGCCATACTCTGGCCCGTTACCAAAATGCAACCGTTGCCAACACCACCATTCTCCTGATCATCCTTGCCAATATTGCACAGGCTGTGGTCGCGCAGGTCATACTGTTCAAACCTGCCGCATGCCTCAGCGAACGAACCGCCACCAGCCTTCAACCCAAACCCACCAACAAATAATGGGTCAAGCCCAACAACCCCTACTATTTCCACCCACCCAACATTTAGCCCAAACATATTACCAACCCAACTATCCTATGGTACAACCTATGCGGGCTTGCTACAATTGTGGAGACCCAAGCCATTTTAGAAACACTTGTCCAAGGCTGGTAAACATTATTCATGCTCAGGCCCAAGCCAATCCGGTGAATCAAGCGAACCAAGCTCCTCCACCTGCAAGAGGAAGAACTTTCAACATAACCAATCAGGCTTGAGCTGACGGCAATGTGGTTAACGGTACGTTCCTTATTAATGGTCGATATGCATCCATGTTGTTTGATACTGGCGCGGATAAAAGTTTTGTGTCCTTAGAGTTTGAACCTATCTTAAACCAAAATCGTGATAAGCTCATGGAATCCATAACAGTAGAAGTTGCTGACGGGAAACCGGACTCATTGAACTCTATTATACGTAACTGCACTCTTAATCTAAACGACCATAATTTTCTAGTTGACCTTATTCCTATGAAGTTGGGAAGTTTTGATATCATAATCGGTATGGACTGGCTTAGTCAACATCAGGCAGAAGTTGTATGCCGCGAAAAGTTTATACGTATTCCCCTTTCAAACGTTCAGACTCTTCGAATCTTTGGAGAAACCTCGTCGAAAGGGCTCAGATTAATGTCCTGTCTTCAAACTCAAAAATATCTTCGCAAGAATTATGTCGCGTTTTTAGCTCAGGTCGTCAAAAAGGGAACCATGGAGAAGAAACTTGAAGACATCCCAGTAGTAAAAGATTTCACGTAAGTTTTTCCTGACGACATTTCAGTACTTCCTCCAGTAAGAGAAGTTGAATTTCGAATCGATCTCGTACCTGGTGCTACACCAGTTGCAAAGTCTCCCTATAGGTTAGCTCCCTCTGAAATGCAAGAGCTAGCCAGTCAATTGCAAGAGTTGACTGACAAGGGATTCATACGCCCTAGTTCCTCGCCATGGGGTGCACCTGTCCTTTTTGTAAAGAAGAAAGATGGATCGTTTCGCATGTGCATCGACTACAGAGAACTCAACAAGTTCACAATCAAGAATCGCTATCCATTACCTCGCATTGATGACCTTCTTGACCAACTTCAAGGTGCCAGCTGCTTTTCAAAAATCGACCTTCGATCTGGTTATCATCAACTTAGAGTGCATGAAGAAGACGTCCCAAAGACCGCTTTTCGAACTCGTTATGGTCATTATGAATTCATGGTCATGCCATTTGGTTTAACCAACGCTCCAGCTGTCTTCATGGATCTAATGAACAGAGTCTGCAAACCTTATCTCGATCGTTTTGTTATAGTCTTCATCGACGACATCCTTATTTATTCAAAGTCTAAGTCTGATCATGAGCGACATCTTCGACTCATCCTTACACTTCTAGAGAAAGAAAAGCTTTACGCCAAATTCTCCAAATGTGAATTCTGGTTAAAAGAGGTGCAATTCCTCGGACATGTAGTCAATGACAAGGGAATACATGTCGACCCCTCAAAGATCAAAGCGGTACAAGAATGGCAAGCGCCACGTACACCAACTGAAGTAAGATCTTTTCTTGGTTTGGCTGGTTATTATCGTCGTTTCATTTCAAACTTCTCTCGCGTTGCTGTACCACTCACGACTTTAACTCATAAGGGAAAACCTTTCATATGGGGACCCAAGCAAGAAGAAGCCTTCCAAACCCTTAAACAAAAACTCTGTGATGCACCAATCCTCACTCTTCCTGAAGGTTGTGATGACTTCTTGGTCTATTGCGACGCATCAGGGCAAGGATTAGGCTGTGTTCTAATGCAAAGAGGAAAGGTTATAGCTTATGCTTCGAGACAACTCAAGACTCATGAGAAGAACTACACCACCCATGACCTAGAACTTGGAGCCGTTGTGTTCGCTCTTAAGATATGGAGACATTATCTCTATGGTACTAAGTGTGAAATATACACTGACCACAAGAGTCTTCAACATATCTTCAATCAAAAGGAGTTAAACATGAGGCAACGAAGATGGGTTGAACTTCTAAATGACTACGACTGTGAAATTCGATACCACCCTGGCAAAGCAAATGTGGTGGCTGATGCACTTAGTCGAAAGGGTTATGCGAACACCATTCGTCTTCTATGTTCGCAAATCATAACTGACATTAAAGATCAAATTCGAGAAGCCCAACATGTTACAGTAACGGAAGATGATGTACGAAAGGAGCTGTCCTGTGGAGCTGAACTTAAAATTGAAACTAAATCTGACGGTATTCTGTACTATCTAGATCGTATATGGATTCCTGACTACAACAATCTTCGTGAAATTCTTATGAATGAGGCTCACAAAACACGATACTCTATACACCCAGGGGCCGATAAGATGTATCAAGATTGGTGGCCTGGAATGAAAAAGGATATTGCTGTTTTTGTTTCTAAGTGCCTTACATGTTCCAAGGTGAAAGCTGAACACCAAAGACCCTCAGGACTTCTGGTCCAACCCGAAATACCTGTATGGAAGTGGGAAAACATAACCATGGACTTCATTACCGGGTTACCTCGCACTTCTAGTGGGTATGACACTATATGGGTAATCATTGACCGACTTACAAAATCAGCTCACTTTATTCCTATCCGTGAAGATTTCAAGAAGAAAAGCTAGCTCGTATTTATATCAGCAAAATCGTAAGCCGACATGGTGTACCGTTAAGCATTATTTCTGATCGTGATGGTCGTTTCACTTCACGAACATGGCAAGCAGTACAAGCCGCTATAGGTACGCGATTAGATCTCAGTACCGCTTATCATCCTCAAACTGATGGACAATCTGAACGCACCATTCAAACTCTTGAAGATATGCTTCGAGCATGTGTCATAGACTTCAAGGGAAATTGGGACGCTCATCTACCATTAGTTGAATTTTCGTACAACAACAGCTATCATTCAAGCATCGGCATGGCACCTTTTGAAGCCTTATATGGTCGTAAGTGCCGATCTCCAGTATGTTGGCACGAAATTGGGGAAGCTCAAATCACTGGTCCAGAATTGATCCAAGAAACCACAGACAAGATCCATCAAATCCGAAACAATCTTCTAGCGGCTCAAAGTCGTCAAAAGAGTTATGCAGATAAACGACGGAAGCCTTTAGAGTTTAACATTGGTGATCATGTACTTCTAAAAGTATCACCGTGGAAGGGAGTAGTTCGTTTTGGTCAAAAAGGCAAGCTAGCACCACGCTACGTAGGACCTTTCAAGATACTCGAAAGAGTAGGACCTGTAGCATACAAGCTTGATCTACCAGAAGAACTCAACAGGATTCATCCCACATTCCACGTATCAAATTTGAAGAAGTGCCTCGCTGATGAAAACCTCCACATTCCTCTGAAAGATATTCAGATTGATGAATCTATGCATTTTATTGAAAGACCTGTAGAAATCATGGACTTCGGAGAAAAACGACTTCGACGAAGTCGCATTCCAATTGTTAGGGTACGCTGGGAGTCGAAACGGGGACCTGAGTTTACTTGGGAACGTGAAGACTCAATGCGCGAAAAATACCCGCACCTTTTTCCTACTACTATTACTTAAATTTCGGGACGAAATTCCTAAAAGTAGGGCACACTGTAACATTTGTCAAAAACGGGTTTCCAAACCCGCTCCATTTTGTAATCGAATATCAAGTTTTAAATGTCACATTGCGTATTTATGGCTATTTTGACTTTTAATGATACATAATTAATAAACAAACTAAAATATAAAAATTATAATTGATAAAAAGTAAAAATAAAATAAATAAAAATAAAATGAGGCTGCCGGGACTCGAACCCGGGTCAGCCGGGTTGAAACCCAAAGATTTAACACACACACACACATCACCACTCCGCCACTTGTTGTTTTCTGTAAATATTAAGAAACAATAAAATTTTATGGTCTTCCATGAAGCAACTGGTTACACCATCTGTAACCGAAATCGGTCGTCAAACGTCCAAAGACATTTGGTTGATCGCGGTTTACCGATTATAACCGCTACACCGACGTTTTCAATCAAGTTGCTTTGAAAGAACTTGAATTCTAGAAGTGAATCGGTTTTTATAACCGAAAACTTTCAATTTCAGCATAACATCAATCTATGTTCTCTCTCGCGACGCAAACACACTTTACAAACTCTCAATTACATTTTCGCACAATTTTCAGTCCACCGGAGAAGCTATTTGAACTCGCCGGAAAGTTTCTGCAAGTCGCCGGAAAACCGTATTCTTCATCAAAACGGTAAGTCTTTCAATACCGTTGTGGTCTATCAATTGTTAAGCTATTTCTAACTCGGACCTTTCAATTGAAATCGAATTCAGACGCTGTTATCGGATAATTCCAGTTCGCCGGAAAATTTCTGGAAATCTTTATTTTCATCTGTGAAACGGTAAGGACATTCAAACACTCTGTAAACGTTTGTTTAGCACTTCAATTCCACGATTAGCTAATCAAAACGGTTAATTGGCTTGCTCAGTTGAAGTTTATAAAAACAGAGACCGACGCCTTGCCGGAATTCTGAAATAAATCGTTCATCGGTATGTTCACTTCTAAATATCGTCTCTGCCATTTCATATTAGTCTGTACAATGTTTATCAATCGAATTAAACAAGATATAATGTTGTAATCTGCTGTCTGTAAAAACTAACGAAGAAGATGAACTGTGCTAACATTATAAGGATAATTAAAATTGGTATTTTAAACGGGTTAGACACACAGCCCAGCGGTGGACTGTGTGCATATACATATCACACGCCGCGAGTTCGATCCCTGTTACACACGCCCTCTCGGTAATAAAAACGTTTTATTTTTCTAACTGAACCGGGTTAACTTACGTTAGTTGTTAAGTATAATAAAAATTTGTATATTAACCAAGTTAGACACACAGTCCAGCGGTGGACTATGTGTAACGTTAAAGCACAGGTCCCGGGTTCGAGACCTGTTAGTAACACCGGTTCGATGATTTAAAATGTTTTTGAAAATAAAAGAATTTTGGATAAGCCGAGTTAATATATAAGTATAATTAAAAACAGAATTATTTCAGGTTAGACACGTAGCTCAGTTGGTAGAGCTGCGTGCACGCGTACGGGAGGTCTCGGGTTCGAGCCTCACCCAGCGCATGTATTTGCACAATAAACCGGTCAACTAGTCAACAAGTCAAACGGTCAACGGTCAGCGAAAAAGTCAACACATTTTTATATTTTTATTTATTTAATTTAATTTAAAAATCAATTAAAAATACTTAAAAATAATGTTTTTAAAGATAGGAAATAGCCTTAAACTCACAAAAATATATCTAAAAATCCTATTAAAATTATTAATAAAATCCACTCGTTTACCATATTTTCCGTTATTATTTAGGTTAGTAATTCTCGTTGTTCAACTATTCCAACTCGTGCGCATCTCACCATCTCCAATCAAACGCACCCAATGTGAGTGAATCTTTACAAATTCCCTGTTTTAATCACGTTTTTGGGGTGTATCATGTGTCTTGCCACTTATTATACTTAAATCATTGTGCATATATCATATCATGAACAAATGTGTATTCAGTTTGATTCAATTGTTTGTGTGGTTATTGTTAGATTTAATTCATTACTTTCTGTACATGCAATTTCATAGGCCGCCGCTCCCCATTACATTATGAGCGTTGAGCATGTTCCCCATTACATTATGAGCGTGAACCTGGCGTGCCAACATACGATCGGCTCCGTTTGATTGAGCCTTGATCGCACAGACATTTATCATTTTCAGTACATGCAATACGATCGGCTCCGTTTGATTGAGCCTTGATCGCACAGTTTCATTCATGTTATATATTTATGCAAGTTGATATGTTATGGTATGCTGTTGGTATGTTATTGTATGTTATAGTTTGTGGTTGTTATTGCTACTGTTTGATTTTGTACATTTGCTCACTTATGATTATTGCACAATTTTTCCTTGATAAAATAACAAGAAAATCAATTATAAATGTTTATCTAACAAGGTTCACTCGCCAACTTATGTTGACCCAAAAACCCCCATTTTTACACATGATACAGGTGAACCAGCTGCAGCCAGAAACACATAGGATTGGCCTAGAAGAATAAAATGGTTTAGAGCTTGGAATTGTGTAGTTGGTTATTTTTCTTTGTATTTGTATGGACATGTTTGGATTATTGAGAATGTAATTTTGATTTAAATAAATATGAAACATAATAGTAATATCATGAGCTTTTGGTGATAACCCAATTATGCCCCGACTCTTATTCCGCTGCGGGTCGGGGTGTGACAGTGATGGTGTAAGTCTGACGAATGGGGGTGGTGGTGTAGGTCTGATGAAGATGATGGGGACAACGGGTTGGTGGGGTTGGTTTATTAAAGACTGAGATATGTTTGGTGGGGCCCACTTGAGCATTAATGTTTAGTTTTTATTTTTATTTTTATTAGTAAGGGTATATTTATAATTTTACTCACACTTAACTGAATAATTTAACACACACTCATTATAGGGACTATCCGAGTAACAATTTATCAAACCACGGGGAGCAAACATGCTATTTTGAAAAGGTGGGGACTAAAGGTGAAAAAAGGCAAACCACAGGGACTATCCGAGCAATTAACTCTTAATACATAAAATAAATATGAAAATTAAGCACCAACCTCTCCATTCTCGATCTCACCACAAGTATTTTTAGCTCATCATGTTTTTTTGCATCTTCTGTAATACCATTCGTAGTGGGAGTTTTTGATGTTTTTCCCTCAAACACGCCCTATGACCGCCTCCGGGAGCGATTTTTTTTAAGGATTGAGGCGTCCTTTTTTAAACACCTGATGTTAATTTGTTTGCCCAAGAGGGCCGTTGCCATGTATGTATAATTAGTTTTAATTAAAAAAACAAAAAAAATTAATTAGGTAATCATTGGTTGGGGAATTATACCACTACACCAATTTAAAAAAAAACGCTCCATAATGCCCCATTACTGACTGGACCGCCACATGACGCAAAACGCCCAAAGGTGGGGGCATTATCTTCTCTTCCCACTACACATAGTCTAACATGAAAAACATCTAGTTAACATTATATGTTTGGTAGCCTTGGAAAGAGTTCCCCTCATTGAAGGGGTATGGTCCCAAAATCCTTATGCCAATCAAGGAAACCATACCCACTGATAACTTCTAAGGAAACTGCGCGCAGACTTCTTTGCCAAAATAAGATTTATTAGAACTTTACGCCAAGTATCCAAGAGAGGAAAGCGTCATTTAACTACCTTGCGCGGGCTCGCGCAAGGTTCAAAGTTAACCTTGAACATTCTCTTTGGATACATGCTTCATTTAACTACCTTGCGCGGGCTCGCGCAAGGTTCAAAGTTAACCTTGAACATTCTTGTCTGATAATGCTTCATTTAACTACCTTGCGCGGGCTCGCGCAAGGTTCAAAGTTAACCTTGAACATTCTTGTTTGATAATTCTCAATGCACAAACCTTGCGCAGATATTTATATCAAAGCAAGCATCCACCAAACGTTGCGCTAAGCAGCAAGGAGAAGAAGGAAGATCAGTTAACTAACTTGCGCTTCTTGCACAAGGAAACAGTAAATCCTGAAACTTTCTCTTAGCAAAATCCTTAACTTTGTGCAGAAGCAAAGGGAATCTTTTCTGTTGTAACAGAATATACACGTGGCGAATAATAGATGGGTAACAGCTGTGAAACCTTCTAGAAGCCATTAACACCCAATCGTGCAAGCATCTTTTCAGTTATAACCAATTGCCACATGGCAGCATCTGGACGGCTGGGAAGATCACGGTGATGGCATGCTCACATTTATAAAATGTAGTGATCTCATGCTGACATGTGGCGCCTCCCTAACCGCTGATGAGCTCACGATCCGTGTGCACTAACAGATTGCCAACAAACGTTAACGGAATAACAAAAGATTCCGTTAAAGTTAACAATCTCTCTTTTTGGCGCCAAACACCGGCTATAAATAAGTAACTTGGAGTTCAATAAAAGGTATTCACCCTCAACTACTCTCTCACTTACAATACTTACTTCCGACTACCTGTACTTATTCTCACGCCGGAGGGTGGTCACGGAGAGAACCCCCTTCTCCCCGTGGCGAGCTAACGGTGTTCTGTTTTGCAGGATCAGCCGGAGTATTGTTCCATTCATCATCCATCGTGAAACCAAACGGAGGGTTAACCCTTTTATGCATAGCCCATTCCATAGATCTACTTTGATTACGGTCTAGTTGATCTAGGGTTTCTTCATTGGCGCCCACCGATTTCGATTTTCTCACCCTTCGTTTCGTTTCACTTAGATCTGCAGCGTCATGGCTGACGGATCATCTTTTCAAGGTCCTCGATCAGGGATTCGACGCGTTGTTGTCGGACCTCAGGTCGACGGACAAATGGTTGAGGATTCTCAGGTCGACGGACTAATGCTCAGTATGATCCTAATCATGCGAGTATTTCTGTAACGCCGGTGGCTCCTCAGGTTGATGTTACGTCGATTTTACCACCTGGAGAGACTCCATTATCGTGGTTAATCGAATCTCAAGCGACTCTAAACGCTATGTATGCTCAGTTATGTGCCCAAACCGGAACTCTAGCTTTTCAAGCACGGTTAGCGCTCCTCAGGTCCGTGCTTCACTGGCAACTCGAGTTTTGAGTTATAATACTCAAGGTCATGCTCGTTCCCCTTCGCACATGCCTTAAGATGGAACAGAAATGCATTCTAAAACCATGAATGATCCTGTTCATTCAGGTAATAGAAGGCGAGAAGACAACGTTCAGCGTCGCGCATCTGTCCACTCTCGTTTGGGCCCGCGATCTTCGCAGAAACGGGACACCCAACACGATGAGCTTGATAGAACCTATGAGGAAGGGGATAGTGCAAGTATTTTTAATCGAATATCTACAGATCATGCTAGTTACAGGCCAAAAAGTACGCGTCGTATACAATCCAGAAGGTGAGCATAATTACAATTTGGTGTATCGCCCAACCGAAGCAGCTGAACAATCAAAGTTTACCAGAGAGATAGCACTGGCTCCGTTGGAGCGAGCGAAATTACCATCCAACGTTGGAAAGTTTAACGGTTTGACTGATCCCGACGATCACATGCGCCTCTTCACCGGCGCAGGGTTACTTGGGGCTGGACACTGCCAATGTGGTGTCACTTATTTGTGCAAACCCTTACTGGCGCTACGCGCCTTTGGTTTGATAATTTGCCGGCAGGTAATGCACATGCAACTCCCCTCTGTCTTTTTTAAACGTCAATAACTTTTTATATGTAACTTTTTTTTAAAAAAAATTGCACCATAATAACGAGCGTTTTTATCTTTAATATGAGTACCATATTGCTATACTTATATAGAGAAAAAAATGTTTCAATCAGATGTTTAGTCCATGATGTTTTGTCTATTTTCATATAGTGGTGGTTTAATTGTATTTTGATTCAAAGCGTGGTGTTAAACAGATACTGGAATGCAGGTGTAAAACACTATACGATGAACATGCGAAGAACATCTATTGGAATGTAGGTTTAAAACACCAATGTGTTTTAACATATGGAATCTAGAACATCTACTAGCATGCATATGTAAAGCACAATGCATGCAGGTTTAAAACACCATGTACAATAACCATAATATGAACATTATAGTAAAAACACATTCTAGAAATGGAGGTCTAAAACACCATGTGAAAATGCAGGTTTAAAACACTATACTAAGAACACATTCTGTATAACACTATACATCCATCGTAAACCTATTAAAAAATACGTAACACTATATAACACTATACATCCATCATAGACCTGTTACAGAAATATATAACACTATATAACATTCGTATTCCTATAATAAATGGTGGCAGTTATGAAGGTTATTAATTAATTGAATGAGAAAATTACTTGTTTACCCTTTTGAATTAATTTATATTAAGGACACATGTCATCTCCACAATTTTTCTTATACTTTTCATACTTTAGGCCTTTTTTTACATGATCCTCTACCTATATATATATATATATAGGGAGAGGATAATGAGAAAACTAGATATAAATGAGAAAACTAGAAAACTAACTCAAAAAGACCAAAAAAAGCATAAAAACATAAATTTTTTTATAAAAAATCGCTACATTTTATGTATAAAAAAACATTTTTTCAAAAAAAAAAAAACTTGTACTGCACATGTGCACTACATGTGTACTACACATGTGCATTCTATGTACATGTTGCACATGTGCATTATATGTTTTTTTTATTTTTTTTAAGTTTTTTATATAATATATATAGCGATTTTAATTAAAAAATCAAAAAAAATATTTGCTATGTTTTTTTGGCTTTTTTAGTTAGTTTTTTTGTTTTCTCATTTAAACTATTTTTCTCATGACCCATCCCCTATATATAATATATATATATATATATATATATTGCTTGGAACTTATAAACTCAATGCTTTTCATGTATATTTTTCCGGGTTTTAGCACCTACTGCGAAACAGCTAACATTTATTATTTAAAATTCGTCATTTAATAAATTAAACATAATTTTTCATATCAAGATACTTGAAAATAACATATTCTATCTATCTTAAAAGTCAAAGTCGGTGGAATTTTCCCTCGGCTTTGGGTGGCCCTTCTACTTTTGCACTTGGCAATTTTAGTCCTTTTCTCACTTTTAATATCCTCTACTTTAGCAATTTGCATTTTAGCCCCTAGCTTTTTACTAGATTAATTTTCTCTATATAACTTTTGGTTCGTTAATATCTTTTGTTAACTACTTTTTTAAATTCATATTTTTATATACGTGTTGGTATAAATTTGAGTGTGTCTATGTTTCGACGTAAATTGTTTTGAGAAACGAGTCAAGTCAAATATAATACGTTTTCGTTTAGAAAAACCATTTTTACGTGCATAATTTTATGTATGTGCTTTTATTAATTCGCGTTGGTCTACGTTTTGACGTAAACTTTTTGGGAAACGAGTCTGGTCAAATATAATACATTGTCGTGCTTATTTTATGTACCTTTCATAAATTTTGTTCTGAATAAGTGGAGTCAAATTGTGGTTTTCCTCCTTTTTAAAAATCCCTAACTAATACCATATAACACGATGATTGTACAGTATAAATTCGATTTACTTTACGTTTTGCTTCAGTCGGAATGCTTATATAGGTTACACTGAGTTTAATCGGATACGTTTAAATACGCGAATCGCATAACGTTTGAACTAATTCATTCGATTTTGCGTTGTACCCGCGCCGCAACGGGCGCGTACTTTATTACTAGTTTTAGACATAAAATTAATATGAGCATATATACATCACATAAAATACAAGTTTTATCCTTCGAAAAATATAGTTTGCTTCTGTCTAAAACCAGACTTTAGTAAAACTTCCATTTTAAAACTAAAATAAAATACCTCATTTTAGCCTTTATTTTATACATAAAATCAATGTATATTAACACTTTTTAATTCCATTTTTCCAGATCCTTATTCACACATGCATGTTTTAATCCCTTCAAAAAGCACACTTTTGGACACCAAAATCACACGTATGATTATCATATACCAAATTATTAATGCATTTTTATAACATGATTTTGCACGTATGATCATCATAGACCAAATTATTCATGCATTTTTATAGCATGATTTTGCACATAAAATCAGTTTTAGGTCACACTAAAAAAATGATATTCATGGATCATCCATGAAAACCTGAATTTACCATTTTTTTTGTATTTTAAACAATCTTTATAACACGCTAATATTCATACACATACATTAAACACCCATGAACACTTTAAAAATGCATTTTCATTCAAAAATGCATTTTCAATTAAATCTAACCACAATTTTAGATTTATCATTATTCAAGTATAGATCATCACATGGTTAGCTTTAGTATAGAATCTTTGACGAATTTGCAAAAAGATGGCTAAACTTCAATTTGTAGGGAGTTAGCCTATTTGGTTAAGGTATATGACTATTAGAGGGGAGCTCTTAGATTCTAACCCGAGTAAGAGCGTAGTTTAGAATTACTAGTGTAAGGTATAGTAGTCGCAACAATGTAACATATACCAGGAAACTTCACAAAATGGTAACAATATTTCAAAAGTGTTCTAATTAGTTCATTCATAACTTTTTTCCCAATTAGGTCAAATAACATTCAAATCGAGCCATTGTAAGATTTGTTATCTATCAAGAAAGATGTAAAGGAGAAGATGTTGGGATTAGGATTTTTAGTGAATGTATTTATATATTTAAAAAATAAAAAAACAAGTTAATTATATATATTAAAAGATTAGAAAAAAAATGTTAAAATCCATGTCATCACTCGATGTCATTATTATATAAAAGGAAAAAAAAGGCACGTCACTAGAGTTACCTATAAAATAGATGAAAAACCTATGATTTTTATAAAATATTAAAATTAAAGTTGAGTAACCTGCTTCACAAAAAGATAAAAGTTTAAATTACATATAAGGTTGTGCGGTATATGCGTTATCTCCATTGCCACCTCATGGCGCCCAGCCCCGTATCGTGTGCATCATGGGTGGGACGTTATTGTTGTCTCGCCAGCGCAATAACGAGCGCCACGAGCTTGCTTTGTAGGTTGTTGTGCCATATAGCTGTTGAAGCAACGATAAAAATTAATAAAAAAATATTTCAAAATAAAAAAATCTCACATCTGTATATAAACACACACTCTATTTTTTTTTGCACAAACAACCTCTCCATCCTCCAACCTTTTTTTTTACTCTCAAAGCTTTTTATCGCAATGACATGTTGCTGACTGAGGCGGAGGATATCACGTTAGCCACAAGTTAGGCGGATAAGGTCGACTTAGGATTCCTGACGAAGGGCCTCAAACTTGGGGTATGATTAGGACCGCATTCTAATATTTCAAAAAAAAAATCTCACATCATTATATAAACACACATTTTATTATTTTTTTTGCACAAACCTCTCCATCCTCTCAATTTTTAACACCCTCAACCTTTTCTTTTTACTCTCAAAGCTTTTTATCGCAATGGCACGTTGTTGACTGAGGCAGAGGATATCGCGTTAGCCACAAGTTGGGCAGATAAGGTCGATTTAGGATTCCCCGACGAAGGGCCTCAAACTTGGGGTATGGTTAGGGCCGCATTCTACGAACGTGTAGCTGAGAATATTCGTGGAAGAGAACAAATTCTTGAAAGGTTCTGCATCTACGCCTAAAGTGTTCAAATTTTGAGAGGCGCTACGTCCCCGTGTTGAACCACGAGGAAGTATAACTGAGGATGTAGTGCTTGCCGAGCCACAGGCCGAATACGAAGTAATATGCTTAAATCCGTTTGACCACGTTGCGGCTTGGAGGGTTTTTCAAGCCCATTCACCTTAGATTATGTTTTTTTATGCTTGATGTTTTATTTTTATGTCTTCTTTTTTTCTAAGTTGTTTAAATGCTATTTTTTCTAAGTTATTTAAATGCTATTATTTTTTTTCTAACTTATTTAGATGTTTGGTTTTTATCTACTTATTTAAATATAAGAAATATAAAAAAAATTAAATGTTAGAAATATGAAAAAAATTAAATAGGTAATTATTAAACGAATTCAATTCAATACCGTAGGCTTTATTCTAAAAAGATAATGGAGTCCCTTATCTTACGTGACGCTAATGTGTCGCTAAAGAACCTCTAGGTGCTACAACCATACCATCCACTAGGGCTGTTCATCGAATCGAATATCGAATTTTCGAATTATTCGAATCGAGTTATTCGAATAATTTTGATTTTCCCTTAAATCTGTATTCGATTCGAATTCGATTAAAACCTGCCCAATTCGATTCGAATTCGCATTCGAATAAAAACCAACTTGTATTCGATTAAAAAATCGAATTCGAATCGAATCATATTCTTTTAAAACATGTAAAAAAACTATCAAAATGTAACATAAATTTTAAAGCAGAAATAAAGCACGATATCAAATAAAAAAAATTCAAATAAAGTACCATACATCTAAAATTTAAAACGAAAAGTTGGGAATAACCACTGCACATTACAAGTTAATATTTTGGGGTTAGAAATCTATTGATAGATTCATTACTTATGTTTTAGTTATGGGTCATGAAGTGAGTTTGATAATAGGTAATTTTAATACATGGAATAAATTTTGAATATAATTTATAATTTAGCCCAATAAAAGTTATATATGTATTATGTATAAAAATAATAAATAAAAATATAAATTTTTATCCAAATTTCGAATCAAATCGAATTTGAAATTATAAATTTGTATTCGATTTACTTGAATCGAATTGGAATCCTTATAATCGAAACGAATTTTTGATAATCGAATCGAATTTAATCGAATTTCGAATTTTCAAATTGAACACCCCTACCGTCAAGCGTAACTAAGACAGTTTTAAATTTTTACTATTCTAGAAAGTTATCACTTAAACAATAATTTCGAAACACATCGTAAACAATTACTGTTTACACGTTTCCGTTTCCATAACGCTGTCGTGAAAGTTGTGCAACGATGAACCAATTTTTCGAATCGGTAAATTCCTTCTTCTCCGGTGGAGATCAGCTCCCATGGTGCTCTTGCGACATCATTGCGGTAATTAATTCATCGATTCTCACTCTTTGATTTCCTGCGTCCGGTTATATTAATCTATTAATATCATTTTTGGGTTTGTTAATATTATTGTGTATGCTTTGCCATAATCTATTAATTGGATTTTGCATGTGTTTAATTTATACCCAACATCATCATGTTTTGACCTTTCAAATTTCGTTGATTGTTCCATTATCTGTTCTGGAAATTTACCTTTAATTTTTGTGAATTTAAGCATTATGTTATCAAGTTTTAACTTTTAAGTTGATAAAGTTGTATAATATGATAATGAATCCAAATGTTAACATGGTCACTTTTCAAATTTGTTTATTTCATTGTATATTTAGCAAATCAAACAAAGCATTCAAATAATATAGTAATCAATCGTTCTAGTGGGTTATCAACACATTCAAGACATAAGAATTCTCATTTTGACTTTTCATCTTCGAGTTTGGCATTGTTTGTTAAAGTTGACTTTTTCATCGCGGAGTCTTAATTATCTATATCCTTTGCCGGTCTTGAAGTGTATAGGCCGTTGGTGTTTGCTTTCTGTCAATCACTAAAGGGTTGTTTGGTAGCCTTTTAATGATTCCATTAAGATGCTACCTCTAAATCAGACTGTAGTGCTCTTATCTATTAAGTTTCAAATGATGTTGAATGAAAATTTTATCCATGTATCCATCCACTTGTGTTTATAACCGTCAACTGGCCACTCATACACCACCTCCTCCACTACCAACTAGTCAGGCCAAGCCAAGTTAGACCTCTTAATGGTTCAGTATTTACTGGCGCAGAGGTTGCCAAATAGCCCCTAAGCACGACCCGCCCTAAAAATTCGTGTACCCTGTTTGAGCTTGAAAAAACGTGCCCTTAAGCCTTAACGAAATTGGGTATTTGGCTCACTAAATGTCTAAACCTAATGCCAATAGGCTACTAACTAATCTAGACCATAAACATTGTTTTGTAAGTGGACCTATGTTGGCGTTTGCAGAATTTTTTGCAGAATTAGTGGGTTTCAACCCCAAAAGATTGCTTTTAAGTGACCTCCATAAGTTTGAGTGAAAGTAGGTAGTCCGCCATTTGAATTAGCGGACTTGTTGGAGAATTCTGCATAAAGCTGCTGGCCTTATGACATCCCTGCAAATTGTCTCAAGTCCGCTAATTGGAAGAGCAAACTTCAATATAGTCCTCTGAATGGAAGAGCATACTTCAATATAGTCCGCTGATTTGTTTAACAAACTTTAAGAAGTCCGCTGATTTGTTATACAAACTTCACAAGTCCGCTGAATCAAATTACAAACTTCAATATAGCATCTCAAGAGAAAACGATGATGGTCTTGCGGTGTCGAAAACCCGAACTCGATATCGTGAACCGATGAAAGTGAACGGAAGTCGACGGAGTATTAAAAAAGATTGAAAACAGAGGTATACGGTGGTCAAGGGTGGTGATGAACAATGTTCGGTGATCGGAGTCGAACAACGATGTTCGGTGGACGGAGGTGATCACGGTGAATAAACGCGGTGAATGCTGGATCAGAGAGGTGTTGTCGATGATTGATGTTAGTGAGCGGTGGTTGTGGGTGGTTGTCGGAGTTTGATGGTTGCCGGAGATCAAAGAAAGGTTGTGATTATGACCGGAGATGATGATAAACGATGGTGATGAAGATGACGGTTTCGGAGGTGGTGGTCTGAAGGTATTGGAGTTTAACGGAGAAAATGACAATGAGTTGCAGGTTTATTATGGTGATGACGTTGATGAAGGAATTTATTGTGGGTAGATCTAACTTTCATTCAGCGGACTACCCTAGTTCTTCTTACAATCAGCGGACTTCAAACAGCTGGTTGCAGGTTTGTTGCAGGCATGGCAGAATGGACTCTGAAAGTCCGCTGATTCAATCAGCAGACAACTCACCTAAAGACACTCTTTTTGAAATCAAACCACTTGTTTATGCAAAAAATTCGTGTTTGCATGGGTATACCCTGTTAATTTATTTTTTTACATACACATATCGGATATATTTTAAAATAACGTGCCCTTTGAAATGTCGGACCCTGGCCGGTTGTCCTCCCCGCCCACCCTCAGGGCCGGCCATGCCCCTAAGTGAACTTGTATACCAGTTTACGTACTATCATGCTTTGATTTTTCAGGGTTGTGAGAAGGAAGTTGCCGAGGCTGCAAATGGCGCCTCTGATGAGGCGAAGGGTGAAAGTATCATGCGCTTATCTTGGGCCTTGGTTCACTCTAGGCAACCAGAAGATGTGAACCGTGGAATAGCTATGCTTGAAGGTAATCTAGATTATGCATATGATGATGTTGGGTTGCCATTTTTAAAATTCTGATAGTTTGAGGTACGATATAACTTTGATCTTTGTTCCCTTTATAATTCTCATGATCATTCCTCTATACTCATCATACACATGCTATTAGTAATCCAATTTGTTCACTCTTTCGCCAAAGTCACTCAAACTTTAAAAAATAAAGGGATTTTTACATATTTCCCCTCCCTAACCCATATGTATTACATATTTCTCCTTTTCATAAAAAACTCTTATTAAATGACTATTTTACCCTTAATGAACTATTAAATGAATATTTACATATTTCTCATTTCTAATATCATCAATCAATTACATATCTCCCCTGTTCATTAAGTATTTTACCAATTCTTTTACTTGTTATTCTTCTCAAACAAAACCATAACTAGTAGCATACCCATCCGGTGGACGGGTCTTTTTGATGTCGTAATGTAATTTGAAATCGTAGAAAGTAATTAAACTTATCTCTGCAGCTTCAATAGACAGTACCAACAGCCCATTGCAAAAGAGAGAGAAAATATATCTACTAGCTGTTGGATACTATCGAAATAGCGACTTTTCAAGGAGTAGGATGCTTCTTGAGCAATGTTTGGAGGTTTTTTTTTCTCACTTCTAGTCATGGCCTCTGTTTTTATGGGTTTTTATTTATAAACTTTTTTATATACTGTAAATAAATTTCATGACTGATTTGATGGTGTGATCATAGATTGCTCCAGATTGGAGGCAAGCTTTGACACTCAAAAAGGCAATAGAAGACCGCGTTACTAAAGGTCTTCATTTTGTTAAATTTGTTCCTTACGGATATTATTCATGTGTCAGTAGGTCATAAGCATACTTTTACCATTATTCATGCAGATGGCGTGATTGGAATTGGCATCAGTGCTACTGCTGTTGGACTTATAGCTGGTGGGTTTGCTGCAGCATTAATGCGGAGGCATTAATCAACGTTAATATTAACATCGCATGTTTTAAGGATCTATGGTGCCATCTTTTGTAGTTTGCTGGTAATATTCTTCTATGATCCAGTTATGCAGTCCTTTAGTTTTAACAACTTGGAGATCTTTGGTGCAGATGATACGAATGGATGCATGGAAGATCATGATTAAAAGGCAGCAGTCGGTTAGGGTTATTGTCTTATATTTGATTTTATTCTACATACTTTTCATTTTTATTCATATAATCATTTAACATGATATGTTTAGAAAAAATAAAAGGGTTTTTTGTGTTTATATATACATTTTAATAAATAAATACAAGTTAGTTTGTTCTTGGTATGTATGAATCACGGTATGTATTTACTTCTACTTAGTGCATGTTTTGATAATTATCAAAGAAAAGTTATACTAAAACTAAGGCGTTAAACATGTACAAACTACAAAGATTATAACAAAGTATACTATTTTATAGGAATTAATGTAGTTACAAAGTTTGGGAAAGTTTTAAGCTTTCAATTCATTCCTTAAAGAGATGACAAAATAACTTTCTTTAGCAGTGTATTCGTTTCGTTTTTTCACTTAATTACGATATAGTCACCGCGTATTTTTAATGTCTGTTCCGCACCTGAAATATTCGCACATGATGTTTTACCTGATTACAATAATGACACAGGGTGGTTTTTATTTTTTTATTTTGGGTGGTTCTACACACTTATATATCTAGGATTTTAATATACATAATCAAATAAACCTGTAATAGTAACCACACGCTACTCGTAAGTACAATATGGTATTTCGAGGTTAATTGTGTTTCTTACATGAGATAATGACATGTAATATGAGTATCAAACGAAATCCAAAGTAAAACTTAAATTTGACTAAAAAACTTGAATAATAAACAATCCATTAATATTATTTGAAAAAAACTGCTTGAGATCTCGGTGCAACAGCAGGTTTCTCTTAATTCTGGCAGATTGAGTAAAGATCGTTGACTTGAGGTGATTGTCGCTTATGGTGGCCGGCGGTGTATGTGATGAAAACGTACTTTAAATCAAGAAAGGTGTTGGTGGAGGGATAAAATGTAAGCATCGTCTAAGAAGCATTATCAGGAAGTGGCCTGATCGTGAAGTAAGTCTGCAGAAAAGTAGTGAACAGAATAGCAGTAGCCACCAACAAAGCCAGTGTCTTCCATGGACCACTTAGGTACACGGTAAACAGCTCTGCCACCCACGTCTTATACTTGCTATGGCAGTGCTTCTCGATCTCTTGCCGAAGCTGATGAAACATATAGAGATTAACTGCTGGTGTTTCAATCTCATCGTACATCTTCACCACCTCTTCATCACGACCAAGACTATGAATCAATATACCTTTAGCACGCAACTCCTTCACATCATCGCGTTGAATAACTAACGACTTCATTACGCGAAGGTAAGTTGAAATTCGAAAGTCGTTTGGGTTATGCGGGCACATCTCGTACGCAATCATGTTCAAGTATATAGCTTTTGTATTTGGGGACACCACTCTACGCACAAGCACAAGCTTACCGTAGCAATGACGAGAGTAGAACTTAATGCCTTCATTCTTAGACTCATCATGGGTACATTTCAAGAAAATCCCTTTAGCTTTGAGTTCTGTTACAGAAGCAAATGACCGATTTCGTTTCACATAATTATAATCCTCAACTGAATCATTCTCTTTACTCCGTCTCCGTCCCATGCTTGACGATTTAGTCGAACCGAGAGCAAGAGAAGCCGAAAGCGATATGAAATACGACCTGTAAAGCTCGAGAAGATGAAGGGGTTGTTTTCTTCCGAGCACCTTTTTATCCCTAACTATAACCTCGCCATAGTTTAAATAGTTAAAGAATCCGTTTAGAACATCTTCGCCATTATCCTTGGGAAGCTCAACTTTAACAAAACCTCGAGTACTATAAATGGGATCTGGTTCTCGAGCAAGAAAATGTCACGAAGCAAGTTTGCAAACCCTAATGCACCCAAGTACTCGTTGTTGAGCACTGACTTGCTGTTTTGACACGATATGCATTCAATAAAGAACAAAACAAAGCATCCATCGCCTAACATCATTTGATTAAACTCGTCATCAACGTAAGCGTCTGTAGAACCATCAATATAACACTTTCTCGCATCATGTACCACTTCAAAGACCTTATTGTATAACGAATCAATAGTTTCTCCGGTGCTCAAACTATACTCTTTCAGTGTTATGTGTTTGTACTTCTCAGCTTGAGCAAAGCGAGCTCGTTTATAGTGGTATGGGCCAAGTGAAACCACAGCAGGCTCGTAGCAGTCACGGTTTCTTTGACCTTTCTCACCTTCTAAGAGTAACGGTGGCACTTTTTGGATGTGCCGTTGGCGTTTGTAATCAATTGTGGCCTCCTTTCCTCTAAGGCAGGCAACCCACTCCCCGATCACGCCAATATTGTTGTTATTGACCGGTTGATTATCGTTGATTTCGACCGATACATCCTCGGTTTCAGTCATGTCCATATCCGTTGTGTTTGAGTAGTATGTTTTCTTGCTGCAGTCGAACAATGAATAAGTATGCAATGACTAAAGCAATAATTAAGCAGATAAACATACACCTTAAAATAAAAGCAAACAAGATGCCCTACGGACAATGCTTTAGGCCCCTACTTAAATTCTCAGCCCACTATTAACTACTTTGAACTAGGCCCACTATTTTAATTACGTATAGTTTGTTCTTTTCACACGATAAGTGTCTACAGCTATACTAGATGAGGGTTGTTTGTTTACCTCTTAATGGTTCAGACATCTTAATGGTTCAGACTGTTGGTTTCGATAGCAGATGTCTGAATGGTTAAGACATTTGTCTCTGAATGGTTAAGACCTCTAATCTGAATTGTTCAGACATTTGCCTCTGAATCGTTAAGCATTATACTGGTTTTTCAAAGCTCAACTTTTGTTATTTCCACCTACAGTTATTGACAGTAATACATGATCACTCGTTATCGGGCGAATTAGAGTTTCTTGTGAGTCGAGGCTAAGGAAACCAATTATATTGATTAATTAAATCTATATCGATTTTTTTCTAGTTATCTAGTAAGTTTGTTAGGGAGCCAAGGAACACTATACAAGCCTGGCCACCCGGGCAAACCCATTGGCGAATAATTACTGTTTCACTAATTATAGGATATCCAAAGGCAAGTACATTGGGGCAAGCAATCACTGAACCAATGTTGGTCAAGAAATTCTTGCCAAGATTGCTAAGGAGGTTCATTCAAATCGTCGCTTCGATTGAGGCAGATCTTGGATTTGAATACTATCGGTTTTTGTTGGACATTTGAAAGCCTATGAGGAAAGAATGAAAGAAGAGGAACTTAGGTAACTTAATGATTTCTTAATCTGAATCATCTTCTAACTTTAAAAAACGCGAGTCATCTAGGAAGCGTGAACTGGGGTTGTGGTGGTGGATGTGTTAATAACCACAACCATGGCAACCAGGAATCAGGAATCTGCTAGTAAGAATGATGATTAGAAGCAGAAGGGAAGGGATACCTTGTCACACCCCGAGCCGCAGCGGAAAAAAAAGGTGATCGGGGCATGATTGGGTTTTCATCAAAGCTCATGACATTTATTATAATGTTTCATATTTATTATTACAATTTTAAAGAAGATCATACAATCAAATCATACAAGTACAACATGTTCTATACATCTTTCTAGACTTCATTATTTTTCTTCTAAGGCACTTTCCTATGTGTTCCTTGCTTCATCCTGTCCACCTGTATCATGTGTAAAAATGGTTTTGGTTCAACACAAAAAGTTGACGAGTGAACCTTATTAGAAAACATTTATAATTGATTTCTTGTTGTATTTAATATGGAAAAATTGTGCAATAATCATATGTGAGCAAACGTAAATAATCATACAATAACATACAATAACAAACAATAACAAACCACCTTGCATGAATATATGACATGAATGATAATGTAAATGTTGGCAACGTCACGTTCCGCTCATAGGTAATGGGGAACGGACGGCCTATGATGATGTATGTGCGATCAAGGCTCAATCAAACGGAGCCGATCGTATGTTGGCAACGCCTCGTTCACGCTCATAGGTAATGGGGAACGGTTCCGCTCATTGGTAATGGGGAACAGACGGCCTATGATGATGTATGTACTGAAAATGATAAATTAAATCTAAACATTAACCACACAAACCATTGATACATATTGGATACACATTTGATCATGAATATGATGGATGCACAAGTGTTTAAATGAAATAAATAAATGGCGACACATGATACACCTCAAAATGTGATTAAAACGGGGAATTGGTAGAGATTCACTCACAGTGGGTGCGTTCGTTTGATGATGTTGAATGCGCACGAGTTTAGAGGGTTGATCGACGAGGAATAACTAACCTAAATAATAACGAAAAGGTACGGTAAATAAGTGGATTTTATTAACAATTTTAATAGGATTTTTAGATTTATCTTTGTGAGTTTAAGATCATTTTCTAACTTTAAAAATATTATTTTTGAGTATTTTTAATTGATTTTTGAATAAAATAAATAAATAAAAGAAAATAAAATTTTTTGACTTTTTGACCAGTTGAACGTTGACCGTTGACCGTTTGACCGGTCAGATTGTGTTTATTCTATGCACTGAGTGAGGTTCGAACTCGTGACCTCCCGTACGCGTGCACGCAGCTCTACCAACTGAGCTACGTGTCTAACCCGAAATAATTCGCATTTTAATTATATATATATATACTAGTTAGAATATTTCAGAAATTAATTCATTTAAAAAGGGTTTTAACTGATCGATCCGGTGCACATAACAGGTCTCGAACCCGGGACCTGTTGTTTAACGTTGCACACAGTCCACCGCTAGACTGTGTGTCTAACCCGAAATATATTGAAGTTTAGTTATACATATACACATACTAGCGCTAACATATTTTGATTTAAACAAAAGGCTTGGATAATTTCAGGGGCGGTGTAACTAACCGGATTCGAACTCGAGACTTTGGCTTCGTGTTGCACACAGCCCGACCAATTGGGCTGTGTGACTAACCCGAAGGATATAAGATTTTTATTAAAGTTATACATTTACTAGATTATTTCGTTAACTGGTTTAAAAAAATTGTGTATAATTGGCGAACCGGAAAGCATGTACAGACTCGAACTCGGGACCATGGCTTGAAGTTTGCACACAGTCCACCACTGGACTGTGTCTAACCCGTTTAAAAATCCGATTTTAATTATATTCATAGACTGATCAGACTTCATCTTCTTCATTCGAATAAACAGACCGTTAATCCGATCGTTTCGATTCATTAATCAATTCCTTTATTAAATTGTAAATAACTACACATGAGATTAATAAAAATGAAAGGGATTAGGTGAAAGATATACCGAACAGGGATTCTTGTTTCTCCGGCGGGATTCCGATGACAGCAGGTTATTCCGGCGGCGTGTACTTGCGGCAGAGGATCTTTAGGAAGTTTGAGGTGAGGGTGGTGCTTTCTATCTGAGCTCTAGAAGTCTTATTTTAGAGTAAGCAGATGGGATGAAATGGATTCGGTTTTCCGGCAACTTGCAGAGAATTCCGGCGATGTATTTCTTACGACAGAGACTCTACAGGGAGTTTAAGGTGAGTGTGGGTGATTTCGGTATGAGCTCTAGATGTCCTGTTTATAAAGTAAGGCAACAGTGGGATGGTTTCTTCGGTTTTCCGGCGATAACTCTCGGTCAACTCGCAGAGAATTCCGGCGATTTTCGATGAACTCCGGTGAAACAGAGACATGTTTCACAATGTGGTGAGGGTTGGGCTATGAATTGAACGAGATTTGGTCTGGATAGTTAACATGTTCGTCGGTTACGGTCAAAAGATTAAATCCTCCTTCAGTTATGATTTTGATTGGTTCAAATGATTGATAACCGATTTTTGAGTTAATGACATGATTAAATCGTCGGTTTCCTTCGCGATTTTGAGTAATGCCGGCGGTTACAGATTTGCCGAAACTTTGAGATTTTCAGTTTTAGCCGTGGATCCTAAATAAAGTTTAATTGTTTCAGATTTATAGCACATAAGTGTTTGTAGAGCAGTTGGTGTGTTAGCGTGTTAGGCTTGAGGGCAACCCGGGTTCGAAACCCGGCGTCTGCCTTTATTTTTTTTATCCATTATTTATTTGAAATTTTAAATTATGATTTTTAAATTATAATATATTTATTAATTGTGTATTGTTTAAAATTAATTTGAGCATTAAATACGCAACAAAATTTATGACTGATTATTCGGTTTAATAAACGAAGCGGGTTTGGATAACCCGGTTTTTGACGGATGTTACATACCTTTGGTTTTCTTGCGTCAGAGGCTGTGGACCTATTTAGTCGAGTTCAAAGGGTCATGTATAGTAATGTTATGACCCCCGGATGTTGTTTTTAAGAGACCTAATTTTGTTATTAAAAAACGGGTAACGCCGTAGCTTGTTGCCCGTTTACCTTCTATCTCGATGTAATTTTCGAAATTCAAAGCTGATTCAAAAGACAAGGATGTGTGGTATTTGTTAGGTAATTAATGTTGAAAATTCGAAATAGGTTTAGGAAGCTTGAGGTAAAAGCAATCTAATCCTATAAATACACA
The DNA here is from genome assembly GCA_947069175.1 of Scalesia atractyloides. Classification (NCBI taxonomy): domain Eukaryota; kingdom Viridiplantae; phylum Streptophyta; class Magnoliopsida; order Asterales; family Asteraceae; genus Scalesia; species Scalesia atractyloides. Next base: position 73,133,794 of record CAMTDV010000024.1, read on the forward strand.
TATTGTAATTAGTTTTTTTAGTAGATTTTCTGATTGAGATTTGGGAGTTAGCCAAAACTTTTTGTGTTTATTCTTTGATGCCGATTCTTTACTTGACAATTGTCACACGCCATGATCAAAATTCTTACATACAAGAACTTTTCCAGGTAACATGTGCTCATGTTTTTATATATGAGGATCATGTGAGAACTGTAAAGATATGCGAGAACTGAGAATCAATGTGGTTGGTGTCTCATTGGCTTTTAGGAACACCTACGTTTGTCGGTATTAGGTTCAAGTCTCACACTGGACAAGATTAAAAAATATCAGCGTTCTAGAAAAGAGAAAGAACAGGTATCAACCAATCAAATGATTTCTTTTATTTATTTATTTTGCTTAAAAAATGATAAATTTGATACCCCTCAAGTTTTGGGAGTTTTGTTAATTAACTGAATCACACAATTATTTCCAGATTTCTTGCTATTTTGTTTGATTACATTCAAATCATTAATTCTTCAATGAATTCTTAATACTAAAAAAGAAAAAAGAAACATGGTTCTTAGTCCTAAGATTCCAATATATTTTTTTTGAAATGTGTAAATTTTTCGCGAATGTCGGGAGGTCTAGCATAAGTTGTCTTAACCGGGTCCGCGCTAGAGAGCCCCATCGCACAATAGATCCCCAATTTAAACCCCTCAATGAGAAACCCTTGTCACCCACACATGAACTCAAGACCTGGAGGGGAAAACATCCGGAGACAGCATAGATGGAATTTAAATACCCGTGCCCACAACTAGATCACTAGTGATGGTTTAAGATTCCAGTATATACAACAATTATAAAGCAAAAACCGATACATTGATTACACCTAGAGAGCGTGTGTGTGTGAGAGAGAGAAAGAGAGAGAGAGATCATACCTTGGTGCTACTGAACATATATGGCTAGCCAGAAACGCGGAAGTGATGTAAAGAAAGCTCAAGGTAGATGGTGACTATATAAATAGCAGCAAAAGTGTAGCTGCATGCAATTAATTAACTTGAGAGATCGAATAAGTAATTTGCTTGAACTAATTTCGCATTGATTCTACTTTAATCTGCTTTCAATGATGCTTTATTCCAATTTGGAATTGAACTTATCTTAAACTATGTGTTTAACAATCTAGCAAGCAACTCTTAGATCCATATTCCCACTTCAATGCAAAAGAAAAAGAAAAAAAAAAACTTGTCAAATACATAAATGTCTAGTAAGACAAATACATTTGCAAAACTACGTACTAATGTCTTTTTAGTAATAAGATATACAAAGTATTGCACCTTTTTGGAACGAATAAAAACCTAAATTTTTATGGTACAATCTTTTTCTTTGTCATAATTTTCAAATATATAATTTTGGAACGAATAAAACGTACTTTTATGGTACAATCTTTCGTTTTGTCTAAATTTTCAAATATATCATCTTAGAACCCCATGTTTTACACGATTTGCATAAATTTAATTTTATATAATAAGCAATATAGTTATATTTTTAAAATACCTCATATATTGCACGAGTTAAATAAATATAATGTAAACGATTAACACATACAGTCAAAGATATGTATTTAAATGATAAATTTGATGTACTATTTATTTATTAGAAATTTAATTTGTTTTTTATTTATTATTAGATTAGAAACATGTGTATTACATGTGGTAGGACCAATGAAATGTTAGATGATTATTGATAAACGGAAAAAATAAATAAAAAATAAGAGAGATTCATGAAGTTTGTGATTTAATATAATATAATATAATTTATGCTATTAAATATTACATAATAATAATAATAAATAGTATTATAGAAAAGTAATTTAGCTAAATATTATTTAAATGAGAATAAAAATTTATATATTTGCCTTGTTTTACAAAGAAGAAAAAAAACCTTCTATCTCCACGGAGAAGGAGAATATGCAAATTATATATTATTATTAGTTTAAAATTTGAAAAAAAAGTTATTATACTTATCTGGATTATATTTAGTTAAATTATTGTTTAATAGAAAACAAATTGAAAAATAAGATAAGGAGATTATTAATTCAAAGTTTTATAAAAAAGTTTAATAGAAAAAGAAATTGAAAAATAAGATAAGGAGATTATTAATTAAAAGTTTGATAAAAAATTATTATCCTTATCTAAATTATATTTAGTTAAACTATTGTTTAATAGGAAAAAGAAATTAAAAAATAAGATAAGGAGATTATTAATTTAAAGTTTGATAAAAAAATAATTATCCTTATCTAAATTGCATTTGGTTAAACTATTTTTAATAGGAAATTAAAAACAAAAGATAATGATGCACCAGAGAGATTGACATGTGTTTAAAAAAGATTTTCGTTTACTAGTATAAAAAGATATGGCTAGGAGGTTGTGTGACAATAAGTGCTAAAACATTAAAAAGTCTAAATGAGTAAGAGACTCTAAACTAATTAGTGCTGAGCTAGTAAAGTGTTGTTTGGTTAGATCTACGATTAACTGTGGAGAATGACTGTTTTTACCCCTCTAAACTACTTTATGCTGAATGAAATATGTTTGTTTGGTTATTCTCTAATAATTTTTGAATCTCTATATGTCTAAGAGTAAATTGTCATTTTAGTTCATGAGTTTTGTCCTAAAATGTCACTTTAGTCCATATAGTTTTTTTTCCTCCTCTATTGCCTTGATTTTTCTCATTTTTTTCCAATTTGATCATCTGGCCTAACTCCATCCAAAATACCCAGTTAAAGTAAAGGAGTATTTTGGTCAATTTACTATTATATTTTGTGTTTGCCATTTTCATACAAAACATTTTTCACATTATTTTTTTTCTTTAATCATTTATAATATATATAATAACAACTGCTGCCACGACCACTCCTACCCACCTATCACACCACCACCCCCCCCCCAATGTTTCCAAAATCAAAAGTTGTATCAACCATTGTTGTCCTCTTCACCAAAACAAAATGACGATGACTTGCCGAAATTTAAGGACCGGAATCGGTGTGGCTAGTGGTTACAGGTGTTGGTGTGGTCGGTTACAGGTGTTGGTGCTGGTGGTGAACACAGGCAATCCAGCTTTTTGGCCGTATTTAGTGCCGGTAGTTGTGGCCATTGGCGGTGAGGTTTTTTTGTTGGCCGGATTTGGTGTAAGTGGTGGTGGCCACAGGCAGTGGGTTTTTTTTTGTTGGATTTGGCGGAGGCGGTGTTTAGCATAGGTGGTGGGGGTCGGTAGAAGTTATAGAGAGGGAGAGAGAGGGGGTAATGTATTTTTATTTATATTTTTAATTTTTAAAATTATGTTGTTTTATTTATTTAAATATATTTTAAATAAATGAGTAAAATTACCAACTGCACTCATATACAAGGCACATGTCCACACTTAACTGAAAATAAGAACATATTATGCAAAAATTTTAAAACGTAAAATATAATCCTTTTCAATTTAAAAGGTAAAGGGTATCTACTGAAATTTGGTACGAACATAAATAACGAAAAGTGTAATTTATTATTAAAAACAGTAAAAATAAAACCTTTTCAATAAAATTTATCTTGCTATTTGAAAAAAAGATTAACTTAGTTGCGAAGTTAAATTTTTTAGAAAAGTTAACACATGAAAGTTATTAAAAGAAGAGAAAAATGAAGTTAAATGATAGAATAAAATATTATTAAAAACCCTAAAAATAACGTGGTTGCAAAATTAATTCTTTTAGAAAAGTTAACGAAAGTTATTAAAAAATCAAATTAAATGATAGAATCAAATATTATTAAAAAACTAGAACAATTACATAAAAATTCACGCTGGTTAAACTTCCTAATAAATATACCTTATCATAAAAATAGTAAAAATAAGACTTTTTCAATAAATTTATCTCGCAATTTAAAAAAAAGTAACTTAGTTGCGAAGTTAAATTTTTTAGAAAAGTTAACATATGAAAATTATTCGAAAAAAAATCAAGTTAAATGATAGAATAAAATATTATCAAAAAACCTAAAAATAATGTAGTTGTGAAATTAATTTTTAGAAAAGTTAACATATGAAAATTATTAAAAGAAAATCAAATTAAATCATAGAACAAAATATTATTAAAAAGACAAACAATTACTTAGAAAATTCGCAACATTGCTCATCAAGCTTCCTAATAAATATATTTAATAATAATATCATATACTTCCTCCGTCCCATTAAAAGTGTCATATTTTGAATTTTCAAAGTCTTTATTTATAAACTTTGACCTTAAATAATTTTGTTTGCGTTAGATAATACTTGATCAAAGTTATATGATTTGTGTGTTTTTTACAAGTGTTTTCATCGGGTTAATGTTCATCAAGTTTTATATACCACAAAAAATATATAATTAAATTCAAAGTTTATAAATAAAGACTTTAAAATTCAAAATAAGACACAACTAATGGGACGGAGAGAGTAACAATTAGTATATGGTTTCACCTTACAGTATCCAAAATTTAGGATTTAATGATTACGGAAATTTAATGATTACGGAAATTGATTTTTAAACTCAAAAGATATTAATACATGAGTTAATTGCCCGGATAGTCCATGTGGTTTGTCATTTTTTCATCTTTAGCCCTCACCTTTTCAAAATAGCATGTTTGCTCCCTGTGGTTTAATAAATTGTTACTCAAATAGTCCCTATAATGGATGGGTATTAAATTATTCAGTTAAGTGTGAGTAAAATTACAAGTATAACCTTACAAATAAAAACAAAAACTAAAACAATAAAGATGAAAAATTAGTTAAACTCAAGTGGGACCCAGCTATATAATAAAAAATAAGTTAACTAAATTTCTTAAACCCAATCCCCTGAATTCCCTATTTTCTCACCGAAGCACCAACATCGTCAACCACCGATAACATCACCACCATCCGAAAAAAACCACCATTGATGCCCCTAGAACCGGTATACAATCACTCGCCTCCCCGTAACCATTGAACCAACCTACGGAAACCAAATTGAGCCAAACATACAATGTTCCGTCATCGTCACCTGTAATGTATCGGGCCAATATATACAAGATATGTTTTATGTGATCTGTATCTATACAAAATCGAGTCAATATATACATACACACCATATATGTACACACGCACCAACACTCAAATCACTCACTCCTTATCATCTTCATCCTCTTTTCTCCAATCTGTATCGTATCTATTTCACCAAACTCAATCAACAACCTAAGGTTTACAATTTATCTAATTCAAACAACTATCACAGTTGTGCGATACGTTTAGCTGCTCAATCGACCACGGTGGCTCAATCTGCCGGCAAAAGAAGCTCCAGAGATTGCCGGTAGCTCGAGCTTCTGTTCTACCCAGATGCTGCGTCATGATTCCGAGAACGTTCGGTTCAATAAGGCAGGGAATAAAGTCGGGCATGTAGTGGGAGTTTGGAGGTGCTAATTTGATGAGAGTGAGGGAGAAAGGTGTGATTGGTTCGGGGTGGTCCCGGCGGTGAAGTTGTATAAGAGGCAGATGGGGGTGGTGATGATGTAAGTCTGATGAATGGGGGTGTTGATGGTGTAAGTCTGATGAATGGGGTGGTGGTGTAGGTCTGATGAAGATGATGGGGACAACGGGTTGGTGGGGTTGGTTTCTTAAAGACTGAGATATGTTTGGTGGGGCCCACTTGAGCATTAATGTTTAGTTTTTATTTTTATTTTTATTAGTAAGGGTATATTTATAATTTTACTCACACTTAACTGAATAATTTAACACACACTCATTATAGGGACTATCCGAGTAACAATTTATCAAACCACGGGGAGCAAACATGCTATTTGAAAAGGTGGGGACTAAGGTGAAAAAAAGGCAAACCACATGGACTATCCGAGCAATTAACTCTTAATACATAAAATAAATATGAAAATTAAGCACCAACCTCTCCATTCTCGATCTCACCACAAGTATTTTTAGCTCATCATGTTTTTTTGCATCTTCTATATACCATTCGTAGTGGGAGTTTTTGATGTTTTTCCCTCAAACACGCCCTATGACCGCCTCGGGAGCGATTTTTTTTAAGGTTTGAGGCGTCCTTTTTTAAACACCTGATGTTAATTTGTTTGCCCAATGCCATGTATGTATAATTAGTTTTAATTAAAAAAAATTAATTAGGTAATCATTGGTTGGGGAATTATACCACTACACCAATTAAAAAAAAAAACGCTCCATAATGCCCCATTACTGACTGGACCACCACATGACGCAAAACGCCCAAAGGTGGGGGCATTATCTTCTCTTCCCACTACACATGGTCTAACATGAAAACATCTAGTTAACATTATATGTTTGGTAGCCTTGGAAAGAGTTGCCCTCATTGAAGGGGTATGGTCCCAAAAACCTTGTGCCAATCAAGGAAACCATACCCACTGATAACTTCTAAGGAAACTGCGCGCAGACTTCTTTGCCAAAATAAGATTTATTAGAACTTTAGCCAAGTATCCAAGAGAGGAAAGCGTCATTTAACTACCTTGTGCGGGCTCGCGCAAGGTTTAAAGTTAACCTTGAACATCTCTTTGGATACATGCTTCATTTAACTACCTTGCGCGAGCTCGCGCAAGGTTCAAAGTTAATCTTAAACATTCTTGTCTGATAATGCTTCATTTAACTACCTTGCGCGGGCTCGCGCAAGGTTCAAAGTTAAGCTTGAACATTCTTGTTGATAATGCTTCATTTAACTACTTGCGCGGGCTCGCGCAAGGTTCAAAGTTAACCTTGAACATTCTTGTTTGATAATTCTCAATGCACAAACCTTGCGCAGATATTTATATCAAAGCAAGCATCCACCAAACGTTGTGCTAGCAGCAAGGAGAAGAAGGAAGATCAGTTAACTAACTTGCGCTTCTTGCGCAAGGAAACAGTAAATCCTGAAACTTTCCCTTAGCAAAATCCTTAACTTTGTGCAGAAGCAAAGGGAATCTTTTCTGTTGTAACAGAATGTACACGTAGCGAATAATAGATGGGTAACAGCTGTGAAACCTTCTAGAAGCCATTAACACCCAATCGTGCAAGCATCTTTTCAGTTATAACCAATGCCACATGGCAGCATCTGGACGGCTGGGAAGATCACGGTGATGGCATGCTCACATTTATAAAATGTAGTGATCTTATGCTGACATGTGGCGCCTCCTAACCGTTTATGAGCTCACGATCTGTGTGCACTAACAGATTGCCAACAAACGTTAACGGAATAACAAAAGATTCCGTTAAAGTTAACAATCTCTCTTTTTGGCGCCAAACACCGGCTATAAATAAGTAACTTGGAGTTCAATGAAAGGTATTCACCCTCAACTACTCTCTCACTTACAATACTTACTTCCGACTACCTGTACTTATTCTCACGCCGGAGGGTGGTCACGGAGAGAACCCCCTTCTCCCCGTGGCGAGCTAACGGTGTTCTGTTTTGCAGGATCAGCCGGAGTATTGTTCCATTCATCATCCATCGTGAAACCAAACGGAGGGTTAACCCTTTTATGCATAGCCCATTCCATAGATCTACTTTGATTCAGTCTAGTTGATCTAGGGTTTCTTCATTGGCGCCCACCGATTTCGATTTTCTCACCTTTCGTTTCGTTTCACTTAGATCTGCAGCGTCATGGCTGACGGATCATCTTTTCAAGGTCCTCGATCAGGGATTCGACGCGTTGTTGTCGGACCTCAGGTCGACGGACAAATGGTTGAGGATTCTTCCGGCGAAGCTAATGCTCAGTATGATCCTAATCATGCGAGTATTCCTGTAACGCCGGTGGCTCCTCAGGTTGATGTTACGTCGATTTTACCACCTGGAGAGACTCCATTATCGTGGTTAATCAAAATCTCAAGCGACTCTAAACGCTATGTATGCTCAGTTATGTGCCCAAACCGGAACTCCAGCTTTTCAAGCACGGTTAGCGCTCCTTAGGTCCGTGCTTCACGGCACCTCGAGTTTTGAGTTATAATACTCAAGGTCATGCTCGTTCTCCTTCGCGCATGCCTTAAGATGGAACAGAAATGCATTTAAAACCAGGAACGATCCTGTTCATTCTAGTAATAGAAGGCAGAAGACAACGTTCAGCGTCGCGCATCTGTCCATTCTCGTTTGGGCCCGCGATCTTCGCAGAAACGGGACACCCAACACGATGAGCTTGATAGAACCTATGAGGAAGGGGATAGTGCAAGTATTTTTAATCGAATATCTTACAGATCATGCTAGTTACAGGCCAAAAGTACTCGTCGTATACAATCAGAAGTGAGCATAATTATAATTTGGTGTATCGCCAACCGAAGCAGCTGAACAATCAAAGTTTACCAGAGAGATAGCACTGGCTCCGTTGGAGCGAGCGAAATTACCATCCAACGTTGGAAAGTTTAACGGTTTGACTGATCCGACGATCACATGCGCATCTTCACCTGCGCAGGGTTACTTGGGTGCTGGACACTGCCAATGTGGTGTCACTTATTTGTGCAAACCCTTACTGGCGCTGCGCGCCTTTGGTTTGATAATTTGCCGGCAGGTAATGCACATGCAACTCCCCTCTGTCTTTTTTAAACGTCAATAACTTTTTATATGTAACTTTTTTTAAAAAAATTACACCATAATAACGAGCGTTTTTTATCTTTAATATGAGTACCATATTGCTATACTTATATAGAGAAAAAAATGTTTCAATCAGATGTTTAGTCCATGTGTTTTGTCTATTTTCATATAGTGGTGGTTTAATTGTATTTTGATTCAAAGCGTGGTGTTTTAAACACATACTGGAATGCAGGTGTAAAACACTACGATGAACATGCGAAGAACATCTATTGGAATGTAGGTTTAAAACACCAATGTGTTTTAACATATGGAATCTGGAACATCTACTAGCATGCATATGTAAAGCACAATGCATGCAAGTTTAAAACACCATGTACAATAACCATAATATGAACATTATAGTAAAAACACATTCTAGAAATGGAGGTCTAAAACACCATGTGAAAATGCAGGTTTAAAACACTATACTAAGAACACATTCTGTATAACACTATACATCCATCGTAAACCTATTAAAGAATACATAACACTATAACACTATATAACACTATACATCCATCATAGACCTGTTACAGAAATATATAACACTATATAACATTCGTATTCCTATAATAAATGGTGGCAGTTATGAAGGTTATTAATTAATTGAATGAGAAAATTACTTGTTTACCCTTTTGAATTAATTTATATTAAGGACACATGTCATCTCCACAATTTTTTTATACTTTTCATAGTTTAGGCCTTTTTTACATGATCCTCTACCTATATATTATATATATATATAGGGAGAGATGAGTAATAATGAAAAACTAGAAAACTAACTCAAAAAGACAAAAAAAGCATAAAAAACATAATTTTTTTATAAAAAATCGCTACATTTTATGTATAAAAAAACATTTTTTTTCAAAAAAAAAAAAAAACTTGTACTGCACATGTGCACTATATGTGTACTGCACATGTGCATTCTATGTACATGTTGCACATGTGCATTATATGTTTTTTTTATTTTTTTAAGTTTTTTATATAATATATATAGCGATTTTAATTAAAAAATCAAAAAAAATATTTGATATGTTTTTTTGGCTTTTTTAGTTAGTTTTTTTTGTTTTCTCATTTAAACTATTTTTCTCATGACCCATCCCCTATATATATATAATATATATATATTGCTTGCAACTTATAAACTCAATGCTTTTCATGTATATTTTTCCGGGTTTTAGCACTTACTGCGAAACAGCTAACATTTATTATTTAAAATTCGTCATTTAATAAATTAAACATAATTTTTCATATCAAGATACTTGAAAATAACATATTCTATCTATCTTAAAAGTCAAAGTCGGTGGAATTTTCCCCCGGCTTTGGGTGGCCCTTCTACTTTTGCACTTGGCAATTTTAGTCCTTTTCTCATTTTAATATCCTCTGCTTTAGCAATTTGCATTTTAGCCCCTAGCTTTTTACTAGATTAATTTTCTCTATATAACTTTCGTTCATTAATATCTTTTGTTAACTACTTTTTTACATTCATATTTTCATATACGTGTCGGTATAAATTTGAGTGTGTCTATGTTTCGACGTAAATTGTTTTGAGAAACGAGTCAGGTCAAATATAATACGTTTTTGTTTAGAAAAACCATTTTTACGTGCATAATTTTATGTATGTGCTTTTATTAATTCGCGTTGGTCTACGTTTTGACGTAAACTTTTTTGGGAAACGAGTCTGGTCAAATATAATACATTGTCGTGCTTATTTTATGTACCTTTCATAAATTTTGTTCTGAATAAGTGGAGTCAAATTGTGGTTTTCCTCCTTTTTAAAAATCCCTAACTAATACCATATAACACGTTATGATTGTACAGTATAAATTCGATTTATTTTACATTTTGCTTCAGTCGGCATGCTTATATAGGTTACACTGAGTTCAATCGGATACGTTTAAATACGCGTATCACATAACGCTTGAACTAATTCATTCGATTTTGCGTTGTACCCGCGCCGCAACAGGCGCGTACTTTATTACTAGATTTAGACATAAAATTAATATGAGCGTATATACATCACATAAAATACAAGTTTTATCCTTCGAAAAATATAGTTTGCTTCTGTCTAAAACCAGACTTTAGTAAAACTTCCATTTTAAATCTAAAATAAAATACCTCATTTTAGCCTTTATTTTATACATAAAATCAATGTATATTAACACTCAATCACAAAGATTAACACTTTTTAATTCCATTTTTCAAGATCCTTATTCACACATGCACAAAAAGCACACTTTTGGACACCAAAATCACACGTATGATTATCATATACCAAATTATTAATGCATTTTTATAACATGATTTTGCACGTATGATCATCATAGACCAAATTATTCATGCATTTTTATAGCATGATTTTGCACATAAAATCAGTTTTAGGTCACACTAAAAAAAATAATATTCATGGATCATCCATGAAAACCTGAATTTACCATTTTTTTTATCTTAAACAATCTTTATAACACGCTAATATTCATACACATACATTAAACACCCGTGAACACTTTAAAAATGCATTTTCATTCAAAAATGCATTTTCAATTAAATCTAACCACAATTTTAGATTTATCATTATTCAAGTATAGATCATCACATGGTTAGCTTTAGTATAGAATCTTTGCAAAAAGATGGCTAAACTTCAATTTGTGGGGAGTTAGCCTATTTGGTTAAGGTATATGACTATTAGAGGGGAACTCTTAGATTCTAACCCGAGTAAGAGCGTAGTTTAGAATTACTAGTGTAAGGTATAGTAGTCGCAACAATGTAACATATAACAGGAAACTTCACAAAATGGTAACAATATTTCAAAAGTGTTCTAATTAGTTCATTCATAACTTTTTTTCCCAATTAGGTCACAGAACATTCAAATCGAGCCATTGTAAGATTTGTTATCTATCAAGAAAGATGTAAAGGAGAAGATGTTGGGATTAGGATTTTTAGTGAATGTATTTATATATTTAAAAAAATAAAAAAAAACAAGTTAATTATATATATTAAAAGATTAGAAAAAAAATTTTAAAATCCATGTCATCACTCGATGTCATTATTAAATAAAAGGAAAAAAAAGGCACGTCACTAGGTTACCTATAAAATAGATGAAAAACCTATGATTTTTATAAAATATTAAAATTAAAGTTGAGTAACCTGCTTCACAAAAAGATAAAAGTTTAAATTACATATAAGGTTGTGCGGTATATTCGTTATATCCATTGTCACCTCATGGCGCCCAGCCCGTATCGTGGGCATCATGGGTGGGACGTTATTGTTGTCTCGCCAGCGCAATAACGAGCGTTCACGAGCTTGCTTTGTAGGTTGTTGTGCCATATAGCTGTTGAAGCAACGATACAAATTAATAAAAAAATATTTCAAAATAAAAAAAATCTCACATCTGTATATAAACACACACTCTATTTTATTTTTTTGCACGAACAACCTCTCCATCCTCTTAATTTTTAACCCCCTCAACCTTTTTTTACTCTCAAAGCTTTTTATCGCAATGCACGTTGCTGACTGAGGCGGAGGATATCACGTTAGCCACAAGTTAGGCGGATAAGGTCTACTTAGGATTCCTGACGAAGGGCCTCAAACTTGGGGTATGATTAGGACCGCATTCTAATATTTCAAAAAATAATCTCACATCTTTATATAAACACACATTTTATTATTTTTTTTTGCACAAACCTCTCCATCCTCTCAATTTTTAACACCCTCAACCTTTTCTTTTTACTCTCAAAGCTTTTTATCGCAATGGCACGTTGCTGACTGAGGCAGAGGATATCGCGTTAGCCACAAGTTGGGCGGATAAGGTCGATTTAGGATTCCCCGACGAAGGGCCTCAAACTTGGGGTATGATTAGGGCCGCATTCTACGAACGTGTAGCTGAGAATATTCGTGGAAGAGAACAAATTCTTGAAAGGTTCTGCATCTACGCCTAAAGTGTTCAAATTTTGAGAGGCGCTACGTCCCCGTGTTGAACCACGAGGAAGGTATAACTGAGGATGTAGTGCTTGCCGAGCCACAGGCCGAATAAGAAGTAATATGCTTAAAGCCGTTTGACCACGTTGCGGCTTGGAGGGTTTTTCAAGCCCATTCACCTTAGATTATGTTTTTTTATGCTTGATGTTTTATTTTTATGTCTTCTTTTTTTCTAAGTTGTTTAAATGCTATTTTTTCTAAGTTATTTAAATGCTATGATTTTTTTCTAATTTATTTAGATGTTTGGTTTTTATCTACTTATTTAAATATAAGAAATATAAAAAAAATTAAATGTTAGAAATATGAAAAAAATTAAATAGGTAATTATTAAACGAACTCAATTCAATACCGTAGGCTTTATTCTAAAAAGATAATGGAGTCCCTTATCTTACGTGACGCTAATGTGTCGCCAAAGAACCTCTAGGTGCTACAACCATACCATCCACTAGGGGTGTTCATCGAATCGAATATCGAATTTTCGAATTATTCGAATCGAGTTATTCGAATAATTTTGATTTTCCCTTAAATCTGTATTCGATTCGAATTCGATTAAAACCTGCCCAATTCGATTCGAATTCGCATTCGAATAAAAAACCAACTTGTATTCGATTAAAAAATCGAATTCGAATCGAATCATATTCTTTTAAAACATGTAAAAAAACTATCAAAATGAAACATAAATTTTAAAGCAGAAATAAAGCGCGATATCAAATAAAAAAATTCAAATAAAGTACTATACATCTAAAATTTAAAACGAAAAGTTGGGAATAACCACTGCACATTACAAGTTAATATTTTGGGGTTAGAAATCTATTGATAGATTCATTACTTAGGTTTTAGTTATGGTCATGAAGTGAGTTTGATAATAGGTAATTTTAATACATGGAATAAATTTTGAATATAATTTATAATTTAGCCCAATAAAAGTTATATATGTATTATGTATAAAAATAATAAATAAAAATATAAATTTTTATCCAAATTCGAATCAAATCGAATTTGAAATTATAAATTTGTATTCGATTTACTTGAATCGAATTGGAATCCTTATAATCGAAACGAATTTTTGATAATCGAATCGAATTTAATCGAATTTCGAATTTTCAAATTGAACACCCCTACCGTCAAGCGTAACTAAGACAGTTTTAAATTTTTACTATTCTAGAAAGTTATCACTTAAACAATAATTTCGAAACACATCGTAAACAATTACTGTTTACACGTTTCCGTTTCCATAACGCTGTCGTGAAAGTTGTGCAACGATGAACCAATTTTTCGAATCGGTAAATTCCTTCTTCTCCGGTGGAGATCAGCTCCCATGGTGCTCTTGCGACATCATTGCGGTAATTAATTCATCGATTCTCACTCTTTGATTTCCCTGCGTCCGGTTATATTAATCTACTAATATCATTTTTGGGATTGTTAATATTATTGTGTATGCTTTGCCATAATCTATTAATTGGATTTTGCATGTGTTTAATTTATACCCAACATCATCATGTTTTGACCTTTCAAATTTCGTTATTGTTCCATTATCTGTTCTGGAAATTTACCTTTAATTTTTGTGAATTTAAGCATTATGTTATCAAGTTTTAACTTTTAAGTTGATAAAGTTGTATAATATGATAATGAATCCAAATGTTAACATGGTCACTTTTCAAATTTGTTTATTTCATTGTATATTTAGCAAATCAAACAAAGCATTCAAATAATATAGTAATCAATCGTTCTAGTGGGTTATCAACACATTCAAGACATAAGAATTCTCATTTTGACTTTTCATCTTCGAGTTTGGCATTGTTTGTTAAAGTTGACTTTTTCATCGCGGAGTCTTAATTATCTATATCTTTTGCCGGTCTTGAAGTGTATAGGCCGTTGGTGTTTGCTTTCTGTCAATCACTAAAGGGTTGTTTGGTAGCCTTTTAATGATTCCATTAAGATGCTACCTCTAAATCAGACTGTAGTGCTCTTATCTATTAAGTTTCAAATGATGTTGAATGAAAATTTTATCCATGTATCCATCCACTTGTGTTTATAACCGTCAACTGGCCACTCATACACCACCTCCTCCACTACCAACTAGTCAGGCCAAGCCAAGTTAGACCTCTTAATGGTTCAGTATTTAATGGCGCAGAGGTTGCCAAATAGCCCCTAAGCACGACCCGCCCTGAAAATTCGTGTACCCTGTTCGAGCTTGAAAAAACGTGCCCTTAAGCCTTAACGAAATTGGGTATTTGGCTCACTAAATGTCTAAACCTAATGCCAATAGGCTGCTAACTAATCTAGACCATAAACATTGTTTTGTAAGTGGACCTATGTTGGCGTTTGCAGAATTTTTTGCAGAATTAGTGGGTTTCAACCCCAAAAGATTGCTTTTAAGTGACCTCCATAAGTTTGAGTGAAAGTAGGTAGTCCGCCATTTGAATTAGCGGACTTGTTGGAGAATTCTGCATAAAGCTGCTGGCCTTATGACATCCCTGCAAATTGTCTCAAGTCCGCTAATTGGAAGAGCAAACTTCAATATAGTCCTCTGAATGGAAGAGCATACTTCAATATAGTCCGCTGATTTGTTTAACAAACTTTAAGAAGTCCGCTGATTTGTTATACAAACTTCACAAGTCCGCTGAATCAAATTACAAACTTCAATATAGCATCTCAAGAGAAAACGATGATGGTCTTGCGGTGTCGAAAACCCGAACTCGATATCGTGAACCGATGAAAGTGAACGGAAGTCGACGGAGTATTAAAAAAGATTGAAAACAGAGGTATACGGTGGTCAAGGGTGGTGATGAACAATGTTCGGTGATCGGAGTCGAACAACGATGTTCGGTGGACGGAGGTGATCACGGTGAATAAACGCGGTGAATGCTGGATCAGAGAGGTGTTGTCGATGATTGATGTTAGTGAGCGGTGGTCGTGGGTGGTTGTCGGAGTTTGATGGTTGCCGGAGATCAAAGAAAGGTTGTGATTATGACCGGAGATGATGATAAACGATGGTGATGAAGATGACGGTGTTATGACGGTTCGGAGGTGGTGGTCTGAAGGTATTGGAGTTTAACGGAGAAAATGACAATGAGTTGCAGGTTTATTATGGTGATGACGTTGATGAAGGAATTTATTGTGGGTAGATCTAACTTTCATTCAGCGGACTACCCTAGTTCTTCTTACAATCAGCGGACTTCAAACAGCTGGTTGCAGGTTTGTTGCAGGCATGGCAGAATGGACTCTGAAAGTCCGCTGATTCAATCAGCAGACAACTCACCTAAAGACACTCTTTTTGAAATCAAACCACTTGTTTATGCAAAAAATTCGTGTTTGCATGGGTATACCCTGTTAATTTATTTTTTTACATACACATATCGGATATATTTTAAAATAACGTGTCCTTTGAAATATCGGACCCTGGCCGGTTGTCCTCCCCGCCCACCCTCAGGGCCGGCCATGCCCCTAAGTGAACTTGTATACCAGTTTACGTACTATCATGCTTTGATTTTTCAGGGTTGTGAGAAGGAAGTTGCCGAGGCTGCAAATGGCGCCTCTGATGAGGCGAAGGGTGAAAGTATCATGCGCTTATCTTGGGCCTTGGTTCACTCTAGGCAACCAGAAGATGTGAACCGTGGAATAGCTATGCTTGAAGGTAATCTAGATTACTGCATATGATGATGTTGGGTTGCCATTTTTAAAATTCTGATAGTTTGAGGTACGATATAACTTTGATCTTTGTTCCCTTTATAATACTCATGATCATTCCTCTATACTCATCATACACATGCTATTAGTAATCCAATTTGTTCACTCTTTCGCCAAAGTCACTCAAACTTTAAAAAATAAAGGGATTTTTACATATTTCCCCTCCCTAACCCATATGTATTACATATTTCTCCTTTTCATAAAAAACTCTTATTAAATGACTATTTTACCCTTAATGAACTATTAAATGAATATTTACATATTTCTCATTTCTAATATCATCAATCAATTACATATCTCCCCTGTTCATTAAGTATTTTACCAATTCTTTTACTTGTTATTCTTCTCAAACAAAACCATAACTAGTAGCATACCCATCCGGTGGACGGGTCTTTTTGATGTCGTAATGTAATTTGAAATCGTAGAAAGTAATTAAACTTATCTCTGCAGCTTCAATAGACAGTACCAACAGCCCATTGCAAAAGAGAGAGAAAATATATCTACTAGCTGTTGGATACTATCGAAATAGCGACTTTTCAAGGAGTAGGATGCTTCTTGAGCAATGTTTGGAGGTTTTTTTTTCTCACTTCTAGTCATGGCCTCTGTTTTTATGGGTTTTTATTTATAAACTTTTTTATATACTGTAAATAAATTTCATGACTGATTTGATGGTGTGATCATAGATTGCTCCAGATTGGAGGCAAGCTTTGACACTCAAAAAGGCAATAGAAGATCGCGTTACTAAAGGTCTTCATTTTGTTAAATTTGTTCCTTACGGATATTATTCATGTGTCAGTAGGTCATAAGCATACTTTTACCATTATTCATGCAGATGGCGTGATTGGAATTGGCATCAGTGCTACTGCTGTTGGACTTATAGCTGGTGGGTTTGCTGCAGCATTAATGCGGAGGCATTAATCAACGTTAATATTAACATCGCATGTTTTAAGGATCTATGGTGCCATCTTTTGTAGTTTGCTGGTAATATTCTTCTATGATCCAGTTATGCAGTCCTTTAGTTTTAACAACTTGGAGATCTTTGGTGCAGATGATACGAATGGATGCATGGAAGATCATGATTAAAAGGCAGCAGTCGGTTAGGGTTATTGTCTTATATTTGATTTTATTCTACATACTTTTCATTTTTATTCATATAATCATTTAACATGATATGTTTAGAAAAAATAAAAGGGTTTTTTGTGTTTATATATACATTTTAATAAATAAATACAAGTTAGTTTGTTCTTGGTATGTATGAATCACGGTATGTATTTACTTCTACTTAGTGCATGTTTTGATAATTATCAAAGAAAAGTTATACTAAAACTAAGGCGTTAAACATGTACAAACTACAAAGATTATAACAAAGTATACTATTTTATAGGAATTAATGTAGTTACAAAGTTTGGGAAAGTTTTAAGCTTTCAATTCATTCCTTAAAGAGATGACAAAATAACTTTCTTTAGCAGTGTATTCGTTTCGTTTTTTCACTTAATTACGATATAGTCACCGCGTATTTTTAATGTCTGTTCCGCACCTGAAATATTCGCACATGATGTTTTACCTGATTACAATAATGACACAGGGTGGTTTTTATTTTTTTATTTTGGGTGGTTCTACACACTTATATATCTAGGATTTTAATATACATAATCAAATAAACCTGTAATAGTAACCACACGCTACTCGTAAGTACAATATGGTATTTCGAGGTTAATTGTGTTTCTTACATGAGATAATGACATGTAATATGAGTATCAAACGAAATCCAAAGTAAAACTTAAATTTGACTAAAAAACTTGAATAATAAACAATCCATTAATATTATTTGAAAAAAACTGCTTGAGATCTCGGTGCAACAGCAGGTTTCTCTTAATTCTGGCAGATTGAGTAAAGATCGTTGACTTGAGGTGATTGTCGCTTATGGTGGCCGGCGGTGTATGTGATGAAAACGTACTTTAAATCAAGAAAGGTGTTGGTGGAGGGATAAAATGTAAGCATCGTCTAAGAAGCATTATCAGGAAGTGGCCTGATCGTGAAGTAAGTCTGCAGAAAAGTAGTGAACAGAATAGCAGTAGCCACCAACAAAGCCAGTGTCTTCCATGGACCACTTAGGTACACGGTAAACAGCTCTGCCACCCACGTCTTATACTTGCTATGGCAGTGCTTCTCGATCTCTTGCCGAAGCTGATGAAACATATAGAGATTAACTGCTGGTGTTTCAATCTCATCGTACATCTTCACCACCTCTTCATCACGACCAAGACTATGAATCAATATACCTTTAGCACGCAACTCCTTCACATCATCGCGTTGAATAACTAACGACTTCATTACGCGAAGGTAAGTTGAAATTCGAAAGTCGTTTGGGTTATGCGGGCACATCTCGTACGCAATCATGTTCAAGTATATAGCTTTTGTATTTGGGGACACCACTCTACGCACAAGCACAAGCTTACCGTAGCAATGACGAGAGTAGAACTTAATGCCTTCATTCTTAGACTCATCATGGGTACATTTCAAGAAAATCCCTTTAGCTTTGAGTTCTGTTACAGAAGCAAATGACCGATTTCGTTTCACATAATTATAATCCTCAACTGAATCATTCTCTTTACTCCGTCTCCGTCCCATGCTTGACGATTTAGTCGAACCGAGAGCAAGAGAAGCCGAAAGCGATATGAAATACGACCTGTAAAGCTCGAGAAGATGAAGGGGTTGTTTTCTTCCGAGCACCTTTTTATCCCTAACTATAACCTCGCCATAGTTTAAATAGTTAAAGAATCCGTTTAGAACATCTTCGCCATTATCCTTGGGAAGCTCAACTTTAACAAAACCTCGAGTACTATAAATGGGATCTGGTTCTCGAGCAAGAAAATGTCACGAAGCAAGTTTGCAAACCCTAATGCACCCAAGTACTCGTTGTTGAGCACTGACTTGCTGTTTTGACACGATATGCATTCAATAAAGAACAAAACAAAGCATCCATCGCGTAACATCATTTGATTAAACTCGTCATCAACGTAAGCGTCTGTAGAACCATCAATATAACACTTTCTCGCATCATGTACCACTTCAAAGACCTTATTGTATAACGAATCAATAGTTTCTCCGGTGCTCAAACTATACTCTTTCAGTGTTATGTGTTTGTACTTCTCAGCTTGAGCAAAGCGAGCTCGTTTATAGTGGTATGGGCCAAGTGAAACCACAGCAGGCTCGTAGCAGTCACGGTTTCTTTGACCTTTCTCACCTTCTAAGAGTAACGGTGGCACTTTTTGGATGTGCCGTTGGCGTTTGTAATCAATTGTGGCCTCCTTTCCTCTAAGGCAGGCAACCCACTCCCCGATCACGCCAATATTGTTGTTATTGACCGGTTGATTATCGTTGATTTCGACCGATACATCCTCGGTTTCAGTCATGTCCATATCCGTTGTGTTTGAGTAGTATGTTTTCTTGCTGCAGTCGAACAATGAATAAGTATGCAATGACTAAAGCAAAATTAAGCAGATAAACATACACCTTAAAATAAAAGCAAACAAGATGCCCTACGGACAATGCTTTAGGCCCCTACTTAAATTCTCAGCCCACTATTAACTACTTTGAACTAGGCCCACTATTTTAATTACGTATAGTTTGTTCTTTTCACACGATAAGTGTCTACAGCTATACTAGATGAGGGTTGTTTGTTTACCTCTTAATGGTTCAGACATCTTAATGGTTCAGACTGTTGGTTTCGATAGCAGATGTCTGAATGGTTAAGACATTTGTCTCTGAATGGTTAAGACCTCTAATCTGAATTGTTCAGACATTTGCCTCTGAATCGTTAAGCATTATACTGGTTTTTCAAAGCTCAACTTTTGTTATTTCCACCTACAGTTATTGACAGTAATACATGATCACTCGTTATCGGGTGAATTAGAGTTTCTTGTGAGTCGAGGCTAAGGAAACCAATTATATTAATTAATTAAATCTATATCGATTTTTTTCTAGTTATCTAGTAAGTTTGTTAGGGAGCCAAGGAACACTATACAAGCCTGGCCACCCGGGCAAACCCATTGGCGAATAATTACTGTTTCACTAATTATAGGATATCCAAAGGCAAGTACATTGGGGCAAGCAATGAATGAACCAATGTTGGTCAAGAAATTCTTGCCAAGATTGCTAAGGAGGTTCATTCAAATCGTCGCTTCGATTGAGGCAGATCTTGGATTTGAATACTATCGGTTTTTGTTGGACATTTGAAAGCCTATGAGGAAAGAATGAAAGAAGAGGAACTTAGGTAACTTAATGATTTCTTAATCTGAATCATCTTCTAACTTTAAAAAACGCGAGTCGTCTAGGAAGCGTGAACTGGGGTTGTGGTGGTGGATGTGTTAATAACCACAACCATGCCAACCAGGAATCAGGAATCTGCTAGTAAGAATGATGATTAGAAGCAGAAGGGAAGGGATACCTTTGGTTTTCTTGCGTCAGAGGCTGTGCACCTATTTAGTCGAGTTCAAAGGGTCTTTTATAGTAATGTTATGACCCCCGGACGTTGTTTTTAAAAGATTTAATTTTGTTATTAAAAAAACGGGTAACGCCGTAGCTTGTTGCCCGTTTACCTTTTATCTCGATGTAATTTTCGAAATTCAAAGCTGATTCAAAGGACAAGGATGTGTGGCATTTGTTAGGTAATTAATGTTGAAAATTCGAAATAGGTTTAGGAAGCTTGAGGCAAAAGTAATCTAATCCTATAAATACACATATTGTAATTAGTTTTTTTAGTAGATTTTCTGATTGAGATTTGGGAGTTAGCCAAAACTTTTTGTGTTTATTCTTTGATGCCGCTTCTTTACTTGACTGTTTATTCTTTGATGCTGATTCTTTACTTGACAATTGTCACACGCCATGATCAAAATTCTTACATACAAGAACTTTTCCAGGTAACATGTGCTTATGTTTTTATATATGAGGATCATGTGAGAACTGTAAAGATATGCGAGAACTGAGAATCAATGTGGTTGGTGTCTCATTGGCTTTTAGGAACACCTACGTTTGTCGGTATTAGTTTCAAGTCTCACACTGGACAAGATTAAAAAATATCAGCGTTCTAGAAAAGAGAAAGAACTGGTATCAACCAATCAAATGATTTCTTTTATTTATTTATTTTGCTTAAAAAATGATAAATTTGATACCCCTCGAGTTTTGGGAGTTTTGTTAATTAACAGACCACACAATTATTTCCAGATTTCTTGCTATTTTGTTTGATTACATTCAAATCATTAATTCTTCAAAGAATTCTTAATACTAAAAAAGAAAAAAGAAACATGGTTCTTAGTCCTAAGATTCCAATATATTTTTTTTGAAATGTGTAAATTTTTTGCGAATGTCGGGAGGTCTAGCATAAGTTGTCTTAACCGGGTCCGCGCTAGAGAGCCCCATCGCACAATAGATCCCCAATTTAAACCCCTCAATGAGAAACCCTTGTCACCCACACATGAACTTAAGACCTGGAGGGGAAAACATCCGGAGACAGCATAGATGGAATTTAAATACCCGTGCCCACAACTAGATCACTAGTGATGGTTTAAGATTCCCGTATATACAACAATTATAAAGCAAAAACCGATACATTGATTACACCTAGAGAGAGTGTGTGTGTGAGAGAGAGAAAGAGAGAGAGAGAGAGAGATCATACCTTGGTGCTACTGAACATATATGGCTAGCCAGAAACGCGGAAGTGATGTAAAGAAAGCTTAAGGTAGATGGTGACTATATAAATAGCAGCAAAAGTGTAGCTGCATGCAATTAATTAACTTGAGAGATCGAATAAGTAATTTGCTTGAACTAATTTCGCATTGATTCTACTTTAATCTGCTTTCAATGATGCTTTATTCCAATTTGGAATTGAACTTATCTTAAACTATGTGTTTAACAATCTAGCAAGCAACTCTTAGATCCCATATTCCCACTTCAATGCAAAAGAAAAAGAAAAAAAAAATTGTCAAATACATAAATGTCTAGTAAGACAAATACATTTGCAAAACTACGTACTAATGTCTTTTTAGTAATAAGATATACAAAGTATTGCACCTTTTTGGAACGAATAAAAACCTAAATTTTTATGGTACAATCTTTTTCTTTGTCATAATTTTATATAATTTTTGGAACGAATAAAAACGTACTTTTATGGTACAATCTTTCGTTTTGTCTAAATTTTCAAATATATCATCTTAGAACCCCATGTTTTACACCATTTGCATAAATTTAATTTTATATAATAAGCAATATAGTTATATTTTTAAAATACCTCATATATTGCACGAGTTAAATAAATATAATGTAAACGATTAACACATACAGTCAAAGATATGTATTTAAATGATAAATTCGATGTACTAATTATTTATTAGAAATTTAATTTGTTTTTTATTTATTATTAGATTAGAAACATGTGTATTACATGTGGTAGGACCAATGAAATGTTAGATGATTATTGATAAACGGAAAAAATAAAAAAAATAATAAATAAATAAGAGAGATTTATGAAGTTTGTGATTTAATATAATATTATATAATTTATGCTATTAAATATTACATAATAATAAAATAATAATAATAATAATAGTATTAGAAAAGTAATTTAGCTAAATATTATTTAAATGAGAATAAAAATTTATATATTTGCCTTGTTCTACAAAGAAGAAAAAAAAATCTTCTATCTCCACGGAGAAGGAGAATATGCAAATTAGATATTATTATTAGTTCAAAGTTTGAAAAAAAAAGTTATTATACTTATCTGGATTATATTTAGTTAAATTATTGTTTAATAGAAAAACAAATTGAAAAAATAAGATAAGGAGATTATTAATTCAAAGTTTTATAAAAAAATTTAATAGAAAAAAGAAATTGAAAATAAGATAAGGAGATTATTAATTAAAAGTTTGATAAAAAAATTATTATCCTTATCTAAATTATATTTAGTTAAACTATTGTTTAATAGGAAAAAGAAATTAAAAATAAGATAAGGAGATTATTAATTTAAAGTTTGATAAAAAAATAATTATCCTTATCTAAATTGCATTTGGTTAAACTATTTTTAATAGGAAATTAAAAACAAAAGATAATGATGCACCAGAGAGATTGACATGTGTTCAAAAAAATTTTCATTTACTAGTATAAAAAGATATGGCTAGGAGGTTGTGTGACAATAAGTGCTAAAACATTAAAAAGTCTAAATGAGTAAGAGACTCTAAACTAATTACTGCTGAGCTAGTAAAGTGTTGTTTGGTTAGATCTACGATTAACTGTGGAGAATGACTGTTTTTTTACCCCTCTAAACTACTTTATGCTGAATGAAATATGTTTGTTTGGTTATTCTCTAATAATTTTTGAATCTCTATATGTATAAGAGTAAATTGTCATTATAGTTCATGAGTTTTGTCCTAAAATGTCACTTTAGTCCATATAGTTTTTTTTCCTCCTCCATTGCCTTGATTTTTCTCATTTTTTTCCAATTTGATCATCTGACCTAACTCCATCCAAAATACCCAGTTAAAGTAAAGGAGTATTTTGGTCGATTTACTATTATATTTTGTGTTTGCCATTTTCATACAAAACATTTTTCACATTATTTTTTTTCTTTAATCATTTATATATATATATAATATATATATATAATAACAACTGCTGCCACGACCACCCCTACCCACCTATCACCACCACACCCCCCCCCCCCAATGTTTCCAAAATCAAAAGCTGTATCAACCATTGTTGTCCTCTTCACCAAAACAAAATGACGATGACTGCCGAAATTTAAGGACCGGAATCGGTGTGGCTAGTGGTTACAGGTGTTGGTGTGGTCGGTTACAGGTGTTGGTGCTGGTGGTGAACACAGGCAATCCAGCTTTTTGGCCGTATTTAGTGCCGATAGCTGTGGCCATTGGCGGTGAGGTTTTTTTGTTGACCGGATTTGGTGTAAGTGGTGGTGGCCACAGGTAGTGGGTTTTTTGTTGGATTTGGCGGAGGCAGTGTTTAGCATAGGTGGTGATGGGGGTCGGTAGAAGTTATAGAGAGGGAGAGAGAGAGGGGATTGTATTTTTATTTATATTTTTAATTTTTAAAATTATGTTGTTTTATTTATTTAAATCTATTTTAAATAAATGAGTAAAATTACCAACAAGCACTCATATACAAGGCACATGCCACACTTAACTTGAAAATAAGAACATATGATGCAAAGATTTTAAAACGTAAAATATAATCCTTTTCAATTTAAAAGGTAAAGGGTATCCACTGAAATTTGGTACGAACATAAATAACGAAAAGTGTAATTTATCATTAAAAACAGTAAAAATAAAACCTTTTCAATAAAATTTATCTTGCTATTTGAAAAAAAGATTAACTTAGTTGCGAAGTTAAATTTTTTAGAAAAGTTAACACATGAAAGTTATTAAAAGAAGAGAAAAATGAAGTTAAATGATAGAATAAAATATTATTAAAAAACCTAAAAATAACGTTGTTGCAAAATTAATTCTTTTAGAAAAGTTAACGAAAGTTATTAAAAATCAAATTAAATGATAGAATCAAATATTATTAAAAACTAGAATAATTACTTAAAAAAATCGCGCTCGTTAAGCTTCCTAATAAATATACCTTATCATAAAAATAGTAAAAATAAGACTTTTTCAATAAATTTATCTCGCAATTTGAAAAAAAAAGTAACTTAGCTGCGAAGTTAATTTTTTTAGAAAAGTTAACATATGAAAATTATTCGAAAAAAAATCAAGTTAAATGATAGAATAAAATATTATCAAAAAACCTAAAAAATAACATAGCTGTGAAATTAATATTTAGAAAAGTTAACATATGAAAATTATTAAAAGAAAATCAAATTAAATGATAGAACAAAATATTATGAAAAAGACAAACAATTACTTAGAAAATTCGCAACATTGCTCATCAAGCTTCCTAATAAATATATATAATAATAATATCATATACTCCCTCCGTCCCATTAAAAGTGTCATATTTTGAATTTTCAAAGTCTTTATTTATAAACTTTGACCTTAAATAATTTTGTTTGCGTTAGATAATACTTGATCAAAGTTATATATTTGTTGTTTTTTACAAGTGTTTTCATCGGGTTAATGTTCATCAAGTTTTATATACCACAAAAAAGATATAATTAAAGTCAAAGTTTATAAATAAAGACTTTGAAAATTCAAAATAAGACACATTTAATGGGACGGAGGGAGTAATAATTAGTATATGGTTTCACCTTACAGTATCCAAAATTTAGGATTTAATGATTACGGAAATTTAATGATTACGGAAATTGATTTTTAAACTCAAAAGATATTAATACATGAGTTAATTGCCCGAATAGTTCATTTGGTTTGTCATTTTTTCATCTTTAGTCTCACCTTTTTCAAAATAGCATGTTTGCTCCCTGTGGTTTAATAAATTGTTACTCAGATAGTCCCTATAATGGATGGGTGTTAAATTATTCAGTTAAGTGTGAGTAAAATTACAAGTATAACCTTACAAATAAAAACAAAAACTAAAACAATAAAGATGAAAATTAGTTAAACTCAAGTGGGACCCAGCTATATAATTAAAAATAATTTAACTAAATTTCTTAAACCAATCCCCTGACTTCCCTCTTTTCTCACCGGAAGCACCAACATCGTCAACCACCGATAACATCACCACCATCCGAGAAAAACCACCATTGATGCCCCTAGAACCGGTATACAATCACTTGCCTCCCCATAACCATTGAACCACCCTACGGAAACCAAATTGAGCCAAACATACAAAGTTCTGTCATCGTCACCTGTAATGTATCGAGCCAATATATACAAGATATGTTTTCTGTGATCTGTATATATACAAAATCGAGTCAATATATACATACACACCGTATATGTACACACGCACCAACACTCAAATCACTCACTCCTTATCATCTTCATCCTCTTTTCTCCAATCTGTATCGTATCTATTTCACCAAACTCAATCAACAACCTAAGGTTTACAATTTATCTAATTCAAACAATTATCATAGTTGTGCGATACGATTTCGCTGCTCAATCGACCACCGGTGGCTCAATCTGCCGGCAAAAAGCTCTAGAGATTGCCGGTAGCTCGAGCTTCTGTTCTACCCAGATGCTGCGTCATGATTCCGAGAACATTCGTTTAATAAGGCAGGGAATAAAGTCGGGCATGTAGTGGGAGTTTGGAGGTGCTAATTTGGTGAGAGTGAGGGAGAAAGGTGTGATTGGTTCGGGTAGTCCCGGTGGCGAAGTTGTATAAGAGGCGGATGGGGGTGGTGATGGTGTAAGTCTGATGAATGGGGGTGGTGATGGTGTAAGTCTGATGAATGGGGGTGGTGGTGTAGGTCTGATGAAGATGATGGGGACAACGGTTGGTGGGGTTGGTTTATTAAAGACTGAGATATGTTTGGTGGGGCCCACTTGAGCATTTAATGTTTAAATTTTTATTTTTATTAGTAAGGTATATTTATAAATTTACTCACACTTAACTGAATAATTTAACACACACTCATTATAGGGACTATCCGAGTAACAATTTATCAAACCACGGGGAGCAAACATGCTATTTTGAAAAGGTGGGGACTAAAGGTGAAAAAAGGCAAACCACAGGGACTATCCGAGCAATTAACTCTTAATACATAAAATAAATATGAAAATTAAGCACCAACCTCTCCATTCTCGATCTCACCACAAGTATTTTTAGCTCATCATGTTTTTTTGCATCTTCTGTAATACCGTTCGTAGTGGGAGTTTTTGATGTTTTTTCCCTCAAACACGCCCTATGACCGCTCCGGGAGAGCGCTTTTTTTTAAGGATTGGGGCGTCCTTTTTTAAACACCTGATGTTGATTTGTTTGCCCAATAGGGCCGTTGCCATGTATGTATAATTAGTTTTAATTAAAAAAACAAAAAAATTAATTAGATAATCATTGGTTGGGGAATTATACCACTACACCAATTTAAAAAAAACGCTCCATAATGCCCCATTACTGACTGGACCGCCACATGACGCAAAACGCCCAAAGGTGGGGGCATTATCTTCCCTTCCCACTACATATGGTCTAACATGTAAAACATCTAGTTAACATATATGTTTGGTAGCCTTGGAAAGAGTTGCCCTCATTGAAGGGGTATGGTCCCAAAAACCTTGCGCCAATCAAGGAAACCATACCCATTAATAACTTCTAAGGAAACTGCGCGCAGACTTCTTTGCCAAAATAAGATTTATTAGAACTTTACGCCAAGTATCCAAGAGAGGAAAGCGTCATTTAACTACCTTGCGGGGCTCGCGCAAGGTTCAAAGTTAACCTTGAACACTCTCTTTGGATAAATGCTTTATTAACTACCTTGTGCGGGCTTGCGCAAGGTTCAAAGTTAATCTTGAACATTCTTGTCTGATAATGCTTCATTTAACTACCTTGCGCGGGCTCGCGCAATCTTGATTTGTCTAAAGTTAACCTTGAACTGACATTCTTGTTTGATAATGCTTCATTTAACTACCTTGCACGGGCTCGCGCAAGGTTCTAAGTTAACCTTGAACATTCTTGTTTGATAATGCTCCATGCACAAACCTTGCGCAGATATTTATATCAAAGCAAGCATCCACCAAACGTTGCGCTAAGCAGCAAGGAGAAGAAGGAAGATCCGTTAACTAACTTGCGCTTCTTGCGCAAGGAAACAATAAATCCTGAAACTTTCCCTTAAACAAAATCCTTAACTTGGTGCAGAAGCAAAGGGAATCTTTTCTATTGTAACAGAATGTACACGTGGCGAATAATAGATGGGTAACAGATGTGAAACCTTCTAGAAGCCATTAACAACTGCAAGCATCTTTTCGGTTATAACCAATTGCCACATGGCAGCATCTGACGGCTGAGGAAGATCACGGTGATGGCATGCTCACATTTATAAAATGTAGTGATCCATGCTACACGTGGCACTCCCTAACCGTTGATGAGCTCAGATCCGTGTGCACTAACAGATTGCCAACAAACGTTAACGGAATAACAAAAGATTCCGTTAAAGTTAACAATCTCTCTTTTTGGCGCCAAACACCGGCTATAAATAAGTAACTTGGAGTTCAAGGAAAGGTATTCACACTCAACTACTCTCTCACTTACAATACTAATTCTCACCCGGAGGGTGGTCACAGAGAGAACCCCCTTCTCCCCGTGGCGAGCTAACGTGTTCTGTTTTGCGGATCAGCCGGAGTATTGTTACATATCATCATCCATCGTGAAACCAAACGGAGGGTTAACCCTTTTATGCATAGCCCATTCCATAGATCTACTTTGATTCCGGTCTAGTTGATCTAGGTTTCTTCATTGGCGCCACCGATTTCGATTTTCTCACCTTTCGTTTTGTTTCACTTAGATCTGCAGCGTCATGGCTGACGTTCATCTTTCAAGGTCCTCGATCAGGGATTCGACGCGTTGTTGTCGGACCTCAGGTCGACGACAAATGGTTGAGGAGTCTTTCGGCGAAGCTAATGCTCAGTATGATCCTAATCATGCGAGTATTCCTGTAACGCCGGTGGCTCCTCAGGTTGATGTTACGTCGATTTTACCACCTGGAGAGACTCCATTATCGTGGTTAATCAAATCTCAAGCGACTCTAAACGCTATGTATGCTCAGTTATGTGCCCAAACCGGAACTCCATCTTTTCAAGCTCCGGTTAGCGCTCCTCAGGTCCGTGCTTCACCGGCACCTCGAGTTTTGAGTTATAATACTCAAGTTCATGCTCGTTCTCCTTCGCGCATGCCTGAAGATGGAACAGAAATGCATTCTAAAACCAGAAATGATCCTGTTCATTCTAGTAATAGAAGGCAAGAAGACAACGTTCAGCGTCGCGCATCTGTCCACTCTCGTTTGGGCCCGCGATCTTCGCAGAAACGGGACACCCAACACGATGAGCTTGATAGAACCTATGAGGAAGGGGATAGTGCAAGTATTTTTAATCGAATATCTGTAGATCATACTAGTTACAGGCCAAAAGTACGCGCAGTATACAATCCAGATGCTGAGCATAATTATAATTTGGTGTATCGCCCAACCGAAGCAGCTGAACAATCAAAGTTTACCAGAGAGATAGCAGTGGCTCCGTTGGAGCGAGCGAAATTACTATCCAACGTTGGAAAGTTTAACGGTTTGACTGATCCCGACGATCACATGCGCCTATTTACCGGCGCAGGGTTACTTGGGTGCTGGACACTGCCAATGTGGTGTCACTTATTTGTGCAAACCCTTACTGGCGCTGCGCGCCTTTGGTTTGATAATTTGCCGGCAGGTAAACTTTCCTCTTGGAATGACTTAAAAGAAAATTTCTTACACACTTTAGTCAGCAACGACGATACATGCGCGACTCCTCAGATGTAATGAACATCTGGCGGAGGGACGATGAAAGCCTCAAAGATTTATAACACGTTACAATAAAGAGGTGTTGGAGATTGGAGATGTCCATGAAGACCTTATACGTGCGCAGTTCAAGTATGCGGTAAGGTGCAACGAAATGATTAAAGTGTTGTCCGGTACAACTGGCCTTCCAACAAACTGGGATAAACTCATGGCGGCAGCCAAGGTTTATGCCCAGACTGAGCGCAACTTAAGTTCTAACCGGCCACCTCTACCTCAGAACCGTCCGCAAGACCTGAGTAGAGGTAGTCGCAAGTATAAGAGAAACTGGAAAGAGTCAAGTCAGAATTTGTATTCTCCGTATTCACCAATTGATGCGCGAGCAACAATCAACAAGATAACAACTCAAAAAGCGATTAAACAGGAGAATAGGGAACGTCAGTGGACTCCCTTAACGAAATCTCCAGCTGAGGTTCTTAGCACTGAGAATTATCAGTTTAAACAACCGCAACCAATGAAAAACAAAAAAGGGCAAAACCAAAATTTGTTCTATGACTATCATAGAGACACCGACCACACAACAGATAATTGCATCAGTCTGCGCACGGAGATTGAGAAAGCGTTAAAGAGCGGGAAGCTTACACATCTAGTCCAAAATGTGCGCAAAGAGATTAAACAGATTACGCGCGAGAACGAAGGGCCTAGTAACAAGTGAAACAGCATGTTTCCATGATTCAAGGTGGATCATCGCGCAAGCATAGCCTTCAACATTTTCAAAACAACACTTGGAGCAAACAGTAAGTCATTTTTCCTATCGTTCTAGGAGGTCCTCAAGAAGACCGACCAGTAGTTATCACCGGTATCTTTGGGCACTACCAAACAGACTATATGTTTATAGATCTGGGTAGTTTGATGGATATCATGTATGAACAGTGTTTCAAGCAACTAGATCCTGAGGATAAGGCACGCTTGGAACCAGTTGATTTTCCATTAACTGGGTTCTGTAAAGAGGTTGTCTTTCCTCTAGGACAAATCCTCTTTCCTGTCACTTTATCTGATGGAAGGTGCTCTCGAACGAGTAACGTCAACTTCATGGTGATGCCGGAAAATTCCCGTCATGATGTAATATTAGGACGCCGCGCGCAACGTGATTTTAGTATGGTTACTTCCGCTCCGCATGCTGCTTGTGGTTTTCCGACACCAAATGGCGTAGCTATACTTTATGCACGGAAAGAAATCATGACAATTGAGGAACCAGTTATGAAGGCTGGCAAGACATTACCAAGCAATGAACCAGAAAAGTGGGTACTCAACAATAAGTACCCTGAGCAGACAATCTTATTAGGGCCTGCAGTCAGTATTGAAGTTCGCGCAAAGCTTAAACTACTGTTGTTTCGCAACAAAGACATTTTCGCCTGGACACCTGCCGACATGGTTGGTGTCCCGCGCACGTTGCGGAACATTGCTTAAATGTATTTCCATCAGCAGAGCCAGTTGTGCAGAAAAAGCGCAGCCTCGGGTCAGAAAAGACAGCGGCAATGAACGAACAAGTCACCGAGTTGTTAAATGCTGGTATTCTGCGCGAAGTCAAATACTAGACCTGGGTGGCAAACCCAGTCATGGTAAAGAAACATAATGGCGGATGGCGGATGTGCGTAGATTTTAAAGATCTAAACAAGGCGTGTCCAAAAGATTGTTATTCTCTTCCTGAGATTGACAAAAAGGTTGACTCATTAGCTTCCTTTCGCTGGAAATGTTTTCTAGATTGTTATAAAGGTTATCATCAAGTCTTGATGAAAAAAGAAGACGAAGATAAAACCGCTTTTCGCACGGAGAAGGGCATTTTTGTTATACCAAGATGCCTTTTGGTCTCCTCAATGCGGGAGCTACTTATCAAAGATTGATGGATACAGTGTTTGGAGATGACATTGGGAAAACTGTGGAAGTCTACATTGATGATTTGGTCATTATGAGTAATTCAGAAGACACTATGCTAGACAACATCCAAAGAACTTTTGATTCTCTGCGCGAGGTAAATCTAAAGTTAAATCCCAGCAAATGCTCCTTCGGCATGGAGGAGGGCAAATTTTTGGGTTTCATCTTCACCAAATACGGTTTCAAAGTTAATCCCTACAAAGTCGATGCAATACAAAAAATGTCTTCTCCTACTACCATCAAAGAGATGCAACGTTTGGCTGGAAGGTTAGCTGCGCTAAACCGCTTCCTCGCCAATCATGCTGCAAAATCTTATCCATTCATTCGAACCTTGCGCAATTGTACAAAGAGAAAAGAGTTCGCATGGACTCCTGAAGCTGATCAAGCTTTTCGGCAGATGAAAGATTGTTTAGTTCAACTTCCCACACTTACTGCTCCTCGAGAAAAAGAACCCATGGTCTTATATCTTGCTGCATCTGAGGTAGCAGTAGGTGCTGTCTTGCTGGTAGAACGCGAAGGGGTCTAGTCTCCAATTTATTATATCAGCAAGATGTTGAATGATCCAGAGACAAGGTATTCAATCATGGAAAAATTAGTTTTAGCATTGGTCCATGCTTCGCGCAGGCTGCGAAGATACTTTTCTTGACATGTTATTACAGTTTTAACAAATTTTCACATTGGCCAAGTCCTAGCCAAACCAGACGTTTCTGGACGACTTGTGAAATGGGCAATAGAATTGGGAGGTTATAACATCTGTTATAAACCTAGACCAGCTATCAAAAGGCCAAGTTTTGGCAGATTTCATCGCTGAAATTCCTGCTGATAAGCTTGAAGAATGCCAAGCAATCCAAAACCCAGTCCCAGTCATCGACAATAGAGCCTGGACATTGTTTACAGATGGCGCATCAAACAGTGATGGGGCTGGAGCAGGTCTTCGACTAATGAGTCCAAAGGGAGCAGAATTCACATATGCAATTCCGTTGGATTTTAAAAGCACCAACAACGAGGCCGAATATGAAGCTTTCCTAGCAGGCTTACGCCTCGCTATCAAAATGGGTGCAACAAATTTAGAAGCCCATGTTGATTCATTATTAGTTGCTGAGCAAGTAGTTGGAACGTACGATGCAAAGGGAGATATCATAGCTCTATACTTGGCGCAAGCCAAGGTTCTTATAGCACAGTTCCAACAATTTAAAATCACACACGTCAAGCGAAGCGAAAACAAACATGCTGACGCTCTAAGTAAACTTTCTGCAACTAGCTTCAAACATTTAGCAAAAGAGGTTCGCATCGAGGTTTTAAGTAATCCATCAGTCCCTCTCAGGCAAGTGACAATGGTCAAAGTAGGAGATCCATCATGGATGTCTCCAATAATGATGTATTTGTTGCATGGTTTTTTACCAGAAGATAGAGCGCAAGCACAAAGTTACGATGCAAAGCCCTCAATTATGAAATGATTGACGGTATTCTGTACCGACGCTCTTACATGGGTCCTTCGCTCCGCTTGTGTTGACAAACATGACGCGCAATACCTGATCAGGGAGATTCATGAAGGACTATGTGGCATACATTCTGGGCCGCGCATGGTCGTAGCCAAAGTAAAAAGCGCAGGGTATTATTGGCCCGGAATGTACGTTGACGCGGTAGAGATCTTGCGCAAGTGCAGTCTGCCAAAGGCGTGCCCCTAAAACGTTGCGCCCAAAGAATCCTTTGGTACCCGTCACAACAGCTTGACCATTTCAACAGTGGGCCATTGATTTAGTGGGACCATTTCCAGATGTGCCCAGCACAGTAAAGTTTATCATCGTTGCGGTCGATTACTTCATTAAATGGGTTGAAGCCAAACTTTAGCTTCTACTACAGCGATGGTAATTCGCAAATTCATCTGGGAATACATTATTTGCCGTTTTGGTCTGCCCATGCGCTTTATTACAGACAACGGTCCAAATTTAATGGCTCAAGAGCTGCAAACATGGATGACCGAAATGGGAATCCAGCATATTTTCGCTTCTGTTGCGCACCCGCAAGCAAATGGTCAAGTTGAAAGCATAAACAAACAGTTGGTCGACGGTATCAAGGCCCGCCTTGGCACGGCACGGCGGGGGTGGGTTGACGAATTGCTTAGCATCTTGTGGGCACACCGAACTATGCCCAAGACTAGCACTGGAGAAACTCCTTTTAGCCTTGTATACGGCACGGAAGCTGTGATTCCTGCCGAAATTGGCTTACCATCTCCAAGAATGCTAGCTTTGGAAAAACAAGATAACGAAGAACAACGGCGCATCGACCTAGACTTATTGGAAGAGCGCCGAGAAAATGCAGTGATTCGCGAAGCCAAATACAAGTCCCAGCTTGAAAAGTATTATAACAAAAGGTTGTGCATCTGTTCCTTTTTGCCTGATGAGTTTGTTCTTCACGATAATGAAGCGTCGAATGCCGAAAAACCGGGGAAGTTAGCCCCGCGATGGGAAGGTCC
Organism: Scalesia atractyloides; assembly: GCA_947069175.1. Classification (NCBI taxonomy): domain Eukaryota; kingdom Viridiplantae; phylum Streptophyta; class Magnoliopsida; order Asterales; family Asteraceae; genus Scalesia; species Scalesia atractyloides. The sequence goes on from CAMTDV010000024.1 coordinate 73,167,829, forward strand.
ATACGTGATGCATGAAGTATTGGGAAAAGGCGCGTACACTTGAAGCCTGTGGACGGATCCAGCGTTCCTCGAACCTGGAACGCCCAGCAACTGCGCCGATGTTATATGTAATCTCAGTCCTCTAAACAACTTCTGAGCGTTGCGTAATGAGACTGCTTACTTTATTTTGTTATGTAATCTTAGTGGCAGCCATAGCCTTACGCTTTGTCAATATGAATATAATACTTTGCAACTACTTACAGTCTTATATATGTTCATTTACAAATGCATGCAATTCCTTTGGATAAACAAAAACACAAACTCATGAGCCACAAGCTAATTCAATACTTACGCCCACACATGAGAAAAGAAATTGTTCATTTGTCTATCCTACACAAGTAATTGGTTCCATGCAAACATTGTAAAACTGAAATATGTTATATTCACAATACTTGCGCAGAAGCGCAATGTTACAAGTTATTATACAGTAAAAATTATAAATTTCCTATTCTATGGACTTGGTTCCCGCCTGCTTCTCTGCTGAAGAAAAGATCTCCTTTAGCTTATCGACAAAGTCGTCTTGCTGCAGCGCAGCGTCCACAAGGTCCATAATCGGAATTTGCAATTGATCATATTTTTCCTTGGCAGCAGAATAAATGGCGGCAGTATTTAGCCCATGCGTGGCAGCACGGTTGGTATCCCATTCAGTCTTCAGCGCATGGGGCATGTGCAAAGTACATTCTCTATAGCCCTCGGCATGCCCATCATTGCGCGCCGCCATCATTAATTTGCCACTCTCTCATCCAACTCCGTAGACTTAAGGATGTCATTTGCGATCTGTACACAAATACAATCAGTATATGTTGCGAAATCAAACCAGGCGTAAAAAGAAAAGTGAATATTACCTCCACAATCCCGTACTCCGGCAACCAGGTAAGCTGGTTCATGAGGGATTCGGTCAAGCTTTCTGCAGTAGCACGAGCGACCTCCGTGTCGTTAAGTTTTTGTTCGCCTTCAGTCAAACGGCGGATCAACTCGGCTTTCTCTGTTCGGTGCAGTTGACATCTTTTTTCAAACTGTCAACCTCAGCTTGCAGCCGCTCCTGGTCAAAAAGCATTGTAGTTAGATCATCAATTTCTTTACTCTTAAGAATGAGAGTCATTTTGGTTGATACCTCATTTTGCTCGCTTCTTTCTCTGTGTGAGCGCGCTTCTTCTGCTGCCGCAACTGCATCAGCTTTCTTTTTTGAGTTTCTCAATCTCGTTGCGCAGAGATGCTTTTTCTTTGTTGTCACGCTCGCAAGCCTCCACAAAGCGCTTGCGCTCGTCCGCATATTGCACAGCAGAAGCCTCACACTTGCGCTTCCAAGATAGCCCAGCCCATTCTTCAATCTTCTTCTCTTTCTCAAATTGGGCCTTTTCCGCCTCAAAATCAACAAGCATCTTCAGCGTCTTCTCCTTCTCAAGCTTGGCCCTAGCCTTCTCAAGCTCAACCTCGTCCCACTCCTTGTTCATACTGCGCCATTCGCGCACAATTCTATTTATGGTGGACGAGGCAAGGGCAGACTCTTGCAGATATGAATCGTAAGTAGCTTCATGGTCTTTTTCCTCCTGGCGCTTCACCTCCACCGGCGGGAAGATGCCCTTATACCACTCCCTACAGGAGTGCCAATCAGTAAAAACATCTCCCTGCTTAACCTTCCACACGGGCTGATGAATCGCAGAGGCCCGCCTCTCGGAATAAGAGCAATAATAATAATCCCCGGGCGTCTCCTCTGGGCGAATGGGCGATTCCCCCTCCGAATCCTCAGCAAACACAAAGCCTTCGCTTTGTGTTGAAGGTCCGGCTCCCTTGGATATCAACTGGACGGTTCCCCAACATCTGCAGCCGTATCTTTAACCTGCTCAGCAAGATTCTCAGCATCAAAATTTTTGGGCTCTTCTTCCGGAGCCACTTTCTCAATATGTTTCGGGACGATGGGGTCGGCTTCACTAACAGGAGCTTCTTGCCCGCATCTCCCTCAACATTCTCAGGCCTGCGTGGCGATGGCATAGCAGATGAGATGGCCAGCGCAGCCTTCACTATTTTCTCTGCAAAGCATATCAACAAATACCAAGTATCAGATTCTACACAGCTTTTATGACAGAAATACGCAACAAACTAAACGTACCAGGTGAGAACTTCTTTGCAAAGGCATCCAGATTGCCCTTCTTACCAATGCGCGGGTGCGCAACTTTGGTTGGCGCGGAGTTTTAGTCTCCACCTCCTTCCTCTTCTTATGTACGCTTCAACGCCTCTTCCGTGCTAGAAGGTATTTCCAAAGGATCATCTGGGTTCGCAGCAAGAAGAGATGAGGTGTCAACGGGTTCTGGCTTCGGTTTCTTCAAACCTACAGGCGCAAGACCCTCCAGTGAGTCCGACACCACCACATAATTGCACCAAGAGTCAGATACGGGAAATGTACCTTTCTTGCCCTCAGCTTTCGCAGCAGCTGATGGCTTGGTTTTTTTACTCTGGGTTGGAAGGGGGAGGCACAGCAACTGCAGCAGCAGTTGGTTTCTTCTTCCTCGAATCAGGGCCTACGCCCAAGTTTAGCAAATCACCTACATAATCAATCATATTGAGTAAAGGTTGCGCCATTAAGTTATATTGCAATATCAACTTAGGCTTTGTATGGACTTATTTACCAGTCTTCGAACATGGTTGCGCCTCCAGATCCTCCTGCTTGGGCAACTCAAAGTTCCCCAAGATTTGTGAGAACCAAGTGTCCTCACCATCAGCAATAGGCACGGCGGCCATTTTTCCCTTCTCTCTCTTGAAAGAGACCAAGTAGAGAGGCGCGCTACATAACAAACATTTTTGCATCAGTACATATATATTGAAAGATATTGCTAGGAAGTTAAAGAGTTACATACCAGTTCCATCTTCTGTATACACGGTTTTTCTCGGCGTTCCTTCTTCCAGAAAATACTCATCCCGGCAGCGATGAGGGCCCTCTCCGGTAAAAATTTGGGCACATCTTTAATATCTTGATACCATACCTCGTCGGCAGGTATGGGAAGGGTCTCCAGCTCGATCTCATCACTACCCCGGAATGTCATCTTCATCGGGATCACCGCCGCCTTGATAAAGAAAAACTTCTGCTTCCTGTCATGGTAGGACTTTGGCGGCACCAACAGCAATCGTTTGGCTTGCACACCTGTTGGAACGAATAAAAACCCAACGAGCAGTGCAGCTGGTAGAAAACTCTAAACTTCTCGACCGACGGCAAGATTGCATCGAACGACAAACGCACTTAAAATGCCGGACCCTCACCATTCCCATCGGGCTCAACTAAGAAATGTGAATCTTGTAAAAACCAAGAATTTCCAGCAAGAAATGGGTCACCGGCAGCCGGAAGTTCCCTTCGGCAAATAGTCGTAAAATAATGTAATGTAGCCGGCCGGCGCATCAGCCGTCGTGGCATTCGCCTCCGGAAAAATGCTTTCCAGGACGGAGCGAAAAGGAAGTTGGTGGCAAGATTATCAAAATCTTTCTTCGACCACTTTAGCGGTGGCAAACTTGACGATGACATCTCAGCAGAGCTTACACCGGTGGCCACAACTCAAACTTTGAAGACAACTTAAAAAGCTTTGAGGGTCGCCGGAATTTTTGAACGCAAATATCTCACTAGGTTGGGTGAGGAAGCAAATGGATCGATGATCCCTTTATATACTAACCGTAATTAATGCACGATTTGACTGGAGCGACTTTTACGGCCGTCACGTTCCCCAAGTAACCGCAGGTGCGAGTGGGGAACAGTAACCGCCCCACGCGCGCGAGTGTCACTAAAAAGCATTAAATACGGTAAGACAGGTACTGTTGACAGCCTGTCAACAGTACCACCACGTCTCAAGAATGTGCGTCATCACCAACTACACCATCCAGATAAGTGACACGTGTCTAAGCATATTTGAAATTCAATACTTTTTCAAATTCACTTACGACACGTCATCAAGATGCAAAAGCAACAAAAGTTAGTCTTTACCTAGCGCAGCACATTTATCTTAAGTCCAGTGCTCACCTACTTTTTATTTTTACATAGAAGCAACACTGGACTGGGGGACTTAAAGGTGTATGGTCCAAAAACCTTGCGCCAATCAAGGAAACCTACCCATTAATAACTTCTAAAGAAACTGCGTGCAGACTTCTTACCAAGATAAGATTTATTAGACTTTACGCAAGTATCCAAGAGAGGAAAGTGTCATTTAACTACCTTGCGCGGGCTCGCGCAAGGTTCAAAGTTAATCTTGAACATTCTTGTCTGATAATGCTTCATTTAACTACCTGCGCGGACTGTGCAAGGTTCAAAGTTAACCTTGAACATTCTTGTCTGATACTCTCATTTAACTACCTTGCGGGCTCGCGCAAGTCAGAGTTATAACCTTGAACATTCTGTTTGATAATGCTTCATTTAACTACCTTGCGCGGGCTCGCGCAGGTTCAAAGTTAACCTTGAACATTCTTGTTTGATAATGCTCCATGCACAAACCTTGCGCAAATATTTATATCAAAGCGAGCATCCACCAAAGGTTGCGCTAAGCAGCAAGGAGAAGAAGAAGATCAGTTAACTAACTTGCGCTTCTTGCGCAAGGAAACAGTAAATCCTGAAACTTTCCCTTAGCAAAATCCTTAACTTGGTGCAGAAGCAAAGGGAATTTTTCTGTTGTAACAGAATGTACGCGTGGCGAATAATAGATGGGTAACAGCTGTGAAACCTTCTAGAAGCCATTCACCCAATCGTGCAAGCATCTTTTCGGTTATAACCAATTGCCACATGGCAGCATCTGGACGGCTGAGGAAGATCACGGTGATGGCATGCTCACATTTATAAAATGTAGTGATTCATGCTGACACGTGGCGCCTCCCTAACGTTGATGAGCTCACGATCCGTGTGCACTAACAGATTACCAACAAACGTTAACGGAATAACAAAAGATTCCATTAAAGTTAACAATCTCTCTTTTTGGCGCTAAACACGGCTATAAATAAGTAACTTGGAGTTCAAGGAAAGTATTCACACTCAACTACTCTCTCACTTACAATATTTACTTCCGACTACCTGTACTTATTCTCACGTCGGAGGGTGGTCACGGAGAGAACCCCCCTTTTCCCCGGGCGAGCTAACGGTGTTCTGTTTTGCAGGATCAGCCGGAGTATTGTTCCATTTATCATCCATCGTGAAACCAAACAAAGGGTTAACCCTTTTATGCAGAGCCCATTCCATAGATCTACTCTGATTCCGGTCTAGTTGATCTAGGGTTTCTTCACTCATCACTTTATATAAACCCGAAACCCAAGAAACTCGACCTAATAAAACTGACCCTAATTAACGTGAAAAACATCTACCTGGATCGAATATAGCTCGTGGATTATTTCTAGCCTAGAAAACCCCGACAAAAAAACTTGAAACCCAACACACACTCCTATGTGCGATAGAATTCAAGTCAGAGATGAGAATTGCTTGCAATTAAGTTTTATTATGTTAAAGCACTGAGAATATATATATATATATATATATAATATAGAGAGAGAGAGAGAGAGAGAAAGTGTAACGTACAATAGGGCTTATCGTACGAGCGTACGCGATTGTGAAATCGTTATAAAAAAGCGTTGATGAAATCGCATGTTGGAAAGTTTGATGAATTCGCATGTTGGTTTGTTTGATGAAATCGCATGTTGGTTTGTTTGATGAAATCGCATGGTATGGAATTCAAATTCGTATGTTGTTTTGTCTGAAAAATCGCATGTTGAAGATGGAATTCGCATCAGATCGTACGACTGGGATGATCGCATACGTAATGTAGGATAAGGGCTATTTTACGTTAACCGGCCTATATATATATATATATACACACACCCTATTGCTGACTGGAGCGCCATATGGCGCAAAACGCCCATGGGTGGGGGCATTATCTTCCCCTCCCACTACACATGGTCTAACATGAAAAACATCTAGTTAACATTATAAATTTGGTAGCCTTGGTAAGAGTTGCCCCGATCACTTTATATAAACCTGAAACCTGTTACAACCCAAAAACAGATTTGGTAATTTAAACCAATAACTAGCGATAAGCGTGTAAAATACCGTTAGTGGTAAAAGTTAACCCGACAAACATTAGGACCTAAAATAAATAAACCTAATGTTAAATAAAAATGAATAAATGTTTTTAGAAAATAAAGTTATAAAAGGCTCGTGTTGTCGGGACTTAAATTAAAACAGTTTGCAACCTCCCCGAACTTACTAAATTAACTAGGAATGTTCAACCTAGTTAATATGATGTAATGTTGGTGGAACTAAGTAGGTTGAGATTTGTAACATTCTATCTGTAACAACCTGATCTTTCGGATTGTTATCCAAATCCTTATTGGAACCGTTATTTTCTGTTTCCATATCGTTTTGTAATCTGAGATTGATTAGGATGGTTAAATTATTTTGAAACTCCTATTACATCGCTTATTTATTGCATTTAAATCGCTTAATACTCACAACTCTCAACTCAAACTCAAATTGCGGATAATTATGTTACATTATTTATTTATGTGTTATGTGTGCTTTATGTTTTCTGGTTGTACTCGCTATCGCAACGCTCTCACTCGCACAAATCGCATAATCACATTTATTTTATTAACGCTTCGCTAAAACGCTTAACGTAACTATCTAATACGAACCGAAGCACCTAACGAACAAATAACGAACAAAACTTAGCCACCAGGCCAAGTTCGGCCGAAGTTGGGCACCCCGACTTCGCCCAAACTCGTTCAGGCTAACAAAGTGCCAAATAAACAGCAAGTTCGCTCGAACTTGCACCTTTCAAGCAGAACTGGCCAAGTTCGCTTGAAATGGTGACAAGTTCGGCCGAACTTAATGTCGGACAGCACCAAATCTCTTCACCTATAAATACCCAGCACCTCCATTCGTGCTCTCCTTGCTGCCACTTCGCTCCAGAGCTCCCAAAACTGAAAACCTTTGATTTCCAAGTAAGAATCAATCCGTTTTTATGCAAACAACAACGTTTTACTACAATTTCTCACAAGGTTTTACCTTCGTTTTCATCAAAGCTCTTCTGTTTATGAAAAATATTCATATTTTTCTATAAAACTTCTTCTTTTCACTTAGATCTACACTAAACGAGTGTTTTTGGGCTTTGCTCTGGCTTCTAAAGCTAGAAATCTTGATGGTTTCAACTCACCAAGTGTTAGATCTGAGTAAAACCTTTTAAAGCATTGATTTTTACATAAAATACGGACTAAGTGACGTATGTTTTGTTCACTATGTAGTGGAACGAGGCGTTTGTCAAGCAAGATCTCAGATCCTGAAGCACAAGGACGATAACGTCACTTTGCACAAACTGGACTAACCCGTACGAACCGACAAGTTCGCCCGGATTAGCCCGAGTTTCTATAAAATGGCTAAAACTCTCTCCAAAAGACCTCTCCAGCCTATGTTTCGCTCTGTAGCTCAAGGTTGGAGGGATGGACACTCGATTTCCTCAGCAAACAATGCGAAAACGCACGATTTGGTGACCAAAACAGTCAAGTGCGCTCCATAAAGAGCAAGTTCGCTCGAAGTTGTCACCAGATTGGTGACTAACTTCGCCCGAACTTGTCAAACTTTCAAGAGAATCAACCAACTTCAGCCGAACTTGTTCAAACTTCAAGAAAACAAGGCAAGTTCGCCCGAACTTGTCCAGTTTCCAAGGAAACCAGACAAGTTCGCCCGACCTTGTGCGATCTGTAAGACAAACAGTCAAGTTCCCCGAACTTGTACCAATCCCAAGGAAATTGGTACACTTCGCCCAGACTTATCCACTGCTCCTTCACACTTCGACCGTTTCAGCACTTTTGAAGACTGATGCACTTCTGTTCGCGTTTATAGGCTGAACCGGCGCTCCCTTTAATCCAGAACCGCTTCGTGTTTGTTTATCAAACACTAACAGTGAGTATACTTGAACCTTTTTTCGCTTTAATGCGCTTTTGGGTGTTACATACGTCTCTATATCAAAAACACGCTACACACAACGCTAAACTCTTTTAAATCGCTAACCGCTCTCGCATGTTATACGTGAATCGCTGAATGTTTGTTTTCTATGTCTGAATAATGAGGACTTGTAGACGACCCTTAGCAATGATAGTATTATAGTTTAGACTCAGAACCCGATTGGTTCGGGGGTTGTTAAGGCTCGCAATTTTACTTTACGTGCGTGTTCGCTATTATGAACACGTATCGCGCATACTCACATCGCAGTCGTGTTGGTTAACTTGTAACCTTATTGTTAGCTTACTTAGATTCACTTTCTCCATATTTTACATGCTGGGTATGCGTAAACGCTTTATTGCTATTGTTATGTTATTAAACCTGTATGCTCACTGTTACTTTAATGTATTGACTTGTATTTTAAAGTATGTAACAGGTTGAGGACGTTATCGCTATGAATCGGATTAGGTTTATGCTTTGGAAACTTGTAATAAATTTGTTGGTGAACTTTGAATTGTTTGGGAATATTTGGATTTGTAATGATTATGAGTGATGATATGTTAATTGTATGGGAAATTGACGTTTTAAATATTGTCGCTTATAATAGTCGTTATCGATTCTCTCGAGCAATCTGGTTCGCCTAGTGCCGCGCCCCGATGATTCCACCATCGGTTGGGGTGTGACAGATTGGTATCGGAGCCATAACTGTAGGGAATTAGGTAGAATTGCCATGTTCGAATCTTTGACGATTTAAAATGCTTAAACTACTTGCCATAAATGCTTACATGCCTTTCCTAAGGCTAACCCAATGTACACGCTTGAAAACGCTCGCATAACACAAACGAGTGATTGTGTCGGGATTAGGTGTGAAAACCAAGAACTCTAGATAAGATCACTCACTCCGCGTACTATTTACTACATGAGATTCTTTCGTTAAGTTAGAAGTGATATCCATAACTTGACGAAAATCTCCACCTGTATTCCTGACGCGTTCGGTGGAAACCACAAACATGGAACAAAGTTGTTAAGTTAGGGGTGAAACACGCATCTTAATAACTAATTTCACTCCTCGATTTTCAATCTCACCAAAGTCTCGACTATTTCGATGACTCGGGGCACGACGTAACTGAAAGGACAAATGCCATTAACCGTTTGTACGGCGAGAGCATTTGTCGATTAGGCCAAATCGTGTGCCCGAACTCAGAGGATTTTCGAACCACTTTGGGTAGTCGTTGTCTCAAAACCCACGACGCTCCAAATTGATTTAAGCCTGCAATCGCCAATTTTACGCATCATCGAGTTTTATTATTAATTATGTGTTAGAATTTTGTGAGTTTTACGCTTTATATTTCCGATTTCATTCTCGCTTTATCGCTTTACGAAAATACGCATGACTCGCACAGCTCTCACAATCTAAAACGCTAATTAATCACAAACCAAACTAAGACGCTCAACCCTCTTACGCGAATGTCCTCATACGTGGTGCTACCCCTTATCTCGCTTTTTACGCTTATACTACTCGCATCTCATTTCGCGCTACACAAGTTTTAGTGAAGGTGAATACGTGCAATATATGTGCTTACATGCTTGTGTGCCTACGTGATTATGTGCTTATGTGCTTATGTGCTATACGTGCTTACGTGTCTTGTGCCTTATGTGAATGATATAATAATAATAATAATATAATAATTTTGAACAAAACCCATTAAAATCAAATCTCGTCTGAATTCCCTATGTGACGTTCGTACAGAATCTCTCTTTCGCGATGGCATCTTGGGATCTCACACACACCGCACCGCTCAACGCAACAACGCTGACAAACGCATCGCCTCTCTCTAGCCAAGGAAATGGCTAAGGTGATTCCTCAGATTGTCAGTGAGATCCAAGCTGTAAGCAGCAATTCATCCGTTGACTCTAAGAATGATACTCCAAAATCTGCGCTTAGCTTCAAGCAGTTCAAAGCATGTGGTCCCCTAGTTTCACGGGTGAAGACGGACCAATCAAAATGTTCCACTGGTTCGACTTGATTGAAGTCACCTCCCGTCAAAGCGGATGTCCTGAAATCTCCGCACCGTTAATGCTACCGGTGTATTTCAGTCAAGGGCACTTGACTGGTGGACCGCTGAGCGCAACAGGCGCGGAAACGACGAAGCTTACGAGCTCTCATGGGAAGAACTCAAGACGTTGATGATCAAGGAGTTCTGTCCCCCTCACGAAGTTCAAAAGCTGGAAAAAGGAGTTTTGGGGTATCCAGCAGGTTGGGGGTGATAACGCAGGTCTCACCGCCCGTTTCAAGCAACTCAACATCATATGTCCAAGTCAGGTGGATACTACCGAAAAGGCAATCAAGAAGTATCTCCTGCCTTACCAGATTGCGTAGCCGACTTTGTTCAAGAAGCTCGACCCACTACCATCAAGGAGACTTACCAGATAAGAGATAAACGACAAACGAGTCCAAGCTGGGTATTTCAAAACCTCGACCAACAATCTAGCTAAGCTACTTTCAAGCCAAGCACAGATACTGCTCCACCTCAAGCCTCCAAGTCAAGTAACCAGAACGCAAGCGAAAGGGTAACAACAAGAACTGCGCAATGGTCCCGCTCCGAACTCCAAGTCTCACCAAGCTGCTACTCCCAACGCACTAGCTGCTAAGCGTGCGTACCTGGACCTCACCCTCTATGCTCTAAGGGCACATACCATCATGTGGTTGGAGGAAACTGCCGATTTTGTGCCAATTGCAACATCTATGGGCACTTCACGGCGCACTGCCGCACTGCTCCACGTCAGCAAGCTCCTCCCGCTCTCGAACTCTGCCAGCTCCTCTCAACGTTGCTCCTCTCAACCAGGCACCACAAGCACCAGCAGTTCAGGCACGTGCTTGCTACACATTGGCGACCCGAATCATTTCAGCAATGTCTGCCCAAACCATGCCGTGAAACAAGAACCACAACAACAACTTCAGCAGCAGCCTCCACAGCCGCAGCAGAAGCAACAACCACAGGCTGTGCATGGAAGGGCTTTCAACATCAACCACCGCCAGGCTCAGAATGACAACAATGTTGTCAATGGTACGTTCCTCATTAATGGTATTTTGCTTCTTGCTTATTTGACTGGACTCGATAACTGTTTTGTATCGTCAGAATTCGAAAAGGTTTTAAAATGTAAACTCGCTAATCTCCCAAGTACCTTCGACGTCGAAATCGCCACCGGAAGAACCGTTACCTTTAACTCCGTTCTGCGTGATTGTACTCTCGAACTCAACAATCACCACTTCTCGATCGACCTCATACCTATGCAATTAGGTAGTTTTGATGTCATAGTAGGCATGGATTTTCTTCACGAGAATCGTGCTGAAGTCGACTGTTTCGATAAAATGTTTCGTTTTCCTCTTCCTAACGGTGATCAACTACATGTCTCCGGTAAAACTCACTCAAAGAAGTTGATGCTTTTGTCATGTACTCAAGAGAACAAGCATTTGCGCAAGCGATGCATAGCTTTTCTAGCCCACATCGTGAACCCAGAAAAGGAAAAGAAAACCTTGAAAGACGTACCTGTTGTTTGTGATTTTCCTAATTTTTTTCCGACGATTTACCCGGTTTACCCCTACTCGTGATGTCGAATTCCGTATTGATCTAATCCCCGGTGCTACACCTGTCGCTAAAGATCTCCATCGCCTTGCACCATCCGAAATGCGCGAGCTATCTAGCAAACTTCAAGATTTACTTGATAAAGGCTTCATACGCCCGATCACTTCACCTTGGGACGCACCCGTTCTTTTTGTGAAAAGAAAGATGGGACGTTCCGAATGTGCATCGATTATCGTGAACTTAACAAACTCACGATAAAGAACCGCTACCCTCTTCCTCGAATCGATGATTTGTTTGATCAACTCCAAGGTGCTACATGTTTTTTGAAGATTGATTTACGTTCCGGATATCACCAGCTACGTGTTCATGAGCAGACGTTCTGAAAACCACCTTTCGTACCCGCTATGGCCATTTCGAATTCGTGATCATGCCTTTTGGACTTACAAACGCACCCGCGGTCTTCATGGATTTGATGAACCATGTGTGCAAAGCCTTTTTGGATCATTTCGTCATTGTTTTCATCGATGATATTCTTATTTATTCGAAGTCGAGAGCCGAACACGCGCGACATCTTCGTTTAGTTCTCGAACTTCTCCAAGGAAACCGTCTATACGCCAAATTCTCCAAGTGTGAATTTTGGCTTAGTGAAGTTCAATTCCTCGGTCACGTTGTCAACAACCAAGGAATCCACGTCAATCCCTCCAAAATTGAAGCTATAAAGAGTTGGAATACTCCAAAGAATCCGTCCGAAATCTGCTCTTTCCTCGGATTGGCGTGTTACTACCACCGATTCATCGCCGACTTTTCGAAAATTGTTGTGCCTCTTACCTCTTTGACTCATAAGGATAAACCATTTGTTTGGGGTTCCGAACAGGAGGAAGCCTTTCAGACTCTCAAGCGTATGCTTTGGGACGCTCCCATTCTCGCACTTCCCGACGGAGACGACGATTTGTTGTTTATTGTGATGCCTCTAACCTAGGTCTTGGTTGTGTTCTCATGCAACGAGACAAAGTTATGCGTATGCGTCTCGACAACTCAAAATCCACAAGAAGAACTACACTACCCACGATCTCGAACGCGGTGCAGTCATTTTTGCGTTGACGATATGGCGACACTACCTTTATGGTACAAAGTGTACGGTCTTCACCGACCACAAGAGCTTCCCACATATCTTTAACCAAAAAGAACTAAACATGCGCCAACGCAGGTGGGTTGAACTTCTCAATGACTATGATTGTGAGATACGCTACCATTCCGGCAAAGCTAACGTGGTAGCCGATGCTCTTTGTCAACGAAGCTATGTGTATAGCATTCATGACGTTCGTGCTCAAAATAAACTCGAAACCTTGATTCCGAACCCTGAATGCATGTTTCATTGAGATCACTTTGTTCGAGGAAATGAAATATGGTGCCGAAACTCAGCTGGAGAATAAGTCTAACGGAATCTATTACTTTCTGAATCGCATTTGGATCCCTAGCCGTAATGACCTTCGAGAGTTACTGATGACCAAAGCCCATAAGTCTCGATATTCTATTCACCCCAGTGCAGAGAAGATGTACCAGGACCTTCGCTCCAGGTATTGGTGGCCAGGCATGAAGAAGGATATCCCTCTCTACGTTTCAAAATGCTTAACTTGTGCGAAAGTTAAAGCCGAACATCAACGCCCCTCTGGCTTACTCGAACAATCCGACATCCCGGTGTGGAAATGGGAGAGTATAGCTATGGATTTTGTTACAAAACTTCCTCGCACGTCTTCTGGTCACGATAGCATTTGGGTTATCATCGATCGCCTTACAAAATCTGCTCATTTTATTGCCATACGAGAAGACTATAAGGTAGAACGATTAGCACGAACCTATACCAGCAAAGTCATTTGTCGACATGGGACACCTCGTGACATCATCTCTGATCGCGACGGTCGCTTTACTTCACGTCTCTGGGAGACTTTCCAATCCGCACTCGGTACTAAGCTTAACCTTAGTACTGCGTTCCATCCTTAGACCGACAGTCAGACTGAGCGCACTATTCGCACCCTTTAAGACATGCTTCGTTCGTGCGTTATAGATTTCGGTGGTAATTGGGATACTCACTTGCCTTTAATAGAATTTCATCACAGTTATCATACTAGTATTCAAATGGCACCTTTTGAGGCATTATGCGGTAGAAAATGTCGATCGCCTATTGTATGGCATGAGATCGGAGACGTTCAGATCACTGGTCCTGAGTTAATTCAAGAGACGACAGACAAGATTCTCCAAATTAGAGACAACCTTCTGAAAGCTCGGAGTCATCAAAAGAGTTATGCCGATAGATGCTGGAAGCCCCTAAAATTCGAAGTGGGAGATCACGTTTTCTTAAAGGTTTCACCTTGGAAATGAGTGATCTGTTTCGGAAAGAAAGGGAAGCTAGCGCCACGATACGTGGGTCCCTTTAAGATTCTGGAAAGAATTGGAAAAGTGGCCTACTGATGTGTGAAAAATACAAAATATAAATTACATGAATTGAGGCATAAAAGTAACCCTTTTTCAGTACTAATGTTGGAAAAAGCACGTTTCTTTGTTCCTTTTGTATTTTCAGGATTAAAAGAGCATAAGAGAACGAAAGAAGCAAATAAACAGCCAAAACCAACATAAATACGAAAAGAAGGAATAAAGAACCATGCCCGACCCCTCAGCAACACCCCAAAAGACAAAAACAAAGTTTCAAAAGACGACCACGGGCCGTATTCATCCAACACGGGGCGTGGTCAGACCTCCCACTTCAAGACAAAACCTGCAGAAGCTTCTACGCCCATCACGGGGCCGTGCCCAGGTCAACATGGGGCGTGGTCAACTGTAAGATTTGCAGAATCCAGATAGTACAGTGAACAGATTGACCACGGGCCGTGCCCATAGGACACGAGGTCGTATGGGTCCCTCTGCTGACTGATGCAGTTAATGAAGAAAGAGAAGAATGATGGCCACGGGCCGTGTCCGGGCCTCTGTTTTGACTATAAATAGGGGTGCTTGGTTCCCTTCAAAGGCATCCCTTGGCAAACCACTGCTTTCTCACTTTGCCACCACTCCACCACCACTAAACACCAACACCCACCACCATCATCCATCAATCATCTTTAGAGTGTGTAGTAGTCTTGGGATCCAAGATAGATTGTAAGGGTTCTTTATCAAACAAAGGCCATGCTTGGCTAAATTCCTTACATGACTTGGTGAAGACTAATCTTTTATGTATTACTTTTAGTTCTTAATCTTTCGGCACTTTTTATTTGGGTATGTATTAATGACTTTAATAACTAGTTTCTTATGTTGAAAGTAAATTTTCCTAACCATTTCTTCATGATGTCATTGATTTGCTGATTCGTGTCTTTACGGTCTATATAAAGCGCGTTAACTACTTGGAAGGGGTTAGAAGGGTGGTTTGGTAAAGTTCTTGTCTCGTTCAGTATATAGATCATGAGAGGACTTGGTTCAAGCTTACTGGGGACTTCCTTCAATACTCTATGGGTATTGGATGGCGGGGCGCGAATAGCTTGAAAATCTCATATGTAAACTACTATTAATACTTTAAACCGGCTACTTGGGATTGTATCCCTGCTGACTCAAACCACTTAGCCGAGGGTAACGTCACCTTCAAAAGAGGGGCCTACCACCTTTCTCATTAATAACTTACTTAATTATCTTCCAATATTCCGACCTTTTGGGATTGTATCCCTGCTGAATCAAACTACTGGGTTGAGGGTAACGTCACCTTCAAAAGAGGTGCCTACTACTATAACTAAGATAATCTCTTAAAAAGTTCGTAAGTGCAAAAACTATCAAAGGATACATAAAAGAGAAGTTAGATCCAAGTGATTCTATCTTGTCTATTAGTATTTTATTTTATATTTCTTTTTATTTATCTTTATGTTTTTAAAAATCTTTATAAAAAATTTAGATTGATTAGACGTTGACGAGGAACTGGTATTAAAAGCTCTTGTTTCCTTGGACGATCTCGGTATCTTACCAACGCTATACTACGCTCACGATGGGTGCACTTGCCCAAGTGTGTGTTTAGTGTTAGTAGAATATCGTGTTTCATAAATTTAAAACTTGACTAATGTGTAAAATGAACCAAAAATACCAACAAAAATATAGTACGTTAAAGCACACCAAGTTTTTGGCGCCGTTTCCGTGGACACAAGGATTTTAAGAAAGCTTGAAATCGACGGCCTAATCATTTTTCAAAACTACGCGCTCGTTTTCTTATTTTTTTAGGATTTTTTTACAGTAAGCTGAACACGGGCCGTGCCCATTGGACACGCCCCCGTGCTGGAGATTACTAAAACAAATTTCTCAAACACCCAGATATAGAGTCTGACCATGGGTCGTGCTCACTGAACACGGGGCCGTGGTGAGCTTTTGTTTCTGTTTTCAACTTTTTATTTTCTGGTCCCGAGACTCTGTAATCTGCTTGAGATTTCCTTATGGATCAATATTCAGGAGATTACACTCACTACTACTTAGAGGATGATTACTATGAGGAAGAATATTGTACCATTTGTGGTGATCCCCACCCGATACAATATTGTGACTTTCTCCAACCATCCCCCTCATATTCCTATTATGAGGAACCTAGTTTTGAACTTCCAAAACCAAACTTTGATTGGAACACTTATCCCACTCATTTTGACACACCACCAACTATCTTTCCCGAAGCCAAAAGAATAATATAACATCTTAAAACTCTCGAGTGGTTACTAAAAGAATCTAGAGGAAGGGAAGAGGCTGTTTTTACCAAGGAAGTGATAGTCGAAGAAGGAAAAATGGAAAAACAAGTAAGTGAAAAACCTATGCATGAGTCAAGCAAAGAAGAAGGTAAGTCAACAACCAAAAATTTCAAAAAAGAGGCAAATTTTCAAAAAGTTAACATTTTACCACCTTCTTTCGAAAACAATTGCTTGGTACCCACACATGCTAAGTTTTTAAAAGAGTTAAACTTAACGCTAAAGTTGACGAAATAGTTAGCGTCAAATTAACAAATGATCAAACTACGCTAATAAAAGATGAACAATTTGAAATTAACATAACACCGGTTCCATGTTTCTTTCAAAATAACTTTGTTAGCAATATCACCATCGAGAAAGATCTTTGTGTTAATATAATGCCTAACTATATTTTCGAAAAATTAAATATTAGTGATTTCTCTACTTCAAATCCCCATTTTTCTATCTAATCGAAAGATGATAAAATCAACGGGAGTAGTTGAGGACGTGTTAATTCAAACAAACCATGCAGTGGTCCCTACCGACTTCATCATTCTCGATAATGCTCCGCTTGTGTTGGGACGACCTTTCATAAGAACCCATCAAGCATTGATCAACTGGAAGCAAAACAACTTACCAATTCAATTAGGGGCCGACAAAAGGTACGTCAATCTTGACCAAACTATGAAATACCATTCGGCAATGACGACCCCTTAATTGAAGATGAAGATGTGCCACCCGATACGGAAGAAGAACTCGACCAACTTGGCCAAGAAGAAGATGCCATTGAACAAAACATTACGGTACTCGCCCATGAGCAACCAAATAAGGAGTCTCCTAAAGACCCACCACTTGAGCTCAAAGAGCTCCCAAAAGGTTTGGAATACACTTTTCTAGACAAGCATGGAAAATTTCCGGTAATTATTTCATAAAAATTAACTAGTTTAGAAAAAGAAAAACTAATTTCACTTTTAAGAAAACACAAAACGCGATTGCATGGAGGCTTGTAGATATAAAAGGAATAAACTCTTCCATGTGCACGCACAAAATTTTAATGGAAGATGACTACAAATCGGTAATACAACCACAGCGTAGAGTTAATCCAAATGTTCAAGAAGTGGTTAAAAATGAAGTCATCAAACTACTTGATGCCGGACTCATCTACCCAATTTTTGATAGCCCATGGGTGAGTCCCGTTCAAGTAGTTCCCAAAAAAGGAGGTATGACGGTGGTAACCAATGAAAAAAACGAATTAATACTAACAAGGACCGTCACCGGATGGAGAGTTTGCATAGACTACCGTAGCTTAAATGAGGCAACAAGGAAAGACCACTTCCCTTTACCTTTTATTGATCAAATGTTGGAAAGACTATCCGGTCACAAATTTTACTGTTTTTTAGATGGTTTTTCAGGTTATTTTCAAATGCCAATAGCCCCGGAAGACCAAGAAAAAACAACCTTCACATGCCCCTATGGAACTTTTGCTTATTGACGCATGCCTTGTGGTCTATATAATGCCCCCGCAACATTACAATGTTGCATGGTGGCCATCTTCCATGATATGATAGAAAAAACCATGGAAGTTTTCATGGATGACTTTTCTATCTTCGGAGATTCATATGACCAATGCCTCGATAACCTTGAACGAATGCTATCCCGATGTGAGAAACCAACCGCCTAAAATCCCTTGGGAAAAATGCCATTTCATGGTTATGGAGGGAATAGTACTCGGTCACAAAATCTCAAGCGAAGGAATGGAGGTTGATCGAGCAAAAATTGACACTATTTCTCGATTACCACCTCCATCCTCTATTAGAGCCATAAGAAGTTTCTTACTGCATGCCGGATTTTATAAACGATTTATCAAAGACTTTTCAAAAATCTCAAGACCCCTAACTAAACTACTTGAACAAGATACACCATTTATCTTTGACAAGGAGTGTAACCATGCATTTTTAACACTAAAAGAAATGCTAGTTAATGCACCAATCATGATAGCCCCCGATTGGAAATTACCTTTTGAAATCATGTATGATGCAAGTCACTTTGCAGTTGGGGCAGTTTCTGGACAACGAAAAGATACGCATTTTCATCCAATATACTACGCTAGTAAAACTCTCAATGATGCACAAGAAAATTATACCACAACAGAAAAAGAATTACTAGCTGTAGTGTTTGCTTTTGATAAATTTCATTCTTATCTTGTTCTTTCTAAAACAACAGGTTATACAGACCATGCAGCCATTCGTTATCTGTTTAAAAAACAAGATGCCAAACCACGTTTAATCAGGTGGATCCTACTCCTCCAAGAATTTGACATAGAAATAAAAGACAAGAGAGGAGCCGAGAACACCGCCGCAGACCACCTATCTCGCTTGGAAGACCCAGCTTTGGAAGCAACTAGGGACGAGCTCATAAACGAAAAATTCCCAACGGAATCTTTAGAAATGGTGGAATATCGGGAAGAACCGTGGTACGCCGACTACACCAACTACCTAGCTAGTAGAATAGTCATAAAAGGGTGGTCACATCATCAAAGAAAAAAATTCTTTGCCGATGTAAAACACTACTTTTGGGAAGATCCATATCTTTTCAAAATTTGTGCTGACCAACTCATCCGACGATGCGTACATGGAAATGAAGCAGAAAAATTCTCCGCCATTGTCATGAAGGACCGTATGGAGGACATCACGGAGCCACTAGTACCGCCTGAAAGGTATTTGATGCAGGATTCTATTGGCCAACAATTTACAAAGACGCACAAAATCTTATCAAAACATGTGATGCATGCAAACGATCAGGTAATATTTCTTCCAAAAACGAAATGCCACAAAATGGTATTCTTGTTTGTGAAATTTTTTATGTATGGGGGTTAGACTTCATGGGTCCTTTTCCACCATCAAAAGGAAACAAATATATACTTGTGGTTGTGGATTACTTGTCAAAATGGGCCGAAGCCGAAGCTCTTCCAACAAACGATGGAAGGGTTGTGGTAAGATTCTTGAAACGATTATTCGCTCGTTTCGGCACTCCAAAAGCTTTAATAAGTGATAGAGGCACCCATTTTTGTAATCATCAACTCGAAATTTTCTTAACACGATATGGGGTCCATCACCGAATTTCAACCGCTTATCATCCTCAAACAAACGGACAAGCCGAAGTAACCAATAGAGGTTTAAAAAGAATACTCGAAAAAAAACGTAGGGGTAAATAGAAAAGAATGGGCCGAAAAATAGACGATGCTTTATGGGCTTTTCGAACCGCTTTCAAAACAACAATAGGAACCACCCCATATAAGCTAGTTTATGGAAAAAGTTGCCATTTGCAAGTAGAAATAGCACATAGGGCCTATTGGCATTAAAAACGTAAATTTAGACCATGAAACAGCCGGTAAAAATTGATTTTATCAATTAAACGAATTAGATGAGTTGAGAACTCAAGCTTATTCTAAGTCTGAAATTTATAAGGAACGCATAAAGAATTTACATGACAAACATATTAAACCTTATAAATTTCAAGAAGGAGATCAAGTGCTATTGTTTAATTCACGACTTCGATTATTTTCCGAAAAATTAAAATCCAGATGGTCGGAGACCTTTCCCATCACCCATATTTTCCCACAGGTGCAGTTGAGATTAAATCTCGAAATGGCGTTCCATTCAAGGTTAACGGGTAAAGGCTTAAACTCTATCAAGGATTCATTGAGGATGAGGAGGAAGAAATTTCTCTTCAAACAAGCAAGGTATAATGAAACAAGGTAGGTATATCTACATATATGTAAATTAACGTTATGACTCATAGGTAACATCGAGGGAACTTCGAAAAAGGTAAAATAACTTGAGAACCCTTTTTCGGGAAAACGGTCGCCAATCAAACAAATCCTTTATATATATATATATATATATATATATATATATATATATATAAGAAGAGAAGGGCCTGACCAGGGGCCGTGTTCGGCATACAGACAGATATAAACCCCTTCTTTATCTGTTCTTCATTCCACCACGACCCGTTTCCCCAAAAACTCTCTGGTTCTCCGGCGATTTTCTGTCCCATTTCACGTTTTCTCTTTCGTTTAACATCCGCGAGGTATGATTCTTACACTATTTCTAGATAGTTCAATGATTTTCATGTAGTATAACATCAAGAAATTTCGGAAAAACCTAGGGTTCTCGAATTAAAACCAAGTTAAAGCTCAAATTTCTGAATAGATCTAGTATTAGTAGTATACATTCATGTTGGAAAGAGAAAATCAACCATGATTGGTCACCAAAAACACCCGATTTCAAGAGTAAGTCACCAACCCTTGTTTTTGAACCGAAAAAGTTAAAATTGATAGGGTAAACGACTTGTTTTCGGAAAAACGGGACTTGGGGTTTCATTTTCGGGGAAAACCTGACCCTACTCAACAAAAAATTTCAACTTTTCGAAACCGGGTCGAAAAATGAAACTTTGTAGTAATAGTAGCCTGACCACGGCCGTGGTCAGCTACCACGGGGCGTGGGCAGGAGGAAGAGATGAACACGGGTCATGTTCATCACCACGGGGCCGTGTTCAACTCTCTGTTTTCAGTTTTTACGTAAATTTAATTCATAACACGCTAATTATACATTGATTCTTTCATGCAGCAATGGCAAACAAGTTCCTGAAGTTTAAGACATCAGAATGGGAGTACCAAAACCGCTTTGAAGTCCTTCAAACGAGGCCGGAGGAAGGACCAAGACAAAGATGCTACGAAACCCTAGACGTCGTAGGTTAAAGAGGTCGATATGATATGCTGGTCACAGGCCCACTTTGAGCCGCTCTCGACAAGAAACTCCACTAAATCTATGAGTTTAACATGGAATTCTATAGCACCTTCAAGTTCGATGTAACATCCGTCGAAAAACGGGTTTCAAAACCCGCTTCGTTTATTAATCGAATAGTCAGTTACAATTATCGTTGCTTATTTAATGCTCTTTTTAATTTTAAACAATACATAATTAATAAATATATTAGAATTATAAACTATTATTTATAAACAATAAAAACGGTCGAAGAAAAAAATAAATGTCGTTTCCGGGTTTCGAACCCGGGTCAACCGGTTTAGCAAACAAGTGTTTCACCACTCCGCCACTTGACTCGTTTGTGTAATCAATGAATCAAATAAAACTTAAGTTTCACCCGTGAATCTATCTGTTTGCGTCAAGAATTGAAACCGCTCATCGGCTTTCAAATATCCAGAGACTTTTGGTGTGGTCGCGAGTTCCTGAGTATAACCGATGATTCAATGCCAACCCACGTTCTAATCAATTCAATCTTCAATGCCTCGATTCATATGATTGTTGAGAGTTAAAACCGAAATGAAATTGATTTTCAATTTACACTAATAATACCATCGTCTCACATCTCGGAAACACTCGCAACACCCTCAATTTCATTTTCACTCTAACTTCTGTTCGTCGGAAACGTTATCTGCTATCGCCGGACTTTCGCCGAAAAACCGAGACATACATCAAATCGGTAATTTTCTCGACTCTTTCATTTTCAATCCATTGTTAGACTTATACTAACTTAAATCCTTCAACCTAGAATCGGTCCTAGACGACGTTACCGGATATTCTACACTCGTCGGAAAATCTCTGGACATTTCCGAAATCACACTGTAAAGCGGTACAATCATCTAAACCTCCTGATATCTCTTGTTTAGTCATTTAATTTCACAACTCATCGATCAAAATTGTTAATTGATTCAATCAGACGGAATTCACAAATCAGAGCCGACGACCATTGCCGGAATTATGAGAAAAACAGTCTGTTCGGTACATTCAATTCCATAACCCTCTTTATCCATTACATTTCAATCATTATATGTTAGACGAACGATTTAAGCAAGAACAGTCGGACATCTTTGTCTGTGTCGTTATAAATGAAGAAGACGAAGGCGATATGTGTATAAGTTTAATAAAAACCAAATATTATACCGGGTTAGACACACAGTCTAGTGGTGGACTGTGTGCAAATTTAATATCATGGTCCCGAGTTCGAGTCCTAACACGCTGCCCGGTTCTTACAAATTTCCAACCATTTTTAATACTGATATATATTAAGGCGCAGATAGTAAATAAATGTAATTAAAATCGCATATCATTCGGGTTAGTCACACAGCCCAGTTGGTCGGGTTGTGTGCGATACAAGGCTATGGACGCGGGTTCGAGTCCAGGTCCTCACACCGGTTCAATGATTTAAAAACCTTTTTAAATTAAATAGAATTCTGAATAATCTAAATAGTATATAAGTATAATTAAAATCATAAATATTTCGGGTTAGACACGTAGCTCAGTTGGTAGAGCTGCGTGCACGCGTACGAGATGTCTCAGGTTCGAGCCTCACCCAGCGCACACATAAGTCACAGTCCGACCGGTCAACGTCCCGGTCAACGGGACCGGTTAACGGTCAAAAAGTCAAAATTTTTAATTCTTTTTATTTATTTGTTTAATTTAAAAATCAATTAAAAATACTTAAAAATAATATTTTTAAAGTTAGAAAATGACCTTAAACTCACAAAAATAAATCTAAAAATCCTATTAAAATTGTTAATAAAATCCACTTATTTACCGTACCATTTCGTTATTATTTTAGGTTAGTTCTTCTTGTCGATCAAATCCCAAAACTCGTGCGCATTCAACATCACCAAAAGAACGCACCCAAGGTGAGTGAATCTCTACCAATTCCCCGTTTTAATCACATTTTGGGGTGTATCATGTGTCGCTTATTATTTATTACATTTAAACACTTGTGCATCCTTCATATCCATGATCAAATGTGTATCCAATATGTATCAATTGTTTGTGTGGTTAATGTTTAGATTAAATTTATCATTTTCAGTACATACATCATCATAGGCTCGTCTGTTCCCCATTACCTATGAGCGGAAACAGGGGTGACGTTGCCAACATACGATCGGCTCCGTTTGATTGAGCCTTGATCTCACACACGTCATCATAGGCTCGTATGTTTCCCCATTATCTATGAGCGGAACGTGACGTTGCCAATATATACATTATCATTCATGTCATATACTCATGCAAGGTGGTTTGTGATTGTTTATTTACGTTTGCTCACATATGATTATTGCACAATTTTTCCATATAAATACAACAAGAAATCAATAACAAAGGTTTTTAACAAGGTTCACTCGCCAACTTTTGTTGACCCAAAATTCCCCATTTTTACACATGATACAGGTGATCCAGTTGAAGCAAGAAACATATAGGACGGCCTAGAAGAATAAATCAGTTTAGATTTTGGATTGCTTATTTAATTTTCCTTTCCTTGTATTGTATGAATTTGGCTTGAACTTTAAGTTGTAATTTGAATTTAATAAATATGAAACATTTTAGTAAACATCATGAGCTTTGGTGATAACCCAATTATGCCCCGACTCTTATTCCGCTGCGGGTCGGGGTGTGACAGATTGGTATCAGAGCCATGACTATAGGGATATAGGATAGGTTAGACCCTTAGAGCCTATACTATAGTTGATTAGAATTATTTAAATTGTTTATGTGTTACATACAAAATTCATGATGTTTATATGCTTTATGTTTATTGTTACATTCAATCTTATGCAAGCATGTTCATAAGTACATATTACTATACAATGCTTATCATGAATCATATCCTCATAACATACCATATCCATGAGAGCACACACCTCACAATTCCTATGATTTTTGCAACGATTTTTGTATAAATCACATCAAAGTGAGTTCTCATGACGGGCATGTAGTAACTGGAAGGGTACGAGTACAGGTAGTCGGAACGTCCTGTCTAGGCTTGGCATTCGTATAAATCCAAAATAAAGGACCAGTTTGCCTACCTGGGGACTAACGATGAGAGTAGAAGGACCTATTAGGCCAAAGCATGCTATACCAAACGTCGTGTGAGCTAACCCCACTTTGAGTTGTCATTGTGTCTATACCTGGACACCCTCCTACCATACATCTCGCAAACATATTTCATGGTTTTCATTCGGGTGATGCGAGTGTTAAACCGCCAACACCAATGTAAATCCTACTAAGCCAATAGTCATGGGGGCCCACATGACTATACAGCGATGGTATGGGGGACATTGGAGGCCCAAACATGAGCAAACCCAAGACATCCTATGGATGTAGTTGCATTATTTATGATTATGTTATTTTATTACTTTTAACGACACATGACACCTAAAAAGACTCCTTAAACTACCATCTTTTATGTATGTTCCTGTAGATGTCTGCTAGGCAGCAACGTGGAGGTAGAAAGTCAGGAAGGTCAAACGAACGCTTGGCCACCCAAATCGCAAAACAAATGGCCGCGGTGCTTCCTGACATCGTAATTCAAGTCCAACAAGCTCTCGCCGCAAATCCCATCAACCCTCCCAATCAAGAAGACCAGAACGTCGACAACCCTCCCTCCAAAAAGTGCTCTTACAAATACTTCAAGTCTTGCGATCCCCCGAAATATGAAGGGACCGAAGGTGTCACTGCTCTCCTCCACTGGTTTGAGGAAATGGAAAACACCTTCCTCAATTGCATTGTCCCGAGGATCGCAAGGTACGTTACGCAACCGGGAGACTATTTGGAGTAGCTCTTACCTGGTGGAATACAGAAAAAGGTAAGAGAGGAATCGAAATGCAATGGCCTTAACATGGGAGGAGTTAAGGGAAATCATGACAAGACGCTTCTGTCCAAGAAGCGAGATCAAAAAGTTAGAGGATGAATTCCACTCATTAAAGCAAAAGGAAGGAGATCATACTTCCTACAACAAAAGGTTTCTAGAGTTGAACCAAATGATCCCCAACTTGTTCACCCCAGTATACCGCTTAGTCGAACACTATATTCGAGGCTTCCCCTCGAAAATTCAAGACTCAGTTCTAAGTACTTCGCCTACAACACTTGAAGCTGCTATGGAACTAGCTACCGAGCTTACCGAGAATCGCATCCGAAACGGCAAATTTAAGGATGAGAAAAAGAAAGCCCCTATTGAGGGCCAAACTTCAAACCATTCCACCTCCTCCTCAAAGTTTGCTAGTAAGAGGAAACGAAACAGCAGAAACTTTGCTGTCACACAAACAAACCTCCCTATTACTGCTGCACCCATCACCCAAGTTGCCCCCTCAACTGCACCATATAAAAAGCCATACTCCGGCCCATACCCAAAATGCAACCGTTGCCAATACCATCAATTTCCCGA
The DNA here is from genome assembly GCA_947069175.1 of Scalesia atractyloides. Taxonomy (NCBI): domain Eukaryota; kingdom Viridiplantae; phylum Streptophyta; class Magnoliopsida; order Asterales; family Asteraceae; genus Scalesia; species Scalesia atractyloides. The sequence goes on from CAMTDV010000024.1 coordinate 73,193,373, forward strand.
ACATCCTTGCCAACATTGCACCGGCTGGGGCCGCGCAGGTCACACCATCCAAACGTGTCGCACACTTCAGCGAACGACCGCAATCAGCCCTCAACCCAAACCCACCATCAGATAGTGGGTCAAGCCCAACAACCTTTACTCCTACCATATGCCCAACATGTAGCCCAATCCTAATACCAACCCAACTATCCCATGATGCAACCTATGCGAGCTTGTTACAACTGTGGAGACCCGAACCACTTCAGGAACACCTGTCCATGCTTGGTGAACTTTATCCATGCCCAAGCTCAAGCAAATCCAGTAAACCAGGCTAATCAAGCTCCTCCACCTGCTAGGGGAAGAGCTTTCAACATAAACGCCAATCAAGCTAGGGCTGACAATAACGTGGTTAACGGTACGTTTCTCATCAATGGTAGTTATGCATCCATGTTATTTGATACTGGCGTGGATAAGAGTTTTGTGTCCTTAGAATTTGAACTCATCCTCAACCAAACTCGTGATAAACTCATGGAATCCATAAGGTGAAGTTGCTGACGGAAAACCGGTCTCATTAAACTCTATTATACGCAATTGTACTCTCACCCTAAACGATCACGATTTTCCAGTTGACCTCATTCCTATGAAGTTGGGAAGTTTCGACATTATAATTGGTATGGACTGGCTCAGCCAACATCATGCTGAAATTGTATGCCGCGAAAGTTTATTCGCATTCCTCTTACAAACGGTCAGACTCTACGAATCTTTGGAGAAACCCCTTCGAAAGGACTCAAATTAATGTCCTGTCTTCAAGCCCGAAAATATCTCCGCAAGAATTATGTCGCATTCCTAACTCATGTTGTCAAAAAGGGAACCAAGGAGAAGAAACTCGAAGACATCCCAGTAGTAAAAGATTTTCCGCAAGTTTTTCCTGACGACATTTCAGGACTTCCTCCCGTGAGAGAAGTCGAATTCCGCATTGATCTTATACCTGGAGCTACACCAGTTGCAAAATCTCCTTATAGATTAGCCCCATCCGAAATGCAAGAGCTGGCCAGTCAACTGTAAGAGCTGACTGACAAAGGATTCATACGTCCTAGCTCATCGCCTTGGGGTGCACCTGTCCTTTTTGTGAAGAAGAAAGATGGAACGTTTTCGCATGTGTATCGACTATAGAGAACTCAACAAGTTAACGGTAAGAACCGCTACCCATTACTCGCATCGATGACCTTCTAGATCAACTTCAGGGCACCACCTGTTTTTCAAAAATCGACCTTCGTTCTGGATATCATCAACTCAGAGTACATGAAGAAGACGTTCCAAAGACCGCCTTCCGAACTCGTTATGGTCATTACGAATTCATGGTCATGCCATTTGGTTTAACCAACGCCCCAGCTGTCTTCATGGATCTAATAAACAGAGTCTGCAAACCCTATCTCGACCGTTTTGTCATAGTCTTCATCGACGGCATCCTCATCTACTCAAAGTCTAAGTCTGATCATGAACGACACCTTCGACTCATCCTTACACTCTTAAGGACAGAAAAGCTGTACGCTAAGTTTTCGAAATGTGAATTCTGGCTAAGGGAAGTACAATTCCTTGGACACGTCGTCAATGATAAGGGAATTCATGTTGATCCCTCAAAAATCAAGGCAGTACAGGAATGGCAAGTGCCACGAACCCCTACCGAAGTAAGATCATTTCTTGGTTTGGCTGGTTACTATCGCCGTTTCATTGCAAATTTCTCCCGTATTGCTGTACCACTCACGGCTTTGACTCATAAAGGAAAGCCCTTCATATGGGGACCCAAACAAGAAGAAGCCTTCCAAACTCTAAAGCAAAAACTCTGTGACGCACCTATCCTCACACTTCCTGAGGGTTGTGATGACTTCGTGGTTTATTGCGACGCGTCAGGGCAAGGACTAGGCTGTGTACTGTTGCAAAGAGAAAAAGTGATAGCTTATGCTTCTAGGCAACTGAAAATTCATGAGAAGAACTACACCACCCACGACCTGGAACTTGGAGCTGTTGTGTTCGCTCTTAAGATATGGAGACATTACCTCTACGGTACTAAGTGTGAAATATACACTGACCACAAGAGCCTCCAACATATCTTCAACCAAAAGGAGTTGAACATGAGGCAACGAAGATGGGTCGAACTTCTTAACGACTACGACTGTGAAATTCGGTATCATCCTAGCAAGGCAAACGTGGTGGCCGATGCACTCAGTCGAAAAGGTTATGCGAACTCCATTCGTCTTCTATGTTCGCAAATCATAACTGACATCAAAGATCGAATCCGGGAAGCACAACATGTTTCTGTAACAGAACACGACGTACGCAATGAGCTGTCTTGTGGAGCAGAACTTAAAATCGAAACCAAATCCGACGGTATTTGTACTATCTAGATCGCATATGGATTCCCGATCACAATAATCTTCGTGATTTCCTTATGAACGAGGCGCACAAGACACGTACTCTGTACACCCAGGAGCCGACAAGATGTATCAAGACCTCGATACACCTACTGGTGGCCTGGCATGAAGAAGGATATCGCTGTTTTTGTTTCCAAGTGCCTTACATGTTCCAAAGTAAAAGCTGAACACCAAAGACCCTCAGGACTTCTTCATGAGTCCAACCTGAAAATACTTGTATGGAAGTGGGAAACATAACAATCCACAAACACTTCATTCCGATTCGCGAGGACTTCAAGAACGAGAAGTTAGCTCGTATCTACATCAGCGAGATCGTAAGCCGTCATGGTGTACCTTTAAGCATCATTTCAGACCGTGATGGTCGTTTCACTTCACGAACATGGCAAGCCGTTCAAGCCGCCTTGGGTAGACGATTAGACCTCAGTACCGCTTATCATCCTCAAACTGATGGACAATCTGAACGCACCATCCAAACACTTGAAGACATGATTCGAGCATGTGACATAGACTTCAAGGGAAATTGGGATGCTCATCTACCATTAGTTGAATTTTCGTACAACAACACTATCATTCAAGTATCGGCATGGCACCTTTCGAAGCTTTATATGGTCGTAAGTGCCGATCACCAATATGTTGGCACGAAATTGGGGAAGCTCAAATCACCGGTCCAGAATTGATTCAAGAAACAACAGACAAGATCCATCAAATTCGAAACAATCTTCTAGCGGCACAAAGTCGTCAAAAGAGTTATGCAGACAAACGACGAAAGCCCTTGGAGTTTAACATTGGTGATCAAGTACTTTTAAAAGTATCACCGTGGAAGGGAGTAGTTCGTTTTGGCCAAAGGGCAGGCTAGCACCACGCTACGTAGGACCTTTCAAGATACTCGAAAGAGTAGGACCTGTAGCATACAAGCTTGACTTACCGGAAGAACTCAACAGAATTCACCCCACGTTCCACGTATCAAACTTAAGAAGTGCCTCGCCGATGAAAACCTCCATATTCCCCTAGAAGATATTCAGATCGATGAATCTATGCACTTCATTGAAAGACCAGTAGAGATCATGGACTTCGGAGAAAAACGTTTAAGACGGAGTCGTATTCCGATTGTTAGGGTACGCTGGGAGTCGAAACGAGGACCTGAGTTTACTTGGGAACGTGAAGACTCAATGCGCGAAAAATACCCGCATCTTTTTCCTGTTACCACTACTACTTAAATTTCGGGACGAAATTTCTAAAAGTAGGGGATACTGTACATCCGTCGAAAAACGGGTTTCAAAACCCGCTTGTTTATTAATCGAATAGTCAGTTACAATTATCGTTGCTTATTTAATGCTCTTTTTAATTTTAAACAATACATAATTAATAAATATATTAGAATTTATGAAAATATAATTTATAAACAATAAAAACGGTCGAAGAAAAAAATAAATGTCGTTGCCGGGTTTCGAACCGGGTCAGCCGGTTTAGCAAACAAGTGTTTCACCACTCCGCCACTTGACTCGTTTGTGTAATCAATGAATCAAATAAAACTTAAGTTTCACCCGTGAATCTATCTGTTTGCGTCAAGAACTGAAACCGCTCATCGGCTTTCAAATATCCAGAGACTTTTGGTGTGGTCGCGAGTTTCTGAGTATAACCGATGATTCAATGCCAACCCACGTTCTAATCAATTCAATCTTCAATGCCTCGATTCATATGATTGTTGAGAGTTAAAACCGAAATGAAATTGATTTTCAATTTACACTAATAATACCATCGCCTCACATCTCGGAAACACTCGCAACACCCTTAATTTCATTTTCACTCTAACTTCTGTTCGTCGGAAACGTTATCTGCTATCGCCGGACTTTCACCGAAAACGCGGCGCCGAGTTCACTTGGGAACTCGAAAGTGATATGAAAGCTAAATATCCTCATCGCTTTGTTACGGCCACCACCTGAATTTCGGGACGAAATTCCCTAAAGTAGGGGAGACTGTAACAACACGATCTTTCAGATTGTTATCCAATCCTTATTGGTACCGTTATTTTTTTTCCATATCGTTTTGTAATCTGAGATTGATTAGGATGGTTAAATTATTTTAAAACTCCTATTAATCGATTATTTATCGCATTTAAATCGCTTAATACTCGCAACTTTCAAAGCAAACTCAAATCACGGATAATTATGTTACATTATGTTATTTATGTGTTATGTGTGCTCTATGTTTTATGGTTGTACTCGCTATCGCAACGCTCTAACTCGCACAAATCGCTCAATCGCATTTATTTTATTAACGCAACGCTTAACGCTTGCTAAAACGCTTAACGTAACTATCTAATACGAACCGAATCACCAAACGAGCACCTAACGAACAAAACTTAGCCACTAGGCCAAGTTCGGCCGAAGTTGGGCACCCCAACTTCGTCCGAACTCGTTCAGGCCACTGAAGTTCCAAATAAATAGCAAGTTCGCTCGAACTTGCACCTTTCAAGCAGAACTGGCCACGCCCGAACTTGTGCCAAGTTCGCTTGAAATGGTGACAAGTTCGGCCGAACTTGGTGTCGGCCAGCACCAAATCTCTTCACCTATAACTACCCAGCACCTCCATTCGTGCTCTCATTGCTGCCACTTCGCTCCAGAGCTCCCAAAACCAAAAACCTTTGATTTCCAAGTAAGAATCAACCCGTTTTTATGCAAACAACAACGTTTTACTACGATTTCACACAAGGTTTTACCTTCGGTCTCATCAAAGCTCTTCTGTTTATGAAAAATCTTCATCTTTTTCTACAAAACTTCTTCTTTTCACTTAACTAACTAACAAGTGTATTTGGGCTTAGCTTTGGCTTCCCAAGCTATAAATCTTGATGATTTCGACTCACCAAGTGTTAGATCTGAGTAAAACCTTTTAAAGTATTGATTTTTACACAAAATACGGACTAAGTGACGTATGTTTCGTTCACTATGTAGTGGATTAGGCGTTTGTCAAGCAAGATCTCAGATCCGGAAGCACAAGGCGATAACGCCACTTTGCACAAACTGGACTAACCCGTACGAACCGACAAGTTCGCCCGGGTTAGCCCGAGTTTCTGTAAAATGGCTAAAACTCGCTCCAAAAGACCTCTCCAGCCTATGTTTTGCTCAGTAGCTCAAGGTTGGAGGGATGGACACTCGATTTCCTCAGCAAAAGACGCGAAAATGCACGATTTGGTGACCAAAAAGTCAAGTTCGCTCCAAAAAGAGCAAGTTCACTCGAAGTTGTCATCAGATTGGTGACCAACTTCGCCCGAGCTTGTCAAACTTTCAAGAGAATCAGCCAACTTCAGCCGAACTTGTTCAAACTTCAAGAAAACAAGGCAAGTTCGCCCGAACTTGTGCAATCTGTAAGACAAACAGTCAAGTTTACCCGAACTTGTACCAATCCCAAGGAAATTGGTACAACTTCGCCCGAACTTGTCCATTGCTCCTTCACACTTCGACCGTTTCAGCACTTCGGAAGACTGATGCACTTCTGTTAGCGTTTACAGGCTGAACCGGCGCTCATTTCAATCCAGAACCGCTTCGTGTTTGTTTATCAAACACTAACAGTGAGTATACTTGAACCTTTTTTTCGCTTTAATGCGCTTTTGGGTGTTACATACGTCTCTATATCAAAAACATGCTACACACAACGCTAAACTCTTTTAAATCGCTAACCGCTCTCGCATGTTATACGTGAATCGCTGAATGTTTGTTTACTATGCATGAATAATGAGGACTTGTAGACCACCCTTAGCAACGATAGTACTATAGTTTGGACTCAGCACCCGATTGGTTCGGGGTTGTTAAGGCTCGTAATTTTACTTTACGTGCGTGTTCGCTATTGTGAACACGTATCGCGCCTACTCACATCGTAGTCGTGTTGGTTAACTTGTATCATTATTGTTAGCTTACTTAGATTCACTTTCTCCACGTTTTACATGCTTGCTATGCATAAACGCTTTATCGCAATTATTATGCTATTAAACCTGTATGGTCACCTTTACTTTATTGTATTGACTGTTATTTTAACGTATGTAACAGATTGAGGACGCTATCGCTACAAATCGGATTAGGTTTATACTTTAGAAACTTGTAATAAATTTGTTGGTGAACTTTGAATTGTTTGGAAATATTTGGATTTGTAATGATTATGAGTGATGATATGTTAACTGTATGGGAAATTGACGTTTTATCGCTTATAATAGTCGTTATAGATTCTCTCGAGCATCTGGTTCGCCTAGTGCCGCGCCCGATGATTCCGACATCGGTTGGGTGTGACACTATTTTCGGGTGTATTTATGAAATGATATTTATTAGTCATTAGAAGTTATTTATGAGGGAAAAGAACTTGATGGATAGCAATGTATTTTATCAGAGTACTTTTTAGTAATATATAAATACATCAAGAAATATGTTAAATTTGCTTCAAGGAAAACCTCATATTGTAACTTAATAGAATTTGAAGGGCCAATGTTGTAAGCACCAATCATAAGTGGTGTATTATGCATTTAGCCAAAAGTTCTATGTATAAAGAGCATTTTATGCTCATTTGTTTCAGATTTCTCTAGAGTTAGAGAGAGAAACAAGAGAGAGAAAAGGAACTAGAGAGAGAAGGGTGGCCCTTGGTGGTGTTTTGTTGCGGTTTGTGGCGATCGATGGTGTCCGGAGGCAACCGAACTTGCGGGTTTCAACCGGAACGATTTTGTTATGCTAAAAATGCAATGGTAAGCTCTGATTTGCCTAAATCTTTGATTTTAGTCATTGATGAGTTGAAAACAAATCTGTCAGATTGTTTAACTTATGCACGATTGTAAAGAACAGACCGATCGGAGAAATCTGACCGTTGGATCATCTTGATTTTTGTATACAAGGCTTATGACATATATATGATCACTCTGAATGGTGGAAATGTAAAATAGAGCTATTAAGCTCGAGATTTAAAAGTGTTTTCCATAGCAGCTCGTATTTCCGTTTTTATGAAAACACAGCTCCTTAGAATCGATTTTCCTGGAGATCCGACCGTTGGATCAGGCTAAAATTTGGACAGAAGCTTTCTGGGATAAGTCTTTCAAATCCCACAAGAGGAAACTTCGATCAGAAGTATATAACTATGGGTTTGGCACTTATCATTTTGTAATAGATTGTTTGTGTTAAAATTCAGAACTTGGTTTGTTCCATGAATGGTTTAGTGCAATTATATGTGCTATTTGGTCATCCCTAATAGTTTAGTGATGAGTCTTGATGTTAATTGGGTTTTGATGGTATGATAAAATTGATGTTATATTAGTGTTTATCATCATACTCGTTCGTATGTGTGATTTACATAAACGTCTTAGAGATTTGGTTAATAATATTCATACATACAACAAAGTGGGTTTGGACCTAGGCATGGAACCCATCCTTGTATGATTAAATTGATATCATGCTTGAACAAATGAAGAAGTTAGGTTAGTTAAATGTATGAACTTGTCGAGTTGTTGATACATCGGTGACTTTGGTAGGATAAATTTAGCTAAATTGTTGGTTTAAAAATAATGCCTACCAAGTATTTGATAAAATTCATAAACGAGTTTATTGAACTTGTTAGTGCAATTATGATTGTCAATTGGCAGTTTGACTTTTTAAAGTCAAACTGGCCTTTAATATAATCGAATGAGAAATGCGGTAAAAAGGTCTGTAAGGTGTGATGGTCATGATGTAGGATGACTAATATAACCATATTGTGGGTGCTATGTGATAGTTTGACTCGTGACAAGCTAGGTGAGAGCTTGGAAAGGAATGGGTCAAGCGGGTCAAAGACGCGAAAAACACGATCGGACGCAAGGTAAGTAATACTTACACCTTTTAAATAGAACCACTTTATGTAATGGGTTAAGAATAAGATGGATAAAGAAATTGGACGATCTTGTCAAGTAAGGCCCTATGATGTAAATCATAACGAGTCAAACGGATGAAATTATGTTGAACCGCATGTTTGCGAGTAGACAAAGAGTTTTTGAAAAGAAGACCCTATGATGTAAACCATAACGGGTCAAAATGGATGAAATTATGTTGAACCGCATGTTTGCGAATAAACCATATATTTTGAAAGAAGCCTTATGGTGTAAACCGTAGCGGGTTAAAATAGATGAACTTATATTGAATCGGATGTTGGCTATTAAAAAAGAGTTTTGAAATATGACCCAATGGCGTAAGTCATAACGGGTCAAATGAGTAAAATGGCAAGTAATCACATTTAGGTGATTAACAAAATGAATTTTTATAAATAAACTTTCAGAATATGATTTGATTTTCTGACGCCAACCGAATGGGTCGAACATGTAAAAATGAGTTTTTGATGATAAATGCAAGCGAATGGGTCAATCAGAAAAAAAAATGAGTTTTTGGTGATAAACCAATAAACTTTCGAAGTAAACACTTGCTAACGTGAACCAAACGGGTCAAACAAGTAAATATTCTTTAAGGCGGATAATATTGAAGTTATGTTTTAAATTTTCATATATTATATAAGCAAATATGTTTGTATGTAAACCCTACTATATAAATCAATATGAAAATATGTTTGTATGCAAACTACTATAAAAGTAAATATGCAAATATATTTGTATGCAAGAATGGTTAAAAGGACAGATGGGTCATGTGGGTCAAATGGTAATGGCCATTTGAACCCGGTATTTAATGTTTTGTTATGTCGAGTTTCATGCTTATAGGAAAGCATAATGTATGGGCATGCATTGCCACGAATTGAAACAAATAACTATCGCAAGGTATGGATAACGAGTCAATGGTTTTGACTCGCGCCAGGTGTGTATAAAAGGTTATGCTTATGGCTCGACTAGAGAGGGATGTGTCAGATTTGGGTAATAGATTAACCCAAGTGAAATGCACTTAGCATTTTGGGTAGACGGTCATTTGAGCCAAAGGCATGTCCATTATACGGAAATGGACTAAATTGATTTATATATTCTTAACGGACATTTTGGTAAACTGTCTTACCGGATGGTAAAATTGGAATATAAAGGTTTTCCTAAAATAGATCACCACAAGGGATGTTGTGGTGAACGACATAATGAAAATCTTGATAAGAAGGTAGGAGGCATGAGCTAGAATGTGAAACGGCTCCTAACGGGTCGATTGGGTAATTAACTTCAAACCGTAAGAATGATTTGAATAAAAAACAACGTTTTCAACTGACACGGCCGGGTGAAAAATTGACCCGGCCAGGTAAGGGTGCTGAGAAAAGAGATACGTTTCAGTTGACATTGTCGGGTGGAAACCTGACCAGTCCGGGTAAGGAGGCTAACAAAAAAAATGAGCTTAATGTTTTCATTCAAATATTTTGATCACTAACTGTTGACCGTATAACTTAAACACTAATGGTTTTTAGTGTTTATGACAAGCTATCACTAAGGCAGGAACCGGACAGACAGACAGACGACCAAGCACACGAAGAACCGAACACTCCCAAACCACCATTTCCTCGGGAACATCCATTCGGGATAATTAAAACATGATCATGCGTTTCGAAGCTTTGAGTTTAAAAGCTTCAATATAGTATACTGTAGATGAAGTGTAATAATTCGTATTGTCGATTCGTCTGGGTTATTGGTTAACCCAGTCGAGTAAGTTAGTTGTAAAAAAAATATCTGGGACCTTATTATCCATATTTATTAAGATAATTACTTAAACAGGTTAGAGTTTACACCTCCATCGTCTGAGATCTGCACGTACACCACACAAAACATGTAAAATCCAAATTATTATTCTACAAACAAATTAAATGTCATGTACTCCAAAATATAGCGTTTACATTCCATAAAAGTGACATTTAGAGGAGCTCGAGCGGGCATTCAGGGGCGTAAAAAACATTTTTCTGCCGCATGTAAAAAAACATTTTTTTTTACTTTCAACACCGTGCGCAAATTTTTTTTACAGTCGGCAACGAATGTAAAAACATTTTTTGAATGTATGTAAAACTACAAATTTACAAACGTGAATTTACAAAAAAAATTATATAATTGTTCTTATGCTGCCGATACGTAATTTTTTTATTTTTACCCTAGCTCCGGCTGTAAATTATTTTTACACACCGGTTGTAAATTTTTATTTCCGTCTCGGTTGTATGTTTTTTTACGCCCCTATTAAAACATTTTAAACTTTCTTACGCCTCGGTTGTAAACTATTTTTACGCCCCCAGTCGACTGTTTGCCTAGGGTTTTTTAAACTTTTTACGGGGGCCGTAAAAAAATTTTGTGAATAATTTTTTTTATTCGACACCGTGCGTAAGAAAAATTATTTTACATTCGACTACTTAAAAAACATTATTCAAACGTACGTAAAAACTATTTTATGCATTCCGTTTTTACATGAGCTTGAAAATTAGATTTACACGCGACGTTTAGAGGAGTTCGGGTCGGCGATCAGGGGCGTAAAAAAACTACTTTTACGGACGTTGTCAAAACATTATTTTATTTTTTTACATAATAGTGTTCTCATACTCAGTTTATGTAAATGTTTGCGCACGTTGTTAAACTTTCTTTGCGCACGTTTTCAAAACTTTGTTTACGCACGTTGTCGAATGTTTTTTTTTTAAACTTGTAGTGCAAAGTCATTAAACGTTAACGAATGAAATAGAAATTCTCAATAAACATATAAGACAAATATAGCTTGCATTTTATAAAAAACACATTATGTCATAGTTAGGGAAAATATAGCAAAAAGAAAGAGATATCATTTTCGATAGTTTTGTATTTTCTAATAAACATATAAGACAAATATAGATTGCATTTTATAAAGAAGATTATGTCATAATTAGTGAAAATAAAGCAAATAGAAATAGATATCATTTTTGATATTTTTGTATTTCCTAAATTACTTAATACTTTTGGTGTTTTAGAGTAAATTGCTATTTTCGTTCCTGAGGTTTGAGCACATTTGCCATTTTCGTACAAAATGACACTTTGGTACCATTTTGCCCCCCACGTTTGTAACTTTTTGCCATTTTCGTCCAAATGCCTAACCTAGTTACTTTATAACATTAAATGGGTTATTTTTGAAAGAGTAAATTACCATTTTCGTCCCTGAGGTTTGGGCACATTTGCCATTTTCATCCAAAATGACACTTGTAACTCCGGCACCGTCTCCGCACAACCTGCAACTCCGGCACCGTCTCCGCACAACGTGCAAGTCCGGCACCACCTATAACTCGGCACAACTGCAACTCCGACACCACCTGCAACTCCGGCACAAACCTGCAACTGCCAGAGTTGCAGGTGTGCCGGAGACGGTGCCGGACTTGCAGGTTTGTACCGGAGTTGTAGGTTGTGCCGGAGTTGCAGGTTGTGCCGGAGTTGCAGGTGGTGCCGGAGTAGCAGTTGTGCCGGAGACGGTACGGAGTTGCAGGTTGTGCCGGAGACGATGCGGAGTTACAAGTGTCATTTTGGATGAAAATGGCAAATGTGCCCAAACCTCAGGGACGAAAATGGCAATTTACTCTTTCAAAAATAACCCATCTAACGTTATAAAGTAACTAGGTTAGGCATTTGGACGAAAATGACAAAAAGTTACAAACGTGAGGGGCAAAATGGTACCAAAGTGTCATTTTGAACGAAAATGGCAAATGTGCCCAAACCTCATGGACGAAAATGGCAATTTACTCGATGTTTTAATTTGAAAACTAAGATATTATTCTCAATTTTAAATATAAAAAGTATATAAAAGAAGTTAAATGTGAGAGATATTATTAGGCATGTTAATGATGATGCGATGTGATGTGTTTTAGTCATAAGAGAGAAGTGATATGAAATTGAGAGAAAAAGACTAAAATATCCTTTTTGAATTAAATTGATTATAGGTAATGTGTTAAAATTCTATTGGATGAGATGAGTTCTCATGGTTCTCGCAACTGGTAGAGGTTCCTGCTTGAACCGAATCATATATATATATATATATATATATATATATATATATATATAAGGATCACTTCAAATGAAAACTATCCCCAGTTGCGAGAACCACTCTGCACCAATCAGATCATGACACCTATACACTATTATTTTAAATCTTAATGGTTATTTTGGTAATTTACTCAAAAGTGTCATGTCTTCTCTCTCTCTCTCTTTAAAGTTTTATCAAACTTTTTCATCCATCAAAATGTCATATCTAGTCTCTCTCTCTCTATATGTCTCTTAAAATCTAAAAAAATTGTTTTTTGGTAAAAAAAAATCTATTTACATAATATTAATATGCTATGTCGGTGCTTCTTTCTGATTAGTCAATTTGACTTTCTTTTTCCAGAGCAAATTTTGTTAAGTTGCAACTTTTAATTGGTCATTATTGTGGGGGTGCAGTAAAAAATGTAGGTTAGTTTGATATAGTTGGTTTTGGTGCGAAAAAAAATAAATAAATATTTTTTCTTTACTTTTTCTTTTTATACCTCACACTATATATGTGATACAAGTTTTTAATGATTTTACTAATTTGGTTTTTTTAATACGTTTGTTAGCTTTCTTTAAAAAACGAATACGTAGTTTGCTTAATTTTTCTGTATTGTAAACATATGAGAGTCGAGCCGATACCGTGACGAACCGAATTGAATTCCCGCCACGGAGCACGGGTAATCTCACTAGTTTTTTGTAAAAAAGTTTAAAACCGTAAAAAAAATTTGGCGTAAAAAAATGTTTTAAAACCGGGTCATAAATTTTTTTATACCGGCGCGTAAAAAAGTTTTAACCCGCGTGTAAAAAAAGTTTAAACCGGCGCGTAAAAGATCTTTTATACCGGCACGTAAAAAATGTTTATAAATGCGCTAAAAAAGTTTAAAATCGAGGCGTAAAAAAAGTTCAAAACCGGGCGTATAAAAGTTTAAAACCGTGTGTAAAAAGAAGTTTAAAACTGCGCGTAAAAAAGTTTAAAATTGCACGTAAAAAAAGGTTTTAAATCGCGCGCAAAAAAAAATTTAAAACTGGCTGCAAAAAAAGTGTTTAAATCTAAGCATTAAAAAAGTTTAAAACTGCGTGTAAAAAAAGTTTAAAAAGAGGCATGAAAAAAGTTCAAAACCGCACGTAAAAAAATTAACTGAGAATTAAAATTCATGTTTAAAACAAAATTAATAATTCATGTTTTAAAAAATAAACTAAGAATTAAAATAAAAAATTATATAAGAATTAAAAGAAAATCAATAATGCATGTTTAATTTAAAAAACAATCTTATTAGTTAAAACAAAATCAATAATCATATTAAGCATTAAAGCTATAGTAAAAAGACCAATATGTCCATTTGTCACTAAAAACAAAATGTTATTAATAAAAACACAACCATTACATTGCTTTATTGTCTTTTAATCTCATCCATTAGAACAAACTTGATCAATGGCTAATATTGGTTCTTCTCACAACTCAAGGTGGTTTTACCCATCTCCTATATATTATATATATATATAAGAACCACCTTGAGTTGAGAGAACCGTAGGAATTACTATCCACCCTAAATCTCTCATGTATGAGTGCTTGAGATTAAATTGTTTAAGTTTGATTTGTCTTATAGTGATTTTATTGATTAAAAAAGAATAAATAATACAATAACATTATTTGAACATAACTATAAACTTTTTCTATAAAAAAAATTGAAATTGGTTGCATCGGTTAAATATCTTAGTTACAAGTCTTGTGTCTTAGTTACGTGGTTTATTAATAAAAGATAGAAAAAGATTACGTGGATATATAGTTGGAACTGAGGTGAGTATCAACTTTAGAAAAAGAACACTATATATAACAAATTATAATTTTACAAACTCATGAATCACTGATAAATCTTTTTTTGTTGTTAGAAACTTTAAATCACAGTATTTACATACTAAAAAACACATGATATAGAAAACATAATATCAAAATTTCAAATTCAAAATCTAAGTTATAGTGTACAACTATTGTCAGTCCATATATTCGACAGCAGCTCAAACCAATTGGAGATGGAGACAACTGAAAGTGACCATGTAATCGTTGAAATCCCCTGTGACCAACCGGTGATCAACTACAACAATTTAGGGGTGGTCAAGGAGTGGCAACGTTGCCTTACGGGCATGGGGATCAGTTCCAACTACACACGCCAACGACGTATCGAAAAAGTACCATTATTGCTCTTAGAAGGTGAGAGAGGTCATAGAATCGCGAGTACTACGACCTGCAGTGGTTTCACTTGGCCCATACCACTATAAGTCAAGAATCCGCTTTGCTCAAGCCGAGGAATACAAACTCATAACACTAGAAGAGTATGGTTTGAGAACCGGTAAACCTATTGCTTTATTATACAACAAGGTGTTTGAGGTGATACATGACGCCAGAAAGTGCTATATCAATGGTTCTACAGATGCTTACAATGATGAGGAGTTCAATCAAATGATGCTACTCGATGCTTGCTTTGTTTTGTTCTTTATTGAATGCATATCTCATGCAAACAACATGTTGTTGTTAAATAGCGAGTATTTAGGCGCAATAAGGTTTGCGAATGTAACGCGTGATCTTTTCTTGCTGGAGAACCAGATCCCGTTTGTGGTGCTCGAAGTTTTGTTAAAGGCGAAGATATTCTAAACAGATTCTTTAACTACTTAAACTATGGCCAGGTGTTCACTAAGGATGAAAAGGTGCTTGGAAACATGCAACCACTTCATCTTCTGGAGCTTTACAGGTCTTATTTCATCACTAGTTCCAGCAAGCAGAGTAAAAAGAATGTTTCCGATGTAGATCATAAGTACTTAAAACGAAATCGATGGTTTGCTTCAGCAACAGAACTCAAATCACAATGGATTATCTTGAGACCGGCATACGATGAGAAAATTGCATTTCATTCTCACCATTGCTATGGTGTAATCAAGCTTCCAAGAAGAGCGGTTTCCTCAAATTCAAAAGTTATTTACTTGAACATGATCGCGCATGAGATGTGCACGCATAACCCAAATGATTTTATAGTTTCGACTTATATTCGGATAATGAAATCGTTAATTATCCAACATGAAGATGTGAAGGAGTTGAAAAACAAGCTTATATTGTTAAGTTATGTTGGTTGTGATGAACAAGTGGTGAAGATGTACGCTGAGATTGATGTCCCAGCGGTTAACTATTCCAAGTTTTATCAGTTCTGGAGAGGGATCGAAAAGCACCACAATGCTAAGTATAAGACATGGGCAGGGGAGTTGATTACCAACTACTTTAGTAGTCCATGGAAGACAGTTGCTTTGTTGGCGGCTACTGCTATTCTACTCACTAGTTTTCTACAGACTTACTTTGCGGCCAAGCAACTTCCTGATCGATGACTCCAATGCGGAAATTGTGATACATTCACCATGCATGGTGTTTGAGGTTTGTATTTATACTGACTTTACATTGGCTACTAACTATTTTTTTATTCTAAACAGAGTTTATCTTGTTAATTTGCAATATGTCCTTGTTTATATTTAGTATATTTTCCTGATTTATCACTTTAACTCTGATGTCTCCTCAAACGAATCGAATCAATGGTGGACCAAAACTAAGCGTTTACACGAAAATGTTCAAACAAAGGATACCGAAGGCTACTTCAGGAATAAAATTGGTGCATAATTACCGAGTTCGCTTTCTAATTCACCTATTAAATCACATAATTTCACACATTCTAGCAAATTATGAGGAAATGATGAATGAGGAAACAGTACCACTTCTTGCTCATATTTAGACTTAGATTACCAAGTGGTAGTTTGATTCTTTATTTCTTTTAGGAACTTAATATGTAAAGATATAGTTATAAGTCTTGATTACTTCCATGAATTATTCTTAAAGTAGGTTCAGGTAGCTTAAGTTTTGGTTTACTTTCATGCTCCCAAAGTATTTGTTATTTTGCTTAACCCACAATTCATACAAAACAATTATTTGTAATGACTACAAAGTTGTGGAAGGCGTTCTTAGCCATCGATTAAAACAATTTGTGATTAAAACAATTTGTGGTTTCGCAGACAACAAAAAACAGATGATGATTTATAAACAGCGCAGTTGACAAGAGTTACCACTTGAAAATGAAAGCATCTTGGTTTTAGTGAGATCGGTCAGAATTTTCCAATCATGCGATTTTCAGCCAAGTACCTTCTTATATTTTCAGAGTGTTAGTTTTAGTTTTTGGTATTTATTTAAAGTGTCCGAACCGAAATGGGTGTGTTTGGCTTGTATGGTCATAGGGCTTTGGAAGAGAAGCCTGGTAAGACTATTTTCATTTAGTTTTCTTTATTTTCTAAAATTATTAATTACTTGAGAGACGAAACAATGACCATTTGGGGTTACAGGTGATTTTGTGGCACATATCATATTCACAGTTCTTCTGATGCCAAACAGGCTAACCGCATAACGTCTTATCTCATGGATTCCATGAACAGTTGATGACCACCCTGAAAGCAAAGCATGGTCATCGCTTCCTATAATGACCAAAAAGAAAGGTGGTGGCAAGAAGAAGAAAGGTGAATTTGGTATGAACTTTAAATCAGACGTGGCAATGTTAACTCAGGTGGAACTGTTACAAGGTTGATTGAAAAACACTGAATTGATGTGTATCTTTTTGTATATTTCATTACAAAGAAAGGTATACAATTTATAGCACAAAACCGTAATCTAAATATAGTAGATGAGCTTGGTTTACGGCTGGATTTGCAGCTGTTTACTAGCTGTCTTTGACCCTCCTAACTTGAGAGATGATGCTTGACTGATCCCGCAATCTTTGATATCTTTTTATTTTTAACACTCCCCCTCAAGTTGAATAGTCGGATTTCCAAAATTCAACTTGCCCAAACAATCGCTGAAAATTTTCCCGTTAACCGCTTTTGTTAGAATGTCAGCAAGCTGATCCTTTGATCGAATGAACGGTAGTTCAGTCGTACCATCTTCCAATTTTTCTTTGATGAAGTTCCTATCAACTTCCACGTGTTTAGTTCGATCATGTTTTACTGGGTTTTCTGAAATCTGAATTGCAGCTTTATTATCACACATAATCTTACTTGTTTCTTTTGACGGAAAACCAATCTCAGCTAAGAGTCTTCGCATCCACATGGCTTCTGTTAAACCTCGAGCTATACCTCTAAATTCAGCTTCTGCACTTGAAAGAGCAACCACCTTTTGTTTTTTACTTCTCCAAGTAACAAGATTCCCCCCAACTAAAGTGAAGTAGCCTGTTGTTGACCTCCGACTTCCCTTATCTCCTGCCCAGTCTGCATCGGTATAGATTTGAACATTTAGGTGTCCATGTGATTGAAACAGGACTCCGTGACCCACTGTTCCTTTGAGATATCTAATAATTCTCCAAACTGCTTCCATATGTGACTGTTGAGGTTGGTGCATGAACTGACTTACTACCCCTACAGCATAGGCGATGTCTGGACGAGTATGTGAGAGATATATTAGTTTTCCCACCAGCCGTTGGTATCTTTCTTTATTTGCTAAGTTTGCTCCTTCTTCCATATAAAGCTTTTGGTTTACACTCATAGGAGTATCTGCTGGTTTGCAATCGATCATTCCAATTTCTGCCAACAGGTCTAAGACATACTTCTTCTGACTAATGAAAATTCCTTGTTTTGACCTTAGTACTTCAATTCCGAGGAAATACTTAAGCCTGCCCAAATCTTTCATTTCAAATTCAGCAAACAAGTTTTCTTTTAGTTTTACCATTTCTTCTTTATCGTTCCCTGTAATGATCATATCATCTACATAGATAATTAGGCAGGTTACGAATTTTCCTCTTTTTTGAGAAACAAAGTATGATCGGCATTACTCTGTTTATATCCAAACTTTTTCATAGCAACCGTAAATCTGCCAAACCAAGCCCGGGGAGATTGCTTCAAACCATAAAGAGACTTCTTCAGACGGCAAACTTCTCCAGTTTGAACTCTTTTGTGAATCCTGGAGGAGCATCCATAAATACCTCTTCATCTAGGTCCCCGTGTAAAAAGGCATTTTTTACATCAAACTGTTGAAGTGGCCACCCTTCATTTGCAGCTATCGAAAAAAGAACCCTAATTGTGTTCATTTTTGCAACCGGGGAGAATGTTTCAGCATAATCAATCCCATGTGTCTGGGTATACCCTTTTGCTACCAGTCGGGCTTTATATCTCTCAATTGTACCATCGGGTTTATACTTAACCGTATAGACCCAACGACACCCCACGGATTTCTTTCCCAACGGGAGAGTACATTTTTCCTAAGTATTGTTCTTGATTAGGGCTTCCATTTCTGTTTTCATTGCTTCCTTCCAATGTTTAGATTTTAAGGCTTGATCCACGTTTGTAGGAGTTTCTTCGGAATAAACAGATGAGATAAATGCTTTGGCTTCCTTAGTGAAATTTCCATTAGCCACACTAGCTATAGGATAACTAGATCTTCTTGGTTCTTTTTCAATAGAATACCGTTTCGGAGGAACCCCTCTGTTTGTTCTAGGGGTAACACATATCTTGATGGTGGTTCTTCTTGTCTGGATTCATCTGCCTGCAAATTTTCCGTTTGTTCTGTGGCAGTTTCATGGTTAGAAGTATTGGTATCTTCGGAGTCATTAGAAACTTCAAAAGTATCACCAGACTGAATAGGATGAGTATTACTTACCTCGGACACCAGGTTAGGAGGAACATTAGGACCTTCAGTGGCACTGAAATTGGACTCTGGTGACTCTGTAGTTGGTACATAGGGAACATATTTCAACCAACTTAGTGTGTCTAAACATTCCTTCTCCCCCTGACCACTGAGTTGGGAATTGTAGTAATACTCGGTTTCAAGAAAGTCACAGTTCATTGTGGTGAACATATGACGTGTTTTTGGATTATAACATCTGTATCCCTTTTGATTCATTCCATACCCAACAAAGACACATTTTTCAGCACAAGGGTCAAGTTTGGTTCGATCTGATTTAGGTATGTGAACAAAGGCAGTACATCCAAAGATTCGTGGTTGAAGAGTAAGAACTGAGGGTAGTTTGAAGAATTTTGAAAGGGTGTGTAACGGAGTGTTAGTTTTAGGATATTTGTTGGGAGTCGGTTGAGAAGATAGGTAGCGGTAGCAAGGGCTTCAGGCCAAAAATATTTCGGGACCTGGGATTCGATTAGCAGAGCTCGTGTCATTTCCAGCAAAATGCGATTTTTCCTTTCGGCGACACCGTTTTGTTCTGGGGTGTTTGGACATGTAGTTTGGTGGATTATTCCCTTGTCTTGGAAAAACAATTTAAACGAGGTATTAACAAACTCACCGCCATTATCGGATCGGAATATTTGGATGTTTGTTTGAAATTGTGTTTGGATCATGGCGTAAAACATAGTGAATTTTTCAAAGACTTCGGATTTGTTTTTCAAAAAATAAACCCAGGCATTTGGGTACAATTATCAACGAACATCACAAAGTAACGAAGGTTTTGCCCCCCCAAGAACTGGGGCAGGACCCCATACGTCAGAGTGGATTAATGAAAATGGCAAAGCAGCCTTAGTATTATTGGGTTTAAAGGTTTTTCTATGGCACTTTGCTAAAACGCATGTTTCACAATGTGACATAGAATTAACTGGAAATAGTTTTGGAAATAAAATATGCAAATAATTTGCAGAAGGATGACCTAATCTTCGGTGCCATAGCCAAGCTTCTCGTTCCGATGTCCCATGAGTCAACATCACAGCACCACTTTGAGTCACCTCATCCACATAATACAACCCTTGATTTTCAGCGCCACGCCCAATGAACACTCCCGTCCTGATATCCTGTAAAATACAAAACGTAGGGTACATTAGGACAATACAGTTGAGTTCTTTTATGACGTGGCTGATGGAAAGCAGTTTATGTGATAACGAGGGAACATAAAGACAATTAGAGATTTTTATTGTGGGTGAAATCTCAATAGTCCCTCCCGATTTTACATCCATTATTCCTCCGTTTGCCGTTTGAATATGCGTTTTTTCTGGTTTGGTTGTTGAAATAATATCCGACAGCTCATAAGTCATTGTGTCAGTCGCGCCACAATCGAAGATCCATAGTTTTTGTTTTTTATGGGTTTCTTGGGCCATATTAGCATTTCCCTTATTTCTAGGGACTAAATGTGACATGTTTGGTTTATTATAATGGTTAAAACCGCAAGGGTTTGAGGGCTGCGCCCCAAACCCGTTACCTGTTGCGTCTTCTTCTTCTTCATGTGTACCAGCCATTCCGCCGAAACCAGTCCTGCTTCGGCCTCCATCTCCGGTGACATCTCGGGTGCCGGTGCTGGATGATTTCCCTTTTTCTTTAACCGTAGCCTTTGTGCTCTTCTTATGGCCATCCGACCACCATTCCGGATACCCGACGAGTTTGAAGCATTGTTCCTGGGTATGTTTTGTCATACCGCAATGATCACATTTGAGGTGAGTTTTGTCATCTTTGTTACCTGATCCGGTTCTTTTTACATCGATCCGTCGGTAGCCTTTTGATGCAAGCCCTAACCCTTCGATTTCAGAGGCCATTAAACCCACTGTGATACCCTGTGTGTCATTGAGAGGTGTTCCCAGAATGTTCTGGTGAGCGGCCTCCTTGCGGACAGTGGCGTATGCAGTTTCTACGGTTGGAAGGGGTTCTAACCGGAGTATTTCCCTCTTTATAGGGTCATATTTCCGGTTGAGAGCGTTTAGAAACTGAAACAGTTTCTGTTCAGTCCTGATTTTGTGATATGCTTGGATATCGGTTGGGCAGGTCATCGGGTTTGGGTCAATCCGATCAATTTCTCCCCATACTCCTTGGAGTATAATCCACAATTCTTCAAGGGAGAGATTGTTTTGTTTGATTTCATTCGCCTTGACATGTAGATTGAAGGTTTGGAGCTTGTCACGTCCACTGCTATATGTTATAGCCAGGGCATCCCACAGCGATTTTGCTGTCGGAAATTCGGTTAGATTGCTGGCGAGGGTTGGTTCGATGTTTTGTATGAGCCATGAGAAGACGACTAGGTCATCTTGTTCCCATTGTTCATATTCTTCGCTGGTTTGGTTTGGTGGATTGGTTGATAAATGGTTTAGAAAGGCTTTTGATTTACCGCCTATGGCTACCCTCATCATCCGGGTCCATAGAGCATAATTCTGGCTGTTGAGCTTGAGGTTTATTTGAAGGTTATCGGACAGTTTTGGGTTTCGGTTTTGTGGGTTGAGGCCATTCTTGAGCAGATTGGTGATTTGGATTGATAGATCTTCTCCCAAGTTACCGGCTTCGGCCATGGCAGCTTGGTTGAGAGGATGATTGGTTTGGGTAAGTGATGAGCAAGGTAAATGATGAACAGGTCAAGAACGACACTGCTCTGATACCATGTTATAAGGTTGATTGAAAAACACTGAATTGATGTGTATCTTTTTGTATATTTCATTACAAAGAAATGTATACAATTTATAGCACAAAACAGTAATCTAAATATAGTAGATGAGCTTGGTTTACGGCTGGATTTGCAGCTGTTTACTAGCTGTCTTTGACCCTCCTAACTTGGGAGATGATGCTTGACTGATCCCGCAATCTTTGATATCTTTTTATTTTTAACAGGAACCGCAATGGGTATGCTATATTTTTATTTTAAATCTTGCCTAATCAGTTGTGTTACACGGTAATTTTCAATATGGTAGCTTATTGCAGGTCGGGTCACCTTCCAATCAGTTTTAGTACTTTTCGAATAATATTCTTTTTATCACTTTGTGGTTGCTTTATTGTTAGAACTCACTTTTTGTTCTTAAACAGTTAAAGTTTTATCAAACATTTTTTTCATTTTGAATATGATTCAAAAAAAATATATCTTTTTCCATAACATTATGGTAAAGGACCCGATCACCAGACACCGACGGATATAAAACTAGTTATAATAATAACAGAAAAGAAATCCAAACTAAAACAATCCATCAACTTCATTTGAAAACTGCTTGAGATTCTATGCATTTCAACATCCAACAACAGCTGTTCCTTAATTCCGGCACTGTTAATTTAAATATAGATCGTTGACTTGAGGTTGTTGTTGCTTATAGTGGCCAGCGGCATATATAATAGAAACATTCTTCAAATAATGTAGGTGTTGGTGGGGGCTTAGTATGCATTGTCTAAGAAGCTTCACAATATTCTCATTTGAGTCACAAGGAAGTGGGCCTGATGGTGAAGTAAGTCTGCAGAAAACTACTGAACAGAATAGCAGTAGCCGCCAACAAAGCCAGCGTCTTCCATGGACTACTAAAATACACGGTAATCAGCTGCGCCACCCATGTCTTATACTTTCTTTTGCAGTGCGTCTCGATCTTTCGCCGGAGCTGATGAAACATGTAAAGGTTAACCGCGGGTGCTTCAATCTCATCATACATCTTCACCACCTCTTCATCTCGACCAAGACTATGAATCAATATACCATTATTCCGCAACTCCTTCACATCATCACGTTGAATAACCAATTATTTCATTACTCGAAGGTAAGTTGATATACGAAAGTCATTTGGGTTATGCGGACACATCTCATACGCGATCATGTTCAAGTATATGGCTTTCGTATTTGGGGACACCACTCTACGCACAAGCACAAGCTCACCGTAGCAAAAACGAGAGTCGAACTTAATGCCTTCGTTCTTAGACTCATCGTGGGCGCATTTCAAGAATATTCCTTTAGCTTTGAGTTCTGTTACTGAAGCAAACGACCGATTTCGTTTAACGTAATTATAGTCTTCAGCTGCATCCTTATCTTTACTCCGTCTTCGCCCCATGATCGATGTCTGAGGCGAACCAAGAGCAAGAGAAGCCGAAAGTGAGATGAAATATGACCTGTAAAGCTCGAGAAGATGAAGGGGTCGCTTGTTTCCGAGCACCTTTTCATTCCTAATGACCACCTCGCCATAGTTTAAGTAGTTAAAGAAACCGTTTAGGATATCTTCGCCTTTATCGTCGGGGAACTTCAACTTTAACAAAACTTCGAGTACTATAAACGGGATCTGGTTCTCGAGTAAGAAAATATCACGCGCAACGTTCGCAAATCCTAACGCGCCCAAATACTCATTATATAGCATTAACTTGTTGTTTTCGCAAGATATGCATTCAATACAGAACAAAACAAAGCAGCCATCGCGTAACATCATTAAATTGAACTCCTTGTCGTTGTAAGCATCAGTAGAACCACTGATATAACACTTTCTGGCATCATGTACCACCTCAAACACCCTGTTGTATAACGAACTAATTGTTTCTCCAGTGCTCAAACGATACTCTTCTAGTGTTATGAGTTTGTAGTCCTCAGCTTCAGCAAGGCGCGGGGTTGCTTTATAGTGGTACGGGCCAAGTGAGACCACCGCAGGCTTGTAGTACTCACGGTTTCTAATACCTTTTTCACCTTCTAAGAGTAATGGTGGTACTTTTTGGATGAGCCGTTGGCGTTTGTAATCTTTGGTATTCTCCTTGCCTCTAATGCAGCCAACCCACTCCCGGATCACACCCATATTGTTGTTATTGAATGGTTGATTATCGAAGATTTCAACCATTACATCTTCGGGTTCAGTCATCTCCATCTCCATTGTGTTTGAGCATGTGTTTCTGCTGTCGAAATATGAATAAGTATGGATTTACTAAAGTAATAATTAAGTAGATATACATACACACATTAAAATAAAGCAAACAAGATGCGCTACTGACATTACTTTAGGCCCCTGCTTAAATTCTCAGCCCACTAATAACTACTTTGAACTATGTCCACTATTTTATCAGCATATCCTGATATAGTTTGCTCTTTTCACACCATATTTTGATTCTGCCGAAGACTTAAGGTGTCCTTCGAGACCAACCATGAACGCGCACGATGAGTGACCACAACTACGCTGTGTGGTACCGCTTGATTGAAAGAATGAAAGGTATATATGTGTCACTCATTCATGGGCATATATCTTGTTATAATTGTTTTTATGATCAAGTTTAGTTATTACTGCCTGCAGTTTTGACAGTTAGATAAGTTCTACGGTTATCCAACGATCTGTTTTAAAATACATGATCACTCATTATGGTCATCTCGCCTAGGCGATTGTTGGTCACCCTGATCAAAACTCTTACATAGATGTATAAATTTCTGCAGCTTCTTTAGCCAATAAACATATGTGCTCGTGTTTGTATATGTTATACACTGTTATATATATGAGAGAGATACCTTTCTGGTGCTATTGAAGACATATATGGCTTGCTTGAAATGGAGATGTGATGTGAAGAAAGGTTAAGGGAGGTGGTCACTATATAAATAACAGCAAGAGAGTTGAGAACTTGAATAAATAATCTGCTTCAAACTAATTTGGCATTGATTCTATTTCTTTAATTTGCTTTTTAATGATACTTTATTCCAATTTTTTATTACAACCTCATTTTCTCAAAAGTAAAATACACCATGGAACACTTAAACTAGTGTCTAGTAAAAGTTGTTTTGTACTAATTTATGTATGGTACCATGACAAATCCGACTGATACAACCCCAAAAAATATCTGTACCACGTGATTATGTGAACACTTTTATGGTTTCCAGTCGATGTAAAACACGTTTCGATATCTTTTGCGCATATCATGACTTTATTTTTTTTATTTCATCTTTAGGATAATATAACGAGTACTGGTACCGTAATAAATCAAACTGATACTGACCGAATTCTCACAACGCGTGATCAAATTTCAATATTGCTCACAACTTCACAGAAATGATGACCAATGGGCTGTTTGTGAAAAAAAAAACAAGAATTGAAAATAACTGGGCTAAATTGGAGATCTTGGGACTGGGTCATACAGAACGAGAATGAAAGGAAGACAAAGGATTAATTGGCTGCTGAACATTGGGTCTAGTAGCTGGGCGGCCCATAAAGAAAGTCAGTGTGTTAAGTGGATATACAATAGGGGGTGTTAAATGGGTCGTGTCCGCGGGTTGGCGGGTTCAACCTAAACCCGAACCTGAAAATTTTAGATGAACCTGAACCCGACACAAACCCGAAAATTGTGTCATACATACGAACCCGAACCTGGCCCGAATATTCGCAGGCTGACCCGAACACGACCCGTTCAACCCGATTTTTTTTATTTTTTCAGCAAATTAATATATTAAAATTAACATCTACTACAAAAACACAAATTTCTATAATAAAATTACATCAAAATCATAAATCTTATGTAAGTTATAAGTATAGCATAAAATACACATCCAATTTAATTTATAACATAAAACATATTGTAAAAAATATATATAATATAATAGAAATGGGTTAGACGGGTCAACCCGCCAACCCGACCGGGTTGACCTGAATCTGGCCCGTTTAGCTAAATGGGTTGGTGGGTTCAACCTGAAACTGACCCGAACCCATTTAGAGT
Source organism: Scalesia atractyloides (assembly GCA_947069175.1). Classification (NCBI taxonomy): domain Eukaryota; kingdom Viridiplantae; phylum Streptophyta; class Magnoliopsida; order Asterales; family Asteraceae; genus Scalesia; species Scalesia atractyloides. Next base: position 73,219,138 of record CAMTDV010000024.1, read on the forward strand.
AAATCCAAACCAACGAATTTCATGTTAAGTTCGTGTCGTATTTTCGAGTCGTGTCAGAAATTCACTATACAAATACAAAGAGCAGCCATGGATTGTAGATGAGTCTTTTTCCGAAATGGATATAGATAAAAAAAATATTTACCGTACTTTAAAAATTAATTACTTGGGTGATTTTCTCTCTCCTCTTTATTTCAAACGAATCTATATTTTTCATTTTAGCTTTCTTTTTTCAAATAAAATTAGAGAGCACAAAATTCAGCAAAGATATTATTATAAATACGTAACATTGAATCATCATCATCATGTTCAGTAAATTCCATCAATAGCATAAGGTAGAGTCAGAGGAGGTAAGATATAGACAACCTTACCTCTATCCCGTAGGAATAAAGAGACTGCTTTCAGTGAGATCGTTGGCTCAATAGTAGTTTTGCATCAAGCTTTGGACATAAGACACATAACACTCAGCAAAGATATGAGTTTGAATATTTTTCTAATGTTTCAAAAACATGATAAAGATTCTAGTGAGAAGTTATGAGTTTGAATCTCATACCAAGATATTGTCCTAATACAGGAGTTTCAAGCTTTTTTTTTAATTTTGACAAATTAATATCTATAAATGCCAAAACAGCAAATTACAAACCAATGGCAGGTCAACGGGCAACAAGTTACGCCGCAACCACCTTTTGAATTTCAAAACCGATCCCACTAATGACAAAGTGACGCTAAGGGTCGAGATATTACAATTCACGACCCGTTGGATCCTGTTCAGGAATTCCACAGCCTCAGGGGCTAAAGACCAAAATGTATCAAAAGCAATGTGATAAACACGTGTTAATCATCTAAACAAGTCTTCTCGTGTTTAATGACTTTGTTTGATTTCACCTTCAACACTGTCTTACCAGCAACATACCAATTATCCCTAAGCCCAACAAAAAAGGACACCCTTATAACAAACCCATTAACTCAAAAAAGATAAATTAAAATATAACGGATGGTTATATAAAAGCCTTACTCTATGCACATATGTTTTTAAAGATAAAACCCAACAAAAAGGAACACCTTATGGTCAGCAACAAACTCATTATTCCTGAGCCCAACTTGACTTTGACAAACCAACGTCACCAAACGCTATTGGCTCGCTTTCATATTAATTTAGTCCACAAAATATTATTTATTAATAAGTTATTTAAATTTTAAATTAAATTTACCGTTCAAGTTAGTTAACAAGCTTAATATAGTACTACACCATTTGTGCTCTCCAATTTTATTTTTGGTTGAAAAAAGAAAACTAAAAAGAAGAATATAGATTAAGTAGAAATAAAGAGAAGAGAGAAAAGACCGATATAGATATAGGTAAATACTTATATATTTTTGGAATCTGTACCCATTTGGGGAAAACTAGATTATGGATAGTAGGCTAGTTCGAGTGTGTTAACTATTAATGTTTAATTCTGTGGAGTTAAGTTCCATGAAAATAAAATTAACGTACTAAGCGTACAAACTGAAGGAAAAAAGAAAAAAAAACGCGGTGGCATTTTCGTAAATATTTGGTAGTAAGCGTACAAACTGAAGGAAAAAGCAAAAAAACGCGGTGGCATTTTCGTAAATATTTGGTCGTATGGTAATTATCAAAATTACTCTACAGTATCATTTGTAGAGTGATTTTGGTCTTATAGAATAATTTTGTAAAATGTTCTTGTAGAGTGATTTGTAAAATATTCTTGTAGAGTAATTTTGATTAAAAAAAACCTACCCTCCCACCCCCCAAAAACCTAAAAAAAACCTAACCCTCCCCCTCCCAAAACTAAAAGCTAAAAACTAAATCATAAAGCTAACTAAATGCTAAAAAATTACTCTATATGATCATTTTACAAAATGACTCTACAAGAACATTTTACAAAATTACTCTACAAGACCAAAATCACTCTACAAATGATCCTGTAGAGTAATTTTGAAGACCAAATATTTACGAAAATGCCACAGCGTTTTTTTGGTTTTTCTTCAGTTTTTACGTTTTGTATGTTAAGTTTATTTGTATTTGATCTTTAGTCTAATTATGTGTAGTATTTGTATATGTGGCACACGAATACCGTGTGACAGTTGGGTTCGCATTATTTTTATGGTCATATTCTTTCCTTGTTTTAATTGTTGAACAAATTGTTTCTAAAGTTTTGGATGATTCCACCCTAGAGACTCTAAATGTGCAACATGTTGAGTTTTCGTGATTATGTGTTAAAATTTTATTTATCAAAAATTGGTTCAATAAATAATAGTCTATCAATTCAGTGACCTAATCAATAAAATGCAGCAGAAAATAAACGAGCGATCAACAATAAACGGAACCCCGAAAGGATCCTGCTACATGCAAATACAAGCAGCGCGATAAGAATAGCTAACTACTGATGAGAAAGATATACCTCGGTTAATAACTAACCGGTTGAGACAACGAGGTTCAACGAACATGTGTTAGTGATACGAACTAACGAAACGCGGGTATAGGCCGGGTAGTGGCGGTGGTGGCCGGCGGTACGGGCGGCGGCGACGGCAGTGGCCGGCGGCGGCGGTGGTGGTTGTGGATGTTATGAGAGTTCTTTTGTGCAAGTTGGTCAACTTCTCTAACAACATTCTTGAACTCCATGCTTCATTTATATAGAATATGGAGGTCCATGCATGTTTACCTAGTGGCGGCATGCACATGCATGCGCGACAAGTGGCAAAGATACTATGCATGTGCCACAAGAGGCGAAGATGCTATGTATGCACGACAAGTGGCGAAGATGCTATGCATGCGCGACAAGTGACGAAGCAAGAGTGTGCTTGTTTCACTCGGTCCGTGTACCTGTCTCTTAGTTAATACCCACAACAAGTTTATTAATCAAGATAAACAATTATATTTATTAATAACAAGTATTAATAATATTAACCCACTCATGATCATAAATGTAATTATGATCCATTTCGCTTATCGTTCTAATTACCAGTTAAGCCAGTTAAGTGGATTTTAGTTTGTTGCCCACGGTGTAACTCTTACGAGTGATAACTCGGTCGACCGCGTTAATTAATCGGACCAGTCCATTTTTCCAACAGTTTCCCACTTGGACGGTTTTCGATTAAGTTCTTTAACGCTGACAGCCAGAGGCGCTCTAGCTACACATTGCTGCCCCCAACAAGTTATGACACTTTAAAGTCATTAACCAAAACATCTTGGAACATCTTGTTGCAAGACAATGAGCTTATGGTAATTGTTACCATCAGTCCTTTCCGTATAAGACATCAATAGAACAATGAGACATGGATCAAATTCATTCTCACATGGTGTTCAATTATTATCATTCTCGTTCAAGAATCAAAGTGGTCCAATCACACACAGTAAGTTTGGGTAAGACCTTACACTTTACCAGTTTGAATCAATGAGGGCGCCCCGATGTCTAGTTGTACATATAATGTAAGAGTACAAAATCTCATCTTGACTACATACACTCCCACTGAACTTCAGAACTACTCCCAACCAATGCCTTTATGACTAGCAGTTGCGCGACAGTGGTTGACACTGATCAAAGAATAGTCTTTAGTAAACGAAAGTTCTAGTACGTATCTCAGGTCAGAGGATACTAAATGAGTATACCTAAATCAAAGCATCTTATGACTAAGATCCATGAAGTTGATTTGATGCGAGTTGCATCCAACGTCATTCATAATGAGGTCTGTGAGTTTGGAAGTCAACTCATTGAGTCCAAAGTCAAAATAGTCTTAATTCATAGTCATTCCCATGAGTCTAACCGACTAAGGATAATTTAGAATACAAGATTCATGGATTAAACGTATTAAAATCAAATAAACTTGTAAGATTCAAAGTTTGCATTTAACCAGTAACTCAAAAGTGAATTCAAAATGTACAACTGTTTGAATGTTCGTACATCCAAATACTAAATCAAAACAAATGGCTAGCTAATCTAAGACTGATAGCATTCTTGTGTTGGTCATGCTTGTCCTGAGTCATCGGTTTAATGAACAGGTCTGCTAGGTTTTTATCTGTGTCTACTTTGCTTATTATGATGTCTCATCATTCTAGTATTTCCCGTATATAATGGAACTTTCTTAGAATGTGATTGGCCCTGTGATGAGATCTAGGCCCTTTGGCTTGAGCAATGGCTCTTGTGTTATCACAGAACACCTAGATTGGTTTCTGAATACTTGAATCCACATCGAGGTCAGTGATGAACTTCTTCATCTAAGCAGCTTCTTTTGCAGCATCTGATGCAGCTATATATACAGATCCGGTGGTTGAATCCGCCACTACACTCTGTTTGGAGCTTTTCCAACAGACAGCTCCTCCATTGAGAGTGAATACGAATCCTGATTGTGAGCGAGAATCATCTCGATCACTTTGGAAGCTAGCATCAGTATAACACCTTACAGTGAGCTCTTTTTCCACTCCTCCAAACACGAAGAACATATCTTTGGTTCTTCTCAAGTACTTCAGGAATGTTCTTTACTGCAGTCCAATGGGCAATGCCAGAACTTTGCTGAAAACGACCGGTCATGCTTAAAGCATACGAGACGTCAGGTCAAGTACATAACATAGCATACATGATAGAACCAATCTCTGAAGCATATGGAACTGCTTCCATTTGCTTAATTTCAATATCCGTTGAAGGAGATTGTGATTTGTTCAACACGGTTCCTTTAGTCATAGGGACACTTCTTTTCTTGGATTTTTCCATCTTAAAGTGTGTCATCATTTTGTCTATGTACATAATTTGACTTAGCCCTAGAAGCCGCTTAGATCTATCCCTATAGATCTTGATTCCCGGAATGTAAGCAATTTCTGCAAGATCTTTCATTGCGAAGCAAGATTCCAAATAGTGTTTAACTTCGTTAAGCATAAGGATGTTTTTTTCCAATGATTAGTATATCATCCACATACAGGATGAGGAATGATATGGTGCTCCCACTAGCCTTTCTGTAAACACAAGGCTCATCTTCATTTTTGACAAAACCAAACTCTTTGATCTTCTGGTCAAAACGAAGATTCCAGCTACAAGAGGCTTGCTTGAGTCCATAAATGGACTTATTTAGTTTGCACACCCTAGTTGGATATTTGGGATCGACAAAACCTTCAGGCTGAACCATATAGACATCTTCAGAGAGATGTCCATTAAGAAAAGAGAGTTCTGACATCCATTTGCCATATTTCGTAATCATAGTACGTAGCTATGGCAAGCAATATCCTGATTGATTTGATCATAGCAACGAGCGAGAAGGTCTCATCATAGTCAATACCCTGAGTTTGAGTGAAACCCTTCGCAACTAGTCGTGCTTTATATGTGTGTACATTTCCATGCATATCTGTTTTTTTCTTCAAAATCCATTTGCTCCCTACTGCCCGAGATTCGGGGAGTAGCTCAACCAAGTCCATAATTGATTGTCACGCATAGATTGCATCTCGACGTTCATGGCTTCTTGCCATTTCAGATTCCGGATTTAAGATTGCATATTTGTAGTTAGCATGTTCGTCATTAGACTTAGCTACTAATAAGACTTCGGGAGCATTTAGATGCCATAGTTATCTTGCAGGTTCTCTGCGGATTCCACTACTTCTGCAAACGTCTGTGTTTATGTCTGATTCATTGGCAACAACTGCTTGTTGATCAGACGGTCCGACTTCCTTAGCGGTTGTTTGTGGTTCTCAAATTTCTTCAAGATCAACCATATTATTTCCAGATCCTTGATAAAGAAGTTCTTCCTCAAGAACGTGTCCCTTCCATTTGATGGAAATTACATTTACATCAGGATGGTAAAAATAATATCCGCTTCTGTTATAGTATCTGAGGAAAACAACCTTTTCGCTCGAGGATCGAGCTTATCATTAGAATCACTTGTGATGTATGCTTCACATCCCCATACTCTAAGGTATTCCAAATCAGGTTTACGCCCATACCATATCTCATATGGTGTTTTGTTTACATTTTCGGTCGAAGTCAAATTGACAATGCAGGCAGCGGGCATGAGAGCATGACCCCAAAAGGAGTGAGGCAGTTAGTTCTACACATCATCGATCGAACTATATTAAGTAGAGTTTAATTTCTCCTTTCACTCACGCCATTAAGTTGGGGTGTGCCAGGTGGAGTGGGTTCTGAAATTATTACATACTCTTTCAGATGATTGAGAAACTCAAAGCTGAGGTATTCGCCACCTCGATCTGATCGAAGTACTTTTTATCTTTCTAGTAAGCTAGTTTTCTACTTTGTTTTGAAACTCTTTTAACTTTTCAAAAGTTTCATGCTTTTGCTTCATAAGATAGACATAAGCATATCGACTGTAATCTTCGATAAAAGTAACGAAGTATCTTTCATGGTTTCTAGTCATGGTTCTGAAAGGGCCACATACATCAGTGTGAATGAGTCCTAGCAGACCATTGTCCCGTTCACCAACACTAGTGAAGGGGTTCTTTGTGAGTTTGCCAGCTAAGCAAGATTCGCAATCATCAAAGGAGTCCTGTCCAGAGGATTCAATAATCCCCTCGGACTTGAGCCATTTTATGCGTACCTTACTTAAATAGCCAAGTCTACAAAGCCATAAATGTGTTTCATTCATACCAGCTTTGTTACGCTTAGAAAGATAATATATGTTATTACTTGTTTGAACATCAATCTCATAAACAGTGAAGAAATCGAAATAATGTTTCTGGTTAAACCAAGTGCAAACAAACAGTTATTCAAAGTAACTACAAGGCCAGAAGGACATGAAAAACAAAATGTTCCAGTTGCAAGAACGGGAACTCTATTTCCCTCACCTGCTATGAGTTCAATGTCGCCTTTTTTCAGTTTCTTCCACTTTTCAGGCTCCTGCAAGACATTAACGATGTGGTAACCACATCCGGTATCAAATACCCATGTGTCGCTAGAAACAGCGAAAAGTTCAATAACATAAATTAGAATACCAGAATAAGTGCCAATGTTATTGGCCTTGTTTATCTTTAGCTTGGCTAGATATTGTTGGTAGTTTCTTTTCCAGTGCCCTATTTGGTTGCATTCAAAGCACTGACGCCCCTCAAGAGGGTGTGGTTTTGCAACATGCTTGTTGTTGGTGGCATTTCTGGCAGCAACAACAACCTTTCTGTCTTGTCTTTGCTATTCTGATCCCTTTTGTTGTTATTTGGGCTTTTTAACACCACCAGACTTGACCATCAGAACTTGGTTGGTTTTATGTGGAATTTTCATCTCGGTCGTTTTGAGCATGCCATGTAGCTCAGGCACAGTCTTCACCCAAGCATTCATATTATAGTTCATAAGGAACTAGTCATATGAGCTAGGAGAGAGTTCAAGATGAAGTCCGCTGCCATTTCATCTTACAGGGGATAACCAAGTGTGTTCATCTGGTCAATGTATCATTTCATCTTAAGCATATGAGTACTGACGCATGATCCTTCCAGCAATTTACAGCTTATGAGATGTTTCCTGGTGTCATATCGCTCCTGTCGGGCTTGTTTTGGAACATGCCTTTCAGTTGCTGGATCATGTCATAAGCATCTTTATTTTCCATGTTCTTCTGAAGTTATGGAGACATGGTGGCTTGCATAAGGCAGGCTACCTCAACGGCATCCTCGTTATGCTTTTCTAGTCCTTACGAGCAGCAATAGTGTTACTTTAGGCTCGGTAGGGACCGGGCCATCTAACGATATATAGCTTTTTTGCCATCTTGAGAATTATTCTCATATTGCAGTGCCATTTGAGAAAGTTGGTGTTATTCAATTTTTCCTTTTCAAGTATAGACTTGAGAATGAAGGAGTTGTTTTCAAGCAAAGAGATTTTAATTAGTATTTTCGATGTATATTTCCTTATTTAATTAATGACCTATTATAATAATTAGAACAAGGAATGAGAATCTGGTTTTGTCAGTAGTAAAGGCAGCTGTGACTAGGCAGACTGACAACGAGTGTCAATTGTGAGAATTGCACAACTCTCGAGTATGAGGCCGCTAAGACAACTCTTGTCTATGCATTGATACGTTTAGCCTCATATATGCCGACTTTTATATTCAAGACAGTTGGAGCATGTGTTGAGAAAAGAAAAAGTAATGGTCATCTTAAAAGAGGTACTTGTGGAAGGGTCAGATGTGTCAGCGAAACCTTTGCACCTTGGAAGGTAAGCTAGACATAAAGTGCGGTGTTGTGGCTCCAAACACTGATGGTTCGCAATACGTTCCAAATGTAGCTTGTGATAGAATGGCATAGACTAGAGGTGTACAAATCGGTTTTTTTCAAAAACTGGTTTCGATTATTAACCGAACCGGTTTTTTTTCTTCAAAATCTAAAACTGGTTTTTATAACCGATTTCGGTTACAACTGGTTTCTCAAGCCCAAAAGTGTAACCGGTCCAACCGATTTGGGTTGGTTTATAACTGGTTTATGCAAAAGAAAACCTGGTTTTTTATAACCGTTTTTTTATAACCGGTTTTGGTTTTAAAACCGGTTTCGAAGATAAAGATCCCTAACCGGTCTACAACCGCCGGTTCGGTTCGGTTCTAAAACCGATTAAAAAAACCGGTTTTGTTTTTTTGGTTTCAGTTCTAAAACCGGTTGTTTTGTTCACCCCTAGCATAGACTATTGATTTTAATCATGAGTTAATTTTAATATTTATCAAATAGAGTCATAAGAGCCAATTTTAGTATGTATATTAATCGTGACATCTTGATGAACCCTTTCATCTCTTAGGACACTTAGTTTTAAATAACCTATTAATACTAAGTTCGTCGCGATATATGTAACCAATTTTAAGTTAATAGAAATCTATTAAGTTAGTAGTTTTGAAAAATTAAATTTAGTTTAATTTGCAAAACTTAATTGATTATTGTTAGTTTTAAAAAAAAAACTTTGTTTTATAACAAAATTTTTAACAAGTTGTAAAAACAATTTAGAACTTATTTTAATGTGATTGTTTCAATATTTTAAAACTCCTTTTAAAATCATGTTGGTATTTAGGTTGGTATGTTATAACAACTTATAAGATAAAAAGCAACCATAATAGCAAGATAAATATGTAAATCAATATGGCCTAAAAATTGTTCGATGTTGCTAGGGCCTAATATCAAGATCAAACGGATCATGGGGTCACAACACACAAACAACCACAAGAATGAACTTGAGTGCATCCAGTCGTCTCGAGCAACTCCCACTGACTTTATGACTCCTGTTTAGCGTCCTCAGTTTTGTCTTCAGGTCTTCACTCATTACAATATTTACAAAATATAATAAAGAAAAGAACCCTATCTATTACAACTTTGAACCATCAAGGTGGCCAAAAAACATAATACAAAAACCGAATAAAATATGCAACCATAAAACAAGGTCGAACCATATTTACATATTCCACAACAATCATAAAATAAACCGGGCAATCTTTTGGTTAAGCAAAACAAATAAAATATTGACCAAAAATTAAAGTTGCCCTTAAACTTATTTAGACCATAAACTTTAAAATAATTAAAGTTTGTGTTCTAATTCCGGTTAAAAGACCAATACCGACTCGTATCTTGTAACCAAGGCTCTAATACCACTGTTCGGTTTTCGTGGTAATCGGTTAAAATTTTATTTCTCAACAACCGGTTCAATAAATAATAGTCTATCAATTAAGCGAGTTAATCAATAAACGCAGCGGAAAATAAATGAGTGATCAATAATAAAGGAAACCCGACAAGATCCGGTTACATGCAAATACGAGCACAGCGATAAGAATATCTAACTACCGATGAGAATTTATACCTCGGTTAATAACTAACCGATTGAGACACTGAGGTTCAACGAACACGTGCTAGTGATACGAACTAACGAAACGCGGGTATAGGCCGGGTAGCGGCGGTGATGGCCGACGGTACTGGCGGCGGAGAGCATCGGCGACGACAGTGGCCGGCGGCGGCCGCGGTGGTGGTTGTGGGTGTTATGAGAGTTATTTTGTGCAAGTTGTTCAACTTCCTTAACAACATTCTTGAACTCCATGTTACGTTTATATAGAATATGGAGATCCATGCATGTTTGCCAAGTGGCGGACATGGTGGCGGACATGCACATGCATGCGCGACAAGTGGCGAAGATGCTATGCATGCGCGAACAAGTGGCGAAGCAAGAGTGTGCTTGTCTCACCCGGTCCGTGTTCCCGTCTCTCAGTTAATACTCGTAACAAGTTTATTAATCAAGATAAACAATTATATTATTAATAACAAGTATTAATAATATTAACCAGCTCATGATCATATATATAATTATGATTCATTTCGTGTATCGTTCATAACTACCAGTTAAGTGGATTTTAGTTCATTGCCCACAGTGTAACTCTTACGGGTCATAACTCAGTCGGCCGCGTTAATTAATCGGACCAGTCCATTTTCCCAACACAACAGACGTCCCATTTGAGCCGTCTAAAGTTAATTAATCTATGTAACCATTTGAATAATTATATCAAAATCGACAGTTGCAATATAACCTAGTTGAATGATAGTTATGTTAAAGCATTTAAACATGCAATCATAGTCTTGTGGTTTGTATACGTATTGGTGTGATTGACAAATGTTTTAGAGTACGCCATTCGATCATGCCATGTACACCCTAGTTAGTTTAGTTAAGGATTGGACAATTGGTTTGTAAGCACATGGATTGTGCTCTAGCTTAGTGGTAGGATCAAGATAAACTATGTCTATGTAGCTGATTACACATCATTCTCATCGATTAAGTCTTGCAACTAAGTAATCAAATCAGAAACCAGAAGTGATTATTTGTTTCTTATCTTTGTTTTAACTCTCTTTTGTGTGTCTCTTTTTTTTTTTTTTTTTGAAAATTTTACTGCAATTCAGCTTTGTCTAATTCAACCAACTTTTGCAATTTGCTTTTATAATCAAACAAAAAGTGTAATATTGACCATTTGCTCTTTATGGAAACGATACTATACTCAAGGCCAGACCCACATAGAGTGGGTCGTGGTCCCTGGACTCCAATGTTTTAAAAAAATGGTAAATTACACTTTTCGTCCTTTATGTTTGAACAGGATATTAACAGATAACATTTAACTTCAATAATTACAATCACAATCCATTATTTGCAAAACCCGTTACACCCTACGTCCTTTAGCACTAACCGGATTAAAATTTTCAATTAACTTCGGCATGTGGCTTGCACATGAGGGTAGATTAGTAATTTTACATGTTATATTAACAATATATATACAAAAACCTAATGTCTCTCTCTCAACATCCTCTATCATCCTGTAACCTAAAGTCTCACACCACCGTCACTCTAGCCACCACTCCAGCCACCAACCGCCACCACCCTATAACCTAAAGTCTCACCACCGCCTCTCAAGCCACCACTCCACCCACTGCGACGGCGACCACCAAAACGCCTCACCAGTCACCACCACCATTCCTTCCGGTCGCCACCTAAACACTGCACCATCACCACCACCACAACTTCGACCATCGACACTGGACCACCATCACCACCACCACAACTTCGACCATCGACACTGGACCACCATCACCACCAATCAACACATGAAACCCACATCAGATCTGAAACCCTTGTAGATCTAGGAAATTAGCCCTAAACCTGCTTCAGATCTGAAACCCTTCAGATTCAAAACGATGACAGATTCACAAGAACATCAACTGAAGATATCTGGTCTACAAAACATCGATGCGATTAGTTGCACGTGTTGATGTCGTATCAATCAAACTTTCCTCACCTGACACTTTGAAACATCGACGATCAGTGATGGTTGAGGGTGGCCGGTGGTCGGTGGTCAATAATGGTTGATGGTGGCCGGCGGTCCTCTTTTTGATGTTCTTGGTTGAGCAGAGAAGAGAGAAAGTTAGTAGACAGGAGAGAGGGGATGGAAATAACATTATGTGGGAATTTTTTTATACATCTAATTTATTTTTTAGAGTGAATTGCAAATTTTGTCTTTACCTTTATACCTGTTTGCAAGCGGTGTCCTTTATCTTCAAAATTGATGAGTTTTGTACTTAATGTTTTCAAATCCTACACGTTATGTCCTTTAGGTCTAGCCCAGTTAAAATTTTTTAGTTAAATCTGGTCATGTGCAAGGCACATGAGGGTATTTTTGTCAATTCACATTAGCAGGGACTAAATGTGTAATAACATAAAGATCCAGCCTTTTAAAAAATAATTTGGAAAAAGGTTTTAAAAAATAAAAAAAGATTATATATAAATCAATAACTTGGTCTCTCTCCCAAACAACCACCATCACCCACCCCAGACCGAGTACAACCACCACCTGCCATACAACCACCACCCACTGCCCCCACCTTCCATATAACCACCGCCCACCAGTTACAACCATCCCCTTCCTGAACCCTATATCAACAACCTGCAGCAACTTTTGCACCCCTCACTCTGCTACAACCACCAACCACCGCTCCACCACTACCCAAATTCAAAACACAACTCAAACACCACCTACCCCCTTCCTGAACCCTAGCAACAACCTCAACACCATCCCCTTTAAAACAGCAGCACCCAACCCCACCCCTTTACTAGATCCCTAATTTCAATAACCCTAATTATGTTCACCTTTTACACAAAAATACCCCAAAAATCATGAACATTCAACATCTGAAAGCAGAACATGATCGAGAGTGGACAGTGGAGAACAATGGCGGTGGAGAACAAACGGCGGTGGAGAACAAACGGCGGTGGAGAAACGGTGGTGCTGGAGAAACGACGGTGACAGCGGTGGTTGTGTTGGTGTTGAGAGTTGTGGTTGTTTGTGGTGGTTCGGAACTGTTGTTGGCGGTTGGCTGAGGTAGAGGGAGGGGCAGAAAGAATGGGGGAGAGAGATGTAGAGAGAGAGAGAGATGGCAGATATAGACGTATATTATTTATATATTATATTATAATTCTTTTTAAATTTCTTTTGGTTTTGTTGTTAATTAAAATATATAAATATACACATATTGATAAAAATACTAAATTACCTCAATGTATTCACATTTAACTGAAAAAATTAACTGGGTTAGACCTAAAGGACATAACGTGTAAGATTTGAAAATATTAAGTACAAAACTCATCGATTTAAAAAAAATGACACCGCTTGCAAACGGGTATAGAGGTAAATGACAAAATTTGCAATTCACTCATTTTTTAATTTTTTAAATAAATGAGTAAAATTACTAATCTGCCCTCATGTGCAAGTCACATGACAAGACTTAAATGAAAATTTTAACCTGGTTAGTGCTATAGGACGAAAGTTGTAACGGGTTTGCAAATAAAGGATTGTGACTGTAATTATTGAAGTTAAAGGCTATCCGTTGCAATTCGTTACAAACATAAAGGACGAAAAGTGTAATTTACCCTAAAAAATTAGTAGATTCGGTATATTAAATTGTATAAGGGCCACATAAATACAATTAGGTGGACACCATATAAAGAAAAGGAAAGTTGATGTAGTCCTCTTTACCGACAAGAAGTCATGGGTTCAATTCTTGTATAGCCCGTTTTTCTTGTGTTTTTTAATCTGTGTAAATTACAAGTTTTGTCCTTTATGTTTACACCAAATTGCAGGCGCTATCCTTTTTTCCGAAAGTGTACCCTTAATGTTTCAAAATCTTCACATTATGTCCTTTATACCAAACCCAGTTAGATTTTTTGGTTAAATCTGATCATGTGCAAGGCACATGAGGGTATAATAGTCTTTTTATCTCTATTATTTTAAAAAATATCTTATAATAGAGTAATATATATATATATATATATATATATATATATATATAAAACTCAGTCCATGTCTCTCTCTCTAAAAAGCCCCCTTTTCCCTCTCTACACCATCTCTCTCTACCATCTCTTTCTTACCTGTACTAGTACACAACCATCATCTTCCACCATCACCACTGCATCTCAAATTTCCTCATTAAACAACCTAATAGCTCAGTATAACAAACAACCTAATTGTTGCAGATTCAAAGGTTTTGGGGTTTTTGATATTTTTTTGTTAAAAGACCCCACCGATCTATGATTTCCGTCAATCAGCTCTTGAATCGCCGTGAGCCAGCCACCGCCTCTGTATATCTCGGTCCGATCGATCACTGAATCGTTTGGACTTCAACGCTGTGAGCCAGTCACGGGCTTGTAGATCGGAGATGGTGGGCAGAGGAAGTTTGTTTATCGTTTCCGACGGCGGTGTGTTCAGACTCTTCTTTTTAGTCACCTTTTATTTTTTGGGGTTTTTGATATTTTTGGTTTTGGGGTTTTTGATTTGGTATTTGGGTTTGTTGAGAATGGTCAGGAAGAGGAATGTGATGCAAGTAGCAGTGAATGTTTGGCGATGGTGGTGGCATCGTGGTTAGTTAAGGGTGGTGATTGAGGAGTGTATTGGAGATGGAGATGTATAGGGTGGTGATTGAGGAGTGTAATGGAGATGGGGATGGAGATGGAGATGGATATGGAGATGGAGATGGGGGTTTTTGATTTGGTATTTGGGTTTGTTGAGAATGGTCAGGAGGATGAATGTGATGCAAGTAGCAGTGAATGTTTGGCGATGGTGGTGGCATCGTGGTTAGTTAAGGGTGGTGATTGAGAAGTGTATTGGAGATGGAGATGTATAGGGTGGTGATTGAGGAGTGTGTTGGAGATGGGGATGGAGATGGAGATGGATATGGAGATGGGGGTTTTTGATTTGGTATTTGGGTTTGTTGAGAATGGTCAGGAGGATGAATGTGATGCAAGTAGCAGTGAATGTTTGACGATGGTAGTGGCATCGTGGTTAGTTAAGGGTGGTGATTGAGGAGTGTATTGGAGATGGAGATGTATAGGGTGGTGATTGAGGAGTGTATTGGAGATGGGGATGGAGATGAAGATGGATATGGAGATGGGGGTTTTTGATTTGGTATTTGGGTTTGTTGAGAATGGTCAGGAGGATGAATGTGATGCAAGTAGCAGTGAATGTTTGGCGATGGTGGTGGCATCGTGGTTAGTTAAGGGTGGTGATTGAGGAGTGTATTGGAGATGGAGATGTATAGGGTGGTGATTGAGGAGTGTATTGGAGATAGGGATGGAGATGGAGATGGATATGGAGATGGAGATGGGAGTTTTTGATTTGGTATTTGGGTTTGTTGAGAATGGTCAGGAGGATGAATGTGATGCAAGTAGCAGTGAATGTTTGGCGATGGTGGTGGCATCGTGGTTAGTTAAGGGTGGTGATTGAGGAGTGTATTGGAGATGGAGATGTATAGGGTGGTGATTGAGGAGTGTATTGGAGATGGGGATGGAGATGGAGATGGATATGGAGATGGGGGTTTTTGATTTGGTATTTGGGTTTGTTGAGAATGGTCAGGAGGATGAATGTGATGCAAGTAGCAGTGAATGTTTGGCGATGGTGGTGGCATCGTGGTTAGTTAAGGGTGGTGATTGAGGAGTGTATTGGAGATGGAGATGTATAGGGTGGTGATTGAGGAGTGTATTGGAGATGGTGGGATGGAGATGGATATGGAGATGGGGGTTTTTGATTTGGTATTTGGGTTTGTTGAGAATGGTCAGGAGGATGAATGTGATGCAAGTAGCAGTGAATGTTTGGCGATGGTGGTGGCATCGTGGTTAGTTAAGGGTGGTGATTGAGGAGTGTATTGGAGATGGAGATGTATAGGGTGGTGATTGAGGAGTGTATTGGAGATGGGGATGGAGATGGAGATGGATATGGAGATGGAGATGGGGGTTTTTGATTTGGTATTTGGGTTTGTTGAGAATGGTCAGGAGGATGAATGTGATGCAAGTAGCAGTGAATGTTTTGGCGATGGTGGTGGCATCGTGGTTAGTTAAGGGTGGTGATTGAGGAGTGTATTGGAGATGGAGATGTATAGGTGGTGATTGAGGAGTGTATTGGAGATGGGATGGAGATGGATATGATGGAGATGGGGGTTTTTGATTTGGTATTTAGGTTTGTTGAGAATGGTCAGGAGGATGAATGTGATGCAAGTAGCAGTGAATGTTTGGCGATGGTGGTGGCATCGTGGTTAGTTAAGGGTGGTGATTGAGGAGTGTATTGGAGATGGAGATGTATAGGGTGGTGATTGAGGAGTGTATTGGAGATGGGGATGGAGATGGAGATGGATATGGAGATGGGGGTTTTTGATTTGGTATTTGGGTTTGTTGAGAGTGGTCAGGAGGATGAATGTGATGCAAGTAGCAGTGGAAGTTTGGCGATGGTGGTGGCATCGTGGTTAGTTAAGGGTGGTGATTGAGGAGTGTATTGAGATGGAGATTTATAGGGTGGTGATTGAGGAGTGTATTGGATATGGGGATGGAGATGGAGATGGATATAGAGATGGGGGTTTTTGATTTGGTATTTGGGTTTGTTGAGAATGGTCAGGAGGATGAATGTGATGCAAGTAGCAGTGAATGTTTGGCGATGGTGGTGGCATCGTGGTTAGTTAAGGTGGTGATTGAGGAGTGTATCGGAGATGGAGATGTATAGGGTGGTGATTGAGGAGTGTATTGGAGATGGGGATGGAGATGGATATGGATATGGAATGGGGTTTTTGATTTGGTATTTGGGTTTGTTGAGAATGGTCAGGAGGATGAATGTGATGCAAGTAGCAGTGAATGTTTGGCGATGGTGGTGCATCGTGGTATTAAGGGTGGTGATTGAGGAGTGTATCGGAGATGGAGATGTATAGGGTGGTGATTGAGGAGTGTATTGGAGATGGGGATGGAGATGGAATGGATATGGAATGGGGGTTTTTGATTTGGTATTTGGGTTTGTTGAGAATGGTCAGGAGGATGAATGTGATGCAAGTAGCAGTGAATGTTTGGCGATGGTGGTGGCATCGTGGTTAGTTAAGGGTGGTGATTGAGGAGTTATTGAGATGGAGATGTATAGGGTGGTGATAAGGAGTGTATTGGAGATGGGATGGAGATGGATATGGATATGGAGATGGGGGTTTTTGATTTGGTATTTGGGTTTGTTGAGAATGGTCAGGAGGATGAATGTGATGCAAGTAGCAGTGAATGTTTGGCGATGGTGGTGGCATCTTGTGGTTAGTTAAGGGTGGTGATTGAGGAGTGTATTGGAGATGGAGATGTATAGGGTGGTGATTGAGGAGTGTATTGGAGATGGAGATGTATAGGGTGGTGATTAGGAGGTATTGGAGATGGGGATGGGATGGAGATGGAGATGAGATGGATATGGAATGGGTTTTTGATATGGTGTTGGTTTGTTGAGAATGGTCAGGAGGATGAATGTGATGCAAGTAGCAGTGAATGTTTGACGCATGGTGGTGGCATCGTGGTTAGTTAAGGGTGGTGATTGAGGAGTGTATTGGAGATGGAGATGTATAGGGTGGTGAATGAGGAGTGTATTGGAGATGGGGATGGAGATGGATATGGATATGGAGATGGGGGTTTTTGATTTGGTTTTGGGTTTTTGAGAATGGTCAAGAGGATGAATGTGATGCAAGTAGCAGTGAATGTTTGGCGATGGTGGTGGCATCTTGGTTAGTTAAGGGTGGTGATTGAGGAGTGTATTGGCGATGGAGATGTATAGGGTGGTGATTGAGGAGTGTATTGGAGATGGGGATGGAGATGGAGATGGATATGGAGATGGGGGTTTTTGATTTGGTATTTGGGTTTGTTGAGAATGGTCAGGAGGATGAATGTGATGCAAGTAGCAGTGAATGTTTGGCGATGGTGGTGACATCGTGGTTAGTTAAGGGTGGTGATTGTGGAGTGTATTGGAGATGGAGATGTATAGGGTGGTGATTGAGGAGTGTATTGGAGATGGGGATGGAGATGGAGATGGATATGGAGATGGGGGTTTTTGATTTGGTATTTGGGTTTGTTGAGAATGGTCAGGAGGATGAATGTGATGCAAGTAGCAGTGAATGTTTGGCGATGGTGGTGGCATCGTGGTTAGTTAAGGGTGGTGATTGAGGAGTGTATTGGAGATGGAGATGTATAGGGTGGTGGTTGAGGAGTGTATTGGAGATGGGGATGTAGATGGAGATGGAGATGGGGTTTAAGGTGTGGTTGATGGTGGTGGCGGTGGTGGTGGTGCTGGCGGCAGTGGCAGTGGAAGGTGGTGGTGATGGTGATGGTGGTGGTGGCGGCGGTGTCAGTGGAAGGTGGTGGTGATGGTGATGGTGGTTATATATTTAGAGAGAGAGACATGGACTGAGTTATATATATATATATATATATATATATATTACTTTATTATAAGATATTTTTTAAAATAATAGAGATAAAAAGACTATTATACCCTCATGTGCCTTGCACATGACCAGATTTAACCAAAAAATCTAATTGGGTTTGGTCTAAATGACATAACATGCAAGATTTTGGAACATTAAGGACACCGCCTGTAAACTTTTGGAAAAAAGGATAGCGCCTGCAATTTGATGTAAACATAAAGGACAAAACTTGTAATTTACTCTTTAAATATAGTTCAAACCTCGCTATGACCCGATCCGCACGAGGACCGACCTGAAAATTTTAACGTTTTGATATGAAAATTTTGAACATTGAAAAAAATGAACCCCATTGGAAAAAAATCTTGGTTCCGCCACTGACCATATTTACGCTAGTTATCTAAGTTATTTAGGTTTTTGCATGACTTAGACAGTCATCACAACACATCCCTGATTGTGTGTTAATCAAAACAGGCACGTACCATATGTGTCTTCTAATAGCGTACCTTGAATCCTAGATGTTAGAGTCGCTTTTACATTATTATGATCCACTACTCTCATTACCGCCACTGTTTTCACCACCTGTATCGTCAACACAAAACTCGCTTACTGCATTTGTCCATTCACCACCTGTATCATCAACATGAAACTCGCTTACTGCATTTGTTCTCTTGACTTCGTCTGTTGCTGCTTGAAGAAGTAATTGTTTGGGCTACCGGCCGATGTATACCTTCACTAGTTTTTGCTTTTTCTTCATGTGTTTGAATGAGTTTAGCCGGTAACCAGTTTTCGT
Source organism: Scalesia atractyloides (assembly GCA_947069175.1). Taxonomy (NCBI): domain Eukaryota; kingdom Viridiplantae; phylum Streptophyta; class Magnoliopsida; order Asterales; family Asteraceae; genus Scalesia; species Scalesia atractyloides. The sequence continues at coordinate 73,238,121 of CAMTDV010000024.1, forward strand.
CATTTGCATTATACTTCCACCTTGTTTATTTGTCAAAAATTACATCGTAGCTCATGACAATACACATCTTGACCGAATCATATAGTCTATAAACACACACTTGCTAGATTTTGGATCCAACTTTTTTTTTCTTGTTGCTTATGCTTTAAACTCTAGGCAACACAGCCAAAGATTTTGAGGTGATAAATTCAACTAGTAATTTGTTGTTGCAATGCCTTCACCCCAGAAATGATTGCTTAAATTCTAATGTAACTATTTTCTACCCGGATTCTGTTTCAACTTTTGCTTTGACAGCTTTAAGTTTTCAAAGCTTTCATACTTATTTTTCACTATATAAACCCAAGACATTCTAAACTATTCTCGTAACATGTGAACGTAAGTATCTATTACCTTACCTTTTAATGGTAACACTTGGCCTTACTCTTTTGCTCCAATAATCCTAAACATGGGTGGCAAAAGGGGTGGGTTGGATGGGTTTGGGTCATAGGCTAGGATTGGTTTATTAAGTTAGGATGAGTTTCGATCATGATAGGCTAAGAATAAAAAAATAATAATAATAAAATCAAAAAACTTAAAAAAATTAAGAAATAAAAAATTAAAAATTAAAAAAAAAACTAATTTAAAATTGTCAAAAAAATCTTTTTTAGCATTTTTTAAGTTTTGGATTTTCTGTAAAAATATTTTTAATTTTTTTGTATGAAGATTTTTAATCCGAATGGGAGTTGTTAAAAACTATTTTCTGACCTGCCGGATTCGAACCAGCGACCTAAGGATTGGCTATTAGGTTGTTACTACTACAGTCCTCCGCTCTACCCACTGAGCTAAGGTCGGTTTCATGCTACAAAGCCCGTGTTCTTATATTTGACAAATGAGAGGTGGGTCTGCCTACCACAAAAATATTGTTCACATATGGGAAAACAGAAATCTTTGGCCACCATCTTCTTATCATACAACCGTTTAATGCCATTCTCATAGCGAAGATGCCATACTATAGACAGCCAAGTCAGTTGTATTTGAGAAACATTCAGCTAAAAATAAAAATAATAAAAAAAGAAAGATAACATCACACTAAAACCATAAGCTCTTTGGGTCCTCCACTATAGCATAGTGGTTGTTCCCATTTCGGTGAAGGCTTGGCCTGGAGTTTTACCCAGGTTCGAGTCCAAGGGGCGCAGTTTTACCTATTCCACGGAGTTTCTGCGCATCAGGGGTGTGCTACGCTTTCTAGCGGTGGTCGAGTAGTCGGCCTTTGGACATAGCTCCGAAAGGGTGGGTTTACACGTGGAAAGCAGTTAGCCATTAAAAAAAACCATAAGCTCTGATACCACAAAGTTGGATCAGGGTTTACGAGAAAGGATCAAATACAAAGGACTCTTATTGTAAGAAGGGTAAGAAGGATTTTAGTCCATTGATCTTAGATTTGGAGGGTTGAGATTAATTGTGGGAAAAAGAAGATAAAAATATTGTTCACATATGGGAAAACAGAAATCTTTGGCCACCATCTTCTTATCATACAACCGTTTAATGCCATTTTCATAGCGAAGATGTCATACTATAGACAGCCAAGGCAGTTGTATTTGAGAAACATTCAGTTAAAAATAAAAATAATAAAAAAAGAAAGATAACATCACACTAAACCATAAGCTCTTTGGGTCCTCCACTATAGCATAGTGGCTGTTCCCATATCGTTGAAGGCTTGATCTGGGGTTTTACCCAGGTTCGAGTCCAAGGGGGCGCAGTTTTACCTATTCCACGGGGTTTCTGCGCATCAGGGGTGTGCTACGCTTTCTAGCGGTGGTCGAGTAGTCAGCCTTTGGACATAGCTCCGAAAGGGTGGGTTTACACGTGGAAAGCAGTTAGCCGTTCAAAAAAAAAACCATAAGCTCTGATACCACAAAGTTGGATCACGGTTTACGAGAAAGGATCAAATACAAAGGACCCTTATTGTAAGAAAGGTAAGAAGAATTTTAGTCCATTGATAATAGATTTGGAGGGTTGAGATTAATTGTGGGAAAAAGAAGATAAAAATATTGTTCACATATGGGAAAACAGAAATCTTTGGCCACCATCTTCTTATCATACAACCGTTTAATGCCATTCTCATAGCGAAGATGCCATACTATAGACAGCCAACGCAGTTGTATTTGAGAAACATTCAGTTAAAAATAAAAAATAATAAAAAAAGAAAGATAACATCACACTAAAACCATAAGCTCTTTGGGTCCTCCACTATAGCATAGTGGTTGTTCCCATCTCGGTGAAGGCTTGATCTGGGGTTTTACCCAGGTTCGAGTCCAAGGGGGCGCAGTTTTACCTATTCCACGGGGTTTCTGCGCATCAGGGGTGTGCTACGCTTTCTAGCGGTGGTCGAGTTGTCGGCCTTTGGACATAGCTCCGAAAGGGTGGGTTTACACGTGGAAAGCAGTTAGCCGTTCAAAAAAAACCATAAGCTCTGATACCACAAAGTTGGATCAGGGTTTACGAGAAAGGATCAAATACAAAGGACTCTTATTGTAAGAAGGGTAAGAAGGATTTTAGTCCATTGATCTTAGATTTGGAGGGTTGAGATTAATTGTGGGAAAAAGAAGATAAAAATATTGTTCACATATGGGAAAACAGAAATCTTTGGCCACCATCTTCTTATCATACAACCGTTTAATGCCATTTTCATAGCGAAGATGCCATACTATAGACAGCCAAGGCAGTTGTATTTGAGAAACATTCAGTTAAAAATAAAAATAATAAAAAAAGAAAGATAACATCACACTAAACCATAAGCTCTTTGGGTCCTCCACTATAGCATAGTGGCTGTTCCCATATCGTTGAAGGCTTGATCTGGGGTTTTACCCAGGTTCGAGTCCAAGGGGGCGCAGTTTTACCTATTCCACGGGGTTTCTGCGCATCAGGGGTGTGCTACGCTTTCTAGCGGTGGTCGAGTAGTCAGCGTTTGGACATAGCTCCGAAAGGGTGGGTTTACACGTGGAAAGCAGTTAGCCGTTCAAAAAAAACCATAAGCTCTGATACCACAAAGTTGGATCACGGTTTACGAGAAAGGATCAAATACAAAGGACCCTTATTGTAAGAAAGGTAAGAAGAATTTTAGTCCATTGATAATAGATTTGGAGGGTTGAGATTAATTGTGGGAAAAAGAAGATAAAAAATATTGTTCACATATGGGAAAACAGAAATCTTTGGCCACCATCTTCTTATCATACAACCGTTTAATGCCATTCTCATAGCGAAGATGCCATACTATAGACAGCCAACGCAGTTGTATTTGAGAAACATTCAGTTAAAAATAAAAATAATAAAAAAAGAAAGATAACATCACACTAAAACCATAAGCTCTTTGGGTCCTCCACTATAGCATAGTGGTTGTTCCCATCTCGGTGAAGGCTTGATCTGGGGTTTTACCCAGGTTCGAGTCCAAGGGGGCGCAGTTTTACCTATTCCACGGGGTTTCTGCGCATCAGGGGTGTGCTACGCTTTCTAGCGGTGGTCGAGTTGTCGGCCTTTGGACATAGCTCCGAAAGGGTGGGTTTACACGTGGAAAGCAGTTAGCCGTTCAAAAAAAACCATAAGCTCTGATACCACAAAGTTGGATCAGGGTTTACGAAAAGGATCAAATACAAATGACTCTTATTGTAAGAAGGGTAAGAAGAATTTTAGTCCATTGATATTAGATTTGGAGGGTTGAGATTAATTTTGGGAAAAAGAAGATAATAGAAGGGCATAAAAGGAATCATACATTTATAGATTTTCTCTCTCCACATGCAAGGCACATGTCAATTCTCCATCGATTTAAAACGTCCATAACTTTTTCATACGACATTTTAAAAAAAAAAAACTTCACCATAATAACGAGCGTTTTTTTTATCTTTAATATGAGCACCATATTGTCATATAAAAATAAAATAAAAATTTTCATTTTTACTGGGTTTTTTTTACATTGTGTTAAAGGTTAACGTCATTGTGTCTTTTAACTGGGTCTTGGGGTGGGGTGGGTGGGGGAGGGATGGGGTGTTAGGTTTTTGGGAGGAGGGGGGTTTGTTAGGTTTTTGGGGGTGAGGAGGTGTTTAGGTTTTTGGGGGGTTTAGTTTTTAGCATTTTAGCTTGGGTTGGGTTGGGGGGTTAGGTTTTGGGTTGGGGTGGGGGCGGGGGTGGGAGTGGGAGGTTTAGGTTTTCGGGTTTTTGCATGTGTATGTTTTATAAGAACTTATAACACAATATATGACACAATGAAGATGATGTTATATCTGGGTTTTCTATAAATTGCGTTATTTGTTCAGGTTATTGTGTCTAATTTGTTATCCATTGTGTTTTAGTTTCTTATTAATTGTGTTTTACTTTGTTTTCCATTGTGTCTTCATATGCTCTACATTGTGTCTTTTATCTGTTATCAATGTGTCTTTGATCTGTTGTCATCAATTGTGATTTTATTTAGTTTGATACTTATTGTGTTATACATTATGGCCATTGTGTTATACGTCAAGGTCATGGTCATTGTGTTTTAATCTGTTGTCCATTGTGTCTTTGTTTGTTGTCATTGATTGTGTTTTACGTCATGTCCATTGTGTCATACACAACTGGGTTTTTGAATTTTTTTTTGAAAAATACAACAATATGGTACTTATATTAAAGATAAAAAAACGCTTGATTTTATGGTATAATTTTTTTTAACAAATGACGTATAAAAAAGTTACGGACGTTTAAAAATTGGAGGGAAAATAGCATGTGACTTGCATGTGCATATTCTCTCCTCTTTTAGACAAAATTACCCTTCCAACTTTAATCCTCCTATGACACTTATCACTCTCTGATGACTTCTTACATTTCTTACAATTAGAAGGAGTCTTTTAGAATAACTTAACCCTAGGGTTTACAACTATTTTGATTCATCATATTACATAGTGATAACTGAAATCAGAGAATTAACACAGTAAAGAAAATAAAAAATACAACAGGCTAACATATGATGAGTGTATCATGGTTAATCTTTAATCGCACTACTTGATGATTTGAATTATCTTCAACAGCCGGTGGTGGTGTACGTTATGATAACGTATAACGTATTCCAAATCAAGCATGTGTTTGTGAATGCTTAAGGCGTACGCATTGTCTAAGAAGCTTCACGATATCGTCACTGGACTCATCGGGAACTGGCTTGATGGTGAAGTAAGTCTGCAGAAAACTACTGAACAGGATAGCGGTAGCCACTAACACCGCCACGGTCTTCCAAGGACTACTAAAGTACACGGTAATTAGCTCCGCCACCCACGTCTTGTACCTGTTACTGCAGTGCTTCTCGATCTGTCTCCGGAGCTGATGAAACATGTAAAGATTAACCGCCGGTGCTTCAATCTCATCGTACATCTTCACCACGTCTTCATCGCGACCAAGACTATGAAGCAATATACCATTATTTCGCAACTCCTTCACGTCATCAGAATGAATAATTAACGACTTCATTACTCGAAGGTAAGTTGAAATTCGAAGGTCATTTGGGTTATGCGGGCACATCTCGTACGCAATCCTGTTCAAGTATATAGCTTTCGTATTCGAGGACACCACTCTACGCACAAGCACAAGCTCACCGTAGCAATAATGAGAGTAGAACTTAAAGCCTTCATTCTTAGACTCGTCATGCGCACATTTTAAGAAAATCCCTTTAGCTTTGAGTTCCGTTACCGAAGCAAACGACCGATTTCGTTTAATGTAATTATAATCTTCGACTGAATCCTTCTTTTTACTCCGTCTTCTCCCCATGCTCGACATATTGCTTGACATATAGTCGAACCACTCGACATTTTAGTTGAACCGAGAGCAAAAGCAGAAAGCGAGATGAAATATGACCTGTAAAGCTCGAGTAGATGAAGGGGTTTCTTGTTTCCAAACACCCTTTCATCCCTAATGACCACTTCGCCGAAGTTTAAGTAGTTAAAGAATCCGTTCAGGATATCTTCGCCTCTATCGTCGGGGAACTTCAACGTTAACAAAACTTCAAGTACCACAAACGGGATCTGATTCTCCAACAAGAAGAGATCACGCACCATGTTTGCAAAACCTAACGCACCCAAATACTCGTTATTCAACAACTTATTGTTACCAAGAGATATGCATTCAATAAATACAAAACAAAGCACCCATCGCGTAACATCATTAGATTAAACTCCTCGTCGTTGTAACCATCAGTAGAACCATCGATATAACACTTTCTAGCATCATGTACCACCTCAAACACCCTGTTGTATAACGATTTAAAGGTTTTTCCAGTGCTCAAACGTACTCTTCTAGTGTTATGATTTTGTACTCCTCGGCTGCAGCAAGGCGGGCTTGTTTATAATGGTACGGGCCAAGTGAAACCACTGCAGGCTCGTAGTACTCACGGTTTCTACGACCTCTATCGCCTTCTAAGAGTAATCGTGGTACTTTTTGTATGTGTCGATGGCGTTTGTAATATTTGGCCATGTTCTCCTTGCCTCTAACGCAGTCATCCCACTCGCTGATGACGCTAATATTTTGTTATTGACCGGTTGATTATCGGAGATTTCAACCATTACATCATCTGTTTCAGTTGTTTCCAACTCCTTGGAATTGAGCATGCCTTTTCTGCTGTTGAGATATGAATAAGTATAGAGTCACTAAAAGTAATAATTATGTAGATAAACATACACAGTAACACACTACCAAAACATAAATATGCCCTGTGACATTACTTATATTCTCATCCCACTATGAAAAGTGTTAGTGGGTTGACATTACTATGACTTAGCGTGCAAAAGTATACAAAGTGAAGAAAAAAAAGGGTGCGCTGGCATTTTCATAATTATGATAATTACATTATTCAGCATAGGATTACTTTACCACAAAATTGTGTAAAACTACACTACTTGTAACGTGTAACATAATTATTATTCTAACACAATTTTATTTAACACAAATACTCTGTTTAAAGTAATTATGAAAGTGCCACACAGTTCAAAGTTCAAACACTAAAATATTTGACTCAAAACAATATGTATGCACGTGTGTGTATATAGGGATGTTCGAAAGAGCACTAATTGATGTGAGTGAATAAGGGTGATGGGTGTGGTTGGCAAAGTAGATCGGCGAAAGGGTTTGCCGAACGGTAACACCGCCGCCGGCACCCTCTGCCGATGGGTAAACCAAGACATGCGGTAAACCTTTGCCGATGCGGTAAAGGGTGTTGTTGTTTGTTTGCTGCTGCTGTTATTATTTAAAAAAAAAAGGTTTATCAATTCATCAAGTGTCTAACCATTGCTAACACTTTTCAGCAAAGTTTAAACACTTTAAGTGAAATGACGTGACACCCTCTGATTAGTTGATTTTAAAGTTTGTCACTTTCAAATGTTTAATCACTCCCTCCACCCTAAGAGAACATATCTCCACCCTCAATCTAATTAAATTCCACGGATGAGATTAATTCTAAACTAACTATGTTCATTTAACTCAGCAGGGGTAAAATAGGAAACCCACTTAAAACTGATGGAATACCATACCCTTATTAACCACCTATTAACGGAATATATCTAAAGCTAAAATTAATAGATCTGATTACCATATGAAGGGAAACTCTTGGTCTGATGCATCTGAGCTCTTCTGCTTCAGGCTACAGCTACCATAAGAGGAAGAAGTTTGGCTGGCTCCAAGTGGCAACTGCTGCTACTGATTCTCAGGCAACAGTTACGTCGCTCATTGTACACACTCTGTCCTCTCGTTCAAGGAACAAAATTAATACTCAGAATTCTCATAGTTGATTGTCGATTTCTTCGAAGCAGCGCAGATTATTATTATTAGTTTGAAAATAAAATAGGTTTTGAGTACTGTTTATCCCACTGGTGAGGTGGGTAGAGGGTATGCATGCCGTAGTGGAATGTAACGGGAATGTGTATGCAAAAGTAATGTTATTTTATTATTTCAATGAATTAAATATCACTCTTTTTTAGTAATTTAAAATTATGTTCTAGAAACGCTACTTATTTTGTTCTTTCTCATTATGAAATTATTATTAACTATGTTTAAAGAGCATTATTTTTGTAATGTTTTCCAACTTCACGTGTGAATAAATCTGTTTCACATGATAGATATTCTATTCTATTTGAAACAACTATGGGTTACTATACAAAACAATTTTGTAACTTTTCATTTATAGTAATGTTTCATTTGTAACCGGGAGAACTAGACTAGTGGGGGGACCCAATTTTCAACTGTGTTAGTCGTGTTGGGTTGATGGTTGAAATGTGCAACCCGAACACGACTCGTTTAATCCATTTTTAAAAGAGTCATATATGTTGATGAGTTATAAGCAAGCGGTTCGATTGTAAGCAGTTCATCGGTAACGTGATTAAATGATGAATATAAGTGAAACAAGTAGATAACTTGGTGTGACAAAACTATCATTATTATGACTATCAATGTAAAATGGAAAATGAAAACCAAAAACAAAAATATAAAAGTTTCTGTTTTTAACACTTAAACGGGTTAATGGAACAACCCGTTTTGATACGGGTTAATCCGAACCCAACCCATTTCGTGTTAGTCAACCCAAAACCATTTTTTTCATGCCGAGTTCGGGTAGAGTTTCGGTTCAGGTCAATAATTGACGCCCCTAGTTTTTTTTCTTCCAAATTCTTATTCTTTCTTTAAGCACTTACATTTCAAACTCCATATTTTGTTTTCTTTTTCTTTTTTTTTAACGGCCAATGAATCCTTCAAATGGGCTACTGACGAAATTCACCATATCGGGATACACTCGCCTTCCGAACTGGGGAAAACCCTCACCTAGGGCCAAAGCCCGTGAACACTCGCCCGAAGGCACGACAGTGCGGTAAGGTAAACCTGCTCAGTTCAAGGATCGAACTAGCGATCGCCACCTACTCGCCTAGTCTCCCATATTTTGTTAGCAATACATTTTTACACCAAAAAGTATAAAGTATTTTCAAATCTAGTTTTAAACTTTATATATAGTCAAGATCATGTTATATTTTTTCACTTTCATGCTGACAGGTGAATGTACCTTAATACACCAAGACCCTTTTAACAAAATCTCCATCCAGTAGCAGTAATATGACAACAGGCCTCGTATGCTATACATGAATCAACCGGAATACATATTCAATCTTCTAAGGTAGCAAGAGCTTATTGCAATACATCTTCAAGATACTTCTCAGCAGCATTATATTGCCTTTTCTTGTCCTCGATTGCAAGTGCAGCCAAAGCTCTGTCCTGCAACCAAATACCCCCAAACACATGTATATGCCTGTATATGTCTGCGTATACGTATATACAATATCAATATGTGTTTAAGCCAAAAACAGCAGCTGTCTTTCACACAGCAACTCTTATTCTAAAGGGTATTAAATACATTTAATTGATAGCCAATTATTTTTATCGCCCATGTGTAAAGTGAAATGTTGTAATATTCAGAAACAAGTGAAGTACTCGGTGTGTAACTTACAGGTGGCAAGTCTTGATAGTTTCCCAAAGTATCGAGAATAGGCTTTGTTTTCTTCTCTAAATCTTTTCGATGCTTAGCTATTTCCACCAGCATTCCATGACTGATCTCGGGTGTGTAGCCCACACGATTAAGCATAGCCTGTTGATAAAGAACTTTGTATTAGCCTTTGATTGATTAATGTGTGTAGATATAGAAATAGATAAGTATGTATGCATGTATGTATAGAAGATAGTCCTTGGAGTACTGTGTGAAACCACACACACACACCGTGCTCATCTGGATAAATAAAAAGGGCATGGATCATGTGGCTAGTGTGTTTGTTTGGCAGTTAACAAATTCGGCAGAACAGTCTATTCGGGGCGGGGTCATAGTTACGGGTAAGGTGGTTTAAATGGTTGTGATGTTGCTGAAAGCTGTTGGCCATAAAGGGGACAAATGAAATACTTTTATGGACTGGAAATTATGGTTTGATAGTCATAAGAGTTAAATGCTTGGTTGGTCCCTGTGGTTTGCAAAAATTGCAGACTTTGTCTTAATGGTTCACTAATTACAAACTTGGTCTTAGTAGTTTCAAGTTTTGCACCCGGGTGGTCCTTACCACTAACCTTTGTTAGATTTCTTAGTTAAGTATATGTAAAATTACTATATTACCCTTGAATAATTAAAAAAAATATAAAGAAAGAGGCCCACTACTCATCTTCTTCGTCACTCCCCCTCTCTCTCACACAAAAACTCAGCCACCACCACCACCTCCCTTCACAACCTGCAACCACCACCTCCACCGTCATCTTCAACCCACCACCTCCGACGTCATCTTCAACCCACCACTACCACCATCATCTTCAACCCACGCTTCATAAAAAAGGTCAATATCCCATTTTTCTTCTGTAAATGTGTCTCTTTTTTGTTAATTTTGGTGTTCTTGTAGTTGATTTGTAGTAAAGATTTGATATTTTTGGTGGGTTTTTAAAATCTTGATCTGGGGTTTAGTCGTAAGTTAGTTGGTTAGTTACCAGATTTGATTAGAGAGTGGGTGAAGGGATCAAGAATTATTATGTGATAAATTTTGGAAAAGTCAAACTTGGGTGTTTCTTGGATTGGCTGATTCTTAAAAGGAATTTGGTTTGATGGTTTGTTTTGTGTTGGTCAACCTTTATGTGAATAGTTTGGTTGATGTTAGTTTGAAGGTTCGATTAGCGGATTCTTGTCGATTTTTGATGAAATGGGTAGGATGCACATTTGGGATGTTTAGTTAGGGTTCTCTTTTGTTGATATGTTTTTGAATTTAGTGGTATTTATTAGTGCATAATTTTCTTTTTTTTATTACTAGTAATTTCACATCGGCATATGTGTATTAGATTGAGGAATTTAGTCTTTGAGATTGAGAGAGAGAACGATGGGAGATTCAGAGAGAGAGATAGGGGGTGATGAAGAAGATAAGTAGTGGGTCTTTCTTCTTTATGTTTTTTTCTTTTATTTTCTTTTAATTATTCAAGGGTAATATAGTAATTTTACATATACTTAACTAAGAAATCTAACAAAGATTAGTAGTAAGGACCACCCGAGTGTAAAAATTAAAACTACTAGAACCAAATGTGTAATTAGTGAACCATTAGAACCAAGTCTACAATTTTTACAAACCATAGAGACCAACCAAACATTTAACTCTAGTCATAATGTCAAAGTAGAATTGCTAGTCGACGTTGACCAGGATGACAACTGGAATCAAATGCAATTAAAATTGTGATATATCACCGATATATCATTTATCGGTCCCCATGTCACACTAAACTAGTGATTAAACACGAACACATAAAACTGTACTCATGCACATGTCAAATACATGCAGAATAATAGCTGTCAATAAACAGAATGACTTACCTTGTAGTTGGAATATTGTTGAAGGTGTTGTCTGTCTTTTGAAACCAAAATTGACAGGTTTGTTTTCCAACCTTCCATTTGAGTCTCACAAGGAGCTAAACTATCTTCAAGTTGTGCAAGTGTTCTACCAAAAAAAAATGTTAAGTTAGAAGTAATATGACAACCTTACGACTTATGTTTACTGATCTAGCCTAGTGTTCTTTTTGTCTACACCTGTATAGCTCAATCTAGAGAGTTTATTTTCATTTTATTACATTCATTTTTTCTAATTTTTAATTTCACCCCTAATACTTTAAATAATATACACTTTTAACCTATTTAGTTTTTATTTAATTTAATTTTCTTCCGAAACTCACAGTCATTATCTTTTTTTAAAAAGCTGAATACGCGACTGAGTTTACTATTCTTTTCGTCGATAGTTTTGTAGAAACTTTGTTGAAAAAAAAAGACTTTTATTCAACATTGTAAAGTGATGGACCGAACTAATACTAACATCGGTACCGGTACTGATATGTTTTTATTATCAGAACCGATACCAGTATTTGTTTTTTTGTTTTTTATCGACATCAATACTGGTATTGTTATTATCAAAACCGGTATCGGTATTCATTTTTATAGTTCCATTTTCCAATATAAAAACGTGTATTTGTGCATATCATTTAATGTAAACCGAATGCACACCATAGTGATACCGTTAAGAACCAAATTGATACCAATCGAAATCTCACCACATCGCGCGGAATATATAAGTTTAGAACCCTGATGAATAGTAACATAAGTTTTTATTTTATCATATTAATTCTTTTGTGTTACACTTTCACCTATTTTACTATAATAATAAATGATTTTAACCCATTTCATTTTTATTAAATTTGATTTTTCATCCAATAACTATGTCCATTATGTTTTTTTATATGAATACACGACTGTGTTGATATTTTTTTTCTCAGTGTTCATGTATGAACTTTGTTGGAATAAAAAGGTTTATTCAAAAAAGTATCATGACAAATCGAACCTATACCAATATCAGTATCGGTATTCTTATTGTCAGACACGGTATTGCCATTGGTATTCATATTTATGATTTCTTTATCGGCATTGGTACTAGTATGGTAATCAACATAATTAATAGAACTGGATCCGATATCCGTTTTTTATGATTTTTAATATAAAACACTAGATTAGGGACTTGTGTATTACACAGGTTAATTAAATGTTTTTTAAATATTAATTTTATATAACATGACATATAGTTCTTAAAATGTATAGTTTATTAAAATTTGACATGTGACATTAAATATTTAATATGAGAAAGAGACAGAATGTGTAAAAAAAACTTCTTATTTCTTATGAGTTTTGAAAATTTTGCAATTATTCAAAGTTCTGAAATGAACTCAACCCTTCATTATAAAAAAATTACATATTATAGGTCGTTAATATAAACTATATTAATATAAACTATTTTGTTATAGGTTATTATTTTTGTAATAAAGCAAAAAATATGATTAATATAAATGAAAAACAAAATAGTAAAAGATAAAAATCATGAATTAAAATAATATATTTTAATCAACAAAATAGTAAAAGATAAAAAGATAAATATCATGGATTAAAATAATATATTTCTTATTTATTATTTATTTAGAGTGAAGGATAAAAAGATAAAATTTATGAATTAAATAATATCCTTTCTTTGAATCTTATTAAAAATATTATCTCTATCTGTTTATTTTGGCGTGAAATTAACATGATTGAGATCGCTTCATAGAACGACATGTGTCTCACATATGATTTACTTTATTATATGTATAGATTCTTCTGCGAGTATAATGACTTTAAACCAAGTGTCAGCACCACACACTCATACCCTTCAAACGGAATCGATACCAGCCAAAGCGGTCCCGCATCACGCATTGAAAACTTGCTAGTTTTCATTAAAAAGCCTTTAGTGTCCTTTGTTTGAACATTTCCGTGTAATGCTTGTGATTGGTCCACCATCCATTTGTTTGAAGAGATATTACAGATAAAGTGATAAACCGGGACGTATGTTAAAGATAAACAAGTTGGTTGGTCATATTTCAAATTAACATGATAAACTCTGTAAATTGGACCGGGTGATAAATACAAATGTAAACCCATTATAAATACAAATCTCAAACACCATATATGGTGAATATATCGCATCTTACAGTTAAATATTGTTAGATATGCCAATGTAAACCTATTATATAACCCTACAAAAAGTAATTTGGGGTACCATTGGCTAACTTAGTAGTTGTGTCTTTTGGCATCACACCTTTTAAACAATACCCTTGAATTAATAAACATGGTTTGAATCACACATCTTAAAAAAGACACACCCTTCAAACTATCATACCCCTTAAAAAAATAACAACTTTTTAGGACTGGCAAAATGAACCCACATGCCCAGTTTTGGGTTAATATGGGCCTTTTAGTTTATGCATATTAGGTTATTTTGGGCATTTAATAGTTTATCAATGGGTTAAGATGGGTTGAATTTTGTGGATAACAAAATGTCACGGGTCAGGGTGGGTGAGGAGAAAACAACTTGTAGGTCAAGATGGGTAAATCTTTCAAGGTTAGGGTTTTCTTGGTATGCAGACGGCATTCTTGTCTTTCCCCCCTTTGCTACGTCTTTCCACCGCCAATTTTTCAAGCTTCTGATGTCGCTGGCGAATCTCACGGCTACAGATTTGTAAGTTGCAACCATTGCGGCACGTTTCCGCCGCACGTCTCCGCCTCCACCCACTCCTCTGTCGCACTCCTCCGTCGTACGACTGCGCTATATGCCTCCGTCACACACGATCGGGTGCTGTCAAAATTGCAATTGATCTGATCCGATGTGATTCTGGTTGAACTAAATCTTCCTTTGACGAACAAACTAAGTTACCCAAAATTGAAAAGTGGGTTTGATTTTGTATTGTTTTGATGAGTTCTGTTTTTCATAATTATGATTTTTATGTTGAAAAGTGGGTTTTGCACAAACCAAGTTACCCAAAATTGAACGTGTGTAGAAACTGAGTTACTCAAAATTGAAAAATTGGTTTGATTAATTCACTTAATTGTGTTCAAAAGTTGGTTTGATTTTCACAATTTTGATTTAGGTGGCATGCTTTATGGGTAGGATCTGATTTTATGAAAAATTTATACATACAGGCTGTTAATTTTGACTTTATAAGCGAGCAGATGCATTAGGGCTGAGCAATTCTGACGAACTGTGAAAGCGAACCGGAACCGCCGGATTCGATTTTTATTGTTATGTTACAGGTCTGGTTCCGGTTCTTAAATTTGGGAGAAAACGGTTCACGGTTCGATTCTGGTTCTTAAATTTGGAATTATGCGAGAACCGTTTAACCCGGTTCTGAACTGAACCGGAACCGTTACAATGCGGTTCGGTTCCAGTTCTTATATTTAGCATTAAACGGTTTCGGTTCGGTCCCGGTTCGGTCCGGTTCTGAACAGTTGTACAGCCCTAGATGCATATCAATATATTCATTAAGATCAAACCCATCTTGACCCAAACTTATCCAGACCCAAACCAAACCCATTCTGTCCTGTTTTTTTAATTTACCCATCCTGACCCACACCCATCCTAACCCAAACCCATCCTGACCCGACAACCAACCCAACCCAACCCGCTCATTTTGCCACCTCTACAACTTTTAAATATATAATAACCTTACAAAAGGTCACAACCTTTCAAACTACTTTAAATATATCACGCTCTTTACAAAACAAGTCAACTTTTTAATATATCACACATCTTCAAAAAGTCACCAACTCTCTAAACTACTTTTAAATAATAAAAATAAAACATGTACCACACATACTCTTTTAATTAACACACCCTTTCGTTTAACATATATTTACACATACTCTTTAATAAACACTAGAATCTTGACCCGTGCCGCGCGTTGCGGCGGCGACGCCTTAGTTATTTATAGCTAGCGGCACGTTTTATGAAATATTAACCATATGAAAACGCGTGTTTTGGTATATGTGATACAAAAGGAACATAATCGATTGCTAAGCATGCAAAGATCAAATTGAAATCATGAATTCATTCTTCAAACTTAAACGGCAAATATACGTACACATATATTGAAAATGTTGAACTAAGTGACAAAATCATGATTATTATGGCATTTTGTAAACATCAAGAGTTGATGACATACATAATTCACAAACTCGTCCACACAATATAAGTGTTTGCAAAAAACTAAATGACATACCAATAATCTTTATTCCCGGACGACCTCTGGTTCTTTTGCGGCAACACCACCACACCCATGGAAACCGACATTCTAGAACTCAGTTGTTGGTAATTTCAGACGACAACTCGATGTGCAACCCCAACTCCAACTTCAGCCCGTTAATCTTATTTTCATTTCCTAACCTCAATAAAAAAGTAAGAAGTATCAAAACATGTACTATAATAAGTTACCTTAACATAAAGAAAAGGATTTAGGGTTCAGGACAAAAATATAAAAGGAAATGAAACCGTCATAGCATGAAATCGTTGAGATCCCAATTGGATAATTTTTATAGATATCAAAGTGTTTTTTTTAATAGATATTAAAGTACTTTTAAAATATTTTAAGAAGACTAATGGTGCATTCAGCTTAGGCATAAAAGATCAGATTTGATGACTCATAAAAGTGATCACCAAAGCAGCTTTTGTTTCATCTAATGATGAATTTGTACATAGAGTTTTAGTGAAAGAGTATGAAGGCTTTTGCAATGTTTAAAAAAACCTGGTAAAGCAATTAAAGCATCAGAATGCTTACCTATTTCCGCTTTCATCTGAAGCATATCAGTCACTACTTTCACCTCACCAGTTAACTCCATAAAACGAAAACCTAAACTTCAAATTAATATATAAAACGTTCAAGTCCAAAACTTGCTGTAATGGTTTGTACAAAATTCATTAGAAACGTGCTTTACCTGCGCCCCGCAATTGTTGCATAACAGAGCGGATGGCTTCTTTCACGGCTACATTTTCAATCCGTAAGTTGACGTTTTCTTGCTTCGAAATCGCATTTTCATGACGTTCCATTTATGTTTGGACCAATCTCTGTCTCAGCATCCCTAGACTCTACTTTACAGGTAAGATATTGTGTGTTTGTCTGTTAATATGTTCTTATAGTTAGGATCCAATGAATTTCAATGTATATAAGTTATAAACCAAGTATTATTACCTTCATTTGACATGCTTGGTTGCCAAATTCAGCTTCTTTCCAAGCGCCAAGCTTTCTTTCTCTTCAGGGTGAGGATTATCTTTAAAAAAATATTACCACAAACAACATAAACATACCATCATACACAAAAAAAACCTTATATAAGTGCCTAAAATTAACTATTTACTAAAAATATTATGCTTCAAGTTCTTGGATTTAGTAGGCAATGTGTTCATTCTAGACCAATGTATTTTGGTAGGCAATGTGTGGAACCGGGTATGGTGCGAAACCGGTTTCTGATAGTGTTGGGAACCGGTTCCTGACAGTCAAAACCTGACTTTTTTACTGTTCAGAACCGGTTCCTGACAGTCAAAACCTGACTTTTACTGTTCAGAACCGGTTCCTGACAGTCAAAACCTGACTTTCACTGTTCAGAACCGGTTCCTAACAGTCAAAACCTGACTTTCACTGTTCAGAACCGGTTCCTGATAAAAATGTTACCGTTGGAACCGGTTCCTGGTAAACGTTACCCTTGGAACCGGTTCCTGATTACAGAATCGGTTTTTCTATATAAACCCCTTTACACACTTTACAGAATCGGTTTTTCTATATAAACTTAACACTTTAACAAGTGATAACGATGGCTTGCAACGATGAGGTCGTGGTTGTTTTGGAAACCAAAAGAAACCCCGCTATTTGGAAGCACTTTGACTTGTGCTTGATGTCGGATAGCCATGAAATGGCTAGATGCAAGGGGTGTGTGAAGTTCATGAAGGCGGCGGCCAACTCGACGCTCAAGAAACACACCGACCGCCATTGTCCGGTGACAAAGGCGAAAAACAATGAAAAGGGTGAAGCATCCGGGACCGGGTCATCGAAAGTTTAGTTTGTTTTATGTATTGTAAACCCATTTGTGTTTTATGATTAGTATGTTTAGTGTTTTATATGTTTTGTTTAACGTTTCTTGTTTAGGTTGTTTGTGTAACCGGGTACTTGTTTCTAGCAAAGACTTATAAAAAAAACTCACATTAAAAATATATTGACGCCGGGTCTGGAAGGTTACCGTAGGAACCGGGTATGATAAGAACCGGTTACAGGTACAACCCGGGTACGGGTTGGAACCGGTTCCGGAACTTATTTTTTTCCAAAAATGTGGAACCGGGTAGGAACCATCGGGTATTTTGAACCCGGAACCGGTTCTACTATATGTCGGGTAGGAACCGGAACCGGTCCCAGGTAGGTTCCACCGGGTCGGGTTTGGAACCGGTTATTATGCCCATCTCTAGACTGGATCAAGACCAACAAACTATACAGATCATGGGCCATTAGTTAATTATAAAAGACTCTTTAGACAGTTTGGGTAAATTAACTATTGGGCCATTATTAAACAAAGATATTAAACAGATTATGGTTTACTGTGGTTGCAACTGTGCTGCTGCATGTAGATTAGGTGCAAAGACGCACTTTTGTGATTTGTGTACCAAACTGCATACATGGTGTTTCAACCACCATGAATGATAATCGTTTATAACAATTAAATAAAAGCTAATAAATCAACTACATACAGAAACTGTTTATTACCATAAAACAAAAAGTAAACAGATTTTAAGTGACATAGATTGTATGTATAAATACAAAGAAGTCACCAATTATCAAACTAAACAGCTATAAAGAAAGAAGAGTCCCAAGGATTTAGCCCCCAGGTTACTGTTCATCTTCCCCAATTAGATTTAGCATTTCAAATGTCGGGCACTCCATCTCTAATCCCCAACTCATAATTTCAGTTTCGATTGACAAAGGAAAAGGTTCTTAATGAAATAAACGTTTTTATTTTTTACCTGCTTCGACTCGTCGGAATAATGATATGGGCAAAAGGCAAGGATCGATTTAGGGTTTCATTGGAAAGGAAGGTGCCACCGAGTACCACCGTGAACTTCAGCCTTGAAACCCTAGAACTAACCCTATTTCACTTCGCTCCTAATCACGAAAACCCCCAAATCACTGATCGTTTGATTGAGTGCGGCTCTGGCGTTGCAGTCATCACAAACCGGATCATCCACTCATGTTGTCGTCGGAACCCCAGTTACCTCCGGAAAATACAAAGAATCTGTGATGGTAGTGACGGTGAGGATGACGGTGGTGGTGACAGGGGTGGGGGTGGGGCGGTGAAGGGTTGGGCCGGTGGAGTGAGATTCTCATGCACCAGAGAAAGAGAAAGCTGTTCAGGATTAGAAAGAAGGTGGAGTGGTCACGTGGCCGGTGTATATGATAAGATGGTTTGTCCTCTTTTACACCGACATTGTTCTTTAAGATTATATAAATTGTGTCGTTTAACTACAAAAGCAATCGACATCTTGACTATTCTTTTGACTATTTAATAATCTCGTCGGTTAAGAAAGTTATCGGATGGAAAATATCATCAAATTACGGTCGCGGTGTGGTTTTCTGAAATGGATTTGTTCCATACGATGCATTATTTGTTCAATATAACTAGTATTAACACCCCTCGCGTTGCGGGACGTAAAACTGTGAAAAATAGAATTAACGTCATACCACCACCAGCGACCACCAACACTGAAGTTGTGGCATGTTAATGCGGAGAAAATAGACTAAAACATAAAGTATAGAAAATAATAACTAAGTTGATTTAGAATCAACACGTTGCGATAAAACCTATTAAACATGAATAAATAGACGATGTAAAAACGTTGAAACACACACGTACGTTGCGTAGTGTTAACTCGTAAAATTTAAAATGAAACGTAACACGACAATTTTGAGAAGCATATAAAGTATAAGGTACCAAAGTAGAAATTAAAAAAGTATATTAATTTCATTTTACATAAAAAAAAGTTGTGAGTTTAATTTAAAAAGATGAAAACTTTTGGTTACAGGTAAAAAACATCAAATAGTTATGGGTAAAAATTGTAATATCAACTTTTTTTTAAACTCCCCCAATGCATCGGGTATAACTTCTCTATGCACCAATATGTTGGTAATAAATTACAAAAATCGTCCTTTATGTTTACACTAGATTGCAAAGTATGTCTTTTGTCTTTAAAGTTGACGGGATTCATACTTTATGTTTACAAAACCTTGCATGATATGTCCTTTAACCCTAACTCGGTTAATTTTTTATGTTAAATCAGGGTAGATTGGTAATTTTACTCTTTTATTTATAATATACTTAATAAATAAAACCAAAAAATAAAAATACATATCAAAAGTCCCCTTTATCTCAACTCTCATTCTCTCCCTCAACTCTCTCTCCCTCTCTCTCTCTAACATCATGTACCCACCACCGTATATGTGACAACCCGTACTTTAGACTAATGATTAAGCGCATAATAAACTTTGAGACCATAATAATTGATGTTTTATAATCAACTTAACCTAATTAGGCCTATGAAAAGTTCAGGAACGTCTTGTCGACTTCACGTTACGAGATTGGTGAATTTTGGAAATTTTATCATACGTTGGAAATTTAACGAACAGACACCGGATAAAATTTTGACAACACAAAAAAAATATACAAGTCTTTACTTATATATTAAATGTATAAGATATAATTTGCGATTTTTTTTGTGCTTTCGAATGCAACTGTACGTAAACGTGGGCGAATACACGACAAAGAGAACGCACTGACGTCGAAACGGGAGCATCATACTCGTTAATTATATCGAACTTGATATTTGATGGTTGATATAGCTTCGTAACTAGTTTTACTACTTACGGTTCACTTTGAATCGCAAGACGGAGAGGAATAGACAAACAAAGCATGATTACGCGAATTAAATATCTATATTAGTCAACAAATATAATTATTCGATATAATTATATTGTGGTGAAATGAGTAAATTAGAGAAAGCAAGAGAGCATTGCCGGGTTAGGCCCACGCCTTACTTACCGGTGTAAACTCCACACTACTAGACCACTTACCCATTTAAACCACTTTACCCTACATATAAATACATTATAAACCCTAGCCCCCATATCTTATCTTTCTCATCCACACAAACAAACACTGAAACCTTATCTTCCATTTCCTTTCTCTACTCTCACTCCTCCTTCTCTCTCTAGACAATTGGTCGACCACCACCATGGGTGGCGACGCGATGACGTTAAACATCAGCAGCAACAACTGCAGTTGGGGTGGCTGGTTCAAGGAAGAGGGTGGTCGTGGTGGTGTCAAGCATCTAAAGAAAAGGGGTGAGGGTGGTAGTGGATGATGGTGTGGTGGAGTTCAACGAGGAGGTGAAATCCGCCAGTAGCGGTGATGGGTGTAGTGGTTGCATACACTTGTTTCTCACTGAACCAGGTTGCGTTCAGACATTGGGGCGACTATCAGATTAGAAAGACTGCATATAAGATGTTAATCATGACTCTAAGTGGCAGCAAGGCTTGGACTCGCGTCTGAAGACCATCCAGCAAGCTCTGACGGCTCGTCTTCACCTCCGACAAGCTTTGGTGAGTAAAATCTTGTGTGATATTCCAAGTTTTACTCAGATCTGTAACATTTGAGTCTGATACACTCTTATTAGATAGTTATGGTGGTGAATTTGTTGGACAATGGTAGTTGAAGGTAGTGGTTTCGGAAGTTTGTGGTGTCGTCTACCAGCAGCGACAACGACGCAACCACTAAACAACATCAGTGATGACTACTAGCGGCTTCGGTGAACTCAAGGTCATTATTTTCTTTGCCTGAACCCATTATATATAAGGTGAAACTTGGTGTTTTAAGTGTATTGATGGCATTTGGGATTTGATCTAGTGTCTACGGATTTTTTTTTCCGGGGTCAATGGAAATCGGTCGGTCAAATGAGTCGACGCCGGGTCAAAGCTTGGTCAACATGTCAGATTTACTCAATGTGTGGTTCAAGGTGAATACGGGTTAGCACACGAGCACGACATACGATACGGTAATGACGCGCACTGAACTCCCTATATTTTTTATATTATATAGACGTTGAAACGCGTGGATCGAATCGAGCTCTAGCTACCCGACCCGATTTAATGAGAAGTTAAGTAATTAAACATTAACATTTGACGGTATGGACTACTATTGAATCAAAAAGATTATATAAAATGCATATGTGATATTTATTTTAACACTAAACTCGTCACACAAAAATTTAGCAATATATATATATATATACACGGACTACGATTGATCTTACGATCATTAAGATTGTTATTATATTGTGATACATTTGCGACTATAAAAACATTACAAACGACATCGTGATATTTGAATACTCGGCGCGTGATTTACAAATAACACTGTGAAAACTTAAGACGTTTGGGCTACGATTTCATTTTGTTACTAATATGTATTTAGTCGAGGAAGTGTAACTTGTTATAACGAAATATATATTATAATACTATACTCAAATACTTGTAAGCATCGAGGATATTAGAACCACGATTTACAAATAACACTAGAACCACGATTTATTGAGACACAATATATATCCTAGCCGTTACACCTTTTAAGCATCGAGGATATTTTATACGAAATATATATTATAATACTATACTCAAATACTTGTAATTTCTGAGACAAAGGTCTTATTCTAGACAAGCGTGCACACATGTATATTTTTAGTCAAGTTGACTAATAACAAATGCATATCGATATTTAACAAGAGTTTAAACATTACACTTCTGAAACATTTATCATATTTTGATACAAAAGTAGTTATGCCCGCGACATACATATATTTTATATAGACATATCTACTTTCATGTGTGTGTATATATATATATATATACGCATTTATCCATGTTAACCAGTGCTACAGCTGTTGTGTAATGAAGCCTATTTTGATATGAAAACATTTATACACGGGATATATAAATATAGCTTTTGAAAAGTATATGTATACTTAGCAGACATAAATTCATCACTTGAGATAACAATTAAACTGAATATATTTCATCTACATATATTTGACTATCGGTCAACGATTATTATTATATAAACTTGCAGATGTATATACTTGAGTCACACATGACTTGAATTTTTGTAAAATTTTACAACCATATGTACGTAAATTGGATATGAAATTGCCTATTGTTCATGTGACACCAACATTTACCAACTAGTTATAACATTAATAAATTAGTAGAGCCCGATCCCACACGAAGTACAACATTTCCCTAATTAGTAGAAGACTTATTATTTTACTATTCCAAATTAGTAGAAAACTTATCATTTTACTATTTATTAGGGATGTCTTAGCTATTAGCATGCACGTTGTAGCTAGATGATTTGGATACAGTTTTCTTGCACAAGTATCGAGGTGAGTTCATAACCCCCACTTTTCATGGTTTTACATTTTCTTAAATGTTTTCGGGGGTCGAAAGACATGCAAGGTTTGACAAAGTACACAAAATTTCGAGAAACAAAAGGATTCATATTTCTAAACCATGTTACGAAAGGATTTCAATTAACTCAAATTGTTTACGAAAGGTTTATACTCAATATACCGGTTTTACAAAACACACGCGTATTTTCAGAACGTGCATGAGTTTCATGGCTAGAGATGGGAATGTCCTAGCTACAACGGGACTGGATTGTCCTACATACAACTAAGGGGACTGGTTGGTCCTGCTTACAGACTCAAATGGGCTAGGCCCATTCTCATTTGTGCGAGGCACAAAGAAACTAGTGGGCTAGGTCCACACATGCTCGTGCGAGGCACGAAGACACAAGGACTGGTTTGTCCTACATACAAATAAGAGGACTGGTTGGTCCTGCTTACAAACACAAGGACTGGATTGTCAACTACTCAACACTAAGGGCCGTAGGGTCGCTTAAAACTGTACAGTGAAGTCCTCGCTACATACTAGTCTACCGTCTTGAGTAAACGGTTGGCGAGGCACTACTAGCTTGGGTGGATTATAGGCTCATGCGGGGCATGTTGTCTTTTTCGTACGCGGACATCGACGGTTATTCAAACATTACAAAAACAAGGTTTTCAATTAACATGCCGAAAAAGAAAATGGTTTTATTATGTTTTCTCAACTTATATTTAAACCGCTTATCAAAAAGATCTACTTTAAATCTTTTTCAAAAAAACTATGAACTTGCTCAACTTTATGTTGATTTTTCGCATGTTTCTTTCTCAGGTTACATATACAAACTATGACACGGTTGGAATAGGAGAACCCATTTGGAACTCGAGTACTTAGCGGCGTTCATTTTATAGAAGTCTTAGTACCATAACACTTCCGCTGTGCAATGAAGATACCAGTCAGTTCACGCCCGACTCTGATGTGATCGAATTATCGGGGTGTGACAGATTGGTATCAGAGCTATAGGTTTTAGCGAATTAGGTTTCTGTAGAGGTACCTAGGCTCTAACCTCACTTTCCTCTTGGGACATTAGACTATTAAGACTTTGAATACATACAAAATGCCTAGCATTCGAATATGGGTTCCAACCGTTGCCGAAACAATGAGTCAACCTTTTGGTTTTAAATATACCGCTAGTGTTGTGTTTGATACAGGGTACACGAAACAATTACATACAGTAAACAAAACTTTGAGAGTTTTGGTAACATGCATTTAGGACCTTTGCCACTAAAGGTCTTTACATAGGAACTGCGACTATTAACTCGGGGAAACGCTATTATCTATATTGTCCATGCTATTTTATTTACCCAAGCAGGTACGCTACGCATAACGAAATAATGGTACGCATATGCATGAAACTCAATCGATACATCAACAAATGTTGAAATACATCTCATACGACTTTCGAGGGGCAAGGCCTTGATAAAACACAATTGGGCACTAAAACAACGATGCTAATCTCGTTAGCAGGAGAACTAACGACCATAACTCGACAATTTGTCACGTGGTCCTGCAAGCGACACAAATCACGCTAAGGTACACCCAAAATGGGATTTCACAACACTTGGTACTTAGACCAATGGTAATCACAATTATTGACGTTGCAAAGGAAGTCACATGTCTCCACCTCCCCCCTACTTCATTAATGGTGATTACGCCATGTTCGACATTCCGTGGTGATGTCACTTAACAAAAAGTCATCGTAGGAAATTCCAGGTATAGTCCTGAAATCTCTTTTATTGAAATTACGAATTTTGCATATTGTGAGTAGATTTTCACACCTCTATTCTTCCCAATGGTCATTGAATCACGAGGATTTCTTTCATGATAGCGAACACTCATCTACTTCGTTTCTTGATAATTCATATGTTACACAGGCATTGTTTGATACGCATGCATTGTTCGATACGCATGTGGTTTCACTTCGAATGGTTATTTTATCGATAGTTTAAATATTATTTCGTTATACTCGATCTTTGCATTGTGATCTAGATGATCTGCATTATTGCAATGTGTTGACTCCTTGATATCGAGTTAACATATTTCTTGAACTCCTTTTATTTTCGAGTTACATACAAAGTTTTTCTTTGTAACCATATCAAAATTTCTTTTGTCGATACATCTATTTATTGTTGGATTGCGCCTTGACCAAGTTCAATTGTTTGAACTTGCTCACCAAATATATATTCAATTCAAGCTTCCATATGATGTATTGAGGTCATCATATTCAAAATAATCTCAATAAGCATTTCATTTATTTCGAACCATAGAACTCTTGTTTGGTCTTCACCTCCCTTAAATTGTTTGTTGGTTACGACACCTTGTGGTGGCGTTTTCACTAGTTTGAAGCTTGCGCTAATCTCATATGCACACCTCATGTACGGATTTAATTATTTATATACTTATTTATTTTTAAATCCATCTTGCTGATTTATTTTATTAAACAGTCTTAATACAATTGTGTGTTAAGACAGTGGTACCCAACTTCATGTTGTATTCCGGTGTACCTCTTAACGGTTCATTCATCATCGGTCGAAAATTTTGCTCTATTTGTGGTTCTTCCATTATTGACCGGAAATTTAGAAGTAATTGTTCTTTCGTCTTCAATTAAAAATCCTATGAGATATATTTGGAACAAATATTCAAATTTACTTCGTTAAACCTTTCATCTGATTGGAAACACGATGAATTTGTTCGGTCACCGCTATTATAAAGTTATTTTGATCACTAAGACACCTTGTGGCGTTGGTATAAACTTGTGGCTTGGGGCTAATCATGATCGATCGTTTCATACAAAACTACGTATGCTTTTCGTTTGACTCATCATTTAAATAGTCTTAATGTAACTATGTATTAAAACGATGATACACCAAGTTGTATTTCGGTGTATCCTTGCAATTCAATAATGTCAACACACATATTTTATTTCATTTAATGGTTCGATAGTTGATAACTCACTTTCAAATTTCTATTTTACTTGAGCTTGTTGATTCTGAGTTTCAATCATACAACAACTAACGTAAAGTTCCGTTGATAGTACATTTCTTGTTTCAAAAAAATTCAATTGCATATGTGAACGTTCATTTGAAATTTTATTGGTTGAATTCCTCTTTTGTTGGACCCCTGTAAACTCAGTCACATTGGTGATTATATTACTACGTTTCGTTCACTTGACATCGATTTCCGAAACAAATTCAGTTGAACCGTTGGATTCTTATTGTTGTAGTATGTCCTTGGATTCGCATAATTCGAACAAGTCTTGATTCAATCGTTGTTATTCACTTTGGTATTATTCGTAGCTACCTATGCATAGCGCATAATAAACGTTGAGACCGTAATAATTGATGTTTTATAATCAACTTAACCTAATTAGGCCTTTGAAAAGTTCAGGAATGTCTTGTCGACTTCACGTTACGAGATTGGTGAATTTTGGAAATTTTATCATACGTTGGAACTTTAACGAACAGACACCGGATAAAATCTTAACAACACCAAAAAAAATATATAAGTCTTTAATGATATATTAAATGTATAAGATATAATTTGTGATTTTTTTGTGCTTTCGAAAGCAACTGTACGTAAACCCGGGCGAATACACGACAAAGAGAATGCACTGACGTCGAAACGGGAGCATCATCCTCGTTAATAATATCGAACTTGATATTTGATGGTTGATATAGCTTCGTAACTAGTTTTAATACTTACGGTTCACTTTGAATCGCAAGACGGAGAGGAATAGACAAACAAAGCATGATTACGTGAATTAAATATCTATTTTAGTCAACAAATATAATTTATTCAATATAATTATATTGTGGTGAAATGAGTAAATTAGAGAAAGCGAGAGAGCATTGTTGGGTTAGGTCCACGCCTTACTTACTGGTGTAAACTCCACACTACTAGACCACTTACCCATTTAAACCACTTTACCCTACATATAAATACATTATAAACCCTAGCCCCCATATCTTATCTTTCTCATCCACACAAACAAACACTGAAACCTTATCTTCCATTTCCTTTCTCTACTCTCACTCCTCCTTCTCTCTCTAGACAATTGGTCGACCACCACCATGGGTGGCGACGCGACTACGTGAAACATAAGCAGCAACAACTGCAGTTGGGGTGGCTGGTTCAAGGAAGAGGGTGGTCGTGGTGGTGTCCAGCATCTAAAGAAAAGGGGTGAGGGTGGTAGTGGATGATGGTGTGGTGGAGTTCGACGAGGAGGTGAAATCCGACAGTAGCGGTGATGGGTGTAGTGGTTGCATACACTTGTTTCTCAGTGAACTAGGTTGCGTTTAGACATCAGAGCAACTATCCGATTAGAAAGACTGCATATAAGATGTTAATCGTGACTCTAAGTGGCAGCAAGGCTTGGACTCGCGTCTGAAGATCATCCAGCAAGCTCTGACGGCTCGTCTTCACCTCTGACAAGCTTCGGTGAGTAAAATCTTGTGTGATATTCAAAGTTTTACTCAGATTTGTAACATTTGAGTCTGATACATTCTTATTAGATAGTTCTGGTGGTGAATTTGTTGGACAATGGTAGTTGAAGGTAGTGGTTTCGGAAGTTTGTGGTGTCGTCTACCAGCAGCAACAACGACGCAACCACCAAACAACATCAGTGATGACTACTAGCGGCTTTGGTGAACTCAAGGTCATTATTTTCTTTGCCTGAACCCATTATATCTAAGGTGAAACTTGGTGTTTTAAGTGTATTGATGGCATTTGGGATTTGATCTAGTGTCTACAAGAGTTTAAACATTACACTTCTGAAACATTTATCATATTTTGATACAAAAGTAGTTATGCCCGCGACATACATATATTTTATATAGACATATCTACTTTCATGTGTGTGTATATATATATATACACATTTATCCATGTTAACCGGTGCTACATCTGTTGTGTATTGAAGCCTATTTTAATATGAAAACATTTATACACGGGATATATAAATATAGCTTTTGAAAAGTATATGTATACTTAGCAGACATAAATTCATCACTTGAGATAACAATTAAACTGAATGTATTTCATCTACATATATTTGACTATCGGTCAACGATTATTATTATATATACTTGCAGACGTATATACTTGAGTCACACATGACTTGAATTTTTGTAAAATTTTACAACCATATGTACGTAAATTGGATATGAAATTGCCTATTGTTAATGTGACACCAACATTTACCAACTAGTTATAACATTAATAAATTAGTAGAGCTCGATCCCACACGAAGTACAACATTTCCCTAATTAGTAGAAGACTTATTATTTTACTATTCCGAATTAGTAGAAAACTTATCATTTTACTATTTATTAGGGATGTCTTAGCTATTAGCATGCACGTTGTAGCTAGATGATTTGGATACAGTTTTCTTGCACAAGTATCGAGGTGAGTTCATAACCCCCACTTTTCATGGTTTTACATTTTCTTAAATGTTTTCGGGGTGGAAAGACATGTAAGTTTTGACAAAGTACACAAAATTTAGAGAAACAAAAGGATTCATATTTCTAAACCATGTTACGAAAGGATTTCAATTAACTCCAATGGTTTACTAAAGGTTTATACTCAATATACCGGTTTTACAAAACACACGTGTATTTTCAGAACGTGCATGAGTTTCATGGCTAGAGATGGGAATGTCCTAGCTACAACGGGACTGGATTGTCCTACATACAACTAAGGGGACTGGTTGGTCCTGCTTTCAAACTCAAATGGGCTAGGCCCATTCTCATTTGTGCGAGGCACAAAGAAACTAGTGGGCTAGGTCCACACATGCTCATGCGAGGCATGAAGACACAAGGACTGGTCTGTCCTACATACAAATAAGAGGACTGGTTGGTCCTGCTTACAAACACAAGGACTGGATTGTCCACTACTCAACACTAAGGACCGTAGGGTCGCTTAAAACTGTATAGTGAAGTCCTCGCTACATACTAGAACTATAACCACCTGCTAGTCTAACGTCTTGAGTAAACGATTGGTGAGGCACTTACTAGCTTGGGGTGGATTATAGGCTCATGCGGGGCATGTTGTCTTTGTCGTACACGGACATCGACGGTTATTCAAACATTACAAAAACAAGGTTTTCAATTAACATGCCGAAAAAGAAAATGGTTTTATTATGTTTTCTCAACTTATATTTAAACCGGTTATCACAAAGATCTACTTTAAATCTTTTTCAAACAAACTATGAACTTGTTCAACTTTATGTTGATTTTTCGCATGTTTCTTTCTCAGGTTACATATACAAACTATGGCACGGTTGGAATAGGAAAACCCATTTGGAACTCGAGTACTTAGCCGCGTTCACTTTATAGAAGTCTTAGTACCATAACACTTCCGTTGTTCAATGAAGATACCAGTCAGTTCACGCCCGGCTCTGATGTGATCGAATTATCGGGGTGTGACAGTATAGCACCACCACCACCATAAACCACCCTCCCACTGCCGTATAGCACCACCATCATAAACCACCCGCCCTTTTCTCACCCCTTTCTCTATCTATATGTTCTCTACCAATTTGGAAACCCAAAATCCAAATAACAACAAAATCAATTCTCAAATTCCACCTAATCTGAAAACAAAAACAAAAATGAATCGAATCACGTTCAAACAGTACCTCAGCAACAAGGTAACTAAGAACAACAACAAGGTAGATCAATGCTCCAGATGAACCTCCGGCGAAGGCCCGCTTCTTTCTTTCCTAAACACTTTTTCTTCCTCTAGCAGCCTTTCCATGATGAACTTTGAGTTTCTGAGTATATTGATTGATATTGAAATGGTTGCGAAAAATTAGAGGGTGATTTATTTATACGAAGTCTTCGGCCATGTCTAGGGTTTCCGACCTTTGGATCTTGCCGTTGGTAGCCATCACGCGCGGAGGCAATGGCAAGGGTTTCTGTCCATCATCGTCGTGGGGTAGGTGGAGGCGGCAGATGGGTGGTAGTGGTGGGGGAAGGTGCTGGTGGTCTTGGGGTAGGTGGTGGCGTCAGGTGTGTGGTAGTGGTGAAGAGAGGTGCTGGTGGTCGTGGTGGTGCTGGTGACTGTGGTCAGGGTGGTGGTTATGGTGGTGGTTGTGGAGAATAGATAGAGAAAAGGGTGAGGAGATATGTTGGTGAGATCAGGATGTTAGAGAGAGCGCGTGTGTGTAGATAGAGAGAGGGAGAGAGAAGGGGTCCAAGGGGAGAGAGTTAAGAGAAGGAGAGAGAGAGTTAAGAACTGATGTATTTATCTTTTAAGATATTTTGATATTTTGATTTTTTTTGTTTTATTTATTAAATATATAGTAAATTACAAAAATTGTCCTTTATATTGACATCATATTGCAAACTATGTCCTTTGTCACACCCCAACCGATGGCGGAAACATCGAGGCAGGACGAAAGAGATTGCTCATTGCTCATAATGCTAATTGCGACAATATTTAATTAAACAGGATTTCATTTCATAACTAAAATTGTCGAGTATAATACATGGAAATTTCAAATACAACAATAATCAATGCAAAATTTGATACAACATTTATAAACCTAAACGTCTACGTGTGTATCTAGTCATCAACGCTGCTCCAATTTCATAGCATCATCCCCATAAACCTGTAACATGTTTTAAAATAGAGTTCAATGCAAAAGCAAAGGCGAGTACAC
Source organism: Scalesia atractyloides (assembly GCA_947069175.1). Taxonomy (NCBI): domain Eukaryota; kingdom Viridiplantae; phylum Streptophyta; class Magnoliopsida; order Asterales; family Asteraceae; genus Scalesia; species Scalesia atractyloides. The sequence goes on from CAMTDV010000024.1 coordinate 73,268,698, forward strand.
AAGTTTGGTGATACATAGCATAAGTATAAAAGTATAACTCGAATCCACATGTTAATCGTTATGTAAGGTAAATGCTTATCATGCGACACTAGATCAAACCCGAGATCCACAAATAAGATCAAGCTTCCCTCGTCACCAAAGCGACGAGACTAAATGAGTATGAGAATCTTAACATTACCTCGACGGGTTGTGTGCTACTCCTATAGCGCTATATATGTCAAGGTAGGCTAGCTAAGTTAATGATCAAGCATGCATAATTCTAGCATGTATCTAAGCATAACAAGTATCATTTATTAACGGATTGAGCATGTAAAGCATAAGTTGTGATTTGTGTATTTTGATAGGTCAACCCAAAAGTGAGAAAGCGGTAAATGGGTCGAGTGTACTCACGGTTTTGCTTAAAGTGTTCCACTTAGAGAAATCCGTGAGCGTGTTTGTAGATTAGGGTTTGGCACCTTGTCCTTCTACAAGAGGAATATAGGTATGAGTAATGAGTTTTAACGGAGGATTAATATTATCGAGCATGATTACGGATTTAAAGAATAATAAAGTAATAAGATATAAAAATAGTCACTAAGGTATAGCACTCGTTTTGACACTATGATAACCCATACGGGTTTGATGTGATTTCATAGGTTCGAGACCTATTAGAATCGTAACGAGAAACTACACACTTTAGTGATAAAACTCATTAACTTGATAGGTGATTATGTAGTCATTATCAAGGGTTCGGTTTTTAGGATTATATTATGGTCCATAGTTATATATGTATGTACATAACATGAAACTAACTAACAATAATATCATATAAGTCATGGAGGAGATAGGAGGTAGAACCATCCATTTAGGAACCTCGTATGAGTTCACCACTACACAAGTTGTCATAGACAACAAGGAGGGTCAAGAACAATATTAACAACAAGAATTTAAATGGTGTCACTATACCAAGTAGCCAAGTAATTCTTAACCCGGTGAGCACGCGTCGACACACGTCGAAGGCTAGACGGGGTTGTGTTACTTTTCAACTAGCAAACTAGCTTGGGATAATGATGAGAAATCATCAAGTGATGTGTGGTCTTAGAGTAAGGATAGCCCAAGCTAACCAAGGTAGACACACATGAACAAGTTCAAGACTTGCATCACTTGTGAGCTTAAAGCTCTATGAAAACAGAAAGTTTGGAGTGTTTAAACACTCCTAATGACATGTATAACAACCTAGGTTAGTCTCCTTAATCACAAAGTGGATTAGAAGCTTAAGAACACTAGGATGAATGAAGAAAAGATGAGATTAAACAAGTTTTGAAAGTGTTTGAACAAAACAGAAAGTTTTGGAGTCCTTTAGGTGCATTTCCAGGTCTGGATTCTCCATGGAGAACCCGTGGATTCAAACATAAGGATTATCCAAGCATTTAGAAAGAAGAATCAAGGGATTTCGTTGAGTTATGAGCAAGTTGTGCTCACTTTAGTATGAAGGCTTGAATCTGCCCGAATTTGTGTTTTGCGAGAGATTTGAGAGTGATTTAGGAGAGATTAGATGGAGTTTGGAAAGTGAAAATGGCGTGGAATAGGGTTGGTATTTCTAGGGAAGAGTTAGGAGGTTGTTGGATGTGTTTAAAGGAGGTTTAGAGGTAATTGGGTGAGGTTAGTAGTGTGGGATTCGTGCATTTTCGCGAGCCAAAACAATATGTCTCGCCCAGCACCCCTTGCAGACTGTAAGGGTTTCCCCTTGCGGTCCGTAAGGACCTAGTCTGGGTAGAAAGTTTGATTTTTGTTGTTTTGATGCAAGGTGACGGGTTTAGGTGCCATTTTATGATATTTTATGTACGTAACAAGTATTCTAAGCTTATGGAACATGTTATAATATTTACGTATGAATAAATTGAACGAGATCATGTATAAACATCATGTATATGTATGTATGAGTATGTATGACAAGTATAGAGATAAAAAGTATATTCCATTATGATTCAAGTCTCGATTACAAAGATTACAACGAAAATGCGAATACAAGATACAACGATTTTCCGAAAATAGAAATACAAACAACACTTCCTAAATATAGAAAGTATAGAAACGCAAGGCGTTACAGTCTCCCCTCCTTTAGGAAATTTCGTCCCGAAATTTAGGAAGATGCAACGAAGAGGTGCGGATACCTAGTCTTCATATCACTTTCGAGTTCCCAAGTAAATTCAGCGCCATGTTTCCCTTCCCACCGAACTTTGACGATCGGGATTCGACTGCGCCTTAGTTACTTGATTCCTCGATCCATGATTTCGACCGGTTTCTCCACGAAATGCAATGTCTCATTGATTTGAAGATCTTCGAGTGGAACTTGAAATCCTTCTTCGGCTAGACATTTCTTGAGATTCGAAACATGAAATACCGGATGAACATTGTTGAGCGCCTGAGGTAGGTCCAGTCGATATGCTACCTTACCAATCCTTTCGAGAATCTTGAAAGGACCCACGTAGCGAGGAGTGAGTTTTCCTTTCTTACCAAAACGGACAACACCCTTCCAAGGGGATACCTTGAGAAGTACATGATCACCAATATTAAATTCCAAAGGTTTGCATCTCTTGTCTGCGTAACTCTTTTGACGACTTCGAGCTTTGAGGAGGTTATCATGTATTTGTAGGATCTTGACCGTCATCTCTCGTATTAATTCGGGACTAGTGATCTGGACATCTCCAGTCTCGTGCCAACAAATAGGCGAATAACACTTACGACCATACAATGCTTCAAATGGAGCCATTTGAATACTGGCGTGATAACTATTATTGTATGAGAATTCTAACAAAGGTAAGTGCGAATCCCAATTGCCACCAAAATCGATTACGCAAGAACGAAGCATATCCTCCAAAGTTTGGATTGTATGCTCGGTTCGACCATCAGACTGAGGGTGAAAAGCGGTGCTAAGGTTAAGACGGGTGCCAAGGGTGGATTGAAAGGTTTTCCAAAGGCGAGAGGTGAAATGAGCGTCGCGATCAGAGATAATATCAAGAGGAGTACCATGATGACTGATGACTTCATCCGTGTAGATACGAGCCAATTTCTCGACTTTGTAATCTTCACGAATGGCGAAGAAATGAGCGGATTTGGTCAATCGGTCAATGATAACCCAGATGTTGTCATGACCAGACGAGGTACGAGGTAACTTGGTGATAAAATCCATGGAAATACTCTCCCATTTCCAGACAGGGACTTCCGGTTGTTTGAGCAAACCAGAGGGACGTTGATGTTCGGCCTTGACTTTGGAACATGTAAGACACTTTGAGATGTAAAGGGCGATATCTTTCTTCATCCCAGGCCACCAATAAGTTGCTCGAAGATCATGATACATCTTGTCGGCGCCAGGATGATTGAAGTATCAGGATTTGTGGGCTTCGTCCATCAAGGTGTGTCGAAGGTTTAGACGATTGGGAATCCAGATGCGATCATGGTAGTAAAGGATACCATCATGCTTAGCTTCGAGTGGGTTTCAACTCCACAATTCAATTCGTTACCGAGGTTACCCTCGTTAATGACGGCAAATTGTGCTTGGCGAATTAACTCATTAAGTTTTCCCACGATTTGATAGCAACGAACACTCTTAACATGAGTCTTACGACTGAGTGCATCGGCCACAACATTCGCCTTACCAGGGTGGTAGTGAATGTCACATTCGTAGTCATTTAACAATTCTACCAAACGACGTTGACGCATGTTGAGTTTCTTTTGATTAAAGATATGTTGGAGGCTCTTGTGGTCGGTGAAAACCGTACACTTTGTACCATAAAAGTAGTGTCGCCAAATCTTTAATGCAAAAACGACTGTACCAAGTTCAAGGTCGTGCGTAGTATAGTTTTCTCATGAATTTTGAGTTGTCTCGAGGCGTAAGCGATAACCTTGTCTCGTTGCATAAGAACGCAACCAAGACATTGGTTTGAAGCATCGCAATACACGACGGAATCATCGTTGGGGAGTGTGAGGATAGGAGCATTACAAAGCATGTCCTTGAGGGTTTGAAAAGACTCCTCTTGTTCGGGACCCCAAACAAAAGGTTTATCCTTTTGGGTCAAAGACGTTAGAGGAACAACGATTCTAGAAAAGTTCGAGATGAAGCGATGATAATAACCAACTAGGCCAAGGAACGAATGAATTTCAGAAGGCGATTTAGGTACAATCCAATTCTTCACAGCTTCTATCTTTGCGGGGTCAACGTGAATACCGAGTTCATTGACGGTGTGACCAAGGGATTGAACCTCTTTTAGCCAAAATTCACACTTGGAGAATTTGGCATAAAGACGTTTGGTACGCAAAAGCTGAAGGATAAGTTGCAAAGGTCGACCATGTTCTTCTTTCGTCTTGGAGTAGATGAGAATATCGTCGATGAATACGATTACGAAATGATCGACGAAAGGTTTACACACGCGGTTCATGAGATCCATGAACACTGCAGGCTCATTGGTCAAACCAAAAGGCATGACCACAAACTCGTAGTGTCCATAACGTGTACAGAAAGCAGTTTTAGGTACGTCTTCCTCGAAAACTAGAAGTTGATGATAGGCAGAACGGAGATTGATTTTCGAGAAACACGTTGCACCTTGAAGTTGGTCGAAGAGGTCGTCGATACGAGGAAATGGATATCGGTTTTTGACAGTAAGTTTGTTGAGTTCACGATAGTTAATACACATCCGAAAGGATCCATATTTCTTCTTGACGACAAAAACGGGAGCGCCCCACGAAGAAGTACTAGGGCGTATAAAGCCTTTCTCAAGAAGCTCTTGAAGTTGGCTTGATAGCTCTTGCATTTCCGAGGGTGCTAAACGATAGGGAGCTTTCGCATCATGAGTTGCGCCAGGGATGAGGTTGTAACATCCGTAAAAAAAACGGGTTTCCAAAACCCGCTTCGTTTATTAACCGAATAGTCAGTCAAAATTTTCGTCGCGTATATATTGTTTATTTTAATTTTAAACGATACATAATCAATAAATATATTAGAATTTAAAAACTAGAATTTAAAATTTCTAAGAAATACTGAATAAAAAATAAATGGGATAGCCGGGTTTCGAACCCGGGTCTCCATCGAACCCACAAGCAACACACACCACTGAGCTACACACATTGATTGGTTTTTATTCAAACAATTTAATTGATATATACAAACAAAGGTCAAACTTGCAATTCAAAAAGGGCGGAAACCAGTAACTGTCGAAAACACAATCCAAGCAATCAAGCTCAATTAACGTTTTTCCTTACGATTAAACGTGTGTAACCGACGAGAAACGTCAGTTATAACCAAAAACCTTAAAGCCACTCATTCAAATCGTCAAAAATCATAACCGAAGGAGGATTTAATCTCTTGACCGGAACTGTCGATCATGTTAGCTATCAAGTCCAAATCTCGTTCAATTCATAGCCAAACCCTCACCACATTGTGAAAACAAGTCTCTGTTTCACCGGAGTTCAGCGGAAATCGCCGGAATTCTCTGCGAATTGACCGAGAGTTATCGCCGGAAAACCGAAGAAACCATCCCACCGTTGCCTTACTTTATAAACAGGACATTTAGAGCTCATACCGAAATCACCCACACTCACCTTAAACTCCCTGTAGAATCTCTGTCGCAAGAAAAACATCGCCGGAATTCTCTGCAAGTCGCCGGAAAACCGAATCCATTTCATCCCTTCTGCTTACTCTAAAATAAGACTTCTAGAGCTCAGACAGAAAGCACCACCCTCACCTCAAACTTCCTGTAGAGCCTCTGTCACAAGATAAACATCGCCGGATTTAACCTCAGCCGCCGGAATCTTCTGTCGGAGTTAAACCGAAAGGTCTAACACCTCGCCCAATCGGTACAAACATTTAATTTTCTTCAATACTGTTTATATGCATTTGTTTAAAACTGGGAATCGAAGTTATGTGGGCTAACAGTCGGGATTGGGAGTTCTGGGTTGTTTTTAACGAAGAAGATGAAGTTTAGTTTGTGTATATATTTAATATAAATCGGGTTATATCTCGGGTTAGACACACAGTCCAGCGGTGGACTGTGTGCATTTGAAACATAGAGATACCGAGTTCGAGTCTGTCCTTGTTCCGATTCGTCACAATATTCAAACCTTTTTATAAAACCCAAATACGGAACCCTTCAGTTAGTATATAAGATTAATAAAAACAAGTATTTTAACCAGGTTAGACACACAGTCCAGCGGTGGACTGTGTGCAACGTTAAACAACAGGTCCGGGGTTCGAGTCCTGTATTGTGCACCGGTTCGACTAGGTTAAAAACCTTTTTAATTAAATAAAATTTTGAATAATCTAAGTAGTATATAAATATAATTAAAAACAGAAATATTTCGGGTTAGACACGTAGCTCAGTTGGTAGAGCTGCGTGCACGTATACGAGAGGTCACGAGTTCGAACCTCACTCAGCGCATATAATAAACACGGTCCGACCGGTCAACGGTCAACTGGTCAAAAAAAGTCAAAAATTTTTATTTTCTTTTATTTATTTATTTTATTTAAAAATCAATTAAAAATACTTAAAAATAATATTTTTAAAGTTAGAAAACTTCCTTGAACTCACAAAAATAAACCTAACAATCCCATTAAGAACACTAATTAAAAATATTAATCGCAAATAAAAGTTTATTTATCGAACTATTATGTTATTATTTAGGTTAGTTCCCTTGCCGATTAAATCCAAATTCGTGCGTATTCATCACCAATCCAAGGAAACGCAACCACTGTGAGTGAATTCTTACAAATTCCCCTTTTTATTCATGTTTTGGGGTGTATCATGTGTCGCTTAAACTAATTCGCTTATTCAAACTCGTGCTATACCGTTATATGATCTAAACTTAGAATGTAAATATTGTTTGTTGTTATGTATTACATATTGTCAAGTTGTATGCAAATTATTTATTAGGCCCATCAGTTCCTCGTGGGAGACGAGTTGAACAACGCGTGCCTCAAAACTCATTCATTAGGCCCATCAGTTCGTTGAACAACGCGTGCCTCAAAACTCATTCATTAGGCCCATCAGTTCCTCGTGGGAGACGAGTTGAACAACGCGTGCCTCAAAACAATCAATTGTTGTATGTGTGTGCAATATTTAATATTATGTGTTTTGTGAATAAATTTACATCTATATTTACTCATATGTGGTTATGCACTTTATTTTATAATCAATACAATAAACACGTTTAAATGCTTTCATAGGATTCACTCGCCAACTTTTTGTTGACCCAAAAACCATTTTTACATATGATACAGGTGGACAGGATGAAGCAAGGAACACATAGGAAAAGTGCCTTAGAAGAAAAATAATGAAGTCTAGAAAGATGTATAGAACATGTTGTACTTGTATGATTTGATTGGATGATCTCCTTTAAATTGTAATAATAAATATGAAACATTATAATAAATGTCATGAGCTTTGATGAAAACCCAATCATGCCCCGATCACCTTTTTCCGCTGCGGGTCGGGGTGTGACAGATTGGTATCAGAGCTTTTGACTATAGGGATATAGGATAGGTTATTAGACCCTTAGAGCCTATACTATAGTTGATTAGATTTTAATTGTTTATGTGGTTACATGCAAACTCATGATGTTTATTTCTTTCATATTTATTACATACACAAATGCATGCAAACACTTCCAATATTACATTTTGTGATACATAATGAATTATACTTACAGTCAAACATACATATTTACATACATATTCATCATACGTATTTCAATGTTCACATATTCAAATCACCTTCATACTTCCGTTATTCAAGATTTTGTCGCACTGTTCATTTTTCAATCTCATCAAAGTGAGTTCTACGACGGGCATGTAGTAACTGTAAGGGTACGAGTACCGGTAGTCGGAACGTCCTAACCCCACTTTGAGGTGTCACCGTGTCCACACCTGGATACATTCCGAATATCATACGTTACATACATATTTCTCGATTTTCTCTGGGTTTTAGTGTACGTAACCAGGCTAACACATGCGAACCATATGAAAAACCCGGTAATCATGGGGGCCCACATGATTACGAAGGTGAAGTATGGCGACATGCAAGGCCCAATTACGAGCAAAGCCCAAGACATCCTATGGATGTAGTAGATTTATTATTCTATAATTTATTTTATGAATGTTCATTCCTAAATACGACACATGACCCCTAAAACGTCCAACTCATACTCTTGATATGTATTCATTGTAGATGTCTTCTAATCTCGCTCGTAGGAAGATGAGATCAGGAAGAGCCCGCGAGCGCATGGCTGCCCAAATCGCTCAACAAATGGTTGCCGTAATACCCAACATTGCAGTTCAAGTTCAACAAGCCCTTACCGCTAATCCCGTCAATCAAGAAGATCAAATTGTTGTCAACCTTCCCCCAATTACCACTAAATGCACCTTCAAGCATTTCAAATCCTGCGACCCTCCAAAATACGAAGGGACTGAAGGTGTCACCGCTCTCCTCCATTGGTTTGAGGAAATGGAAAACACTTTTCTAAATTGCGATTGCCCCGATGATCGCAAAGTGCGATATGCTACCGGTCGTTTACTTGGAATAGCACTTACATGGTGGAATACAGAGAAGGCCAAACGAGGTGTTGAAGATGCTATGACTTTGACTTGGGAAGAGTTGAAGGAAATCATGACAAGACGGTTTTGCCCAAGAAGCGAAATCAAGAAATTGGAGGATGAGTTCTACTCTTTGAAACAAAAGGAAGGCGACCACACCACATACAACAAGAGATTCCTTGAGTTAAATCAAATGGTCCCCAACTTGTTCACTCCCCTCTACCGTTTGATCGAGCACTACATTCGAGGTCTTCCTTCAAAAATTCAAGACTCCGTAATAAGTACCACACCTGCAACTTTGGAAGCAGCAATGGAGTTAGCTACAGAGCTCACTGAGAACCGCATACGGAATAAAGACTTCACGGAGGAGAAGAAGAAGGATAAAACATCAACCGAAACCTCAAACTCCACCCGAACCGAATCCTCTTCACAACCCATTTCTAAGAGAAAACGAGATGGGCAAATTTTCGCTGTCACCCAACACAATCAACCAGCTTCACAAGCCGTACCCCTCCAAGCTATCCCAATCACTCAAGTAGCACCCAACTCAACTTACCCAAATAAGAAACCTTACCTTGGACCTCACCCTCAATACAACACCTGTTTTTATCACCATCCATCTACCTTACCTTGTCGACTATGTGCGAACTGTGGACGCTATGGTCATTTGAGCAAGGTTTGCCGCACCCCTCAAAACCAAACCTCACCCCCTACTCAAAACATGATCCAAACATATCAACAACACCAATACCCCATGTTTCCTTATGTTCGAGCTTGTTTTAATTGTGGCGACCCTACCCACTTTAGAAACACGTGCCCTCGATTGGTTAACATCATAAACGCCTAAGCTCAAGCAAACCCAGTTAACCAAGCAAAACAAGAAAACCTAACCACTAGGCCACCAGCAAGAGGAAGAGTTTACAACATCAACGCCAATCCTGTTGACGATAATGACGGCCCAAACGAACCACCCAACTAGTCTTCTTCACCAAAAATCAAGAATTCAACTCCAACCGCTTAGTTTTTATGTTTTCTTTATGTTATCTCAATCTTCACGTATCTCAATTATAAATTGGAAATTTTATCCAAGAATTTTAATGCGAATTACTATTTCAGTTTTGTTTTTATACTCATTGATTTAACATTCATATCATCATACCTCACGACGTATCTCCATCTCATCATTTAAAGAAGTTGGGCTGTGTCTCACTTCTACATAGACTAACCTCTTCATCATAACAAACAAGAGAGGTACTGTCATCATTCAAACATGTATACTTTCAGAATTTTAGACTCAAGCTTTGGTTGTTGTGTTTGTTTATGTTTTAGAGTCACATAGAACTAATCATAACTTACTGATAAAACCAATGAAAATTTGACAAGAATATGGTGGATACGCCGCTGGTACTTCCTATATATAAGTATTCTTGCCAAAGGATCAGAGGCATTGTCAGGTGGTTATAAGAGGTTCCATGTAGGATTTAGTAATGTCATGGTTGAAGTTTGTTTTATACTCACTGATTTAGCATTCATATCATCATACATCTCAACGTATTTCAATCTCATCATTCAAAGAAGTTGGGCTGTGTCTCACTTCTACATAGACTAACCTCTTCATCATAACAAACGAGAGAGGTACTGTCATCATTCAAACATGTATACTTTCAGAATTAAGACTCAAGTTTTGGTTGTTGTGTTTAGAGTCACATAGAACTAATCATAATTTACTGATAAAGCCAATGAAAATTTGACAAGAATATGGTGGATACGCCGCTGGTACTTCCTATATATAAGTATTCTTGCCAAAGGATCAGAGGCATTATCAGGCAGTTATGAGAGGTTCCATGTAGGTTTTAATGGTAGAAGTTTTGTTATATGATATAACCTTATCTTTCCAAACGTATCAAAACTCTTGTGCATGAGATCATACCTAGTCAATCAACTCTGTTTATCAATATTCCTTATATTAGGCATCAAAGAGCGATTCCTGTAGCAGGGTATTCAACCCTTACTAGGAACGTTACCGCCTCAAATAAAAATTTAAACTCTTAACCTTTTTCTAAGTATGCAATTGCCAAAACTACCCTCCTTTTGAGTCAAACATACCACTACTTAAATTTCGGGACGAAATTTCTAAAAGTAGGGGATACTGTAACATCCGTAAAAAAAAACGGGTTTCCAAAACCCGCTTCGTTTATTAACCGAATAATCAGTCAAAATTTTCGTCACGTATATATTGTTTATTTTAATTTTAAATGATACATAATCAATAAATATATTAGAATTTAAAAACTAGAATTTAAAATTCTAAGAAATACTGAATAAAAAAAATAAATGGGATAGCCGGGTTTCGAACTCGGGTCTCCATCGAACCCACACGCAACACACACCACTGAGCTACACACATTGATTGGTTTTTATTCAAACAATTTAATTGATATATACAAACAAAGGTCAAACTTGCAATTCAAAAAGGGCGGAAACCAGTAACTGTCGAAAACACAATCCAAGCAATCAAGCTCAATTAACGTTTTTCCTTACGATTAAACGTGTGTAACCGACGAGAAACGTCAGTTATAACCGAAAACCTTAAAGCCACTCATTCAAATCGTCAAAAATCATAACCGAAGGAGGATTTAATCTCTTGACCGGAACTGTCGATCATGTTAGCTATCAAGTCCAAATCTCGTTCAATTCATAGCCAAACCCTCACCACATTGTGAAAACAAGTCTCTGTTTCACCGGAGTTCAGCGGAAATCGCCGGAATTCTCTGCGAATTGACAGAGAGTTATCGCCGGAAAACCGAAGAAACCATCCCACCGTTGCCTTACTTTATAAACAGGACATTTAGAGCTCATACCGAAATCACCCACACTCACCTTAAACTCCCTGTAGAATCTCTGTCGCAAGAAAAACATCGCCGGAATTCTCTGCAAGTCGCCGGAAAACCGAATCCATTTCATCCCTTCTGCTTACTCTAAAATAAGACTTCTAGAGCTCAGACAGAAAGCACCACCCTCACCTCAAACTTCCTGTAGAGCCTCTGTCACAAGATAAACATCGCCGGATTTAACCTCAGCCGCCGGAATCTTCTGTCGGAGTTAAACCGAAAGGTCTAACACCTCGCCCAATCGGTACAAACATTTAATTTTCTTCAATACTGTTTATATGCATTTGTTTAAAACTGGGAATCGAAGTTATGTGGGCTAACAGTCGGGATTGGGAGTTCTGGGTTGTTTTAACGAAGAAGATGAAGTTTAGTTTGTGTATATATTTAATATAAATCGGGTTATATCTCGGGTTAGACACACAGTCCAGCGGTGGACTGTGTGCATTTGAAACATAGAGATACCGAGTTCGAGTCTGTCCTTGTTCCGATTCGTCACAATATTCAAACCTTTTTATAAAACCCAAATACGGAACCCTTCAGTTAGTATATAAGATTAATAAAAACAAGTATTTTAACCAGGTTAGACACACAGTCCAGCGGTGGACTGTGTGCAACGTTAAACAACAGGTCCGGGGTTCGAGTCCTGTATTGTGCACCGGTTCGACTAGGTTAAAAACCTTTTTAATTAAATAAAATTTTGAATAATCTAAGTAGTATATAAATATAATTAAAAACAGAAATATTTCGGGTTAGACACGTAGCTCAGTTGGTAGAGCTGCGTGCACGTATACGAGAGGTCACGAGTTCGAACCTCACTCAGCGCATATAATAAACACGGTCCGACCGGTCAACGGTCAACTGGTCAAAAAAAGTCAAAAATTTTTATTTTCTTTTATTTATTTATTTTATTTAAAAATCAATTAAAAATACTTAAAAATAATATTTTTAAAGTTAGAAAACTTCCTTGAACTCACAAAAATAAACCTAACAATCCCATTAAGAACACTAATTAAAAATATTAATCGCAAATAAAAGTTTATTTATTTATCGAACTATTATGTTATTATTTAGGTTAGTTCCCTTGCCGATTAAATCCAAATTCGTGCGTATTCATCACCAATCCAAGGAAACGCAACCATTGTGAGTGAATTCTTACAAATTCCCCTTTTTATTCATGTTTTGGGGTGTATCATGTGTCGCTTAAACTAATTCGCTTATTCAAACTCGTGCTATACCGTTATATGATCTAAACTTAGAATGTAAATATTGTTTGTTGTTATGTATTACATATTGTCAAGTTGTATGCAAATTATTTATTAGGCCCATCAGTTCCTCGTGGAGACGAGTTGAACAACGCGTGCCTCAAAACTCATTCATTAGGCCCATCAGTTCGTTGAACAACGCGTGCCTCAAAACTCATTCATTAGGCCCATCAGTTCCTCGTGGGAGACGAGTTGAACAACGCGTGCCTCAAAACAATCAATTGTTGTATGTGTGTGCAATATTTAATATTATGTGTTTTGTGAATAAATTTACATCTATATTTACTCATATGTGGTTATGCACTTTATTTTATAATCAATACAATAAACACGTTTAAATGCTTTCATAGGATTCACTCGCTAACTTTTTGTTGACCCAAAACCATTTTTACATATGATACAGGTGGACAGGATGAAGCAAGGAACACATAGGAAAAGTGCCTTAGAAGAAAAATAATGAAGTCTAGAAAGATGTATAGAACATGTTGTACTTGTATGATTTGATTGGATGATCTCCTTTAAATTGTAATAATAAATATGAAACATTATAATAAATGTCATGAGCTTTGATGAAAACCCAATCATGCCCCGATCACCTTTTTCTGCTGCGGTTCGGGGTGTGACAGAGGTCAATACGAAAGTCAACGGATCGAGGAGGCGGAGGACCAGGAAGATCCTCAGGGAAAACATCATGAAATTGACAAACGATAGGGATATCACTTATGCTCGGGCCTTTGTCTTTCTTTTCTACAACATGGGCGAGAAAGGCAAAGTACTCCTTATGTAAGTACTTGTTCGCTTGAATACACGACATGAGCTTGTGACCTTTGAAAGGTTTCTCGCCATAGACGTGCAATGAGTTATTGTTAGGAAGGGGAAGACGAATGAACTTTTCGGAACAAATAACTTCAGCACGAACTCGCCTAAGCCAATCCATGCCTACTATGATATCGAAGCTTCCCAATTTCATGGGAATGAGGTCAATCGAAAACGTATGATCATTAAGATTCTAGGAGCAATTGGAAATGACAGAATAAACGGTGATGGATTTCCCGTTAGCGACTTCGACTGCGAAAGGATTAGGCAATTTGGAGCATTCGCACTTAAGTAAGGTTCAAATTCGACAGACACAAAACTTTTATCGGCACCAGTATCAAACAGAAATGAAGCATAAATATGGTTGACGAGGAATGTACCAATGATGACGTCATTGGAGCTTTGAGCCTGAGCAAAAGTGAGTTTGAAAGCTCGTCCTTTAGCAGGCTGAGGCTGTTGCTGCTGCTGGAGTTGAGGCTGCTGGTTGAGTAGAGGACAAACATTGGCGAGATGATTGAGATCGCCACATTTGTAATACGCTCGCAAAGGTGAATTCTGACGTTGGGTTTGAGGCTGGTTAGGGTTAGGCATGATGGCTTGGGGTTGGTTGTTTTGGGGTTGGCGACAATGGCTGGCGAAATATCCCATCCTGTTACAGTTGGCGCATTTTCGACACGCGGTAGATGGGAGATGGTGGTAGGTTCATCGTTCACATTTAGGCCAAGTACCGGTGTAGTTTCGTTTGGGTGGCTCGGTGTTTTGGGTAGTGGATACGGAATTCAATGGGGATGGGTTGGGTGGAGTGACGACCGCACAATTCTGAACAGAAGCCTTCAGCTTCTTGTTCCGGTTGTTGTTTTGTTTCTTGGATTGGGAGGGAGGTGTAACAACTCCAAATTTTCTTTGTAAAATTGTTTTCTTTTATTTCCGTTGTACTCCGAGATTCATTTATAAGAAAGTATGTTAACTAATTATGTTGTTTGCAATGATTATCGCATTTAATCGCTCATTAAACGCATCGCTAATTCAATCGCAATCACAATTAGTTAAGCTACTAAACGAGCCGAGGGTGTTATGCTTTAATAAACACTTGTGCCATCGCGTCGCTTATCTCATCGCATCGCAAATCGCAGTTTATTTATGTGGAATTATGTTTATGTGTGTTATATTTGTTTATGTTATGGTTATAATCGCTATCGCAACGCTCTCACACGCTCGAATATCTAAATCGCACTATCACATCAATTATAACGCTTAATATAATTATCTAATACAAACCGAATCGCCAAACGAACTCTTAACGCGAATAACCAAACAAAGCTTGACCATTAGGTCAAATTCGGCCGAACTTGTATATAACAAGTTCGCCCGAACTTGCCTAGGCTACCTAAACTCATCACAAACCATAAGTCTGCCCGGACTTGTCTTAAAACTCAGCAAAACCAACAAGTTCGCTAGAACTTGTAACAAGTTGGCCCGAACTTGATTTTGCTCACTCCATTCTCACTCCACGTATAAATACTCAGCTCCTCCCTCTCATTTGAACTTGCTGCAAGTTCGCCTGGAGCTCCCCAAAACCAAAAGCCTTGTTTTCTAAGTAAGATTCAACCCGTTTTCAACTACAACAACGTTTTACAATGATTTTGCACAAGGCTTTGCCTTCGTTTTCGTCAAATACTTTTGTTTATTCGGACTAATGACGTAAGTTTCGTTCACTTTTGAGTGGAACGAGGCGTTGTCAAGCAAGATCTCATAGACGGAAGCACAAGGACGAAATCGTCACTTCACACAAGCTGGACTAACCCGTACGAATCTTCAAATTCGCCCCGATTAGCCTGAGTTTTTGTAAAATGGCTAAACTCGCTCCAAAAGACCTCTCCAGCCTAAGTTTTACTCAGTGGCTTAAGGTTGGAAGGATGGACACTCGATTTCCTCAGCAAACGACGTGAAAACTCATGATTTGGATGCCAAAACAGTCAAGTTCGCTCGGATTACATCAAGTTCGCTCGAACTTGTCACCAGAATGGTGACTAAGTTCGCCCGAACTTGACCAAAACTTCAACATTTCACACAAGTTCGCCCGAACTTGTCCAATTCTCAAGAGAATTAGATAAGTTCGCCCGAACTTGTCTAGTTTCACAGGAAACATGACAAGTTCGCCCGAACTTGTGTCCTCAGTAAGCAAAAACAGGTCAAGTTCGCTCGAACTTGTACCAAATGGTACAAGTTCTCCCGAACTTGTCTAGTGCTCTCTCACCCGTTAACGGTTTCAGCATTCGGAAGACTGATGCACTTCTGTTCGCTTACAGGCTGATCCGGCGCTCTCCCCAACTCATCGCAGATCTCTCATCTCTCCTAAAACGCACCCATAGTGAGTATACTTGTACCCCTTTTACGCTTAAACGCACTTTTGGGTGTCACATATGTTCCTATATCAAATCACATCACACGAATCTCAAATGCTTATTCGCAACCCACTGTTACATGATTATACGTGAAATCTGCTGAATTGTATGTATTGCTTGATTTCTTGTACGCCACCCTTAACATGATAGTATACTAGAGGTTGACCCACCACCCGGAGGCCCGGGGTTGTTAAGGCTCGCATTTTACATTTCTCATTTATTTTCTATTTTAGGATGTGGACACTTGTTCGCATGCCTCGATCAATCGCGGTTTGTTGGTTTGCTTGAATCTAAGTAGTTACATCATTCACATTAATTATGTATGTCATGCGGTGTATGTTAAATGCTTTTATATCTATTATGTACGCTAAACTTGTATGCCCACCTTTACTTAATTGTATTGACGTTTAATTTTAACATATGTGGCAGGTTGAGGATATTGCTATGGACGCTTAGATTAGGTTTTGCTTTAGAAAAATCATGTAATAAAAATCTAGGGAAGTTCGAATCGGATGTATGTTTAAGAGATTTGCTTAATATTATAATAATTATTTTAGATCTTATTGTTTAATAGTATGGGATGTTAAACGTTTAGATAATATCGCTTAATAGTTGTTATGATGTCTCTTGAGCAATCTGGTTCGCCTAGTGCTGCGCCCCGATGATTCCGCCATCGGTTGGGGTGTGACATATTGGTATTAGAGCCATAACTATAGGGAATTAGGTAGAATTGCCATGTTCGACATAGTCTACAGTCTAAGTACCCAATTTGACCAAATCTTTGACTTAAATGCTTAAACTACTTGCCTTTCCTAAGGCTAATACAATATACACGCTTGGAACGCTCGTACCACACAAAACGAGTGATCAAGTCGAGATTAGGTGTGAAAACCAAGAACTCTCGATGAGATCATTCACTCCGCGCATTCTCTACGCAAGATTTTGATTTGAGGTGAATACGTGCAAAATATGTGTAATGCCTCGCGTTTCCATGCTTTCTATTTTTAGCAAGCGCGTGTTGTATTTCTATTTTTGGAAACCTTGTATCTCGTAATTATTCTTCGTTGTAAACCATTGTAATCCGAGACTTGAATCATAATGGAAAATCATATTTTATTCATGTTATACTTAGTCATAATCATTTCATACTTATACATTCAAACATGTAACACATACTTGTGATATTCGTAAAACGTGTGATGTGACATACATACATTATACGGTACTTATACATGATACATATATACAATCATACATGTTTATAATTGTTCTTGCGAAAAACTGACTTAAAACCCCCTGAAAATGCACTTTTTATGCTTAAAAACACCCCAAACCCCTAAATATAGACCCAGGGGGCTGTTTTGCCAAAAATGAAGCTTATCCCAGCCTCTCGTGGTCCGCCAGCGTGTCCTCCTTCCCTTCTCGCGGCCCGCCAGCCATCCATTTCGGCAGAAAGTTGATTTTGGCTCATTATTGGTCAATTTTGGTGCACAAGGATTGTGCTTCTTGCATTAATCACCCACCTAACTAACCCTAATCACCTCATATAAAATCCAACCCATTCCCACACTTCCTCCACTTTACAAACACTCTAATCTCACTCTCTAACACTTGAAATCAGTTGGTAAACTCAGAAATTGAGCAGAAAGTTCAAGGCTCTCAAAGTGAGTTCTAGCTCACTTCTACTCCACCTTTCTCATTGTTTCTTCTTCCTTAGCACTTGGGACACCTCTAGGATTGTTTCCTTAGGTTATTCCATGGAAAACCTAGATGGAACACCTTTATATTGAGGTTGAAGTGCAAGGAATTTTCTGTTTTAAACAAAATACTTTCAAAAACTTATGTTTTCTTCAAACCATCCTAGTGTTCTTGAGCTCCTAATCAATCTTGTGATTAAGGAGACTAACCTAGGTTGTTAAACATGTAAATAGGAGTATTTAAACACTCCGAACTTTCTGTTTTCAAGGAGCTTTTAGCTCACAAGTGATGCAAGTTTAGGACTTGTTCATGTGTGTCCACCTTGGTTAGCTTGGGCTATCCTAAACCTTTTGAGACCACACATCACTTGATGTTTTTCATCAAGATCCCAAGCTAGTTTGCTAGACCTAAAGTGTCACAATCCCACATAGTCGTTGACCATTGTCCTCGTGTGCTCTTCGGGTTGATTTACACTTGGCTACTTGGTATCTAGATGACACCATATTTACATTTTGTACATTAAGTTCTTGAACCCTCCTTATCATCTATGGTGACTTGTGTAGTGGTGAACAAACCTAGAGGTTCCTAAGTGGTTGGTTAATCCTCCCACCTCCTACTTGACTTACTTGATACCAGGTACCAAAGTGGACGATTTATCCTCCAACCTCTTACATGACTATATGACTAATTATATGTATAAACTATATAATAAACTTAGAAGCCGAACCCTGACAAATGACTAAGTGAATCATTGTCAAGCTAATAAGTTTCATCACTATAGTATGTAGTTCCTTGTCACGATTCTAATATGTCTTGAACCTATGAAAACATATTCAATCCTTAGGGACTTACTATAGTGTCATTGACAAGTGCTATGTCTAGTGACTACTTTCCATGTTGTAATACTTTTCCATACTTTACTTTTACAATTTCCCGAATACTCCAAATCCACCATTAACTCGTTACTCATACGCCTCCTTTCCTCTTGTAAGATAACTCGGCGTTTCCTCCCACGAATCAACCACTTCACGGAATTGTTCAAGTGTAGAAAAGACCGAAAAACAAACCGTGAGTATACTCGAATCCCCCTTTCCGTTTAAACACTTTGGGGTGTAACATGTTTACGTATCAAAACAACACAAAACTTATGCTTTATTACTTGCACAAAACAATCCAATATACATGAACGCTTGATACTTATGTGATGCTTGTACTAGGGGTTGAACGTATGTGATACTATAGACATTAGCTTATTTTGAGCCTCCATTTGACATGTATAGCGCTATAGGAGTAACACACCGCCTGTGAACGTTTGGTCATGTTGAATTATTTATACTAGTTGCGCAAACAGAGGGTTGACTAAAATATCACATGACTAGTATATGCTCGTATGTATTCTTAGTTGCCATGTGGATTTGTTTAAACCTATGTCTATACTTATGCTATACTCAAACTTGTATACTCGCCTTTGCTTTTGCATTGAACTCATATTTTAAACATGTTACAGGATGAGAAGATCATGCTATGAAAAAAGTAGCGATTGACGCTAGATACACACATAGACGTTAGGTTTATTATTGTTGTATCAATTTTGTTATGTTGTAATTTGTCAAACTTGTTGTATTGTCGTATTTCCTTGAATTATGTTGTACTTGACAATTTTATTATGAAATGAAATTTTGTTTGATTAAATATATGTCACCTATTAGCGTTATGATGCTTTTGAATGATTTGTTCGTCTCATCCCGATGTTTCCGCCATCGATTGGGGTGTGACAATATGTGCTTACGTGCTTATGTGACTATGTGCTTACGTGCTTATGTGCTTACGTGCTTATGTGCTTACGTGTTATATGCTTATGTGGATACGTGCTTACGTGGTTTTGTGCTTGTATGAATAATAATAATAATGATAATAATAAATATTTTAAACATAAACCTATTATAATCGAATCTCATCTAATCTAAACCTTCGTGTAGATGTCTTTAGTGGGATCACACACGAGGAGGAACACCCAGTTAGATGTCTTTAGTTGGATCACACACGAGGAGGAACATCCAGCGTAACAACGCTGATAAGCGCATCGTTTCATTGGTAGCCAAGCAAATGGCTAAATTTATCCCTCAGATCGTCAGTGAGACCCACGCTGCCAGCAGCAACTCATCAGTTGATTCGAAATCCGACGCGCCTAAGTCCTCCTTCAGCTTTAAGCAATTCAAAGCATGTGGACCTCTTACTTTCTTAGGCACTGAAGGACCAAGCGCCATGTTCCACTGGTTTGATGCTATCGAGGTCACGTTCCCTCAGAGTGGATGTCCAGAACCCCCTCGCACCATCAACGCTAACCGGCATGTTCCAGTCCAGGGCTCTCAACTGGTGGACCGCGGAGCGTAACAAATGGGGAAACAACGAAGCCTACAGACTCACGTGGGAGGAACTTAAGGCAATCATGATCAATGAATTATGTCCTCCCAATGAAGTCCAGAAGTTGGAGAACGAGTTTTGGGGAATTAAGCAAGACGGACCCGACAATGCTGGTCTAACAGCTCGTTTCAAGCAGTTGAGCATTATTTGTCCCGGTCAGGTGGACACTACCGAAAAGGCAGTCAAGAAATACCTCAACGCTCTGCCTGACTGCATCACTGACTTTGTGCAAGCAGCACGACCTGCTACTATTGAGGAGACCTACCAGCTAGCCGCAGAGATCAATGACAAACGAGTTCAGCCTGGTTAATTTAAGAACAACAAAGTCGCAAACTAGGCCATCACCGAATCAGCAGCTCCTACCGATCAGTCTCGAGAGTCAAAGTCTAGCCGCCGAGGTCGCAAAAGGGAAAACCCGAGCAAGAAATTTGACCTTATGGCACCACAAAACCCTCAGCCGCTCCAGTCTGCTACGCCAAACGCACCTCCAGCAAAGCTTGCATATACTGGCCCTCATCCTTTGTGCTCAAAGTGCACTTATCATCATGCGGTTGGAGGCAATTGCCGTTTCTGTACCAACTGCAACATCTACGGCCACTTTACTGTCAGTTTCCGTTCAGGCCCTCGTCAGTCAGCTCCTCAGGCTCCAACAACACCAGCTTTACCAGCTCCTCCTCAGGCCAATTAGCAGCCAGCTCCAAGAGCACGTGCCTGTTACACGTGCGGAGACCCGAACCACTTCAGTAATGTCTGCCCAAACAAACCTGTGAAGCGGGAACAGCAGCAGCAGTAGCCACAGCCACCACAGCCTCAGCAGCAGCAACCACAGGCTGCGCGTGGACGAGCCTTCAATCTCAATCATCGCCAGGCTCAGAACGACAACAATGTTGTCAACGGTACGTTCCTTGTTAATGGTACTTATGCTTCATGTTTATTTGATACTGGTGCCGATAATTGTTTTGTATCGTTAAAATTCGAAAAGGTTTTAAAATGTAAACGCGCTAAACTCCCAAAGAGTTTCGATGTTGAAGTCGCCATCGGAAAAAACCGTTACCTTTAATTCCGTCCTATGTGGTTGTACTCTCGATCTCAACAGCCACACCTTCTCGATCAATCTCATACCTATGCAGTTAGGTAGCTTCGATATCATAGTAGGCATGGTTTTTCTTCGTGAAAATCATAGTGAAGTTGTTTGCTTCGATAAAATGATTCGCTTTTCTCTCTAAAACGGTGATCAACTCCATGTTTACGGTGAAACTCCCTCAAAGAAGTTGATGCTATTGTCATGCACTCGAGCACACAAATGTATGCGAAAGCAATGTGTTGCTTTCCTAGCCCACATCGTGAACCTGGAGAAAGAAAAGAAAACCTTTAAAGACGTCCCCGTTGTTCATGAATTTCCTAAGGTCTTTTCCGAAGATTTACCCGGCTTACCCCCTACTCGTGATGTTGAATTCCATATCAATTTGATTCCCGGTGCTACTCTCATTGCTAAAGCTCCTTATCGTTTCGCACCATCCGAAATGCGCGAGCTATCTAGCCAACTTCAAGAGCTTCTTGATAAAGGTTTCATACGCCCGAGCACTTTGCCATGGGGCACACCCGTTCTTTTTGTGAAAAAGAAAGAAGGGACATTCCGAATGTGCATCGATTATCGTGAAGTTAATAAGCTTACGATAAAGAACCGTTATCCTTTTCCTCGAATCGATGATTTATTTGATCAGCTTCAAGGTGCTACTTGTTTCTCTTAGATCTACTTGCGTTCCGGCTATCATCAGTTACGTGTGTTAGAAGAAGATATTCCGAAAACCGCCTTTCGTACTCGTTACGGCCATTTCGAATTCGTGGTCATGCCCTTTGGTCTTACAAATGCACCTGCGGTCTTCATGGATTTGATGAATCGTGTGTGTAAAGCTTTCTTAGATCGTTTCCTCATTGTGTTTGTTGATAACATACTGATTTACTCGAAGTCGAGAGACGAACACGCGCACCATCTCTGTTTAGTTCTCGAACTTCTCCAAGGTAATCTCCTTTATGCTAAGTTCTCTAAATGTGAATTCTGGCTCAAAGAAGTCCAATTTCTCGGCCACATCGTTAATAGTCAAGGAATTCACGTCGACCCTGCAAAGATTGAAGCTGTCAAGAGTTGGATTACGCCGGAAAATGCATCTGAAATCCTTTCCTTTCTTGGATTGGCGGGTTACTACCGTCGATTCATCGCCGACTTTTCGAAAATCGCCATTCCGCTTACCGCTTTAACTCATAAGGATAAACCTTTCGTTTGGGGTTCCAAACAAGAGGAAGCCTTTCAAACTCTCAAGCGTATGCTATGCAACGCTCCCGTACTCGCTCTACCCGACGGGAACGACGACTTCGTTGTTTATTTTGATGCCTCTAATCTTGGTCTTGGTTGTGTTCTTATGCATGTAACATCCCATTTTCGGGTGTATTTATAAAATGTTATTATTATTATTATTATTATTATTCGTTGGGGATTATTTACAAAGGAAAATAATTCGACGAGTAGTAATATATATTAGTTAGGTATATTTTAGTAATACAGGTCGAGAAATGCGACTAGTTTGGTTCAAGGCATGACTCATCGAAAGTTGAAGGGCTATTGTTGTAAAAATCGAACTTGAGGGGGGTAAATTGTAAAAAATCTAAAGTTCAATGTATAAATAGGCTCTTTGAGCTCATTTGTATCAGAATTTTAGCTAGTTAGAGAGAGAAAGAAAAGAGATAAGGCTAGAGAGAGGAAGTGGTGGCCGGTGGCGGCGGTCCGGTGGTGGTTCGTGTGGCCGGATGCGTCCGGAGTTACGGGCTTCACCCTGTAACCATTTCTCGATGATAAGACTGCAATGGTAAGCTCTTTTTCTCAAAAATCTTACGTTAAAGTCATTTTTAGATGTCGAAAAGTTAGATTCATCTATGTGATTTTCGTTTTATTTGAGCGGTCTAAAAGAAGTGGCTGGTATTGGATAACCAACCGTTGGATCGAGCCCAAATTTGGATAGTAGATTTTGACACAATAATGTTAACATCCAATGGTTGGAAATGCAAAATGTGTTCCGGAGGTAGGTGATTTACAGCTCAAATCGCAGTTGTTTGAATTTTCGGAACTGAAAATGCAGCCGTAAAGGTTGGGTTATTCCAGGAGATCCGACCGTTGGATTGAGCTAAGATTTTGACAGTAGCTTTTGAAGACATGGACCTTCTATCCTACAAAAGAAAATTCCGATCAGGTGTTGGTAAGTATGGTTTTGAAACTGATCAGTTTGTAACAGTTTGTTTATGCAAAAATCAGGAACTTGATGCATGGATGGTTTAATGGAGTTTTATATGAAATCCGAGACTGTAGAAACGTTTGTGATGCAAAAATAGACACAACTACATAAGTGGATCTTGTTGCATGTCGGTTACAAGAAAATCCGCGTATACAATCAATTACGTTTTCCTACAGGCAAAGGTGAGGGGTTTATATCTGTTTTGGTATGAGTTGTTACTTTCAGTTTTATTAAGATTATGAACACGTAACATATGCTACTTTATTGTACTTATTGAAAGTCCATTATGAACGATAAAAACTAAGGTCATGTAGGTCAATTATTTGATAAGGAAGTATGGTATTTCATGTAATAATTCATTGGCCATATGGGTTAAATATTCAAGGAAAGTTGAAGTGTTAAGATGTTGTGTTTGGAATCCATTTGGTTAAATTGGATTGATCACTCAACATAAAAATCATCTTGAAAGTCGTATGGAATAACACGTATGTACTAAAATGAAAGTTTAGAATATATTACTGTATGTGTGTTGAATCATCGTGTTGAGGTACAAGCATGAGTAGGGAACCGTTTATGATTTAAATGCTCATGGTTGTGAATTCTGACTCTTGGATATATGTTAAGATGAATTAGCAAGTTCAGGTATGCGTGATGGGAATTTATTCATGAAGATTTGAACGCAGTAACAAACTAGTCACGCATTCGATTTTGTTTAGCAATGATAAGTAAGTCTCCAACACTTAATGTTAGTACAGGTATGGATATTTGACAAATAACGGTTGTGACGAAGTAACAAATGTACGTATAGAACACTTAAAACCCTCACTTAGCTTTGCTAATTCAGATTGTGATGATCGATGTCCACAGGTTCACAGGTCTAGTCAAATCTGAGATTGAAGACTGGGTCTGAAGATTTGGTTGTACGAGTCACGCAAGGATGGATGATTCATTAAATAGGTTATAAACACCATTTACAAAGAAAGAAGTGTAACGCCTAGATACTTATTTAAAAGATTTATGTTAGGATATATGTTGTTTGTGTGTATTAGTAAAAAAAATTGGGATCGTTTTTCCGCTGCTAATTAAACGGTTAAATCTTGTTTTCAATCTAGGGCGTTACAAGTTGGTATCAGAGCCTAGGTTTGAAGGAAATCAAGTACGAAGAGATAAGTACTTGAACTCAAACCTATGTGCTCTTGGGACAAAGAAACCGTACAATCCAAGAATTCGATCAAAGATCCAAAGGTAGAATTAAATGTAAGCATGTACCTATGAATCCAGCATGAGACGTAGTGCTTGAACTCGAACCGAAAGCTCATGCAAAAGTGTGTGTTTTCTCCAAGGCGTCGTTCAAGTAAGTGTCTTTTAAGTTTTAGTAATTATGTATAACTGATAATGTTACGGGAAGTTACGGGATGTTAAGGGAATGTTACAGGGTGCCACGGGGTATTACGGGAAGTTATGGGTCAGTTCGGGTTAGAAATGGACTTGGAAATGAGTGTTGCAAGCCAAAACAAATGAAAATAGCGTCGGCAACACAGAGGGGGCGTCGCCAACGCCCCTGTGGCATCGCCGACGCTGCTCGATGTCCGACGCGTTATTTTGCTGTCTATGCCAAATTCTGGCGACGCGAAGATGCAAGGGGCGTCGCCGACGTGATCATGGTCGTCGCCGATGCCGCCTGCAGGCCTGGATCTTCGTTTTTGTTTATTTTTCACACCACGAGTCCCGTACCCCCTAAAACCTGTCCCGTGGCCCATTAGAACCCTGAAAAAAATGATAAAAACAGATAAAAAGCCATGTGACTCGAATTATGCAATGATGTTATGCCTCAAGAACATTGAGTGAAACCAAGTACACATCAGTAAGTACTTGAAGTTAAACTTGCGTGCTCTTGTGACTCGGAACTCATACAGTCCGAGACTCGATCAAGACCCAGAGGTAAAACCGAATGTAACATGTATATGTATTACACTTATATGAAGGAACTAACTGTGTGGTATGTATAAGGGTGAGCTTGGATAAATACGAAGGATGATCCAAGGATGCGATCTTGAGCAAGCACTAAAGCATGTGACTGGACTATCGGATCTCAGGTACACAACTTAAATAAACGGGGTACCGGTGTTGGAAAAAAAATCTCCCACGAGAAGGCAAATGTTAAACAAAGGTCTTATAGATGATACACGAACTGAAACCCACATCTACAGGCATAAGGTGATGATTATCATGATAGCACAAGGCTAGCATGTGGATTGCGTACCTGGCCAGTACGCAAGAAACATATGAAACTTGTGACGCCATGATAATCATCACATGTATGTTCGGTAGAACTTGAAAGTAAGTGACCGTGCAGGTAAAAGGAGTTGTAAGACTCTCAAGAAAATGAAGGTATTCTATAAGAATGAAGGGTTTAAATCCGTAGGTGAGTACGGATTAAACACGTAAGAAAGGAATGTAAGAATGAAAGGTTTGAATCCAATGACAAATTCAAACATAAAAGAATGCAAAGTACAAAGGAAAGATAATATCCATAGGTAAGGACGGATCGAACGTATATGAATGTAAGGTTTGAATCCGTAGTTAAGTATGGATCAAATGTATGTGAATGAAAGGTTTGAATCCGTATGCAAGTACAGATCAAACATGTAAGAATGAAAGGTTTGAATCCGTAGGTAAGAACGGATCGAACGTATACAAATGTAAGGCTTGAATTCGTAGGTAAGTATGGATCAAACATGTCTGAATGAAAGGTTTGAATCCGTATGTAAGTACGGATCATACGTATATGAATGAGTGGTTTAATTCGTAGGTAAGTTCAAATCAAACGTGTACGAATGAAAGGTTTGAATCCATAGGTGAGTATAGATAAACGTATATGAAAGAAATGTTTAAATCCGTAAGTAAGTACGGATCAAAAAGGGGTTTGAATAAAAGGTTGAATCCAAAAATACGTAGGGATTGAAGGGGAATGAATGAGTGAATACGTTACCCTCTTTACCTAAGGTAGGCATGAACGTTATAAGTATGTGGTGTTAGTAACTTAGTCGAGATACGCATGTTGCGTGACTCACATAATGCATATATACCTAACGCATATATGAATATGAGTAGAGATATGTTATGGCTAATTATGGGGAATAATTGAGGAAAGCTAGTTAGGAAGGTATTGACAGTTAAACACGTTAAATCGATAAGTATAATGCAAATATGAATAAGATTGCATGAAATAAGCATCCCAATTGGAAATTGTTGGTAGGTCATGTAAATTATCTTGAATGAAAAGGGAATAGAATGTAATTACATGTTTATTCATGCTAATAACTGACTCATTACAGTCGGGATGACTAACGGGCGAAGACCTGGTCGAATGACCCAATTTTATAAAGGCAAATGAATTTCTGCAAATAAAAAGGATAGGATGGTGATTTTATAAGTGTGCCTTAAATAAAAAGGAAGTATAAATGCGTACTCTAGCCTATAATTAGTAGGATGGGAAAGGGTTGTGACCAAAGGTCACAAATTGGTAAGAAATGAAACAAGGAAGTAGGGTAAGAAAGGGTTATGCCCTAGTTAAAAGGAAGTATAAATGCGCACTTTAGTCTGTAATTATTAGGATGGAAAAGGGTTGTGACCGAAAGTCAAGTGGAAAAGAATTAGCAAAATAACAAATGAAACGCAAGGGTCCAACGTAGGAAATGTAAAATATGTATAATGGGTCTGTATGAAATGGGATATTGTGAAAGAACTCTTAAATGGTCTACTGAAAGTTAACCGTTATGGAATGTAAGGTATAGGTTTAATAGTTGATTTTGTATATACGAATGGTAGGATTCTTGTTGTAATGAAACCAATAGAATTGGTAATATGATGACCTCATGTTGAAATTAGGGTTGTGGATAATTGAAACCAAGCCAGGTGAGGCTTGGGCTCAGAATGAAGCAAGTAACCCGACTTACTATTTCTTAATGCTATGAAAGCAAGTTTAGTAGGGTTTGTTGAATAGAACTTGGTAAATTGAATAATACTGGTCGTACAAATGAATAGTAGTTATGGCATAAACATATGAATGTTGACGTTCAAAGGTCAACATAGGAATGATTTTCAACTCAGAATGGTGTTATTGGGAGGAATCTCAAATCCTTGAATAGAAATTTTGTGTTATGTATATATTCGTATGAAAAACCTGAGCAACTTGCTTATGTATGTATTGTAAGTACTACATAAAATGCACTAACGAATAAATAACATCAATAAGATTACTTCAAATTAACCCTAAAAGGGGCATGTGTAGAAGTTGAAACAGTCAGTGACTATAATTGTGGTCTAACCTTGAGTCATTAAGAATGAGATATCAGATATGTTATGGTAACGTTACCAATTATTAGAATGCATTTCTAATATGCGTTTATCAATAACTTAACTGTATATGTGTTAAGGTAAGTGACTTGTGAACTAAACTTTATAGTTGATATATTCATGTTTATGCATAAATGTGGAATGGGAAACAAGAATGAATCAATAATTTATACCATGATAAGGTTATGTAATGTTAGTTAGTGGGCATGAATGGTTCACCATGCAACAATGTAAGTAGTTGGAATAATCGGGTCAACGATGATGTAGATGACCTTTAAGATTGTTAATATGGAAGTCGGGTTAAACACACACGGTAGGTGAATGATGGGAATGATTACAAGTCCTTGTAATTCCCTGAAAAAAAACTAAATTTATAATTGAGAGTTGTGGGGATTGAAAACGGAGTTCAGAATCAAAAGCAGTGCTTAAAACGCAAACCCCGAAGGATGTGAGCGGCAAGTGGCGCAACTTTGCACCCTTGACAGCCTTACGACTCTGATATGCGTCGCAGGGGGTGTAAGGTGCGCCCCTGCCTGTGTTTTTCCTCCAAAATGGTCCCAAGTGATGGAAGATCATGTGTAGAACTTATGTAGCTTAAAACTGGGAATTGAGACCTTGTTTGAGTGCGAATTAAGTTGAAAGCAATAGTTACATAAGACCTTATACATGATATACCATTTGGTCAGTAGAGTTGTCACACGTTGATTGATTGTGGAATTAGAACGGTATGTATAGATGTATAAATATTCGTGTATGTATGACATTAATATTTTGTGAATTTACGACATTATGTATAGAATGATTCTAGGATCTTAACCGTCATGTTGGTTATAGTAATTACACGACAAGAGATAGAATGTTGGGTTATGATAACACGTACGTGGGATTTATATGCACGTATGTATTTTTAATGTTGTTGACCTCATTATAAGAGTATACCATGTCACTAACAGGGCTAATGTGGTAGACTGAACTGAAAAATATATCGGAATGGAATAAATGTTTGAGCACCGCATATGGAATGCGATTGGCCATTTCATGAAAGATATCGAGCATGTGTTTTATTTTAACCTCATAAGGAAATGGTATCCAGAAGGTAATAGTAAACATACTTTTGAAAGGATCAGGTTACGGGGAGGAAACCTCTTTTAACGGGGGGTAGACTTGTAACATCTCATTTTCGGGTGTATTTATAAAATGTTATTATTATTATTATTATTCATTGGGGATCATTTACGAAGGAAAAGAATTCGACGAGTAGTCATATATATTAGTTAGGTATATTTTAGTAATACACGTCGAGAAATGCGACTAGTTTGGTTCAAGGCATGACTCATCGAAAGTTGAAGGGCTATTGTTGTAAAAATCGAACTTGAGGGGGGTTAATTGTAAAAAGACTAAAGTTCAATGTATAAATAGGCTCTTTGAGCTCATTTGTATCATAATTTTAGATAGTTAGAGAGAAAGAAAAGAGATAAGGCTAGAGAGAGGAAGTGGTGGCCGGTGGCAGCGGTCCGGTGGTGGTTCGTGTGGCCGGATGCGGCCGGAGTTGCGGGTTTCACCCTGGAACCATTTCTCGATGATAAGACTGCAATGGTAAGCTCTTTTTCTCAAAAATCTTAAGTTAAAGTCGTTTTTAGATGTCGAAAAGTTAGATTCATCTATGTGATTTCCGTTTTATTTTGTGCGGTCTAAAAGAAGTGGCCAAATTTGTATAGTAGCTTTCTAACGCAGTAATGTTAACATCCAACGGTTGGAAATGCGAAATGTGTCCCGGAGGTAGGTGATTTACTGCTCAAATTGCAGTTGTTTGAATTTTTAGAACTGAAAATGCAGCCGTAAAGGTTGGGTTATTCCAGGAGATCCGATCGCTGGATTGAGCTAAAATTTTGACAGTAGCTTTTGAAGACATGGATCTTCAATCCTACTAAAGGAAATTCTGATCAGGTGTTGGTAAGTATGGTTTTGAAACTGATCAGTTTGTAA
Source organism: Scalesia atractyloides (assembly GCA_947069175.1). NCBI lineage: Eukaryota > Viridiplantae > Streptophyta > Magnoliopsida > Asterales > Asteraceae > Scalesia > Scalesia atractyloides. Next base: position 73,298,389 of record CAMTDV010000024.1, read on the forward strand.
CAGTTTGTTTATGCGAAAATCAGGAACTTGATTGTGATGCATGGATGGTTTAATGGAGTTTTATATGAAATTCGAGACCGTAGAAACGTTTGTGATACAAAAATAGACACAAATACATAATTAGATCTTGTTGCATGTCGGTTACAAGAAAATCCGCGTATACAATCAATTACGTTTTCCTACGGGCAAAGGTGGGGGGTTATATCTGTTTTGGTATGAGTTGTTACTTTCAGTTTTATTAAGATTATGAACACATAACATATGCTACTTTATTGTACTTATTGAATGTCCATTATGAACGATAAAAATTAAGGTCATGTAGGTCAATTATTTGATAATGGAAGTATGGTATTTCATGTAATAATTCATTGGTCATATGGGTTAAATATTCATGGAAAGTTGAAGTGTTAAGATGTTGTGTTTGGAATCCATTTGGTTAAATTGGATTGATCACTCAACATAAAAAATCATCTTGAAAGTCGTATGGAATAACACGTATGTACTAAAATGAAAGTTTAGAATATTACTATATGTGTATTTTGAATCATCGTGTTGAGGTACAAGCATGAGTAGGGAACCGTTTATGATTTAAATGCTCATGGTTGTGAATTCTGACTCTTGGATATATGTTAATATGAATTAGCAAGTTCAGGTATGCGTGATGGGAATTTATTCATGAAGATTTGAACGCATTAACAAACTAGTCACGCATTCGATTTTGTTTAGCAATGATAAGTAAGTACTCCAACACTTAATGTTAGTACAGGTATGGATATTTGACAAATAACGGTTGTGACGAAGTAACAAATGTACGTATAGAACACTTAAAACCCTCACTTAGCTTTGCTAATTCAGATTGTGATGATCAATGTCCACAGGTTCACAGGTCTAGTCAAATCTGAGATTGAAGATCGGGTCTGAAGATTTGGTTGTACGAGTCACGTAAGGATGGACGATTCATTAAATAGGTTATAAACACCATTTCTAGATAATTCTTTAAAAGATTTATGTTAGGATATATGTTGTTTGTGTGTAATAGTAAAAAAAAATTGGGATCGTTTTTCCGCTGCTAATTAAACGGTTAAATCTTGTTTTCAATCTAGGGCGTTACAATGCAACGAGACAAGGTTATCGCGGATGCGTCTCGACAACTCAAGATCCACGAGATGAATTACACAACCTATGATCTCGAACTCGGTGCAGTTGTTTTTGCATTGAAGATATGGCGACACTACCTTTACGAAACTAAGTGTACGGTCTTCACCGACCATAAGAGCTTACAACACATCTTTAATCAAAAGGAACTGAATATGCGCCAACGCAGATGGGTTGAACTTCTCAACGATTACGATTGTGAGATACGCTACCATCCCGGTAAAGCAAACGCCGTAGCCGATGCTCTCAGTCGACAAAGCTATGTGTATAGTGTTCGTGACTCTCAAGCTTTGAATAATCTTGAAATTCTTATTCGCTCTGCCCAATTCGCTTGTTTTAATGAGAATACCCTGCAGGAAGAAATGAAATGTGGTGCCGAATCCCAACTCGTTGTTAAACCTAATGGTATCTATTATTACCTCGATCATATTTGGATTCCTAGCCGTGATAATCTCCTTGAATTGCTAATGACCGAAGCTCATAAATCTCGATACTCCATTCATCCCGGAGCCGACAAGATGTATCAGCACCTTCTAAGTACTGGTGGCCGGGCATGAAAAAGGATATAGCTTCGTACGTCTCAAAGTGCTTAACTTGTTCGAAAGTTAAAGCCGAACACAAAGGCCCTCTGGCTTGCTCGACCAACCCGAGATCCCAATGTGGAAGTGGGAGAGCATAGCTATGGACTTTATTACGAAACTCCTTCGCACTTCCTCTAGTCACGATAGCATTTGGGTTATCGTTGATCGTCTTACTAAATCCGCGCACTTTATTGCCATACGAGAAGACTTTAAGGTAGAACGATTAGCACGAATCTATACCGACGAAGTCATTTGTCGACACGGGACACCTCGTGACATCATCTCTGACCGCGACGGTCGCTTTACCTCACATCTCTTGGAGACTTTTCAATCCGCTATCGGTACTACACTTAATCTCAGAACCGCCTTTCACCCTCAAACTGACGGTCAGACTGAGCGCACGATCCGCACCCTCAAAGACATGCTTCGTGCGTGTAACATAGATTTCGGTGGTAATTGGGATACGTGTTTACCTTTAATTGAATTCTCGTACAATCATAGTTATCATACCAGCATTCAAATGGCTCCTTTTGAGGTACTGTATGGAAGAAAATGTCGATCGCCTATTGCATGGCACGAGGTCGGAGAAGCACAAATCACTGATCCCGAGCTAATTCAAGAAACAATAGACAAGATCCTCCAAATCAGAGACAATCTTTTGAAAGCTCGGAGTCGCCAAAAGAGTTATGCCGATAAACGCCGCAAGCCCCTATAATTCGAAGTGGGAGATCACGTTCTTCTAAAGGTTGCACCTTGGAAGGGAGTGATTCGCTTCGGAAAAAAGGAACGCTAGCGCCACGTACGTGGATCCCTTTAAGATTCTGGAAAGAATCGGCAAAGTGGTCTATCGACTCGAACTACTGGAGGAACTCAACAACGTCCATCCAACTTTCCACGTGTCAAACCTCAAGAAATGCCTAGCCGAAGAGAATCTCCATGTACCTCTCGAAGATATGCAAATCAATGAGACTCTCCATTTTGTGGAAAAGCCCGTCGAAATCATGGACCGAGAAACCAAGAAACTACGGCGCTCTCGCATCCCTATCGTGAAGGTCCGATGGGAAGGAAAACGCAGTGCTGAGTTCACTTGGGAATTGGAAAGTGACATGAAGGCTAAATATCCGCATCTCTTTGTTACGGCCACTACTTAAATTTCGGGACGAATTTTCCTAAAGTAGGGGAAACTGTAAAAACTCCAAGTTTTCATTGTTAAATTTGGTTTCTTTTATTTCCGTTGTACTCCAAGATTCGTTTATAAGAAAGTTATGTTAACTAATTATGTTGTTTGCAATCATTATCGCATCTAATCGCTTATTAAACGCATCGCTAATTCAATCGCAATCACAAGTAGTTATGCTACTATACGAGCCGAGGGTGTTACGGTTTAACAAACACTTGTTCCATCGCATCGCTTATCTCATCGCATCGCAAATCGCAGTTAATTTATGTGGAATTATGTTTATGTGTGTTATATTTGTTTATGTTATGGTTATAATCGCTATCGCAATGCTCTCACACAATCGAATCGCTAATTCGCACTATCACATCAATTATAACGCTTAATATAATTATCTAATACAAACGGAATCGCCAAATGAACTCTTAACGTGAAATAACCGAACAAAGCTTGACCATTAGGTCAAGTTCGGCCGAACTTGTATATAACAAGTTCGCCCGAACTTGCCTAGGCCACCTAAACTCATCACAAACCACAAGTCCGCCCGGACTTGTCTTAAAACTCAGCAAAACCAACAAGTTCGCTGGAACTTGGTACAAGTTCGTCCGAACTTGATGTCTGCTCACTCCATTCTCACTCCACCTATAAATACTCAGCTCCTCCCTCTCATTTGAACTTGCTGCAAGTTACCCGGAGCTCCTCGAAACCAAAACCCTTGTTTTCTAAGTAAGATTCAACCTGTTTTCAACTACAACAACGTTCAACAACGTTTTACAACGATTTTGCACAAGGCTTTGCCTTCCTTTTCATCAAATCTCTTCTGTTTACGAAAATCTTCATCTTTTTATACAAAACTTCTGTTTTTCACTTAGATCTATGCTTAGATCTGAGTAAAACCTATAAATCATTGATTTTTACACAATATCCGAACTAATGACGTATGTTTCGTTCACTTTTGAGTGGAACGAGGCGTTGTCAAGCAAGATCTCAGATCCGGAAGCACAAGGACGAAATCGTCACTTTACACAAGCTGGACTAACCCGTACGAACCTTCAAGTTCGCCCGGATTAGCCTGAGTTTCTGTAAAATGGCTAAACTTGCTCCAAAAGACCTCTCCAGCCTAAGTTTTACTCGGTGGCTTAAGGTTGGAGGGATGGACACTCGATTTCCTCAGCAAACGACGTGAAGACGCACGATTTGGATGCCAAAACAGTCAAGTTCGCTCGGATTACATCAAGTTCGCTCGAACTTGTCACCATAATGGTGACTAAGTTCTCCCGAACGTGACCAAAACTTCAACATTTCACACAAGAGAAGTAGACAAGTTCGCCCGAACTTGTGTCATCCCCCAGTAATCAAGACAAGTTCGCCCGAACTTGTCTAGTTTCTCAGGAAACATGACAAGTTCGCCTGAACTTGTGTCCTCAGTAAGCAAAAACAGGCCAAGTTCGCCCGAACTTGTCTATTGCTCTCTCACCCGTTAACCGTTTCAACCTTTTGGAAGACTGATGCACTTCTGTTCGCTTACAGGCTGATCCGGCGCTCTCCTCAACTCATCGCAGATCTCTCATCTCTCCTAAAACGCACCCACAATGAGTATACTTGAACCCCTTTTACGCTTAAACGCACTTTTGGGTGTCACATATGTTCCTATATCAAATCACATCACACGTATCTCAAATGCTTATTCACAACCCGATGTTACATGATTATACGTGAAATCTGCTGAATTGTACGTATTGCTTGATTGCTTGTGCGCCACCCTTAACATGATAGTATACTAGAGGTTGACCCGCCACCCGAAGGCCCGAGGTTGTTAAGGCTCGCATTTTACATTTCTCATTTATTTTCTATTTTAGGATGTGGACACTTGTTCGCATGCCTCGATCAATCGCGGTTTATTGGTTTGCTTGAATCTAAGTAGTTACATCATTCATATCTATTACGTATGTCATGCGGTGTATGCTAAACGCTTTTATATCTATTATGTACGCAAAACCTGTATGCTTACCTTTACTTAATTGTATTGACGTTTTATTTTAATATATGTGGCAGGTTGAGGATATTGCTATGGATGCTTGGATTAGGTTTTGCTTTAGAAAAATCATGTAATAAAAATCTAGGGAACTTCGAATCGGACGTTATGTTTAAGAGATTTTGCTTAATATTATAATAATTATTTTGGATCTTATTGTTTAATAGTATGTGATGTTAAACGTTTAGATAATATCGCTTAATAGTTGTTATGATATCTCTTGAGCAATCTGGTTCGCCTAGTGCCGGACCCCAATGATTCCGCCATCGGTTGGGGTGTGACAGGGGGTGATTCAGTAGTGGTGGTGGTTTCAGCGATGGCTTGGTGTGCATGCTTCGTGGAGACCTTGTCATAAGCCCCATAACGAATGCAATTGTGGCTCATTTCAACCGTGATGCTATAAGCATCTTCGAGGGTTTTGGGGCTAGCGGCAGCGACGTGGTTCGCTAAAACAGGCGAGAGGCAACAAATGAGTTTGGCGATTGCCTTGGGGACGGTATCCACTTGCCCAGGGCAAAGGATACTCAACTGTTTGAAGCACGCGATCAATCCTTCAGCGTCGCTCCCCTGTTGGGTGAGATTCCAGAATTCGTTTTCGAGTTTCTCGGTCTCGTGAGGAGGACAAAATTGGTCCTTCATGAGCTGCCTTAGCTCTTCCCAAGGTAACGTGTGGGCTGCTTCATTGCCACGTTTGTTTCTCTCAGTGGTCCACCACTCGAGGGCTCTCTCACGAAAGACCCCTATGGCGTTCAAGGTTCGGAGCTTATCAGAGCATCCGTTTTGCAAATAGGTGAGTTCGATCGCGTCGAACCAGTTCATCGTGGCGGTAGCGCCATCATTACCAGTGAATTCCATGGGCTTACAAGCCATGAACTGTTTGAACTGGAACGTTGCTTTGGGAGGGTCCACCTTTGAGTCAACGGAGGATTTGGGGGTTTAATAGATGGTTTGGATTTGGCTTACGATGTTGGGGATAATCTTAGCCATCTGCTCGGTCATTTGTTCCGCGACTAACCCTACCAATTCCTGCTTGGAGATAGAGTCCCCTTGGTTCTTTGAACCCTTCTTGGAACCCTTGGATTTCTTTGAAAAACTTGGAGAAGACATCTAGGGTTGAAATAGAAAGGAAAAGGGATGAGACTTGATCAAAATGTAAAAATATAAGTTTTGCATGTATAAGTATGGGTAATTTACGTATGTTGCATGTATTTAGCGAGTATGTTGATGCATATGTATGTTGCCTACGTCATCGTATAATATCGAGTCTGTATTTAGGAGTGAAATGTCGAAGTTAATGTATGTAAAGGAGCAAGTTCGCCCGAAATTGTCATGGTTTGGACAAGTTCGCCCGAACTTGTCATGGCTAGGAAAAGTTTGCCCGAACTTGTCCATGACATGGTTCAAGCGAACTTGTAACCCTATATATATGTGTCTTGTGATTATTTGTAAGATCCATTGTTGCCTATGCAAACAGATTCCGCATGTTTACCTTAGGTTTGCCAAATTAGTGCCTGAACGATCCATACAACGGACCTACAAGTGGTATCAGAGCAGGATTGACCTAATTTGAAGACATTGGACATAGAACATCTCATTTTCTACTCATTTCTTTCTTTTTAAACTTTTCTTGGACATTTCACGGACAAAATGGAATGATTTTCAAGTATAATACGTAAAATCCATAATAGTAAAACCCTTGAAAGTTTCAGACCTTAAAACAAACAAATTCATGTCAAAAATGTGAAAAACCCATGTTGGATAACACCATTTTGCACGAACTTGTTACACAAGTTCGCCCGAAGTTTGCATAAAATCATACTTTTTGTGTTTTTTTATCAACTTCGCGCAAAGTTGACCAGAAATTATGAAAGATTTTCAATCATGTTCGCCCGAACTTGTTAAAAAGTTGAATTTTTTTCTGAAAATTGCAAAAGTTCGCTCGAACTTTATTAAAGAGAGAAATATGTGAAATCTTGTTACAAGTTCGCCCGAACTTGTTAAAAGTGAAACTTTTTGAATTCTTGAAACAAGTTCGCCCGAACTTGTTAAGTAGCTGATTTTCAGAAGTTGTTACAAGTTCGCCCGAACTTGTTCAAAGGTTCAAAGGCATGAAAATTCTGAAAAACATCTCAGACATTATATATCGTTAGATTCATATTGATGAGACGATTTTAAAGATATAATCGGGTAAAAACAGTTTCGAAAAATTTAAACGTTTTTAGCAAACCTATACGTGAAAATTGTCGATTAAAAGGTTGAATTTTGCATAAAATTTATGAAAACAAAATTTTTGGTCGGAAATGGAAGATATTAATTTTGAAAAAATGAATGAATGGAAAGAGGATCCTGGCTATTTGAATTCTCCTGAACATTTAACTATTTGGATTAAAAGATTTGAGAATTTTAAATGTAAAAAGGATGAATATGTGAACGATCTGATAGATTGATTTTATGTCATGGACAACAAGTTATACGAGTTTTATAATGTGTTTCGATTCCAGTGTCATGAAAAATTTTTAAATTTTACAGATGCATTACCATCAGAGTGGGATGGTTATTCGAAAGAATTACTAAAGGAGCCTGGTTTGTCAATACATAAATTTTTGAAAAAAATTAAGGATCATATTCCTGTAATTGAAAAAATGAATGTTTCAAAACATAAGAAGGAATGTATAATCAGTTATCAAGGAAATGATCTGGAAATGCAAAGTTTAAATGTTCAGATAAAGAAAGAAAGAAGTACAGTGCCGGGGAACTGTGAAGAAAAGGTTTCAAGTACATCTACAAATGAGTCTTCAAGTTCTAAACCAATCTGCCCAGTCTATGATGAAGATCTGAGTGATTATCTGGCAGATAATGCCAAACTCTTGAACAATCTGGAGAGTTTGACATTAGAAAATAAAAAGTTAAAAGAAAATGAAAAAAAAATTGAAAATAGAATTAAAATTTTAGAAAATGAAAAATATGTTTTAATTAAAAATGATTTGAAAAACAAATTATAATAAACTCGCATCTTGAAAAAATCAGGAAACTTGAACAAGATGTTGAGAATGCTAAAAATAAAGCTGTTGATTTAGAAAAGAAGTTGAAAGGTTTTGTGACCTCGTCATTGATTCTAGATCAGATATGTCCAAAACAGATCAATGAGAATAAAAAGAAAATTCCAATAAGTGACAATGTTGCAAATTATGACAATGTCATGATTGAGGATTGTGATGATGATACCGATGATGAAAGTGTTAAAAAGGATAAAATGAAATATTTTTAAAACTAAAAGAAAAATTCAAGAAACTGTTCTACAATCTACTGAAAAAAGGTGAATGCTCAACGCAAAGACCTTCTAAGCAGAATGGAGAACGAAAACAAAAGAAAAAACAAAGTTTTAAAAATTCTAAAAATTTTCAAAAGAAACATTAAAGTTCATCGGTACGATCATCCAATCATTATAAAAATTCACAAAAATTTGAAAAAAGTGGTTCAGGTCGGACCGCAGTGCTTCAACGTCAAATCATGCTTATAGGAGAAATAGGAAAGATGGTTACCACACATCAAATCAATGTTACGATTTGAGTATATGGTTTGATAGAAAAGATTGATATGATAACATGTTGTGTCACAAATGTGGGATAAAGGGACACATTGCTAGAAAATGTTTACAAATTATTCCTAAACCTGTTCATATTGATAAGAAAAAATCTGAAGATTTGAAAATACCAACTCGGGTTTTGAAACAATGTATAGAAACTACAAACAAGGTGAAACCAGTTATTACTAAGTTTCAAATTTTGAAACTGGTGAATCCTCGAATAGTAATGAACAAAAAATTTCTACATTGTATTTCAAGAAAGCTTTTAAGAAAAATCAAACATGGTTGGTAAAAGAAAAAGAAGTTAAACAATCAGTGAAAATTGAAAGTTTAGAGGACTTTCTGAAACTTGAGAAAGTCCAAAATAAACCTGATTGTGAAAAGAAAACCAAAATTATGGCACATATTGAAGACGGGTCGGGTTATCAAGTTCTATATAAAGACCATTTTTACAAATTTTGACATTCTAATAACGTTTACTTTACAATTTTTGAAAATTTTTGGAGAAAATTTTTCGAAAACACATTCCAATAACGTTTACTTGAAAATTTTTGAAGAAAATTTGAAAAATGATACACAGAACCCTCACTGTTGAACAGACAAATTCATGGATATAAATTGTTATAAACACAAAAGTGTCAAGGTTTTTGTCATCATGAGGGGGAGAGAGTTTAAAATTAAAATGTGAAACAGTAATGGATGGAGAATTGAAGTGATTCTCATCGGTTGGTCAATATTTTTCTATAAATCAAAAATTACAAAAATATGTTTTTGAATTTTAGGGGGAGAAAAAATTTTCAGAAAATCCAAAAACATATTAAAAGTGAAAAGTACAAAAACATTGAAAAAAGGCAAAAGAGTTTTGTGGATAGAAGGAAATGATAGTACGTCAGTGGACTATCACAGTATGCTAAGGATTTTTAAAGTTTAAAAATAGATAAACAAGTCTTACTGTGGATGTGTCGATAGGCTTTACACGTTCAGTAAATTGTTTACGGGATATAAACTAATACAACTGCTTAAACTTGTGGATTAACATCTCTCGAATATATGGACTTAGTACTCCGAATTTTCGTTTGAGAGATTGCCTTATTTTGAGATACGAGGTCTTTATAGATGATTGATATCTGGGGTATTATACAAGTTCTTCTGATTTTGCGTAAGCAATGACCTAGAACTTGTAGAATACTTTTGCATTAAAACCCCAAATGCTACATTAAATTGAAAATATCGAAAGATACTACAATTGCAGTTCAAAAGATTCCACAATTGGAACACTGCTTTAAAGACGAGCCTTCATCTCTTTGTCGGTACGGTGGTACTAACCTGAAGGTCTCGCATAACTCAGATACAGATATCAATCACGTTATACTCACCTGTAAGATAAAATTTAGGGAATCTTGATACGGGAGTATATTCTGAGATGGGAACCATAGTTAAGTCAAGTTTATTAATTCTACATAACGTATCTTGGAACAATTGAGAAATGTATTGAAGTTTAAGAGGACAAACATATCGACAATCTAGGTAAATTTGTTTAAAACTTAAAGTCTCAAAAGGTCAATGGTACTAGTGATATGTCTCAAAAACTGATATGATCCTTTAACACAAACGCAACAAAAATATATTTCTACATATTTAGAGTATATATTCATTACATAAAAACAAAAAGATTATATTATCTTTTAGTTTCGACCACTGATGATGAAAAGCTGATTTTCAAAGTCTAGAGTTGCTGAACAAAATCTAAAACTTTTGAAAATTGATCTGAAAAGTTTACAAGTTCATTAAGTTTAAACTTACATTTGATTGAATGCGTCAGTTTAGAGTTAAAATGTTTAATCAATATCATTAAGTTGAACTTGATACATAAATCAGATATTTAAGGTCATTAATTTGGACTTGAATAACTAAGAGGGTTTAAAAACTGATAAAAAGATTAAAATTTGAAATATCATGTTTAGAGATTTCAAAGTTCGAATCTGAAATGTATTTGTAAGTTTGAGGAACTTTAAAACAGAAAATAGATTTTAAAAGGGGAGCTGGATAAAACACGTTGATTGAAGATAACAGAAAGCTCAAAGTAAGGGGGAGCATGGTGATTAAAGTTTTATCAAGACAAGCTCAAGAAAAGAGAAAAGGATTGTAGAAGATATGAAGATCAAGGAAGCTAAAGTTATTCAAGAAATAAAGATCAAGAGAATATTAAAGACTCTGGAACTTAATTGAAGACTAATGATTACGGCAACATCCAAGGGGGAGTCTGTTGATGCATATGTCCGTTGCTTACATCATCGTATAATATCGAGTCTGTATTTAGGAGCGAAATATCGAAGTTAATGTATGTAAAGGAGCAAGTTCGCCCGAACTTGTCATGGTTTGGACAAGTTCACCCAAACTTGTCATCGCTAGGACAAGTTCGCCCGAACTTGTCCATGACACAGTTCAAGCAAACTTGTAACCCTATGTATATGTGTCTTGTGATTTCATTTGTAAGATTCAGAGATTTTGTGTACTGGACCGCGAAGCTCTGTCCAAGAGTTTCTAGGATCTGTAACATCTTCTAATCAATGAAACGGTGTTAAATAGTAAAGAACTTGTATCCATTGTCGCCTATGCAAACGGATTCCACACGTTTACCGTAGGTTTGCCAAATTAGTGCCTGAACGATCCGTACAACGGACCTACAGAGTATTTAACAAGTATTTGACGAGTATAGTCACATATGAATGCGTATAAAGAGTATAAATTTAGTTTGTTCACGAGGATTATTATTGTTTTTGATTGCGAAAGACGTACGAATTGTTTAACGGTTCGAAACGAATAAGGTAGCAAGTATAAAATCACATAAAAATGGAGATAACACAAAAAGATTGGCTCAATAAAACCTGGGATTGTTTTGGGTAGAGAACCGTCGACTATTCCAAAGTGATTCGTAAGATCTTTCGAGTTAGGGAACATGCTTTGGCCTAATAGGTAAAACGCTCTCGTCGAGAAGCAATTAATGGCATTTTACCCTTCCAGTTACTACATGTCCCTAGTCGATCGAAAATTCGAGACTTTGGCGAGATTGAAAATCGAGGAACGGGACTTAATCGACAAGGTGCGGGTTTCACCCCTGACTTGACGATTTCGTACCCTAAGTGTGGTTGTTTCTTACTAAATGAGGAGCATATTCTGACTCGTTTGTAAGATCCACTAGAGTATGAAATGGAAGTTTTCCATCAAGGTGTGGATATCACTCCTAACTTGATGGTATAACTTCGTGAAAAATCGAATACACGGAATGAGGGATTTCACCAAAAATTGTAAGTCATTGGACCTATCTTGGTGTAAATCGCCTCGTTTTAAACATAGCATAGGAATGGTAAAAAATGGACACTTAAACTATAGACTAGGTCGAACATGGCAATTCTACCTAATTCCCTATAGTTATGGCTCTGATACCAATCTGTCACACCCCAACCGATGGCGGAAACATCAAGGTGGGACAAACGAGATTGCTCATTGCTCATAATGCTAATTGCGACAATATTTAATTAAACCGGATTTCATTTCATAAGTAAAATTGTTGAGTACAATACATGGAAATTTCAAATACAACAATAATCAAGTCAAAATTTGATACAATATTTATAAACCTAAACGTCTACGTGTGTATCTAGTTATCAACGCTGCTCCATTTTCATAGCATTATCCTCATCAACCTGTAACATGTTCTATTATAGAGTTCAATGCAAAAGAAAAGGTGAGTACACAAGTTTGGTGATACGTAGCATAAGTATAAAAGTATAACTCGAATCCACATGTTAATCGTTATGTAAGGTAAATGCTAATCATGCGACACTAGATCAAACCCCGAGTTTCCACAAATAAGATCGAGCTTCCCTCGTCACCAAAGCGACGAGACTAAATGAGTATGAGAATCTTAACATAACCCTGACGGTTAGTGTGCTACTCCTATAGCGCTATATATGTCAAGGTGGGCTAGCTAAGTTAATGATCAAGCATGTATCTAAGCATAACAAGTATCATGTATTAACGGATTGAGCATGTAAAGCATAAGTTGTGATTTGTGTATTTTGATAGGTAAACATGTTACAACCCAAAAGTGAGAAAGCGGTAAATGGGTCGAGTGTACTCACGGTTTTGCTTAAAGTGTTCCACTTAGAGAAATTCGCGAGCGTGTTTGTAGATTAGGGTTTGGCACCTTGTCCTTCTACAAGATGAATATAGGTATGAGTAATGAGTTTTAACGGAGGATTAGTATTATCGAGCATGATTAAGAATTTAAAGAATAATAAAGTAATAAGATATAAAAATAGTCACTAAGGTATAGCACTCGTTTTGACACTATGATAACCCATACGGGTTTTGATGTGATTTCATAGGTTCGGGACCTATTAGAATCATAACGAGGAACTACACACTTTAGTGATAAAACTTATTAACTTGATAGGTGATTATGTAGTCATTATCAAGGGTTTGGTTTTTAGGATTATATTATAGTCCATAGTTATATATGTATGTACATAACATTAAACTAACTAACAATAATATCATATAACTCATGGAGGAGGTAGGAGGTAGAACCATCCATTTAGGAACCTCATATGAGTTCACCACTACACAAGTTGTCATAGACAACAAGGAGGGTCAAGAACAATATTAACAACAAGAATGTAAATGGTGTCACTATACCAAGTAGCCAAGTAATTCTTAACCCGGTGAGCACGCGTCGACACACGTCGAAGGCTAGACGGGGTTGTGTTACTTTTCAACTAGCAAACTAGCTTGGGATAATGATGAAAAATCATCAAGTGATGTGTGGTCTTAGAGTTAGGATAGCCCAAGCTAACCAAGGTAGACACACATGAACAAACAAGACTTGCATCACTTGTGAGCTTAAAGCTCTATGAAAACAGAAAGTTTGGAGTGTTTAAACACTCCGAATGACATGTATAACAACCTAGGTTAGTCTCCTTAATCACAAAGTGGATTAGAAGCTCAAGAACACTAGGATGAAGGAAGAAAAGATGAGATTAAACAAGTTTTGAAAGTGTTTGAACAAAAAAGAAAGTTTTGGAGTCCTTTAAGTGCATTTCCAGGTCTGGATTCTCCATGGAGAACCCGTGGATTCAAACCTAAGGATTATCCAAGCATTTAGAAAGAAGAATCAAGGGATTTCGTTGAGTTTTGAGCAAGTTGTGCTCACTTTAGTATGAAGGCATGAATCTGCCCGAATTTGTGTTTTGCAAGAGATATGAGAGTGATTTTGGAGAGATTAGATGGAGTTTGGAAGGGAAAAATGGTGTGGAACAGGGTGGTATTTATAGGGAAGATTTAGGAGGTTGTTGGAGGTGTTTAAAGGAGGTTTAGAGATGATTGGGTGAGATTAGGAGTGTGGGATTCGTGCATTTTCACGAGCCAAAACAATCTGTCCCGCCCAGCACCCCTTGCGGACCGTAAGTGTTTCCCCTTGCGGTCCGTAAGGACCTGGTCTGGGAAGAAAGTTTGATTTTTGTTGTTTTGATGCAAGGTAACGGGTTTAGGTGCTATTTTATGATATTTTATGAACATAACACGTATTCTAAGCTTATGGAACATGTTATAATGTATATGTATGCATAAATTGAACGAGATCGAGTATAAACATCATGTGTATTGTATGTGTGAAGTATAAACATCGCGTATTTACAAGTATGTCACATTTTCGAGTATGAGCATCATGTATATGTATGTATGAGTATGTATGACAAGTATAGAGATAAAAAGTATATTCCATTATGATTCAAGTCTCGATTAAAAAGATTACAACGAAAATGCGAATACGAGATACAACGGTTTCTGAAAATATAAACACAAACGACACTTCCTAAATATAGAAAGTATATAAACGCGAGGCGTTACGTCCTTTACCTTCAAAAAATACAAAAAACGTACTTGATATTTTTAAACCCTAACACATTACATCCTTTAGCCCTAACTCAGTTATTTTTCATGGTTAAATTGACCAAGTGGACCTACACATAAGGGTATTTTAGTCATTTAGCCTAAATAAAATAGTTATGTTTAAAAAAATATTGTGTATATATATATTTGTAAATACATACACAGAAGAAACACATGTATAAACCACATCTCTCTCTCTAACTACCTTACTACCACAACCATCTACCACCCACACCATCTTGTCTTCTCCGGTGAAGCACCACCGCCCAACTCCGGCGACAAGAACTCCCACACCCACCCCCCCTCTCTCTCTCTTTTCTCTCTCTCTCTCTCTCGATCCTGATCTCGAATCGCCGCTAACGGCTTGTGCTGCGGAACCGTAGGCACTCTCCGGTTCAGATCACGGCCCTCAAGTTCAACGCTAGTCACCACTGCCCCACTCTCTCTACCTCTCTCTATCTCTCTCTCGCACACACAACCAAACCCCACCACTGCTCATAAAAATTAATTAGGCCCCATGTTATTTGATAGTTCTATGAATCCCGCAATTAGGCCCCCAAAACTCCACCAGTTAAGAATTGTGTTAACTATCACATTATAATCTTCAAGATATATTAGAGAATCGTGGGGGAAAACTAAAAACTTGTTGCCATCTGTGATTTCAAATTGGAGTGCCGATTCAGTGAAAAGGCAGATAAAATAAAAGGGGCGACGACTGTGCGAAGTTCCGATATCAAAGAACTGCCAGCGATGTTGCAGGTTTGTGTTGGATCTGATGATATTGTTGATTTTAAGTCTTGCAAGAGATGATTTTGACCATCCTTTTGAAGGTTTTATCAGTTTACTATGTCGTGTTGGTTCAATTTCAAGTGTAAAACCTAATTGTGACTAGTGATTGTGGGGGGTGGTTGATGGTGCCTGGTGGAGGTGGTGGTGGTGGAGAGAGACTTTAGAGAGAGAAGAAGACAACAGGGTGGTCTTGTGGGTGGGTTTTATTTTAATTATTTATTAAATATTTTAAATAAATAGGTAAAAACACTATTTTACCCTCACAAAGGGTCCACTTGATCAGATTTAACCATGAAAACTAACTTAGTTAGGGTTAAAGGACATAACATGTTAGAGTTTGTAAACATCAAGTACGTTTTTTGCATTTTTTGAAGATAAATGACACAATTTGCAATGTGATGTTAGCATAAAGGACGATTTTTGTAATTTACTCTTAAATATATCATAAATAAAAGAGTAAAATTACCAATCTACCCTGATTTAACATTAAAAATTATCTGAGTTAGTGCTAAAGGACATACTATGCAAGGTTTTGTAAACATGAAGTATGAATCCTGTCAACTTTGAAGATAAAGGACATACTTTGTAATCTGGTGTAAACATAAAGGACGATTTTTGTAATTTACTCTTGATAATATGTCAATAGCAACGGTTCCTCTATTATCTCGTTTTATGTATATTAAAAACATAAAGAATAATAATGTATATAAAAAACATAAAGAATAAGTAAATATAAAGAATAATGTATATTAAAAACATAAAGAATAAGTAAATATAAAGAAAAGTAAATTACGATTTTGGCCTGTGTGGTTGTGTCACTTTAACCATATCAGCTCAAAAAGGAATCTTTTAAAATATGAGTCCATAACGTCTTTTTTTCTAACTCTTTTGGCTCATATTACTTATCCCATCCATTTATTTAGTTAAAAACTAATAATGTGCCCTTAAATGAGGGGCATTTATGTAAATTCATCAATGGGCTTCCCCATTTATCATTCATCCCTATTTTTATCCAAATCAAATTCATAATAGTTGGTTTCTTCATCCTAACTTTCCCCTTCACTCATTAGCAGCTCCTTCTGAAAATTATCAATAGTTTGAATAATTTCTTTGAAACACAGTATTAAAACAAATACAAAAGCATAAAACTGGATTGAAGGAACCGAATAGCTTTATGAATATATTAGAATCAATCTTTGTATTTTATAAATATAAAAAGTAAGAAACATTCATTCTCAGAATGAAACAAAATCAACATGAACTCCAATCGGCACATCATGCACAGAACTACTTGATTTCCATTAAAAGATTAACTTCATCACCATACAATAATAACTTCCTAATTTTTTACCCAACCAAAAACAGTTTCACAACCCTAAGCTCTTTCCCATCTAATCCTCCTAGCCAACTGCATATCTTTCGGCAAAATCGTAACTCTCTTCGCATGAATCGCACATAGATTCATATCTTCAAACAACCCTACCAAATACGCTTCCGACGCCTCCTGAAGATCCACAACCGTGCTTTGAAACCTCAAATCCGTTGCTTATAACATGTGACTATTCGATCAAATGGTAGGGCTGTTTGTTTGAAGCATGGTTGTAAAAGTCCCGCCTAGGCTCCGAGTACTCCTCGAGTACTCGCTACAAGGTAAGCTTCCATGGCCAGAGTACTGTCAGCCTAGGCTGATTACTCCCCGAGTAATCTCTGCCTCGGCCGAGTACTTCCCGAGTACTCTCAAATTCGACTAGGTAGCGCCTAGCGACTTTTGCAACCATGGTTTGAAGTTGTTTGTTTGATGGGTTTAGGATCTGGAGATGTGGTGGGTGCTGGATTGAAGAAGATGAAGATAGAATAGATGAAAGGTTTTTTTTTATCTAAGGGTTGGTAAATGGACATAAATGCGCTTCGTGTGAGGGTACATGACTAGTTTTTAACCAAGTAAATGGATGGGGTTAGTGATGGGGACTAAAATAGTTAGGCAAAAAGACATTAGAGGCTCAGATGTTAAGAGATTTCTTTTTGGGCTGATAGAGTTAAAGTGACAAAACTATAGGGGCCAAAATCGTAATTTAACTTTGTAAAGAATAATGTATATTAAAAACATAAAGAATAAATTAATATTACAAATTCTGAACCATTAATCGTAATTTAACTCTATAAAGAATTGGATATTAAAAACATAAAGAATAAGTTAATATTACAAATTCTGAACCATTAATGCGCTGCTTATTCTGTTCGACTCTCTTATTATACCATTTCATTCCTTTTATTTTTCTTTTTTGCTTTCACATCCCTTACAAAAGGTTTCACACCCCTTACAATAGATGATACAAGTAATACTATTGAAATAAAACTGATAATTTTGGTAAGTGCATGATTAAATTTTGGTCTTAATATGATTTAGTGTCTATGTACGAACGCAGATAATAAAAATAATGGGTCCGGAAATTTTAGTATTTTTTTTATTACCTGGTTGAAAAAATGATAAAACTCAGGAAATCGAAATTGATATCTCACTGAATATACGTTTAAACATGTTTGTAAATCTATAAACAACTAGTTAGATGCCCCGTCCGCGTTGCGGGGCGATGGCCGAATAATGAGCAAAAACTAAAAAAATGGCAATACTGTTATTTTTAACTAACGGAAAGTGATATTTTTTTCACTGGTGTAAAAAGCAAAATGTATTTAGGTAGAGAAGGTTTCTATCCTCTTATAAGAATGTTTGATTGTCATCCTAAACCGATTTGGAATTTACATCTCCACCCTCTCTTAGGGAGCCAATGTCCTCGTTGGCACATCTGCTCGGCCCCTAGCTTTGATACCATTTGTAAAGTGATGGCAGTACTGGAAATAAATTGAAACCAGGGGCAAAAGTGTAAATCTACGCAAGGGAGAATTCGTACTTTAGAACTTAGGGCAACACAGTAATATAAATTTAAACTAAATGCACAATCGTAATTTTAGGCCGGAGGCAAAACCATATTTTTATTTTGAACCAAGGGCATAGTCGTAATTTTGAGTTGGAGCGAAAAGCGTGATTTTCTTTTGAACAAGGGCAAGAACGTAATTTTTAACTGAGGGCGAAATCATAATTTTTTTAAACAGAGAAAAATCATAATTTTAAGGTGGGTGCGAGAACAATTTTTTTTCATTTGAACAGGGGTGAAAACGTAATTTTGAGTCGTGGGCAAAAATCGTAATTTTTGGCTGGGGCCAAAAGCGTAGTTTTATTTGAGCAGGGGCAAAATCGTAATTTTAAACTGTGGGCAAAACCCGTAATTTTACAGCGTAAACAAATAATAAACGGTTGGTCCAATGGGGGAGTGCCAGGCCAGCTGCCTTGCACTATTACGGGGGCGATCCCGTAATTTTACAGTGTTAACATATAATAAACGGTTGGTCCAATGAGAGAGTGTCAGGCAAGCTGCCTGGCACTATTCATTTTTTTTATAATAAAATCACTGTTCAAAGCGTTTGATTTTAAATGTATTTTACAGCGTAAACAAATAATAAACGGTTGGTCCAATGGGGGAGGGCCAGGCCAGCTGCTTGGCACTATTACGGAGGCAATCCCGTAATTTTACAGTGTTAACATATAATAAACGGTTGGTCCAATGAGAGAGTGTCATGCCAGCTGTCTGGCACTATTCTTTTTTTTATAATAAAATCACTGTTTAAAGCGTGATTTTTAATGTATTGATAATTTGTGAGCAATAGACATTTCTTTTCATTAAAAACTAGTGAGATTTTCCCGCGCTTCACGCGGGAATTCAATCGGTATCAGCTTGATTCGTTATGTTAGCGGTACTCGATATAGTATTCGAAAGGGAAAACATTACATCGATCTAAAACAAATAAAAATGAATACTGATACCAATGTCGTTCAATTGATATCGGTTCGGTTCGTTTGTATTCTATGTTTATTTTAGTTCAACATTGCGATATATAGATATATATTTTTTTAAAAACGAACATTGTGCCGTTGATTGGACAATATCTGTATCGGTATTGGTATTTTTTATTGGTTTTGCTTTTAATAAAGTGACACCGTATTGCTACCATATCGTACCGAACAACACCAGTACCGGTATACATAAATTTTATAGTTTCCTGTTTGATAACTTTGATCGTATGTTCAAAGTTATATAAAAATATGTTTAAAAACAATTAATGTAATAAACCAATATAACAATTAAACCTTAGAAAAAATAAATATATTAAAAAAATTGAAACATTGTTCATCAGATGTTTCTCTATTAATATGTATAATAAGGGGTTTTATCAAATAAAAAGTTTATTTTGCCTAAGTAGGATGAGAATGAATTTTAACCATTCATTTTCAAATCAATGGTTAAGATGAAAATGTAGGATAAAAAGAGGAAGGTAAGGGTATCTTGGTAAAACCCTTTTATTGACTTTCTTTCTCCACATGCAAGACACATGCATATTCCGCTCCTATTTTTTAAACGTTCACAACTTTTTTATACGACATTATTTTTTTATAAAAATTTGACCATAAAATCGAGCGTCTTTTTATCTTTAATTTTTGTACCATATTGATATATAAAATATGACGGCTAAAAAAACCCACAAAAATATGTTGTATTTCTATGTTGTATAACATTTTTTATGTTGTATTTTTGTACTACATTTTTGTGCTATATTTTTTGTATTGAAATTTTTTGTCTTAAAATTTTTTTTCCTGAAATTTTTTGTGTTAGATTTATATTTTATGTGCTCAATTTTTTTGTGCTATATTTTTTTTACTAGATTTTTTGTGTTATATTTTTTTACTATGTTTTTTTGTGCTAAGTTTTTTGTACTATATTTTTTTTGTTATATTTTTAAGAAAACAAAAGGATGTCACATGTCATTTTCACATAAAGACAAAAAAATTTTAATACTAAAATGCCCATCCTTTCTACTTATAAGGAGTGTCACATGTCAGTGCCACAATCCTTCTTAGACTACTTAGGCAAAAATCCAATTTTTAATGGATCCTTCCCCTGTATAATAATATCACTTAAATTCCTTCATATTTTGATTTTTGAATGAAATTAATCTACTTTTTTTTATTATGTTGCAGCATCTAGGTTTCTAATTCGCGATGTGATTTTTTATTGATAGTAGTTATATATTCTTATACTAAATTTGGTACGTATAGGAAGACAATTAAAAAAAATTGATGGTATATTATGTTGTAGTGTCTAGAATACTAAATTATTCTTATACTAATTATTCAAAAAATAAAAAAAATCGCATTTCATATTAAAAACTTTAATAACCAACATACTGCCGCAACGCGCGGGTACCGTCAATTCGTTATAAATACAAATCTCAAACACCATATATGGTGATTGGTGATATATCGCATCTTACAGTACTATATTACATTATTGTTAGGTAAAATACGAACAAATTAAACAGGTGCATCGTCTAAGTATTAACAAGCTTCATAATATCCGCATTGGAGTCATCGATCCGGAAGTTGCTTGGCCGCAAAGTAAGTCTGCAGAAAACTAGTGAACAAAATAGCCGTAGCCGCTAACAAAGCCACTGTCTTCCACGGACTACTAAAGTAGTCAGTAATTAACTCCCCCGCCCACGTCTTATACTTGTTATCGAGGTGGCTATCGATTTCTCGCCGGAACCGAGTAAACATGTAAAGATTAACTGCAGGTGCTTCAATCTCATCGTACATCTTCACCACTTGTTCATCACGACCAAGACTATGAATCAATATACCTTTCTTTTTTAACTCCTTCACATCATCATTTTGAACAATTAACGATTTCATTATCCGAATATAAGTCGAAACTCGAAAGTCATTTGGGTTATGCGCGCACAACTCGTAAGCGACCATGTTCAAGTAAATAACTTTTGTACTCGTGGATACCACTCTTCTAGGAAGCTCAAACACGCCATAGCAACAGTGAGAGTGAAATGCAATGTCTTTGTCTAAGGCCGGTCTCACGAAAATCCATTGAGATTTGAGTTCCGTTGCTGAAGGAAAATTACGATTTTCTTTTACATAGTTATAATAATGATCTGACCAAATCTTTGTACTCTTAGTTGAACTTAGACCAAGAGAAACGGGAAGCAAGATGAAATAAGACCTGTAAAGCTCAAGAAGATGAAGGGGCTGCTTGTTTTCGAGCACCTGTTCAGCCATGGTGATCACCTCGCCATACTTTAAGTAGTTAAAGAATCTGTTTAGCATATCTTCGCCTTTATCGTTGGGGAAACTCAATTTTAGTAAAACTTTGAGTACTACAAACGGGATCTGGTTCTCCAGCAAGAAAATATCACGCGTCACATTAGCTAACCCTAATGCGCCCAGATACTCGATATTTAACAACACCTTATTCTTTCCGGTAGATATGCATTCAATAAAGAACAAAACAAAGCAACCATCACGCAGCATCATTCGGCTGAACTCCTCATCGTTGTAAGCATCTGTAGAACCATCAATATAGCACTTTCTGGCATCATGTACCACCTCAAACACCTTGTTGTATAAGATATCAATAGTTTTTCCAGTGCTCAAACGATACTCTTCTAGTGTTATGAGTTTGTACTCCTCGGCTTGAGCAAGTCGTGATCGTTTATAGTGGTATGGGCCAAGTGAAACCACTGCAGGCTCGTAGTACTCGCGGTTTCTACGACCTCTCTCACCTTCTAAGAGCAACGGTGGTACTTTTTCAATATGTCGTTGGCGTGTGTTGGTGTCCCTGCCTGTCAAGCAGCCTTCCCACTCCTTGACCACACTAACAATATTGTTGTTGCTGACCGATTGATTATTGGGGATTTCAACCATTACATACTCACTTTCAGTAGTCTCCGTCTCCATTGCAGTTAAGATTTTTATACTGATTTTCTACTTTGGACCCCTGCTTTTATTTTAGATCATGTGTTTTTTAGTATATGTGAATATTGATTTTCAAATTTAATAACAAAGAAAATAATCATCGGTTCATGGCTTTGTAGATTTATGACTCCTTCATCATCATACTCAGTAAATCCCATCAAGAACAAAGCTTAGGAAGGGTAAGATGTAGACATCTTTACCTCTACCTCGTAGGAATAGAGATGTTGCTTCCGGTGAGACCCACGGCTCGACAGTAGTTTTGCATCAAGCCTTGGACATAAGGCACATAACACTTAACAATTGTGACAAAGGCCGATTTGTGTATGTATCCTTTTGTCTTTTGGCTATCAACGCCATCACATGATGCATGATTAACCGTCCAGCACTTTAACGCTATTTTCACGAAATTAGTAAAATATACGTTAAAATTAGTGCAATTTCACTTCCCCCCACCCCAAAGGCCCACACATAGATACATTATATGTGCACACCACAAACGGGGCGTATACATTAACACTATTTTACTAATTTCATGAAAATATTGTTAAAGCGGCGGACGGTTAATCATAAATCATGTGGTGGTGTTGACAGCCAAAAGATATGGGGATACATGCACTAATCGACCTTTGTCTCAGTTGCTGAGTGTCATGTGCCTTATGTCCAAGGCTGATACAAAACTACTATTAAGTTGGGGGGTCTTACTGGAAGTAGTCTCTCTATTTCTACAGGGTAGATGTAAGGTTGTCTACATCTTACCCCTTCTTAGACCCTACCTTAGCGTTGCTGTTAATAGGATTTACTGAATATGATGATAATGATAAAATTATAACTTGATATATTCATTTTTATAAAGTAGATACTCCCCTCGTTTCCAAAATTACTTTCATTATATTTTTTTTTAACCTATGCTTGTCTTTCCTTAAACTTTTTGCTTTTGAAGATTAAAAAAAAAAGTAAAATAAAATCAAAAAATTTTACTATAGCAAAAGCTACTCATGGGTCCGGGGACCATGAGACCACAGAAAACCTGATAACCTTATAACCTTTATCACATGTGATTAAAAGACAGTTCTTATAGAACATCAACTCTATAAAAGACCTTTTATGTGTTTAAGGGAATAAAGAAAACAACCCTAAGATAATGTGAGCGCTAATAATAATACTAGTGCCCTACCATTAACATATAATGCTAAGACTATATTAGTAACAAATAAAAGATAAAAGAGACAAAAACAAGAGCAAATAGTGTGAACCCTTAAAATTGTCTATAGGCTCCCCTAAAAAGTCTCTATTACAAGAGAGATGTAAGACCGTGGGGTATGGTGTGGTGGGGGTTTAGGGTATGGTTGACATGTGGGGTGGGTGGGCTTTACTGGCAAGACCCAAATAATTGGGGGTATAGTGGAGCTTGGGTTTGGGGCGTGACTTGGCCAAATTCCTTTTATTTTTTCTTTTTTTTAATTAGTGGATAAACCATAGGGTAGGGTGCACCCAATGTCCACCCGCCAGCTCAGATGGGTAGCCCCGCCCAACGCACGGGCTAAAACCCCCACCCAAAGGGCCACGCCCAAACCCAAGCCCACCCGGGGTGGTCACATGGGCGTCTCCCCCCGACCTGCGCCCAAACTCCCGTCTCATACTCCATAGTCTAAGGGTAAGGGAGGGCTAAGACAAAACCGAAAGTGCAAGAGTAAGTGTGTAAAATATATGAAAAATTTATACACTCTTCTCGAAGTCTATAATATTTATCTTACGTCTCCACATAAACTTTTATCTCTAGTCATGTTCTTGTAGAGAGATGCAAGTTTAACAAGTCTTCCCCTAATAATCTGATCACCTCATCTCAGTTTGTATCTACCTATACCCTCTCATTCCCTTTTCTGTAAGTCAGGTTTCCACAATTCTCACTGAAGCCTATCTTCTCTTTGTATGACCAAACCATCTCAAGGGAGATTCAACTTAATGTAATTTTCTAAAGATCAGTTACTTACCTTATTGCATAATGTTATGCAAATTAAGAAAGGGCTGGCTTTAAGTCTTTAAACCTCAAAGTGGGAAAACAAAAGCTCAAAATACTATAGTTAATAACTATGGAGAATATTTTGTTGGAATTCCATTTTATAAAACTGTAAAACCTCTTTAAAAGTTTTAAAAACTATTTTCTTATTGATCAAGCTAATAGACACAACTAATGAACAATGTATGTTGTGAAAGAAATCATCGGGTTTTGCCTATTATGTAGCAGTGAGAACCAGACATACGCATGCGTATACATTAATTTATGAAAAAATTACACGTTTTGTCCTTTATCTTAACACCATTTTGCAGGCGGTGTCCTTTTTAACGAATCTTGACAGGTTTTGCCCTTTGCAGCGAATTTTGTTGCACGGTTTGTCCTTTAACCCTAACCCAGTTAGATTTTTTTGTTAAATCTGGTTACCCAAGGGTATTTTTATCTTTTTACCTATTTATTTAAGATTTTTTTAAATAAAACAAAAATAAATTTAGAATTATTATATTATTATATATTTATATATATATATATAACTCTTTCTTCACCACACAAACACTCTATCTCTCTCTATACAGCTTTCTCTCTCACCTGACTATCTCTCTCTCAAACATTCAGGTCTCACAACCCCTCCCACAACCATCAACCGCCACATGCCACCGCTACCACCAACCACCACCACCTCACCAAACTGAAACCCCAACCCGGAAACCCCTAACCACCACCCGACTGAAACCCCAATTCAGATCTACAACCACCACCACTCCTTCGTTCACCATAGCGCCGCCACAACCACCACCACCGCCTTAGCGCCGCCATCGTTCGTGACCACCATGACTGTAACTGGTGGTGGGTTATCTCCGTCGCCACCATCGTTCGTCGACGCCATCGTTCATGACCATCACCCAACACTCCATCGCCGGAATATTGACGGAAAACGGTGTCTGGGTTATTGCGATTCAGCGGAGGAATTGGCCCTGTATTTCTTCTGATACACGTATTATACATACACCAACTTATATATCTATATATTTGTTGTTGTTTATAATTGTTGTTGGGTGTAAAGTGTTGTCCAGAGAGAGAGAGTGGTGATGATGGGGTGGTTTGTGGTGTGTTATCAGATCGGGGTTGGGTTATTGCGATTCAGCGGTGGGTTAATAGATTGGTGGGTTGTGGTGGCTGATTGGTGATTGCAGTGGGATCGGGTGGGTTGTGATGGCAAATTGTGGTGGCAGTGGGTTGTTGGTGGTGGGGAATTTTGATGGTGTATATATACATATGTGAATATTTACAAAAATCGTCCTTTATTGGTAAAAAGACTATACTACCCTCGTGTGACTTGCATGTGATGAGATTTAACAAGAAAATCTAACTGGGTTAGGGTTAAAGGACAAACCGTACAACAAAATTCGTTGCTAAGGGCAAAGCCTGTCAAGATTAGTTATAACGGACAATGCCTGCAAAATGGTGTTAAGATAAAGGACAAAACGTTTAATTTTTCCTTAATTTATTTGTGTGCATTTGTGTTTGTGTTAGTGAGCGTACACCGACTGTATATGTTAAGAGATATAGCTTAGTTTATAATACTTAAAACAAATTAGGTTTATGAATGTTGCGCGTTGCGACGAACTTCTTTTATTATTTAGTTTGTGTTTACATATGTTTTAAAATCACTACGAGCGTGTTGCGCACGGAACCGTTAACAAGGATAAACAGAAAATGTAGAAAAAAAAAACACTAAAAGATAACCGAAATAAAATCAACCAAAAAAGTTGTATGGTAATGATGTTGCGTATGAAACCCGTGGTCAGAGATGAGCAAATGGTATTGGGTGCCGGTACCGAATTTCTCGAACCGAAAGATCTTAAGTACCAATTCAGTACCGACTTTTTGCGTTCATGGTACCGGTTTTTACCTTCATATACTGGTACCTAACCGGTATTTGCAGTACAAGTACCGATTCGGTATCGGTTGGTACCGAGCTCATCCCTACTCTTGAAACTAAAAAAGGAAATCATTAAAAGTTGAAGAAATCAAGAAAAAGTTATACGATACCGTTGTTCTTCGTACGGTATCCGTGCTTAGGGATGAGCAATGGTATCAGGTAGCGGTACCCAATTTCCCGAGCTAAAAGATTTTAAATATCAATTCAGTACCGACTTTTGGCATTTTCTGTACCAGTCTGGTGTCGGTTTTTACCTTTATGAACCGATACCGAACAAGACTTTCAATACCTGTAGTGGTTCGATACTGGTAGACACTAAGCTTATCTCAACCCGTGATACAAGAAAAATCATTAAAGTTAAAGAAAATTTTGAATATGTATTTACATATTATAAATTACCAACATATTGGTGCATAAGGAGTTGTACCCCAAGCTTTGGGGGGGTTTCAAAAAAACTTGATATTACAATTTTAACCCATAATTATTTGAGTTTTTTTACTTTCAACCAAAAGTTTATATACTTCGCCAAACTTTTACTTTAAACTTTGATCCCTTATACTTTATATACTTTTCAGAATTTTAGTTTTACGTTTCATTCTAAATTTTACGAGTTAACGCTAGCAACGTACGTGTGTGATTCAATGTTATTATTATTTGTTTTACGCCACGTACTAGACTTTTTGCGAGTTAACATGGCGCAACGGTGCGTGTGTAGTTCAACGTTTTTACATCGTCTATTTTTTCCTGTTTGATACGTTTTGTCGCAACGTGCGGGTTCTAAATCGACTCAGTTATTATTTTCTATATTTTACGTTTCGATCTAATTTCCCCGCATTAACATGGCACAACATCACTGTTGGTGGTGTAACCATTAATGCTATTTGTCATGTTTTAAGCCCCCGCCGCAATGCTGGAGGAGTTAATGCTAGTTTAACTTAAAAAGTAAAGAAAATAATTATTATTACAATATTAAAATAATAAAGTGTAAAAAAACTTTATTTTATTATAATATTATAAACACTAATCATTAGCTTCAATTAATTAATCTATAACTAGGTTTATCAACGTCGCCGCATTGTGACGAACTTCTTTTGTTATTTAGTCTGTGTTTACACGTATTTTGAAATCACTACGAACGCGTTGCATATAGAAATGCTGACAATAATAAAAAAGAAAATATAGAAAAAATACTAAAAGATAACTGAAAGAAAATCGACGAAAAAAGTTGTATGGTAATGATGTTGTTCGTATTAAACCCGTGGTCAGAGATGAGAAAATGGTACTAGGTACTGGTACCGACTTTTGGCGTTTTTGGTACCGGTTCGCTACCGGTACCGTAATCCGTAATTTCGGTACCAGTTGCGATTTGGTATCGGTTGGCACTGAGCCAATCCCTACCCTTGAAACTAAAAAAAACATTAAAAGTTGAAGAAAATCAACAAAAAAAAAGTTGTACAATATCGTTGTTGTTCGTACGGTACCCGTGATCAGCGATGCGCAAATGGTACCGGGTAGCGGTACCGAATTTCCCGAACTAAAAGATTTTCAAAATCAATTCGGTATTGACTTTTGGCGTTTTCTGTACCAGGCAGATGCCGATTTTTACCTTCATGTACTGATAACAAACCGAACTGTACCCGTATTTTCGATACTAGTATCTGTTGACACCAAGCTTATCCAACTTAAAAAGTAAAGAAAATAATTATTAGTATAATATTAAAATAATAAAAGTATTAAAAATCATATCGGGTTTTCGTTTTGTGGTTCCGATTAAAGATGGATAAATGAAAAACAAAATGATTGTCACGTGGCAAGTATTGAAAGAAGCAAGTAGTATTCATTAAGCTGGTTTTTTAACATATAGATGATCCGGTGTACCGACTTTTGGCGTTTTCTGTGCCAGGCTGGTGTCGATTTTTACCTTCATATACCGATAATGAACCGGACCGTACCGGTATTTTCGATACCAATAACGGTTGACACTAAGCTTATCAAACTTAAAAGTAAAGTAAATAATTATTAGTACGATATTAAAATAATAAAAGTATTAGAAAACATATTTTTTCGTTTTGTGGTTCCGATAGAAGGTGGATAAATGAAAAAATGATTGCCACGTGGCAAATATTGAATAGTGTAGGTACTATTTATTAAATTTGTTTTTTAGTATATAGACAATTAATTAATTGATATAATGTATATATATATATATATAGGGATCGGTTCAAATGAAAATCATCTCCAGTTGCGAGAACCGCGAGAACCTTTCTCCACCAATCAGATCATACAACCTATACACTATTATTTTAAATCTTAAAGGTTATTTTGGTAATTTACTTAAAATGTCATGTTTTCGCTCTCTCTTTAAAGTCTTGTCAGACTTTTCTATCCATCAAAATGTTATATCTACTTTCTCTCTCTCTTAAAATCTAAAAAAAATTGTTTTCTGATAAAAAATCTTTTATACATAATATTAATATGCTATGTCGGTGCTTCTTTCTGATTTGTCAATTTGACTTTCTTTTTCAAGAGCAAAATTTTGTTAAGTTACAAATTTTAATTGGTCATTATTGTATAAAAAGACTAAAATGCCCTTTTGTCACTATAAACCAAAATGTCATTAATAAAAACACAATCATTACATTGCTTTATTGTCTTTTAATCTCATTCATCAAAACCAACTTGATCAATGGGTAATATTGGTTCCTACGGTTTTTACAACTCAAGATGGTTCTCATTTTATCCATCCCCTATATATATATATAGTATATATATATATATATACATATATATATATACATATATATACATATATATATATATATATGTGTGTGTGTGTGTGTGTGTGTGTGTGTGTGTGTGTAAGGGAGGAAAGCTAAATCTTGTGAGAACCGTGAGAACGAATGAAAAAACCGATCAAAATCAATTTATATATGTGTGTGTGTGTGTGTAAAAGGGAGGAAAGCTAAATCTTGTGAGAACCGTGAGAACGAATGAAAAAACCGATCAAAATCAATTTTTTAATAAAAACTTCATTATAGTTAATATATAACATTAAAAAAAGAGTTTACTCTTTAAATAATTCATCTTTTTTTATCACTCTTAGTAAAATTTTTACACATGTGTAAATACAGCAAATTTACACATTGTAAATTTTCATTATTTTTGAATACATGTAAATTTAAATGTGTAAATTTAATTTCTAGTATTGTTTTCGAATAATAATAATAATAATGATAAGTGTAAAAAGAATTTTTGAATTTGAAATGTTTTTTACCAAGTTTTTGCGGTTTTTTCATTTGTTCTTACGATTCTCGCGATATTTAACGTTCTCATTTAAACCCACCCCTGTATATATATATATATACACACACACGGATTTGAAAAGAGTGGTCGTTGTAATATACACCTAATATCACTTTTCTGTATATATATACATATATATATATATATATGTATATATATGCTTAAAAGTGATATTAGGTGTATATTACAACGACCACTCTTTTCAAATCCATATTTATTGACTCCTATTTTTTCACACGGGTCTAGTTATATGGTGCTTGTATTTTACAAAAGTGGTATTGATGCTACTTGTATTTACAAAAGTGGCGGACGGGTGAGTAACGCGTAAGAACCTGCCCTTGGGAGGGGAACAACCTTTGAAAATGGCTGCTAATACCCCGTAGGCTGAGGAGCAAAAGGAGGAATCCGCCCGAGGAGGGGCTCACGTCTGATTAGGTAGTTGGTGAGATAATAGCTTACCAAGGCGATCGTACACATGAAAATATAGTTTGATAGCTATATTGCAAGGAGTCATTAAAGAAAACAAATTTACAAATATAAATTTTCATTTGAACTAATATATATATGTTGAGAAGTTTGAAACTATAAAAGGTGACACCTTTGCTATTTATAAATTGAAATATGGCACATGAAGATTTTAATATGTTTTAAGATTTTTTTAAACATGATGTTAAGTTCTTTTAAAACAAATGTACATACGCATATACACTATATGAATGTGTGTATATACATGCATATATAAAATATCAGACTGGTTTACTCTACTAATAAAAAAATGTCAGACATAAGTAAATAATTCATTCTCAATTTTACCAGCCTTTTATATTAGAGTGTTATGTGGACGTGTTTATGCGATTTTGATAGTCCTGTTATATTGGTTCTTAAATGAACATGGTCATACATATAACATAATTGTGTGTATAGAGAGAGAGTGACGGACCTTTCTGGTGTTATCTAAGGCATGCCTCGGATGTCTGATTGGTTGCTTGAATGGAGAAATAATCATCTAAGCAAAGCTAAAGGTAGGTGGTGACTATATGACAGCAGAATAGCGTGGGTTGCAAGCAAGTTCCAAGAATAAGTTATTTGATTGCAAACTTGGGACAACAAAGCATCTATTCAACATATTTTGATTTATATGGTTCTTTATTCCAAATACAACACTTACTTAACCATATAGCAACACCATATTCACATTATTTGATAAAGAGGGTGGGTGCATATATATTCAGCATTTTAAAAATTATATTCACCAACTATAAGCTTAATTAACATCTTGGAACTAAGCAACTCTTCATCACTTACTTCAGTGCTATCATTAATACATATCAGTTAGCAAGAATTTTTTTAAAGCTATTATATATATTTTAAATCGATACCTAGCAAAATTAGAAAATACATTATTAGAAGTATAACTTACAAGCGGGTAGGCCGGGTCACCACATTATGTTCTTTGGGTGGAAGAGTGATCCATTTCTAGGGTGATTCCAAATCATTCCTTGAAATCAAAATCGAACCACCCTTTTCACATTAACATTTGAGTCCTTTACGTTGATATTGCACCAAATTTCACATTAGCGGGGAACATTTCCATTAAAGCCTTCCGTGTCCTTTCTTTGAACATTTCCGTGTAATGCTTTGGTTTGGGGAGATATTGCGGATAAAGTGATACAACAGGGACATATATTAAAGATAAACAAGCTGGTCATATTTCACATAGTTAAATACGATTTTAGTCCTTGAGCTTTACTCAAAATATCTATTTTAGTCTAAAAGATTTTTTTTTACTTTTTTAATCTAATAGTTTGGTTTTCATATCAATTTTGGTCCACGTCACAAACTTCATCCATTTTTTATGTTAAATTCTTAAGAAAAGACTAAATTATCCTTAGCCCAACTTTAAACTACTATTTTGTCTTTCTATACACTAATAAATGAATTCGTTTTAAACATGTGTCACTCTCTAGTGTCTTCTCACTTTTAAATAATAATATAATATTTTTGTATACACGTTATGATATATATATATACACACATGTGTGTTCTTTCCGATTAAATAATCATTTAATTTAAATTTACTTTTCATTATTATTGCATTAATGTATATAACACTAACGCACATGTTATTTTCTATTGCGTTAGTAATTTTTGTTTATATCCAAATAATATATTTTATATTATTAAGTTGGTATGTTCGGGTCAAACTGACGGAGATTTTTACTCAGGTTTTTTTTGACCATCCTAGTAACATGTATAAATTTTAAAAAAAATATCATTTATATAATATGAACTAGTTGATTTTCCGTCCGTGCGTTGCGGCGGGTATCCAATGTCTACAAAATGCGTGCCGACAACAGCAAGCAGATACCCCGACAACAGCAAGCAAATTCCTAATATCAAAACATAGATAAAAATGAGGTAGTAAAGGTAGTCACTCCATCCTAAAAAAAGATTTTAAATAATCTAATATATACTAGTAGGACCCACACATCATATACGTTGGAAATTCAGTTGGTTTTCAGTTCAGTAGTTACTATGGTACTAACACGTTATGGATGAGCTTGGTATCGGTAACGGCACCGAAAATGCTCGGTACGATACGGTATGACATTTGAAGGTGAAAACCAGTAAATACAGGTATGGTGTCAAACTGGTGCCGAATGAAAAGTAACGATTCTGAAAACGCCAAAAGGTGGGTACCAAATTGGTACCGAAAATAATTTGGTATAGCAAATTTGATACCAATACGATACCGGTTCAATTATAGGATTTGATACCATTTGCTCATCCATACTTTAAATATCAAAGTTAATTTTAGATGCTACAATTCATTCAATATAGAAAAAGACAAAAAAGAAAGCAAAAGAAGTTGTGTACATTAAAACCTCACTCAAGTGAAATATAATTTACTTACCAAATGTATGAAAAGCAATCTAAACGATGCAATTACCTGTGTTTACGTGGCATGAGCTCGCATGTGATCTTACTATTCCTTAGATTTCAGTTTTAATATATTGGCAACAATTAGCAACTGCTTTATGCATTTTCTAATTGTAACATGTGCATCAAGAGAGTTTTGTGTTATTTTATGTTGTACATTGTTTAATGTTGTATGCACATAGGTTGTCCTCTGTTTATTGGCCTAAATTGGCGGTGGGTTTTGCGTGTAAAGAGGGAGGGTTATCTGACTTTTTGAGACCTTTCTTCTCAATTCCTTCATACAAAAGAAGAGGGCAAAATTAGGGTTAGAGAGAGGGGGGAGACGGGATCTATAGAGAAAGGATGGCCGGTCGGATACAATACTCCACGGACCTTTGTTTCCGACGACGATGAAAACCGCTGCAAAACCGACTGTTGATTTCATGTGGCTCGTCTTCTTCTTACTCTTCTTGCTCCATTCGGTATCGATTCCTTTTTTCTTTAATTTTTTAGTTTAGATAAACCTTTGATTTTCTTTGCAGGTTTGTTATATTAAATATAACAAATCCCCTACAGGCTTTTGTTGAAGTGGAAAATTTTAAGAAGGCTGGTGGACTTACGGTGGGAGTAGCGAGGACATGGAAGTAGGTTTTGAAGATACATGTGCCGATTTGAGATCTCGGCTGTTCGGTATTGTTTTAATTTAAGGTTTGATTATTTGAGACTTTATAGGATGAAGATAAATTGTTTGTTGTGTTATTTAAAATATTGATGATATGTGATATACTGCATAACTTTGTTAGTGTAGGCACACTTGATGCCCTTTGTTTTGTTGACTGGATCAGTATCATGAAGGGTTTGGTGTTGAATAAATTTGTGTCATCGTTGATATAATGTTGTGTTGTTGCTTTTGTATCTGATGGAGAGAAGACAACAGTAGCCCTTAAATCATGATGTTGGAGATGCAAGGTCCTTCAAGTGGTGGTAACATCTACTCATTTTATGTTCTTTTGTTTCCCGACACTGTCTAGAAGATTACATGCTGTGATTTGAATTATATAGCCATCTATCACAATTTTAAGGTTATATATGAAATCATGGAAACAAGTTGAAGGATACCATCCTTGATTTAAGAAAATAAACTTACAGTTTTCAAAAGATGTTCTAAATCACAGTGCTAATCGAAAAAGATATGATCAACGACGATGCCGTGGTGTAGTGCTTGAATCAGGAAATGATTGGTGGCCAATATACAATGCTGAAAGGCAACATAAATCTGCCATAAAAGTGCACTGAACGGGACAACATTGTCATGCGTCCTAGGGTAGTTTTCGGGAGCAAATCATAATGTATGGAGGCAGTAGCAAGGTGGGTTGTTCGTGGTTGCGTGGGAGGTGCCTCGGAACTACACACAGCGGTCAAATAACATCGGATAGTAGGGGTAACGACTAGCCGTAACAAAATAGCAAATGGGATCGCATCGATGTGTAGTTAAGTGCAGTTTTGGGATTGATTATGGGTCGAATTATGAGGAATGATGCAGCAACAAGTCGGGATCTTTGGCAGCTGTGTAGGAGTGCTTTGGGGCTGCTAACAATGTCTAAACAACCATTAAAGCGATAGTAGCGGCCACTAGAAAAGATCATAAACACGACGCCATGTTCAAGTGATTCGGGGTTGGTTTCGGAGCCGAATCATAGTTTACAAACTGTGAGTTCATAAGGTATTCTTAGGGTACGTTAAAGGTGAGTTATATACCCAGTTTTATCGTTTTTAAATGCGTGTGTTTGTGCACAATGTCTATTGCTATGTCTAGGGTTATGTCAGTCATGTAACATGGCTTTACAATTGTTAGATATTTAGTTTTATATGTAAAAAGGGTCACTCGTACGAGGGAGACCTCCCTCTTACGAGGCAGACACTTTGTCACTCGTACAGGGCACCCCTCGTACGAGGCAACCTCCTGCTCCCTTGTGCGGTTCATGTTGCTTATATATAGAGGTGCTTAGGTGTTGTGTTAGTTAGATGTTTTGTGAGACTAAGGCGAAGCCCTGTCCGTTTAGCGTCTGTAATTCTTACACGTTTATCAATATAAGAAGTAGTGACGTTTAAACAGTATACTCGATTGTTTGTCAAACTTTCTAACGATGATTTCCGCCTATGTTAGTTAAGTCAAGTCAGCCCGGTGCTTTTGGAGGAGAGCCGGTCCTCTCACAAGTGGTATCAGAGCATTGAGGCCTGATTTGAAGACAAACAACAAGTTTCAGCCTTTTAAGATCAAGATTCAAACATTGAAGATCTCTATTTCTACTCATTCTTGATACATCTTTCAGATCTAGATGATTTCATTGGACAAATTGGACTAGGATTTTAGTATAACATGTTAAAATCAGTTTAAACATACACCTGAAATTTACAGATCTAAAATCAAACAAAATCATGTCGAAAATTACAAAAAACCTCAATCTAGTGACCTAAGCTACTCGTACGAGGAGGAAAACTCGCACGAATAGTCACTCGCACAAACACCAAGTTTTTTCTTTAAAAAGGGTAATTGACTCCTCGCACGAGGCGTCTCTCGTACGAGGCACCTGACTCGCACGAGATTTACCTCCTTCGTACGAGGCACAATATAAAGTTTTTCTTGAAAATCGTGTTCTGTCACATTACACCAAATCAGTTTTAAACAAGTTTTCAAAATCTCGATAAAATGGAAGAAGAATTCATTAATGCTTTTGCCACATCAGCAGTTACTACTACCGCAGCACATAACATGAACTTAGAGAACGAGATGGGGACGATGACGAAGCCTCCAAAGCTTATGAATCTGGAAGACTACGACACTTAGAACGAGAGATTTACCAACTAGGTTTAGGCGAACCATTTCACTTGCTGGTTTGCAATTGAGTTTAAATATATCGCGCCTACCGGTGAAAATGGTCTTGAAAAGACGTTAGCCGAGCACATAGATATTGAGAGAGAAAAGTTCATTAATGAAAAGAAGATGATGAATATCCTCCGGCAACCGATAAAGGAAGATATCCTGGCTCTTTTACAACATGAGGATGATGCTCAGTCGTTATGGAATGCTTTAAGTTTAAAGTCCCAAGGAAGTGCCCAACTCCGAAAGGGAAAGAAAGCGTTGCTAAACAAGGAATTCGACATTTTCAATCTAATCAAGGGAGAAACAATGAAACAGCTAATAGAGAGATACCGCCATTTGGTAGTTAAAATGAAGCGAATGAGAATTTTTAAATTGAATGAAGAATTAGTGGACAAATTGGCTGATTCTCTACCTGAAGGTGAATGGACTATGTATCTGGCCATCCTAAAAAGTGGTACAAAATATAGTAACTTCACTCTACCAAGATTCATTGAAAGGCATGAAGGGCACGAATTAGAAATGCAAAAAATGGCCAAGAGCAAAGGGGTACACATGCAACAGGATGTAAATTTATACTATAAAGGCAGTTCCGTTGCAAATGCTTAAAGTCCTAAGATTCAAACTGCATTCAGTGCCAACAGCAATACAAGCCCACTTTCTAATCAGTCAAGTGGATTTCAGTTTTTTGCTTCCTTCAATTCGAACACTCCTCAAGGGCCACAATCGTCTCAAAGCTCAAGTAATTCATAGAATAGCCATAACAATCAATCTAACCCCAATAAACGAATCTTACAATGCAACATCACGGTGAACCTCGAGAATGCACAAGACTTTAGCGAAAACAGCGAAACAACATATGGCCTTGCTTGCCTCAGTACTGGAATTGTACGAAAGCTTGGTAGCCGGAAGAATTGCGAACCCGGAGATGACCAAAGAAGATTATGATCAAACTGATCCGGTCGAAATGGAATTGATTGACATCAAATGGTGTATGGCATCGATTTTCCGTAGAGCTTAACGCTTTATGGAAATCACAGGAAGAGACAGTCTGGGTGGACTTGACGGAAAATTAGGCTTTGACAAGTATGATACCCATGACGAAACCAGGTACCCCTTAATTGGTCCTAAACTTTAAGTCATGCTTACAACAATAATAGCACGTGAACTTGTAAACTTGCATGACTTGTGTGCTATGCTAGACAATATCGATAATGTCTCGGAGGAATCCGAGAGCACGTCATGGTTAACATGACACTATTGAGGACCAACGATGTGAGGTTGGTGTCCTTAGCCTTTGACAACGTGTTAAAGAGGACTTGACGTTTAACAGCGCAGTAAACATTCGACTGTGATTATTAGGCCAACGATAGGGCCCTTTGTGATTCTAAGTTCACGAAACATTTCGATTATGTACCATAGACTACAACATAAGATTAAAAGCAAATTGAAGCGGGCACGCAAGACGAGGCGGTTCCAGGTTAGGGAAACACTTTGTTTTAAGAGCGACGAAAGACAAACCAAACATGCAAGGAACAGTCAATCAAGCTTAAAAACACTTAAACCAACGTAATACGAGACTTTTATGATTAAAACGTAACTGGGTTCGGATTTCAGGACGGTTATGCTCAGTTTTTAAAACCGAGTCTTTTGACACTAAGAACGCGCAAAACGGAGCCCGTTTCGTAAATTGAGAACACGTGCGGGACCCACTTAAACGCAACCTAGAAGATAAACATCATCTTTTAGCGCGCGTTACGAAGCACGAGGTGGCCCTATGGACCCCACCCCAAACCGCCACCCCCTTTATTTAATACATTTTTTTTCTTTTATCTTTTAATTTCACTCAAAAATCCCACAAAATTCTGCCTTATTACAACCTTAAACACCATCAAATCCAAGGTATTAACCTTGTTTTTCATAGTTTTACTCATGATTTCTTGGTTAAACTTGATTTAGAACCGAAAACCCTTTAATCCATGATTTTTGAAGGTTTAAACAAGTTTATGGGCTGAATAAGAACACCTTGGGAATTCCCTGGTGTCATATGACAGCCATGAGCACAAATCTTTGGGGTTTGATACCCTAATCAACACCTATGAGACAAAAAACGCATAACTATTCGATTAACTGAAAAACCAAGAAACAAAGCTTGATTGATCTAAGTTCAAGAATATTTGGACTGTAATTGATGTGTAGGTACTGAATATAGCTGACACACCCTTTTGGACTCAAGAAAAACCTGCGGAAACGGAGCTTGCGCTAGGTATATCGCCCGAAAACCGAATCTATAGTAGGTAGATTATGGTTTTGGGTTTAACTTGGTCCGTGGTGCTTGGATTGAGCTGAAATTTGGTGTGGTGATATAGGGTATTGCCAGGGATGTCTAGGTAAAATTTTAGAATTTTTGGAATTTTCTACGAGTTTTGGTGAATGTTTGACTGTCTTATCAAAACAAATCCAGAAAAAATACCGAACAGGGTCAATAAATTACGAAATTTTTCATGAACTCTAAGAAACATATAAGAAACGTTCTTGGAAGTTTCAGAGTCCATTGGTTGAGTTTTGATTCGGGTTAAAAATCCGCGTTTGTGAGAGTTTTCGGTAGCCAGAAACGCACGGAAACGAAATCGGAAAAATCTCAAATTTTTGTGAGAAGTTCCTGGACATGTAAAGGATGTTCTAGAATGTTTTGCGAATTTTTGGACCGCTGGTGATAATTAATGTTAATTATTTGATTAAATATTGTTTTTAAATATTTTATTTAAATAATGAAAACGCCAAAATAAATTCCCAAATTATTTTTCCTATAATCTACAGATTTTTACTAACTTGTATAAAAATTTACAGATTTTTATTCAAATTATAGATTAAATGAGAATTTATGGAATTAAAAATGAGTTATTTTAAATCAATTATTGGTATTCCCGTACCATTATCCGAACATGTTAAACAACCGACTTTGGCTGGCACGCGAAACGGTGTCCGGAAGCCAAACTGAAAACTAATACTACCCTGACCTCCATCACCATGCCAGTGTCCTATAGACTCAATCTAGGGTGAAAACTCCTGATCGAATCCAAGTTATAACCATTACCAACCTAGATTACTGATTTGAGTCCATACTGGCATGATTGCTATTAAAGTTGATCCGGTTGCTTGATCACCCTTTTGTTGAGCTACTACTCGCACTGTGAGTTTTCACTTCCCCACTTTTACATTGTTTTACTGTTTTCTAGGGACTTGCATGTTAAAAACTGTGTTGATTACACCAAGTTGGGAGTGAGTTATCACTTCCCCACTTTTAAACTGTTTTATTGTTTTCTGGGGTGATTTGCATGTTACAAAACTGTGTTAATTGCACCAACTTGTGACGAGATGAATTCTATAACACACGGTCCGGCAAGCTGAAGGTGTCGGTTGTGACATGGTCCGGCGAGTTGACGGTGCTTGTTATAATACGGTCCGACAAGCTGAAGGTGTCAGTTGTGACACGGTCTGGCGAGCTGAAGGTGTCTGTGTGATAAATCTGTAAACTTGTGACCATTGCAATTAAACTTGTTAACACACATTGTTCCACAACAACTAAACCAGTGGAACTCACCAGCAGCGTTAGCTGGCCCTTTTTAAAACTAACATGCATTTCAGGTAAGACTAAAGAGGAATAAGGAACGTGCATGTGGATGGCTTGGGTAGTAGAATGTAGCTGAATAAGAGCTGTAGTGGCTCGTAGTACCGTACTTGAACTTATGGTTTGTAATATGATACTATTAGTATGTTGTAACCGAGGTTCCCTCTTTATGTGATATCATGGTTTTAAATTATGGGGAATTACCATGTGTCTGCCGCACCTAGCAATTGTCTTCCGCTGCGAGTCGGGGTGTGACAGAAGATGGTATCAGAGCCTTCGGTTATAGCGAACTAGGTATCCCTAAAGAACCTAGACTATAATCCTAAGTTAGTCTCCACACGCTGAGAACCTCTAAAGACTGAGTAGTGTGGCTATTTCCAGGACGACCTTGTGGGGCAAATAAATTATTGTGGTTCTATAACACACGGTCCGGCAAGCTGAAGGTGTCGGTTGTGACATGGTCTGGCGAGTTGAAGGTGCTTGTTATAACACGGTCCGACAAGCTGAAGGTGTCAGTTGTGACACGGTCTGGCGAGCTGAAGGTGTCTGTGTGATAAATCTGTAAACTTGTGACCAATGCAATTAAACTTGTTAACACACATTGTTCCACAACAACTAAACCAGTGGAACTCACCAACAGCGTTAGCTGGCCCTTTTTAAAACTAACATGCATTTCAGGTAAGACTAAAGAGGAATAAGGAACGTGCATGTGGATGGCTTGGGTAGTAGAATGTAGCTGAATAAGAGCTGTAATGGCTCGTAGTACCGTACTTGAAATTATGGTTTGTAATATGATACTATTAGTATGTTGTAACCGAGGTTCCCTCTTTATGTGATATCATGGTTTTAAATTATGGGGAATTACCATGTGTCTGCCGCACCTTGCAATTGTCTTCCACTGCGAGTCGGGTGTGATGACAGAAGATGGTATCAGAGCCTTCGGTTATAGCAAACTAGGTATCCCTAAAGAACCTAGACTATAATCCTAAGTTAGTCTCCACACGCTGAGAACCTCTAAAGACTGAGTAGTGTGGCTATTTCCAGAACGACCTTGTGGGGCAAATAAATTATTGTGGTTCTATAACAAACGGTCCGGCAAGCTGAAGGTGTCGGTTGTGACACGGTCCGGCGAGTTGAAGGTGCTTGTTATAACACGGTCCGACAAGCTGAAGGTGTCAGTTGTGACACGGTCTGGCGAGCTGAAGGTGTCTGTGTGATAAATCTGTAAACTTG
The DNA here is from genome assembly GCA_947069175.1 of Scalesia atractyloides. Lineage (NCBI taxonomy): Eukaryota > Viridiplantae > Streptophyta > Magnoliopsida > Asterales > Asteraceae > Scalesia > Scalesia atractyloides. Next base: position 73,338,461 of record CAMTDV010000024.1, read on the forward strand.
TGACCATTGTAATTAAACTTGTTAACACACATTGTTCCACAACAACTAAACCAGTGGAACTCACCAGCAGCGTTAGCTGGCCCTTTTTAAAACTAACATGCATTTCAGGTAAGACTAAAGAGGAATAAGGAACGTGCATGTGGATGGCTTGGGTAGTAGAATGTAGCTGAATAAGAGCTGTAGTGGCTCGTAGTACCGTACTTGAACTTATGGTTTGTAATGTGATACTATTAGTATGTTGTAACCGAGGTTCCCTCTTTATGTGATATCATGGTTTTAAATTATGGGGAATTACCATGTGTCTGCCGCACCTTGCAATTGTCTTCCGCTGCGAGTCGGGGTGTGGACAGAAGATGGAATCAGAGCCTTCGGTTATAGCGAACTAGGTATCCCTAAAGAACCTAGACTATAATCCTAAGTTAGTCTCCACACGCTGAGAACCTCTAAAGACTGAGTAGTGTGGCTATTTCCAGGACGACCTTGTGGGGCAAATAAATTAATGTGGTCCGGAACACAATAATTTATCTGCTCATACTTGAGAGTTCCGCGAACGTCATTGAGATAGGACGGGAATCCGTCTACTTACGTCACCAATCATAAATAATTTTTAAAAATCTTATAATCAAAGGTGTGTGCAATACGTGCTGATGTGTATATTCGTGAAATGTTGAGTTCAGTATTTCGGTCAGTCAAATCAGCGCTGTATGTGGTTTTCTTTCTACAAGTATCATGTCGCATCATTCGAGTCGCCATACTACTTCTTATACGGAGACCGATCCTGAGGAGGATCCACTGATACCCCCTTGAGATCGAGCAACGAGCCAGATCCTTCTGGTTACTACTGTGGTCCTTACCTACCCAGACCTCGTACTAGGCGCGTGGGAGAGGTCTTGAGCGCCTACCGCTCTCCATCTCACCATCTGGCTAGCTTCTCGGAGCGTGGTCGTGCCCCAGATATTTCCATTCAGTCAGAACCAATCCCCCGGAGCCCTACTCTTGCTATGGAGCATTGGGAGTGGGAGCCGGTAGCACCCCGCTTACCTTCACCAGAGACTCCTCCCGATCCTTATACTCCTTCTACCCCGAGCACTTACTCGCCCTCTTTATCTAGTCCTCATGAGATACCCACCTTTGGCGTCCGACAGACGGCTCGTCGGAGGGTACTTACACCTGTACCGGTGTTCACACCACCAGTTTCTCCTATCCGTCCGAGACCGGTACCTATAGAGACCCATCAGCACTTTACTGCCCGTTTCCTTAATTACACCAACTAAAGAGGACCTTTCTCCTTTTCATACCTATGAGCGAGGAGGCCCTTCTCGCCCGGTTAGAGAGTCTACCCCCCTGTCTGGGGCATACCAGTTCCTCCTCAGGAGGTACCTGCTCCCATCACCGAGAGCAGTTTGATGGGGTATTTGTGCAAGCAGATCTCCTTACTACGGATGGCGCGGAATGAGGACGAGCAACATAGGAGAGCGATGGGAGATTACTTGATCGTCTTACAACAGGCGATCATTGCATTACATCAGGGTATGGGTTATGTTCATCAACACCAGGATCATTTTCGGGCGATGCTGTATGGATGCATCGGTCTATCATAGGCCTGGTGGCAGGTTTTGTAGGTTTTGCGTGTTGGGTGTGGCGTTCTTAGTGTGGTTTTTATAGTAGAGACAGATATTATGTATCTTTTGCCCATCCTACCAAGCACTGGGTTATACCCATGTCGAGGTGGTGATGTAGTCATAGTGTTTCCACGTTTTCCTAGTTAGTACTTTCGTTGCATCGAATATGTACGTCACTTTGGTGACAAGTTTTGACAGCACATTGAAGCGCTGGCCCTTATGGGTTAAGTCTATGTACAAATTTTGACAGTTGTATGATGACGGATATTATTATTATATATAATGACGCTTGTGGTTATACATGTTGTGAACTTATGTGTGTGATGAAATGGTGTGATATGTGACAATTGACCATGACATTGATCCATACATATCTATTGTTTATAATAGAATGGCCCCGAAACGCGCACCACAGATGACTGAGGCAGAAATTGCGCAAATGATAGCGCAGCAACTCCAGACTGTTATTCCCACGATTGTGGCGCAAGTTAGCGCCGGTATTAATGCTAACCCGCAACCGAATCCGCAACCCTGACCGGTAGGCCAGAACGATAATCAAAATAATAATCAGAACAATGGTAGGCCGGTTTGCACATATAAGCACTTTATAGAGTGCAAACCAATGGAATTTAGCGGGATCGAAGGACCGAATGGGTTAGTAAAATGGATCGAGAAGTTGGAATCGGTAATCAACATAAGTAATTGTCCCGGTGACTGTGCGGTTAAGTATACTACTTGTACCTTCACGACCACGCTTTAAACTGGTGGAACACCATTGTTCAATCTCGCGGACATGACGCGATTAATGCTATGACATGGGACGATCTTAAGGCACTGATGATGGAAAAGTTCTGCCCGGCCAACGAGATTCAGAAACTTGAACATGAGTTCTGGAACCTGCAGATGCAAGGTGCTGACCATGTAGGTTATACTAATCGTTTCAATGACTGGCACGCATATTGCCAGACATGGTCCCCCTGGAACATAAGCGGATCGAAAGATATATCTGGGGACTGGCCCCAGAGGTGAGGAGTATCATTAACTCGGTGGAACACCTGACTATGCAAGAAATGGTACGTACGACATGGTTAGACGCAAGATTTTAACGATGCCTGGATAGCATGCCGGGAATAAGCGAGAAGCCCCGGAAAGTAGTCGAGCAGGGGCAACAATACCAAAGAGGGGGAGAGCTACTAGCCAGGGCTACGCCATGACTTACCCCAACGGGCAACTCCGATGGCTATAAAGGAACCGCCCCAAAGTGCAACAAGTGTAATCTCCACCACGTTGGTAGGTGCCGAACAATGATATGCTCGAGGTGCCATAGAAATGGGCATTTTTCCCGAGACTGTAGGGTGCCCATGGAACCTAACCCCAAACCAACCCGTTTTCAACCTCCTAGGCCTCAACCCCTTCAGCAGCGACCTCAACAACCAGCACCACAGGTTACCTACCCCCGTACGTGCTTCGGATGTGGCAGTACGAAACATTTTCAACAAAATTGCCAGAAGTTCGCTCCGCCGGCAGCAAGAAGGAACACGCAGAAGCAAGCATCTACCTCGAATACAGCTAGAGGTCGTGCCTTTGTCATGGGGCCTGGTGACGCACGCCAGGATCCCAATGTGGTTTCAGGTACGTTCCTCATTTCCGATCAATTTTCTTCAGTGTTATTTGATACGGGAGCTGATAGAAGTTATGCTTCAATTGCGTTTTTGCCACTATTGAATATGCCCACTGTTGATTTAAAACAACCCTATTCTGTTGAACTTGCCAATGGAAAACCGATCATCAGTCACCAACTTATTTGTAACTGCCCTTTAACCCTTAACGGTTACGAATTTACTATTGACCTATTACCCGTATAATTGGGTAGTTCCGACATCGTCGTAGGAATGGACTGGCTGTCCAGCCATCGTGCGGAAGTGTTGTGTAAACAAAAGGTTGTGAAGATTCCTTTATCCCGACGAATGCGATCATGGTATAAGGAGAGAAGTTAGGTACCATGCTGAACCTCATATCTCACCTCAAGGCATTGAAGCATATACGACAGGGATGTGACGTTTTTTAGCCAGCGTCACGACGGAGGAACCAGCCGAGAAGCGTATTGAAGACATCCGGTAGTATGTGAATACCCTGATGTGTTCCCGGAAGAATTGACAGGATTGCCGCCTAATCGGCAAGTCGAGTTTTGCATCGACTAAATACCAGGAACGACACCCATTGCCAAAGCCCCATATCGTCTTGCACCGTCCGAGATGCAAGAACTATCGACGCAGCTGCAGGAGCTACTTGATCGTGGTTTCATCCGTCCTAGTTTTTCCCCCTGGGGAGCCCCAGTTTTGTTTGTGAAGAAGGAGGACGGTAGCTTCCGAATGTGCATCGACTACAGGGAATTGAACAAGGTCATTATCAAGATCGTTACTCTCTCCCAAGGATCGCTGATCTTTTTGATTAGCTACAAGGAGCCCGATATTTTTCTAAGATAGATATTCGGTCTGGTTACCATCAAATGAAGGTCCAAGAGTACGATATTCCTAAGACATCGTTTCGAAATCGTTATGGGCACTATGAGTTCCTGGTTATGCCCTTCGGGCTAAACAACGCACCCGCGGTGTTCATGGACCTCATGAACAGGGTATGTAAACCATACCTCGACAAGTTTGTCATCGTCTTTATCGACGATATCCTGATCTACTCTAAGAGCAAGGACGAGCACAAGCATCATTTATGTGCTATATTGGAAATATTATGGACAGAACAATTGTACGCTAAATTGTCTAAGTGCGACTTCTGGTTACAAGCCGTGCAATTTTTAGGACATGTGGTGGATCAATACGGAATTCACGTGGATCCAAGCAACATAGAGGCAATCAAGAATTAGCCGGCGCCGAAATCTCCAAAAGAGATACGCCAATTCTTGGGACTAGTAAGGTATTACCGCCGCTTCATCGAAAACTTCTCAAGTATTGCCCAATCGCTGACCGCTTTGACACAGAAGGACATGAAGTATGAATGGGGTGAACACCAGGAAACAACGTTCTAGCTGTTAAAGAAAAAGTTATGCGAGGCCCCAATCCTGACGCTACCCGAAGGCAATGACGACTTCGTCGTATATTGTGACGCATCGCGACAAGGGCTTGGATGTGTCCTTTCGCAAAGGAATAAAGTTATTGCGTATGCTTCTAGATAGTTGAAAGTGCACGAAAAGAACCACACGACGCATGATTTGGAACTAGGCGCCGTTATATTTGCACTAAAGATTTGGAGACATTACTTATATGGTACCAAGTGTACTATATACACGGATCACAAAAGCCAACATATTTTCGACCAAAAGGAATTGAACATGAGGCAGCGTAGATGGGTGGAATTGTTAAACAATTACGACTGTGAAATAAAGTACCACCCGGGGAAAGCTAATGTGGTAGCGGATGCGCTAAGTAGGAAGGATCGAATTAAACCCCTTCGAGTGAGAGCCTTGGGAATGATTGTGCAGACAAGCCTAATAGATCAAATCCGGAACGCGCAGATGCAAGCCCTGGAGGAAAGCCAGTTACCCGGTGAAGGATTGCACAGGAATGAGAAAAGTTTTGTGAGGAAAACAAACGAGGTGTTGTATTTCAAGAATTGAGTGTGGATTCCTGCAAGTTCGGAGCTAAGACAGTTGATCATGGATGAGGCTCATAAATCGAAATATTCGATTCACCCCGGTAGATGTACCACGACCTTAAAGAGTTTTATTGGTGGCCGGGGATGAAAAAGGATGTAGCCGAATATGTGAGCCAATGCTTGACTTGTGCTCGAGTCAAGGCAGAATATCAGAAATCCTCGGGAATGTTACAACAACCCGAGATACAGCAATAGAAATGGGAACAAATCACGATGGATTTCGTGACCCATCTTCCAAGAACGGCTCGTGGTCATGACGCGATTTGGGTAATCGTAGATAGATTGACCAAATCCGCACATTTTATTCCGATAAATACCACTTATTAGACCGACCAGTTGGCCGAAATCTATACTAATGAGATAGTAGCTAGACATGGTGTCCCGATTGCTATTATTTCCGACCGAGACAACCATTTTATCTCGCGGTACTGGAAAAAGTTACAATAAGCTTTGGGGACGCGAATTGATTTGAGCACTGCTTACCATCCCCAAACTGATGGCTAATCGGAACGCACGATCCAGACACTAGAGGACTTGCTTCGTGCTTGTGTCCTGGACTTCGGAGGAAGCTGGGACAAGCATCTCCCACTAGTGAAATTTTCATATAACAATAGTTACCACCGTAGCATCCAGGCAGCCCCATACGAGGTACTCTATGGTCGAAAGTGCCGATCACTACTATGTTGGGCCGAAGTGGGTGACACTCAACTGACGGGATCTGAACTAGTTCAAGAAACGACCGATAAGGTCCATCAGATTCGGAATCGTCTGAAAGCCGCTCAGAGTCATCAGAAGAGTTGGGCTGATGTACGTAGGAAACCGCTATGGTTCAAAGTGGGTGAACGAGTATTGTTAAAAGTATCGCCATGGAAAGGCATTATCAGATTTGGAAAGACTGGAAAGTTAGCCCCGCGATACATTGGACCCTACGAGATCCTAGAAAAAGTAGGTCCCGTAGCATATCGGTTGAAGCTACCAACCGAGCTTAGTGCCATTCATAATGTCTTCCACATTTCGAACTTAAAGAAATGCCTTTCGGGCGAGGCCACCCAGATACCATTGGAAGACATACACGTTGATGATAAACTCCACCTTGTGGAAGAGCCAGTAGAAATAGTTGATGGCAGAGTTAAGCAATTAAGGCACAACAAGATTTCACTGCTTAAAGTCCGGTGGAACTCGAAACAAGGACCTGAATATACATGGGAACGGAAGGATGAATTCCGTAGAAAATATCCTCACCTTTTCCCCTAGCTAGACATGGTAAATTTCGGGGACGAAATTTCTTAACCAGGGGAGACTGTGATACCCATGATGAAACCAGGTACCCCTTAATTGGTCCTAAACTTTAAGTCATGCTAACAACAATAATTACACGTAAACTAGTAAACTTGCATGACTTGTGTGCTATGCTAAACAATATCGATAATGTCTCGGAGGAATCCGAGAGCACGTCATGGTTAACATGACACTATTGCGCACCAACAATGTGAGGTTGGTGTCCTTAGCCTTTGACAACGTGTTAAACGAGGACTTGACGTTTAACAGCGCAGTAAACATTAGACTGTGATTATTAGGCCAACGATAGGGCCCTTTATGATTCTAAGTTCATGAAACATTTCGATTATGTACCATAGACTACAACATAAGATTAAAAGCAAATCGAAGCTCGGGCACGCAAACCGAGGCGGTTCCCGGTTAGGGAAACGCTTTGTTTTAAGAGCGACGAAAGACAAACCAAAATGCAAGGAACAATAAAACAAGCTTAAAAACACTTAAACCAACGTAATACGAGACTTTTATGATTAAAATGTATCTGGGTTCGGATTCAAGGATAGTTATGCTCAGTTTTTAAAACCGTCTTTTGGCACTAAGAACGCGCAAAACGGAGCCCGTTTCGCAAATCGAGAACGCGCGAAGGACCCGAAAACGAACCTAAACGCAATTTAGAAGATAAACATCATCTTTTAGCGCGCGCTACGAAGCACGAGGTGGCCCTATGGACCCCACCCCAAAACGCCACCCCCCTTTATTTAATACATTTTTTTCTTTTAATTTTTAATTTCACTCAAAATCCCACAAAATTCTGCCTTCTTCAAACTTTCTCAGCTGATTACAACCTTAAACACCATCAAATCCAAGGTATTAACCTTGTTTTTCATAGTTTTACTCATGATTTTTTGGTTAAACTTGATTTAGAAACGAAAAACCCTTTTTAATCCATGATTTTTGAAGGTTTAAACAAGTTTATGGGCTGAATAAGAACACCTTGGGAATTCCCTGGTGTCATTTGACAGCCATGAGCACAAATCTTTGGGGTTTGATACCCTAATCAACACCTATAAGATAAAATCGCATAACTATTCGATTAATCGAAAAACCAAGAAACAAAGTTTGATTGATCTAAGTTCTAGCATATTTGGATTGTAATTGATGTGTAGGTACTGAATATAGCTAACACACCCTTTTGGACTCAAGAAAAACCTGCGGAAACGGAGCTTGCGCTAGGTATATCGCCCGAAAACCGAATCTAGAGTAGGTAGATTATGGTTTTGGGTTTAACTTGGTCCGTGGTGCTTGGATTGAGCTGAAATTTGGTGTGGTGATATAGGGTATTGCCAGGGATGTCTAGGTAAAATTTTAGAATTTTTGGAATTTTCTACGAGTTTTGGTGAATGTTTGACTGTCTTATCAAAACAAATCCAGAAAAAATACCAAACAGGGTCAATAAATTACCAAATTTTTCATGAACTCTAAGAAACATATAAGAAACGTTCTTGGAAGTTTCACAGTCCATTGGTTGAGTTTTGATTCGGGTTAAAAATCCGCGTTTGTGAGAGTTTTCGGTAGCCAGAAACGCACGGAAACGAAATCGGAAAAATCCTAAATTTTGTGAGAAGTTCCTGGACATGTAAAGGATGTTCTGGAATGTTTTTCGAATTTTTGGACGGTTGGTGATAATTAATGTTAATTATTTGTTTTAACATTGTTTTATAAATAATTTATTTATATAATGAAAACGCCAAAATAAATTCCCAAATTATTTTTCCCATAATCTACAGATTTTTACTAACTTGTATAAAAATTTACAGATTTTTATTCAAATTATAGATTAAATGAGAATTTATGGAATTAAAAATGAGTTATTTTAAATCAATTTCGGCAGTTTACCGTATAAAGAACCTGCCGGAACCGGGAGCTGACCAAACCTGACAAATACTAAAACTGGAACACCGGGAGTATTCAGGGAGATTTCCAGGCAAATTGGACACTAAGGGGTGTGTCCTAAGACAGTTCGGGCAAATTCCCGACGGTGAAAATGGAAACTCAAATTTGGGCAACATAGACTCCCCAAACACTCAAACTCTCTTGATAAAAAGTTAATCATTCTTAAATAATCACGTGTTGGTACTATTGGTTTTCCCGTACCATTATCCGAACATGTTAAACAACCGACTTTGGCTGGCAGGTGAAACGGTGCCTGGAAGCCAAACTGAAAACTAATACTACCCTGACCTCCATCACCATGCCAGTGTCCTATAGACTCAATCCAGGGTGAAAACTTCTGATCGAATCCAAGTTATAACCATTACCAACCTAGATACTGATTTGAGTCCATACTTACATGCTTGCTATTAAAGATGATCCACTTGCTTGATCACCCTTTTGTTGAGACTACTACTCGTACTGTGAGTTTTCACTTCCCCACTTTTAAATTGTTTTACTGTTTTCTGGGGACTTGCATGTTAAAAACTGTGTTGATTACACCAAGTTGGGAGTGAGTTTTCACTTCCCCACTCTTAAACTGTTTTATTGTTTTCTGGGGTGACCTGCATGTTACAAAACTATGTTAATTGCACCAACTTGTGACAAGATGAATTTTATAACACACGGTCCGGCGAGCTGAAGGTGTCGGTTGTGACACGGTCCGGCGAGCTGAAGGTGCTTGTTATAACACGGTCAGGCAAGCTGAAGGTGTCTGTTGTCACGGCCCGGCGAGCTGAAGGTGCTTGTTGTGACACGGTCTGGCGAGCTGAAGTTGTCTGTGTGATAAATCTGTAAACTGTGACTGTGACCAGTGCAATTAAACTTGTTAACACACATTGTTCCACAACAACTAAACCAGTGGAACTCACCAACAGCGTTAGCTGACCCTTTTTAAAACTAACATGCATTTCAGGTAAGACTAAACAAGAATAAGGAATGTGCGTGTGGATGGCTTGGGTAGCAGAATGTAGCAGAATAAGAGCAGTAGTGGCTCGTAGTACCGTACTTGAACTTATGGTTTGTAATATGATACTATTAGTATGTTGTAACCGAGGTTCCCTCTTTATGTGATATCATGTTTTAAATTATGGGGATTTACCATGTGTCTAACGCACCCTGCAATTGTCTTCCGCTGCGAGTCAGGGTGTGACAACAAATCAAAGGTAACGTGCTTAAAGTGTCGTGAGAAAGGACATTTTAAAAGAGAATGTCCTAACTGAGAAGTTAAGGGCAACCAGAATCTTTTCGCGGACGACTACTACAAGAAAGCCATTTATCATCGATCTCAGCCTCAGACAAGGTTAGTGCAGATCGAAGACGGACCGTCAAATTTGAAAGATAAAGCACTTTTGGTCACACAAGAAGATGAAGGTTTAAACTAGAACAACTTCGTCACAAAAAATGAGAGTCTGGCGTTGGTAGCTGAAATTATTGAAGAACCTGAACCAACAGAAGAAGGATATATAGAGGCATCCTTTGATGAGGCTCCTGAAGAATATTATGGAACTTCATCAGAGGAAGAAGAACTTCTAAACAGTGTTTTAAACATTTGTTACCTAATGATATCCTTAAAACTTTTGCAGGTTATTTCGATTCAAGCTACAAATCGCAAAGAAAAGACGAGACAAAGCCAGAAATCGTGGAAGTGATTAATGTGACGCAACAGATGACAGTAGAGAATCTGACTGACATAGCCAACAAAGCTCTAATGGCTAACGTAATAGAGGTAGTTACTGAGGAAGCTCAGGTAGAAAGAGTCAAATCGGTAATGAGCCAATAGAGGAAACAGTTAAAGCTTAAAATGTCAAAATGGAAACTCCCTGCATAAAGTGCAAAGAACCATACAAGGAGTGTGATGAAAAAGATAAAGCATATAAAGAACTAAAAACTCATGTCAATAATTTGTCATATGATTACAAAACAATAAAAGAAGCATATGATAAATTAAATAAAACCATTCGAAAGTTTGAGCAAGTGATTAGATAAAATGACAAAACACTTTCTATGTTCAAGGCAACTGTTATGGACAAACAAATGGCCATAAATATTCATTTAAACACGATTGCCAAGCTAAAACGTGAACTAGAAAAAATGAAAATTGAAACTGAATAGGTTAACAAATTGTTAATCAGTTACTCTACTAGTTCTTATGTCGTTCATCACATTCTTCCGAAAATTGAGAACAAAGAAAACAATCGATGAACAAGGTTTAGGCTACGATTGTGTTCCACCACCAATGTGGAATAGTTATGCAAAGAAAAGACTAGATGGGGTGGAAAAGACGCTTAACTTAAAATTGAATACTGAAAAGAACAATGAGTTGTCTGAGAACATCAACGTAACTTACACCAAAACAAAAAAAGATTGTGAGTCTGATGTGGTTAAAAAGTGGTTAAAAAAGTTTTGGAAAATGAGTCTGATAGCACAATTTTTGAAAGTGCTAAGTCAAGCCATGAGAAGTCTAAGTCAAGTTCACAATCTGGAAGTGAGGAAAGTTTTCACAAGAACTTTATTTCAGCATCAGTTAATAGTTTAAGTGACGATCCTAATGTAGTTGTCTACAAAATGAATGGATTATATAAACTATATACTAATGAAGAATTCCCAATCCAGAATGTTAACTTAGACCAAGTTGATAGATTCTTCAAACTAGTTGAAGTTAACTCCTCTGATCTTGAAAAACAAGACGTTGTTTTCTACTCCAAACCTAAGAAGGTTTACAATAATGTCCATCAGAAAGGTGGAGATTATCCGGAATATAAAAGAGATGGTTTGGGGTATGAAAAGAAGAGAAAGAAAAACAAGTTATAAAAAAAAACTTTACAAAGAAAACTAACATTGTTTTCGGAACCAACACTGTTGATGAAAAAAGAGATCATTGGTAAACAATCAAACAAAGAATTTGAGAAAGAAAAGGAACTCGAGAACAGGTTTTGGAATCCTCTGTTGGAAACAACAGCAGGAAGTGTTATAAATGTAACCAAGTTGGGCATATTACATGATTGTGTAAGTCTAACAAGCCAAAACATGTTCATGAAGCAAGAAAATTCACATAAGATGTTAAACAGAAAGGTCTTGAGTTTATGCCAAAAACAAATTTTGAAACGAAACACTGAATCCAATCTAAATGTAAAACCAACAACTGCAAACTTTTCAAACTTCAAAGTTGGCGAATCATAAAAGAGAAATGAACAAAAGGATTCTAAATTTTAATCAAAGAAAGGTTTTAAAGGCACAAACCTCGGTTGTGAAGGCCAAACCATCTTCTGCTGTGGTAAACAAAACTATTGTTCCAACCAAACCAAAAGATGAAAAGGGATCAAAAGTTGAACAGTGGGTTGAAGTAAAGAAAGAGGTTAAGAAAAATGCCGAGCCAAAATTTGACATCCCAAACCCACCCAAGACCAAATTGGCTTGGGTTTCTCTGTTTAAATAATTCTTTATTCACATGTGTAAGGGCCCCGAGGTCAATTATATTAAGTGTATTATGGATAGTGGAGCTTCTCGTCACATGACAAGGATGCTAGCCTTGCTATACGATGTGAAAGCTATCAGAGGAGGCTATGTTGGGTTTGTGGGTACTAAAGGATGCAGGATCGTAGGTGAAGGTATTCTCACAAATGGAGTGGTGTCATTCGATAAGGTAAACTATAATGCTGAACTTGTGAACAACTTGCTGAGCATTTCACAAATTCATGACAAGAAATTCACCACACACTTTAATGACAAGGAATGCCTCATTCATAAGCTGGGGTTCATAATTCCCGAGGAGTGGATCCTTGTAAGTGCAGCTCCCGCTGGGTAACTGTGTATCAGTTCTGGTCAATGAAGTCAACAGTCCAAGTCAAGAGAAGTCAAAGAATGAACCAAGTCTTGTCCGAGTTTGTTCTTTTGTAATGTAAGATTTTATTATAAGTTCGGATAGTTTTGCAGGACATGTTGTCTGGGTTTGTTAGGTTTAGTCCTTAGTATATATATATATATGTCTGTTGATACGATGATTAGGGCAAGCCTTTTCGCAACTCTCACAAACCCTAGCCAGATCTAAACCTAGCTTGTAGATGATGTATGCTCTTTCGGTTTGTAAATCTGTGATGATTATTTCGATATTATAGAGATTCATCTTCTACATCTTTCTATCTTTTATGTTTTGTTGATTTCACGTCTTGTTCGAGGGCAGTGAATCTAGTTCGTGTTTACAATCGTGAGATTAAATGATTTTTAATTTCGCCGGTGCAGAAAAGTTCAAAACATGATACAATTTAAAGCTAGAGTGTTTGATTGTGTTTCATCAAATTTGTTCGAGGTTTGATCTAGTGTTGACATGATGAAGCTGATTGTTCGTTTGGCAACTACATGAAGATAAGATTTTATTATATGCCCGTTAGAGTAGGGAAGATTAGTCTTCTTGGTCCCTATTCCAAGTTGGTGACTGATTGGATTCTCGAAATAGTGGTTCTTACATTGAGGGGAGATCGGAGACGAAAGTCATCGGGTAATTGGTGGATTCGTGAAGATATGACATTGGATCCTGAAGATTCGAGATGAAATGATTTCAGACACTTGGTTGAAGACTTTGATCAAGATGGTTGATGTACTTTTTCGGAGTTGGTTTGTTATTAACTTATAGAGCCAAACTTCATGTCTTTGCGGAATTTGAAGTGTTTGATGTTGGGCATTGGAAATCTCACGTTTCATTCTTCTGTTGGTTAAGTTTGAAGATCAAGGATCAAGCGATATTCGTACATTTGGTTATAGGTTGGTTCGCGTTAACTTGATTCAGGAGTAGTTTGAGGGGGAGGATCTACAGTGTTTGATGTTGGATTCTTTAGGTTACACAAAGCGGTCATTTAAGTGATCCTCAACAAGTCTTTGATTAGAAGGGTTGAAGATCGCTGTGCTCTGCCGGAAGATCAAGTCACAACCAAAGTTGAAAGCAGGCATGATATCATCAGTCAAGGGGGAAAGCGTAACATCCAGCGACTAAAGATTGTCGATGCCACACAGAACTGATAACAATAGTTAAGGGGGAGTCTGTAAGTGCAGCTCCCACTGGGTAATTGTGTATCGGTTCTGGTCAATGAAGTCAAAGGTTCAAGTCAAGAGAAGTCAAAGAATAAACCAAGTCGTGTCCGAGTTTGTTATTTTGTAATGTCCGATTTTATTATAAGTTCGGATACTTTTGTCAGGACATGTTGTCCGGGTTTGTTAGGTTTAGTCCTTAGTCTATATATATGTGTTGATAGGATAGATTAGGGCAAGCCTTTTGGCAACTCTCACAAACCCTAGCCACCCTCCATCAGTGTGTGCACATTAAAGAGAGAGAGAGAGACTATGTGTTAGTGAGAGAGAGCTAGGTTTAGATCTTAGTGATCTAAGCCAGCTTGTAGATGATGTATGCTCTTTCAGTTTGTAAATCTGTGATGATTATTTCAATATTAAAGAGATTTATCTTCTACATCTTTCTATCTTTTATATTTTGTTGATTTCACGTATTGTTCGAGGGTAGTGGATGTTGTTCGTCATCGATCCAGGGGTCCCGGGGGCTTTCAATCCTCATGCGCGCTCTAAGAGAAACGATCTTTATGTCCTTGACATGAGTGTCGCATCCACTTCGTCAAAGAAGGCTCAATGTTTTGTAACAAAAGCAACAGAGAAAGAATCAATCTTATGGCATCGTAAGATGGGTCACATTCACTTACAGAAGATGAACTATTTGGTACACAACAACCTAGTGGAGAGTGTTAATCTCAAAAGCTTTCATTTGACTGACGATTGTCTTAGCTGCAAAAAGCGGAAGCAACATAAGAAATCACATCCAAGAAAGTTGCTGAACTCCATCAAGTTACCTCTAGAAAGGCTTCATATGGATCTGTTTGGACCGGTAAATGTCAATAGTATATCTGGTGATCTATATTGCCTTGTTGTGATAGATGACTACTCAAGGTTCTCACGGGTCTTCTTTCAAGAGAGTAAAGATGAAACGCTTGGAAATTTAATGATCCTCTTCAGACAGCTGGAAAACCTATATCATTTTCCCATCAAGAGAATTCGAAGTGACAATGGTACTTAGTTTAAGAACAAGAAGATGCTCGACTTCTGCAATTCAAAAGGTTTTCTTTATGAATTCAGCGCCCCCTATACTCCTCAACAAAATGGAGTAGCTGAACGAAAGAATCGCACTCTCATAGAGACAGCACACACTATGCTCGCTGGTTCAAAACTTCCTATTAGTTTATGGAGCGAAGCAGTTGCCTCTGCATGTTACACTCTTAACCGTGTTTTAACCGTCAAGCCTCACAACAAGACATGCTTTGAGCTACTTAACCAGCGTAAACAGAACCTAGAGTATTTGAAACCGTTTGGATCGTCGTGTACTGTACTAGACCCGGATGGTAAATTCGGAGCTAGATCCTTGGAAGGATTTTTCATGGGATATGCTAGCCGCAATGAAGAGTTTATTTGCCTAGCCTAAACCAGGTTATCTTAGCCCAGCATGTTGATTGCCAGAGATATACAACGCCTACACAGAAACATGGTGATTCTTGGCTATTCAACTACGAGAGCTTGTGGAATTCTTTTGACTTACCAGAAGTACCTTCAGAAGAAGAACTTGTCATGCTATATCAACAACATCAAGCATCCAATCAAGAACAAGTTCCAAGACCTTTGGTAATTTCCTCATCACAACCTGGTACAAATACTTCTGAAGCAGGTCCGAGCAACACTCAGCAAGAACCTGTAGTCACACCAAATTTGAACAATACAGAACCATCTTCTGATCAGCTAGTTGATTCAGATTCCGATAGTGAACCTACATTTGATGATGGAGGATCCAAGTGAAGTAGGTTGCTGATCAAGGAATGAAGCCACGTCTTCGAAGCAGGTTGCTGATCAAAATGTAACAAATCTGCAAAGTGAAGTGAATGTTCCAAGTGAAGTGATGCCGAGATCCTTTTCGTACCATCCTTCTGAGAATATCATTGACTAATTACAATCAAGAGTAAAAACGAGACATCAGATCAATAAGGATCTTAGCTGATTTTATACAAAGGTTGCACCACTTCAAGCTAAATTTTCTCTTAGTTGTTTTGTTTCTCGGGTAGAACCGACATCTTGGAGGGATGCTCTTAAAGAAGAAAGTTGGGTGGATGCAATACAAGAAGACTTGTTACAATTCAAGAAACTTGGAGTCTGGAAGCTTGTTGATCTACCCGACAATTATAAGAAGATAAATACTCGGTGGGTTTTCAAGTGTAAAAGAGACGATAGAGGAATCGTGGTCCGAAACAAAGCTCTGCTCGTGGTCCAAGGCTTTCATCAACAGGAAGGGATAGATTACAACGAGGTCTATGCCCCAGTCGCACGTCTTGAAGCAATCCGCATATTTATGGCTTTTGCATCATGGAAAGGTTTCAAAGTGTACCAATTGGATGTGAAGTATGCATTCCTTTACGGAAAGGTAAAACGGGAGGTGTACATCAGCCACCGCTAGGGTTTGTCGATCTGATACACAAGGATGAGGTTTACCTATTGAACAAAGCGCTATACGGATTACACCAGGCCCCGAGAGCCTGGTACGAGATGCCTTCTAAACATCTTCTGGAAAATGGTTTCACCAGAGGAACAGTAGATACCCTCTTTACTCGAGAAGTGGACGACCATCTAATCATTGTACAAATCTATGTGGACGATATCATATTTGGATCGACAAATGAAAAGCTGTGTAAGGACTTTGAAGAAGTCATAAAAAAGAAGTTTGAAATGAGCGCTTTTTTACGGATCGACAAATTCCTTTACGGATCGACAAATTCACCAAACGAAGGAGAGATTCGACATGACAGGAACTAAACCAACATCTACTCCATTGGCCACCAACCACGACATTTGTCCAGACGCTCATGGAGTCAAAGTCGATGACACATTATATCGCTCCATGATCGGGTGCTTGATGTATTTGACAGCTTCGAGACCTGACATTATGTATCCAACATGCATTTCCGCCTGATATCAGTTAAATCCAAGAGATTCGCACCTGCTCTCCGTCAAAAGAATAATGCACTACTTGAAAGGTTACCCAAGCACCGGCTTGTGGTATCCACGATACGATGGCTTCAATCTCACGGGTTACTTTGATTCCGATTTCGGTTGCTGCAAACTCAATGCTAAATCTACAACGACTGGTTGCCAGTTCTTAGAAACTCGTTTGGTAACGTGGCAATGCAAAAAACAGACCACGGTCGCTCTCTCTACCTGTGAAGCTAAATACGTTTCAGCATCCAGTTGTTGTTCCCAAATCTTGTGGATACAACAACAGATGAGAGACTTCGGACTGCAATTTCTTGATACGCCCATATATGTAGATAACAAGGCAGGTATAGATATAAGAAAGAATCTGGTTCAACACTTATGCACTAAACATATTGAGATTCGAACCACTTTATTCGTGATTGCTACGGGAAAAAGTTGGTTAGAATTGAGAAAATCCAGACTGATGACCAAAAACCAGATTTTTACACCAAAGCTTTTGATTGATCAAGATTTAAAAATCTTTTGAAATTAAATGATTTAAGAAATCTGACCTCACGGGATATACATGAGATTGAATTTGAGGATGACGATGACTTGACGTGATCCTCATCGGTGTGTCATTCCTTTTAAGTTTTTTATCTTTAGACTTTTCTTTCGTTTAAGATATTTCAAAAATCCAAAAGCATTGAAAAAATTGAAAAATACAAAAACATTGAGAAAATGACAAAAAGAGTTGTGTGTGAAAAGAGGAGATGATAGTACATCAGTAGACTATCATAGTATGCTAAAGAAATGGAAGGTTCAAAAAGATGGATAAACAGGTCTTACTGATGATATGCAGTAGGCTTCGCACATTCTATAAATTATTTTCGAGATATAAACCTAAAAGAAAAAACTGATTAATATGTGGTTTAACATCTCTCGGATATATGGACTTAGTGCTCTGAAATTTCGTTTGAGAAAATGTAATATTTTGAGATACTAGGGCTTTATATTTTTTTGTTGAAATCTTGGGTATTATATGAGTTCTTCTGATTTTGAGTCGACAATGGCCTAGAAGTTGTATAATACTTTGCGCATTATTCACCCCAAAAGCTGCATAAAAATTGAATATGTCAAAAAGATACGACATCTGCAGTACAAAAGATTCCAAAAATGGAACACCACCTTAAAGTCGAGTCTTCATCTCTTTCTCTGTACGAAAGTACTAACCTGAGCTCTCAAGGCCTCACATTCACCCTCATACAAATATAAGTTAGATATATTCACCTATGAGATGAAATCTAGGGAATCTTGATGCGGGAGTATATTCTGAGGTGGGAAACATAGTTAAATCATGTTCCTAAAATTACCTAACGTATCCTGAAACAATTGAGAAATGTGTAGAGGTTTAAGTGGATCAGTATACTAATAATCTAAGTAAATCTGTTTAACATTTAATGTTTTATTAAGCTCAACGGTATTAGTGATATGTCTAAAAAAATGATATGATGCTCTAACACAAACTCACAAAAATATGTCTGCATATATATTTTGTACAATGTTTATCTCTAAATTTTCAGAAAAACCCAAAAAGATATTCAGTGTGTTTTAGCATAAACTTTGGAAAATACAAAAAGATTTTTCTTCTATCTTAGTTTTTGACTACCGATGATGGAGAACTTATCTTCAAAGCCTAAAACTGATCTTTAGTTTTAGCATAAACTTTGGAAAACCTGAAGTATTACGGGCTGGGAGCTAATCTGGAAAGAGAGATTGTTTTGCAAATTTTAAAAGTACATTAACTTGAAACTTA
Source organism: Scalesia atractyloides (assembly GCA_947069175.1). Classification (NCBI taxonomy): domain Eukaryota; kingdom Viridiplantae; phylum Streptophyta; class Magnoliopsida; order Asterales; family Asteraceae; genus Scalesia; species Scalesia atractyloides. The sequence goes on from CAMTDV010000024.1 coordinate 73,356,845, forward strand.
AAATCAATGAAAACCATCAGTATTGGTCAAAAAGAGGTCAACCAAGGTCATTAAGTTGGACTTGGTAGGCAAATCAGTTAACCGAGGTCATTAACTTGGATTTGGTCAACTGAGTGGGTTGCTAAAACTGAAAAATGCATAAAAAATGTAAAATAAAAACTTCAAGTCTGAGTGGTCCTCGTACGAATGGCATCCTGTACGAATGATGCCTTGTGCGAATCATGCCTCGTACTACGGGCAAACCCCTATATATACACACAACTGACTCGTACAAAGCACATTATGTGCTCGTACGACTAACCAAAACTCTCTGTGCGATTCAACGTGTGTGACCTATTTTCGATCGTTTTATGGGGCGGTTGCCAATTACAAGATATCAAGAAAATCCAGAGGCAATTATTTCTGCGATCAGCATCAACAATCAGATGATAGGGAGCTGATCCGTAAAGTGTTGGAATTCAAAGATGACAGACGATCCGACATCATATTATGAATACCTGGTTAAATGCTACTTTTACAGAATCGGATATTCAGGTCATGTCAACTCAGCACCATTCAAGAAGATAACTTTGAGCGCGCCTTTCAGATATTTTGTACATTGTGTCATATAAGCTCTCAATAACAGGAAAGGAGGGTTTGACGATATCGTTGACTATCAAATGTGTATGATAACTACACTAATCCTGAATCTGCCCTACAACTTCTCCAAGTTAATCTTCATGCAGATGGTGCAGAATATCGATAAAGAGAAATTCTTGTAATATCCAAGGTTTGTTGAAATGCTCTTGGATCATGAATTCAAGAATCTGGAAAAAGATGAGAAAGATATGCTGAAGCTTGAACACATGGATGTTTCGACGTTAAAGAAGATGAATCTGCACTTGAAACCAGAGCAAATTACAAAACCAATGTTTGGAGCCACAAAAATTATGTGGCGCCTCCCGAAGGAAAATGGAGAAAGGAAAACAATGGTGATGAAAAGGATGAGATTGCAGCTTTAGAGGGGTATCTGGCAAAGCGCATCAAATGGTTTGAAAAAGAAATTCAAAGAAACGTAAACGGTTCTCAAAAAGGCAAACTGCTGGATCTTCATCTTCTGCTCCTCGCTAAAGAAAGCGTGCTACAACCAGAACAGGTTGATTGATGAGCCTGAGATTGAAGAAGCACCTGAAAGGGAGCCTGCTCATGTTGAGGTTCAAGATGAAACAAACGTTAATGAAGAGTTTATTCAGCAACATCTGAGCATGATAAAGTCCAAGAAGAGAATACTGTGGATGTGGCTGCTGATATTGAGAAACAGGCTTATGGAGGAGTTGAAGGAAGAAATGGTGATGATGATGGCTCTTCCTTTAGCAAAGATACATATGATCAAATTGTTGCTAGAAAAGAAAGAGAACTAGACAAAGAACGTTAGCGTCAAGAAGAACTAAGGAAACATCAAGAGGAACGAAAGAGAAAAGAGATTGGCGATGATGATTTGTACGAACCATCTGATTATGAGGAAGATGTATCTGTGGTAAAGCCTGCTAGGAGGCAAGCTAAATGGGCAAAGAGTCCAGTTCCTAAAGCTGCAGCTAAGTCTACAAGTTCTCCAGCAGCTCGTCCAAAATTCAAATTGAAAAGAAAGGCACCTATAGCTGCAGTTGTTACACCAACAGTTGAAACCTCCATTCCCCCACCACCATCACCACCACCACATCCCTCACCACAAAAACCACCAACTCCACCACCATCACCACCCCTACAGCCATCTCCACAACCAATACCCTCACAGCCATCTCTGCAACACATTACACCACCACAACCATCTCCACAAAAATGGTCAACTCCAAAAGAGCCTACTCCTCCATTACAACAGCGAATACCTCAATCTAGTCCACGTTTGTTTCCAAGTAAACAGTTTCCTTCCATTGGAGAAGATATGTTTAACGAGGGAAGGATTGGAGAATTGGAGAGACAGATTAAAGGGCACGAAGCAAAAATCAAATTTCTGGAGGATGATAAGGAAAGATTGCAGGATCTCTTAAAGTTTTTGGTAAACGATAATGAGAAGTTTCAAGAGATGCATGAAAAGGTGTTGGAAAAGAAAAGCTGATCAAGCAATTTGAAACAGAAAACCTTAACTTGGAATTGAAGTTGTCAACCGTAACTGCTGAGAACGAGAGGCTACATCTGGTAGTCAAGGAGTTGCAGACTGAGAAGGTAGAGAACACAAATAAATTTGATATGCTCTTCAAAGTGTTGGGAAAGAGACAGGGTATCAACTTCGAGGCGGAGTTTGCACAGATTGAGATAGAAGAGATTCAAGCCAGAGCAGCTGAGCGACAACGTATTACTAGAGAAGAATCTGCCAGACAGGGAAAAGCAAAAGCTCCAATCATTGAAACTCCTCTGCGTGACCCAATAGATCCTGTTGTTGAGTCAAGCGCTCCTATCTCTGAAGTTCAACATGTTGAATCCAGCTCTTCTGCTATTTTCTTATATTCCAGATGCTAATGTGGAGCCAGAGTTAAGATTTGTGATCATTGATGAAGGGGTTATTATACCACAAGTGTTCTCAAAAGAGAAGATTCTAGAGAAGCGTAAGATGGAGGCAGAGATAGATGATTTGGTAGATGAGGTTTATGACAGTCTAGTTGGTCAGGAAGGTGATGGTGTTGATGTAAATAATGCAGTTTCTAATGAAAAGTTTAACTTTGATGCGTATATGAATAACTCTGCTAACGAAGTAAGTGAAGTAGAATTTCAGGGGGGAGTCTAAGGCAGAAAAGACTGTGGTTGAGACATCGGGAATCCTCACATAGACTTCTACGTCGCCTGTTCCTGATATACAAAAGCATAAAGTTATATATCTGGAACATGATGTTGAAGAAGGGGAGTATGTGCACAATTACACGAAGGAAGAGATTGCACAGATGTTAGGAGTTGATGAAGATTCCTTCGATTTCGATTTTGAAGATGACCTAAATTAGTGCTATCCATCCTAATGATTACATATACGAGCACGTTCCTGAAGCTGATGAATATGATAGGGTTGTCGTGGAGGATGATTCTGACAAAGACGAAACAACTAAATATATAGGTGTAGGAAGGGATAACTTTCCAACCTTTAACGAGATGTTTTATGAGGCAAATGACGATTTGTTAAAGCAAAAAAATTGAAGAGGTTGTGAAAGAGGGTAATGTTCCTAAACATCTATCACAAGAAGAAGATTACTGAAATAAAGAAGTTATGGTTCCAAGAAATTCCTGTTGAACGAAAGTTTAAATGTTCATTAGCTTTCTTCACAAGAGATCCAGATATTTCGCTAGGGGATATCACCAGCTAGGGTTAGATTGAAAAGCTAAACGTGTACGCGATCAAGAGAGAATATGGCGTGCAATATTTCAGATACTTAAGTGACATTAAAACTATCATTTTGGGATGTTACAGAGCTTGTGCAAACAAAAGTTATTAATCTGAAGATCCATTTTCATGATCAAAGTTTGTGGAAGCTGATAAAGTATGAACCTTCACACGGTTTTAATCACTGGAAACCACACATTCCTAAGCACATAACAAAGATTGATCCAGTAACGAAGCAAAACGATGTTACATTGCATATTAAAAAGTCACGAGTCATGAAAAACATGCCATTAATGAAGATGTAACAAGATTTTATAAGATCTTCAAGTGGTGGCACTATGATTCCGGAACTGGAGAAGCAGTGATTTGTGTTCAACCCAATAAAGACTCCTGGAAAATCACTGAGGAACTGACAAACTCTGTGATTGCGCATAAAAGAATATATTGCTTGTGGAGAGAGATCCATGTGCTAGACCCGATCTGGCTAGACAACTGCTCAAAGAAAGATATTGAATGCTTATTCTATGTCAAGATCAGTTTTGAAGAAAAAGACAAAGAGCAAGCGTTGAAGTTGCAGAAGGTTGTTAATGTTTGTATGCTAATGATATAAATTCATGTAAAGCTTGGAACACTAAATGGAGAAAGATGGAAGCTAAAGAGCATCGCAAGAAAGATCGCAAAGAAGCAAGAATTGCTGAAACAATTAAGAAGGCATCGACAAGAAGATTCCAGTTTGGGAACACGTACAATAGACCTCCTCCGACCGATCAAACGCCTAGTTATACTAAGGAGTGTCGAAAAAAGAGAGCATTTCTTTGGATGATATCGTCAAATGCTTTGAAGATTTTTGAAGACTACCCAAGACTGCGGCAACATCAAGGGGGAGTTTGTTAGTGCACAATATCTATTGCCTACGTCTAGGGTTATGTCGGTCATGTAGCAGGGCTTCACAATTGTTAGATATTTAGTTTTTCATGTAAAAAGGGCTACTCATACGATGGAGACCTCCCTCGTACGAGGCAGACACTTTGTCACTCGTACGGGGCACCCCTTGTACGAGGCAACTCTCTACTCCCTTGTGCGATTCATGTTACCTATATATAGAGGTGTTTGGGTGTTGTGTTAGTTAGCTGTTTTGTGAGATTGAGGCGAAGCCCTGTTTGTTTAGCGTCTGTGATTCTTACACGTTTATCAATACAAGAAGCAGTGACGTTTAAACAGTATACTCGATTGTTTGTCAAACTTTCTAACAATGAATTCCGCCTCTGTTAGTTAAGTCAAGTCAGCGCAGTGCTTTCGGGGGAGAGCCGGTCCTCTTACAGCGTTTGTGGCTGATTTGATTTGTAATAGAAAAAAATACTTGTGTTTATTAACATGGAGGTGATGTAGTTTATAAAGTTAGACTATGCACATAAGCATACGTACATGGAGATTTTTAGTGATCTTAAATGTCCACACTTCACAATCTCCACTCCATGACTGTAGTTACACTTCATCTCCAAATTCGTCGACACACATCAATTTCCCTCTGCTTCTGGTGGTAATGATTTTCTTCATTTCGTTCTTTTATGATTTCAGTTTGTTATTCGTGTTCTTTTTTGTTTATTTTTGTATTTTAATGCTTCAAGTTGCTCTGTTTGTATATGGGCTTCTTCCATTTTTACCCATTATGCATTTAAATTGTTCTCATGAGTATTCAATATCCCATATACAAATTGAATACCATATTTAAGCCAACATTCTTAAGGTTCAATAATTTTTATTAATTATTATGGAAAAGTTGAACTAAACAACTTGAAATCAAAGGGAAAAAATTATTAACTAGCTTTAATAAATAATAATGGAAAACTCCAATTTTAAGACACAAAATTGGACTTTTGTTTTAGTTCTGAGAGTACAATATTTGGATTTATGTGTGCTTGGAGATATTATTGTTTTGTTTTTATAATCAAAATCTATGTGAGGCTAGGTTAGTTGTATTTTTAAGATGTTGATTATCTTTGTGTTTACTTAATTGCCAAATAAATAGCTTTATTTTTTGAATGGCAAATGAATTTTTCATTACTAAACAACAACCAAGACTTAGAAAGATGCTAAGCAAGGCTGCTAACAAAAATACAACAGATTAGCTTCAACATAACATTGATAGTAGCATGTACACTACATTCGATACAAACTGTAACCATCAAGCTAGTAGTTAGGAAAAATCTAAGTTATCTGCCCTTTTGTACCATCTTTCCCATCATAGATTCTTCCATATGGATGTAGACACTAACTACCGGAAAGGTGTTTCCTTTATGTCTTCAATTAGTTACGATTTAGTGTTAGGTTGGTTGCGTCGGCGGGCATTTGGATGTGTTGGGTATGTGTAAAACTTATTTATCTTTTCCTTGGTTTAAAATATTGCGTTTGAAGTGCTAGGTGTGCGTAGCGATTTGGAAAACGTGCTTAGGGCCTTATGGCTATGCCTCATGCCATCTTCCTAAGAAATGGTCAATATTACGTGGTTATCATGTAACTTGGAATTGGTAGATAAATTATATGTTTATATCAAATATTGGCTTCTTGATTGTAGTCTTGGTGTTTTGAATTTGCAGTGGCCATTTTCTTAAGAGATTGGCTGGTGCTTTAATCGACCAAGAAACAGAGAGGGGGTTCGTTAGGGGTGCTGCAGTTGCAACTCAATCTTGATTCAATTATTTGCCAACGCGAACTGCGTGCGGCTGTTACTATCAGCCTTCATTGACCTATCTCATCTTTGCCATCAGTTCTAGGTGTTAGTAGTAATAAATTTTTCTGCAGCAAATACCTCATCTTTGCCATGAGTTCTAGGTGTTAGTATGCCAAGTTGTGATGAACTTTCTGCAGCAAAAAATTTTATACAACTTGTTTTGTACATCTTGTATATAGGCTATGAAATTTGACTATGGAACGTTGATATAACAAACACTTGGGTTTTATCAACTGTGATGCATATGAAATGGATCCCCGCCGCATCGCGGGGGGTGATAAATGTAGTTTAATATTACTTTAGAAAATTAACTAACAAATTATATAAATTTGAGAAGTTTGGTTCAAGAACTCTCTTATCTCACGCGTATCAATACTTTATTATTTACCAACTACAAATAATGTAATAATTTAAAGTAGATATTATTAAATTATTATTTATTAGGAGAGAATATCTATATCATATAACGTGTATAAAAAATATCTTATTATTATTTAAAATGAGAAGATACTAGAGAGTGACAGGTGTGTAAAATGATTTCATTTATTAGCATAAAAAGATAAAATATTAGTTTGAAAATAAGCTAAGGGTAATTTGGTCTTTTCATGGAAAGTTAACATGTAAGACCCTTTCTTAATAAGTTGAAAATTTTATAAAAGTTTCGCATATAAATGTATCTATGCAAATACATGTCCGTACAAAATTTCGAGTTTCATTAAACTCCTTAAATATTAAAAACATTTTAACATATGAACGATGAATAGTTTCGTAAATGACTAGACGTAATGCGAAAGCTTGAACTTTGAGCTTGATTGTCATCCGGTGCTTCAAAAATTTAGCTATATTTCATCAATTATGAAATACGTTAGTTATAAAAAGTTTATAACGTAACAAATTGAACCTGAGGCCCGAAACAACAATATAAACATTTTTGTGAGTAGACCCGCCGTAGGCTACGGCTATGTGCCGTAGCGTACGGCATGTGGGTTCTGTCCCTACCAGCAGGTGCCTACCGTAAGTACGGTAGGCCACCGTAACTTACGGTGGGCTGCTGCAGAATTTCCCAAGTTTGTCGTTTTTGTTACGAAAACTTCCGTAACTTATTCAATTTTCATCTGTTTCACTTGAAACTTGTTTCTAAATGCCCGTAAAATGATTACCTACATATTTAATTGGAAATACTTAACCCTTACGCAACCTTTACCCGGTTTATGCACATATTCATTTTAACCCGTTATGGAATTTAAGCACTTAAGCTTAAATTGTCCGTATCCCTTCGTATTTCTCATTCCCAATTTATAATTTCTGTTTATATATCATCATAACTTTAAATGGGATGGATTATTATAGTAAAATCGTTACATTTCCATTCTACCCTTGAGTTTGGCATTTTTACGAAAATCATTAACGCCCACTAATTCTCAATTCTATTCTCATCTTTCGTTTCGTTTCACCTAGATCTGCAGCATCATGGCTGATGGATCATCGTTTCGGAGATCCGTCACGTCGCTAGCGAACCTCAGGTCGACGAAGAAATTGTTGAAGATTCGTCCGAGGAAGCTGATGTTCCGTATGATCCAGATCATGCGAGCATTCCAGTAATGCCAGCGGCTCCTCATGTTGATGTTGCGTCAAATTTACCACCTGGAGAGAGTCCACTATCGTTGTTAATCAAATCTCAAACTGCTTTAAACTCTAGGTATGCTCAACTATGTGCTCAGACCGGAACTCCAGCTTTTCAAGCTCCGGTTAACGCTCCTCAGGTCCGTGCTTCGCCGGCACCTCGAGTGTTGAGTTATAATCTCAAAACCATGCTCGTGCGCCTTCGCATGTGTCTGTAGATGGAACCGAAATGTACTTTAAAACCAGGAATGATCCTGTTCATTCTGGTAATAGAAAGCAAGAAAAAAACGTTCAACGTCGCACATCTATTCACTCGCGTTTGGGCCCGCGATCGTCACAGAAGCGGGACACTCAACACGATGAATATGATAAGACTTATGAACAAGATGATAATGCAAGTGTTTTTAATCGTCTGTCTGCAGATCATGTTAGTTATAAACCCAAAATACTTGTAACATACAATCCGGAGGCGGAGCATGATTACAATCTGGTGTATTGACCCGCTGAAGCAGCTGAACAATCAAAGTTTATAAGAGAAATAGCATTGGCTCCGCTGGAACGAGCAAAGTTACCTTCCAATGTAGGAAAGTTTAACGGGTTAACAGATCCTGATGATCACATGCGCCTCTTCACTGGCGCAGGGCTAATTGGAGGATGGACATTACCAATGTGGTGCCACTTATTCGTACAAACTCTTAACGGCGCCGCACGCCTCTGGTTTGACAACTTACCTACAGGTAAATTGTCTTCTTGGAACGATCTTAAGGAGAAGTTCCTTACACACTTTAGTCAACAAAGGCGATACGTGCGAGACTCCTCAGATGTGATGAACATTTGGCGGAGGGATGATGAAATCCTTGAAGATTTTATCACGTGCTACAACAAAGAAGTTTTGGAGATTGGAGATGTTCATGAGGACCTTATCCGCGCACAGTTCAAATACACGGTAAGGTGCGACGAAATGATAAAAGTACTTTTTGGAACAACTTGCCTTCGGAAGAGTTGGGATAAGCTAATGGCAGCAGCCAACGTTTACGCGCAGACGGAACGGGACCTTAATTCTAACAGGCCACCACTACCTCAGAATCGTCCTCAAGATCTGAGTAGAGGTGGTCAGAAGTTCAAGAAAGGATGGAAGGACTCCAACCAAATCTCGTACGTATTCGCAAGTAGACGCTCGCGCAACGATTAATAAGATTACTACCCAGAAAGCAATCAAACAGGAAAATCAGGATCGACAATGGACTCCCTTAACGAAATCTCCTGCGGCACAGAGAATTATCAATTTAAGCAACCTCAGCCCATGAAGAACAAGAAGAGTCAAGACCCAAACCTCTTCTGCGACTTTCACAAAGACACAAGGCACACAACTGACAATTACATTAGCCTGCGCACAGAAATTGAAAAGGCTTTGAAAAGTGGTAAGTTGACACACTTGGTGCAATCAGTTTGAAAAGAGGTCAGATAACTCACGCGCGGAGATAAGGGGCCAAGCAACAAAAAGATGAAACAAGTTGCCATAATTCAAGGAGGCTCGTCGCGCAAGCACAGCTTTCAACGATTTCGAGTTGAGAAATGGCGCGAGCAGCAAGTGATTTTTCCTGTTGTTCCCGGCGGACCTCAGGAAGAAAGACCAGTTGTAATCACAGGTATCTTTGGCCATTACCAGACTGACTATATGTTTATAGATCCGGGAAGTTCTGTGGATATCATATATGAATAATGTTTCAAGCAGTTAGATCCGGAAGATAAGGCACGCCTGGAACCAGTTGACTTCCCGTTAACTGGATTCTGCAATGAGGCTGTCTTTCCTCTCGGACAGATAGTCTTTCCTGTGATTCTTTCAGACGGTAAACACTGGAGAACCATTCAAGTAAACTTTATGGTAATTCCGGCAACCTCCCGTCACGACGTTTTATTAGGGCATCGAGCGCAACGAGATTTCAGCATGATCACGTCTGCGCCTCACGCTGCATGTGGTTTCCCAACGCCAACTGAAGTAGCTATCATATTCGCTCGAAAAGAGATTATGTCTATAGAAGAACCAGTTGTTAAGGCTGCTAAACCAACGTCACAAACCTGAAAAATGGGTACTAAATAACAAGTATCCAGAGCAACCAATTATTCTTGGTCCTGCGATATCTATGGCAATTCACACAAAACTCAAGACTTTGTTGTTTCGAAATATGGATATTTTTTCCTGGATAACTGCAGACATGGTAGGGGTTCCACGCAACGTTGCAAAACATTGTTTAAATGTTTTCCCATTAGCAGAACAGTAGTTAAGAAAAAGCGCAGCCTGGGGACCGAAAAAACGGAGGCTATGAACGAACAAGTTGCCGAGTTACTTAACGTTGGTATTCTGCGCGAAGTCAAGTACCAAACCTGGGTGGCGAACCCCGTTATGGTCAAAAAACATAACGGCGGGTGGCGCATGTGTGTTGTTTTTAAGGATTTAAACAAAGCATGTCCCAAAGATTGTTACTCCCTTCCAGAAATTGACAAAAAAATGGACTCCTTAGCATCATTTCGCTGGAAATGTTTTCTCGACTGTTACAAAGGGTACCATCAAGTGCTGATGAAACAAGAGGATGAAGACAAGACGACTTTCCGCACGAAGAAAGGTATTTTCTGTTACACAAAAATGCCTTTTGGACTCCGTAATGCGGGAGCCACTTATCAGCGACTTATGGATTTAGTTTTTAGATATGACATCGGGAAAACTGTTGAAGTGTATATTGATGACCTAGTCATCATGAGTCATACAGAACAAACGATGTTGGAAAATATTCAGAAAACTTTTGATTCCTTACGAAGTGTTAATTTGAAATTAAACCCAAGCAAGTGTTCTTTTGGCATGGAAGAGGGCAAGTTCCTCGGATTCATCGTCACAAAGAATGGGTTCAAAGTCAATCCAGAGAAATTGGAAGCAATTAAAAGTATGACATCTCCAGCAAGTGTAAAAGAGATGTAGAGATTGGCGGGATGATTAGCTGCTCTCAATCGTTTCCTCGCAAACCACACGGCAAAATCTTATCCTTTCATCCGTACCTTACGCAACTGCGTAAAGAAAGATAAGTTTCAATGGACGCCAGAGGCGGAGAAAGCCTTCCAAGACATGAAGGATTGCTTGATTCAGTTGCCAACTTTGACAGCTCCGCGCAACAAAGAACCTCTGATTCTCTATCTAGCTGCGTCTGAATTGGCAGTAGGAGCGGGTTTGCTTGTAGAAAGAGAAGGTGTTCAAACGCCTATTTATTACATTAGCAAAATGCTGAATGACCCAGAATCTCGGTACTCAATGATGGAAAAACTGGTACTTATGCTAGTTCATGCTTCGCGCAGGCTTCGTAGGTATTTCTCAGGACACGTCATCAATGTCTTGACAAATTGTCATCTTGGTCAAATTCTTTCTAAACCAGACGTCTCAGGACCTTTAGCCAAATGGGCTATCGAACTAAGTGGTCACAATATTGTCTACAAGCCAAGGCCAGCAATCAAAGGGCAAATCCTTGCCGATTTTATAGTTGAAGTTCTAGCGGATATAGCGCAAGAGTGTGAAGAAATCCAAAATCCGGTTCCAATTACGGATGATATAGAATGGCTATTACATACGGATGGCGCATCTAATAGTGATGGAGCCGGCGCAGGCCTCCGACTAGTCAATCCAGATTATCAAGAGTTCACTTATGCTATACGCCTGCATTTCAAAAGCACAAACAATGAAGCTGAGTATGAGGCATTTTGGCAGGTTTGCGCCTTGCTATAAAAATGGCGCGACAAATTTAACAGCGCCTGTTGATTCTCGACTGTTTGCGGAACAAATCAATGGCACTTATGATGCATGAGGCGATATTATGGCGTTATACCTGGAACAAGCCAAATCTTAATCAGTCAATTCCGACAGTTAAAGTCGTACATGTCAATAGAAGTGACAACAAGCACGCTGACGCATTGAGTAAACTAGCAGCCACAAGTTTTCAACATCTAGCAAGGAGGTCAGGATTGAATATTTGAAAAACCCATCTGTTTCGCTAAAGCAAGTTAGCATGGTTGAAGTGGGGAGTCCATCTTGGATGTCTCCGATTATCCTGTGTTTGCAACACGGCCAACTTCCTGACAACAAGGCACATGCGCAAAAAATACGTTGCAAAGCTTTAAATTACGAAATGGAGGACGGTATTTTATATCACAAATCATACATGGGTCCTTTGTTGAGATGTGTCGATAAACATGATGCGCAATACTTGCTCAGAGAAATCCATGAAGGATTGTGTGGCATACACGCAGGACCGCGCATGGTGGTAGCTAAAGTAATGGGCGCATGGTATTACTTGCCCGGAATGCATGTCTTGCCAAAGATATGCGCCAAAAACTTTGCGCCCCAAAAATCCGTTGGTTCCAGTTACGACGGCATGGCCATTTCAACAATGGGCCATAGATCTGGTGGGTCCTTTTCCCGATGCTCCAGGCGCAGTAAAATTCATAATAGTAGCTGTCGACTATTTCACGAAATGGGTAGAAGCTAAACCTTTAGCTTCAACCACGGCAATGGTCACACGGAAATTTATCTGGGAGCATATCATTTGTCGTTTTGGATTACCTCTGTGCATCATCACGGATAATAGTACCAACTTTGCTTTCGAAGATTTCCAGCAATGGATGCGTGAGATGAATATCGAACACGTTTTTGCTTCCGTTGTGCACCCACAGGCCAACGGTCAAGTAGAAAGTATTAACAAACATATTGTCGATGGTATTAAGGCAAGACTTGGCACTACGCGCAGAGGTTGGGTGGATGAGTTACCAAGTATTATGTGGGCTCATCGCACCATGCAAAAAACAAGTATCGATGAAACTCCGTTCAGCCTGGTGTATGGCACCGAGGCAGTAATCCCAGCGGAAATGGGACTGCCATCTCCCCGCATGCTGGCAATGGAAAAGAATGCTAATGCGCAAGAACGAAGACTGGATTTAGATCTCTTGGAAGAGCGCAAGGAGAATGCTGCAATATATGAGGCTAAATACAAGTCAAAATTAGAAAAGTATTACAACTCCAGGGTGCGCATCTGCACGTTCCTTCCTAGAGACTTCGTCTTGCGCGATAATGAGGCATCCAATGCCGAAAAACTAGGAAAAGTTGCGCCTAAATGGGAAGGGCCATACGTAATTCATGAGGTTCTTGGAAAAGGCATGTACACGCTTAAACGTCTAGACGGAACGGCAGTTCCTAGGACTTGGAACGCTCAACAACTACGTCGTTGTTACATGTAATCTCAGAGCTCATTAGCCTTGCGCTTTCCATGAGACTGCTTACATTAATTCTTGCTTGTAATCTTAGTGACAGTTGTAGCTTTATGCCTTATCAATGAAATAAAATACTTTCTGTCGCTACTTACATTCTTTTATATATTTATTACAAATGCATGCAATTCCTTTGGATAAACAAAAACACATACTCATGGGCCACAAGATAAAGCAATGCTTACGCTCACACATGAGATTAATTATTCATTTGTTTATCCTGAACAAGTAATTGATCACATGCAGACATTGTAAACTAAATATATTGTATTCATAGTACTTTCGCATCCGCGCAACAATACATCAAAAATATATACAACATCTAGAAAATCCCAGTATTCTAGTTTCCTTTTCCTTCATCTTTTGTGCTTGTTTGCTTATCCGCCACTGCAAAGATTTCTTTCAACCTATCTACAAAGTCATCTTGTTGCAGCGCAGCATCCACAAGGTCCATGATTGGGATTTGCAAATGGTCATATTTTTCTTTCGCAGCAGTATAGATGGCGGAAGTATTAATCCCATGAGTGGCAGCTCGGCTTATATCCCATTTGGTCTGCAAAGCATGTGCCACATGCAGAGTGCACTCTTTGTAACCCTCGACATGACCATCGTTGCGCGCCGCTACCATCAATTCTGCCACTCTTTCATCCAACTCCGTAGAGTTTCAGATGGCATTTGCAATCTGTATACAAACGCGTCGGTATAAGCTGTGATAATTAAACAAGACGTATATACTGCAAGTTAGAGATAATACCTCCACAATCCCATACTCGCGCAGCCAAGTGAGCTGATTCATCAACGACTCTGCTAAGCTCTCTGTTGTGGCACGAGCGACCTCCGTACTGTTAATTTTTTACTCGTCTTCAGTTAGACGGCGAGTCAACTCGGCCTTCACGGTTCGATGAAGTTTGATATCCTTTTTCAAGGAATCAACCTCTGCCTGCAGTCGCTCCTGATCACATAACATAGCGGTTAGCTCATCAATCTCTTTATTCTTAAGGAGGAGAGTCATTTTGGTCTCTACCTCATTCTGCTCGCTCCTCTCTCTGTGTGAACGAGCCTCCTCTGCTACGGCAACCGCATCAACCTTCTCTTTTTTGAGTTTCTCAATTTCGTTGCCCAGATAAATTTTTTCTTTATTATCACGATCACAAACCTCTACAAAGCGCTTGCGATCTGCAACGTGCTGCACAGCAGCGGTCTCATACTTCCTTTTCCATGCAAGTGTAGACCATTCTTTGGTTTTCTTCTCATCTTCAAACTTACTCCTCTCCGCCTCAGCTCCACCCTCATCCTTCCCAACTTCTCACTCTCTATTCCAACTTTGAATCTTTTGGATTCAAACTCAACCCATTCCTTATTCATGCTGCGCCTCGCGCACAATCCGGTGCGTAACAGACGAGGCCTGTGCCGTCTCTAGTAGATAAGCTTGATAAATTTGGTCATGGAATTGTTCTTCCTGGCGTTTTACTTCCGCCAGTGGATAAACTTTGTTTCAATTTCTGTTAGATCGTCTCCACGTAAGCACGGGAACCTAAATTGTATCTAATGTCCATAATGGCGGAAACAATATGACATGATTAACCAAATAGTCAAGATTTACTATTTAAACGTTGTTTTATTGATCAATAATGTTCAATTACATTCAGTTCCAGATCCGGCAGAGCTTCGCCGTCAGTGTGCCAAAATCACAAAAGTTACAAATGAAGTCACGAAGGCACCTATATATAGTAACACAAGTTTGCTAGGGAGAGATCAAGTTCGGGCGAACTTGGCTTGATCAAGTTCGGCCGAACTTGATCTTACATTAACATTCCGGGCGAACTTGTGTACTTTTTACATAAATAACCCTCTAATTTGACGTATTCTAGCCCAAAACTATACAGACTCGATCCAAGACTAAGACATAGACATTATGCACTAACAAACTCCCCCTTGGATATCATCTTCGTCTTGATCAGTCTTCACAGCTCTATTTCTGCCTTACGCGCCCAAAGAAGTTTTTGATCGGCTTTTTGGGACTTTCTTGCTCTGGAATCGGCGTTTGATCTGTAGGTGGCACTTTAGTCATAAACTAAAACCTTCTAAGCCTTGCCTCCCTACCCATTTCATGTATTCGTTCAATCCTTGCTTCTTCCTTCAAAAACTCATGGCGTTCAAGTTCTCTCCAAGTTGATTCCCGCATTCTACCAGAGTTCACCTCATGTGCATAACATACATTAACAACCCTCTGATATTGCATTGCTTGCTCTTTTTCACGTTCTTCAAAAACAATCTTGTTGTAGAACAAACACTTGATATCTTCTTTCGAGCAGTTTACTAGCCAAATCGGATCTAGTATCCTTATCGTTCTCCATAGTCCTCTCAATCCTTGAACCCCAAACATTTCAACCCTTTCTTCCGTAATATCCAGATGATCTTCAAATCGTAACACAATCACAGCTTCACAAGTAGTTGGATCAACCTGCCACCATTTGAATAAAGGATAGAATTTCTGTTCGATTGGCATCAGGGGCATATTACGCATAGCTCTTGGGCGTTTCATAATCAACGTGATGCCTTTAACTCTAGTTTTCTTGTCTGTTTTGATACGACGCTTGGGAATAAACGGCTTCCAGTATCTAAAACCTTTAGTAGCCTCAAACTTGATCATCTTCCAAAGTAACTGATCAATGAACTTCATGTGGTACGTGGCATTCCTTGTTTGAACTAACTCCTCAACATCCCAGTATGGAAGTGTCTTGAAATCTGCCAGATATCTGAAGTATTGAACTCCAAATTCCCTTTTGATCGCGTAAACATTCAATTCTTTGAACCACCCCCAACTCAATATATCACCCAACGACACATCTTTATCTCTGGTAAAGAATGCTAGTGGACGTCGAAATTTACGTTCTCGCGGCATTTCTTTGAACCAGGACTTTTTCGCTTGCGCAATCTCCTCTTTAGTCATCGGTTTAGGGATTTATCTTCGCGTATCGACTCCTCAATCTTTTCTTTCAACATATCATCATTCAGATGTTCGTACATTTCCTCGAAAGTTGGAAAACTGTCTGTGTTAGGACCGACATACTTCTCAGCCTCATCTTTTTCGTCGTTAGAGGACCAATTTTCAACTATAACTTTGTCGTAGTCGTATGCCTCATATCTACGTATGTACTGGTATTCATTCAGTTCAAACGTATTAACATTAAGTACTTGCTCTTCGAAATCAAAGTAGAATGATTCTGCATCAACATCGATAAGCTTTGCCAATCTTCTTTAGAATAGTTGTGCACGAATTCACCTTCCTCGACATTGTGTTCAAGCATAAGAATCAGAGGCTTTGTAGGAACCGCAACAACAGGCATAGCAGTTGTAAACGCATCAGACATATCAACATCTTCTTTTTGCCCCCCCTGTCTGCTCCCCCTGAGTTTGATCTTCCATCGGATTTGATTCATCATTCAGTAACGAAGTAAAGTCAAACTCATCATTCACCTTTGCATCAATAACTTTCAGACAGACTCCACCTTGATCATTATCATCATTGCCATCATCATTATCTGAGTCGTCTTTAGTATCATCAGCCTGATCATCATCATCGTCTTTATCTTCAGCTTCATCATCATCTTTTGTTTCTATTTCTGTTTCTTGAGCAACTACAGACCCTGAAGCTTTAGCAGACTCTTTCACAGGTTCAGTGATCTCAGGCATGCTTTCCATTACATTTTTACCCTTGCCATGTTCAGCCAATTCTTTTTCAGCTTTCTCTTTGGCTTCCTGCGAATCCATTCGTGCATATTCGGCAGCAAAATCAATTCCCAAACTATTCGTCAGAACCTTTTGTAGCCTGTTGAATCTTTTATCATTCATGTCTCGTTCTGATTGAAGCTTTGCAATCTTTTTAATCAATCTTTCATTAGCTTCCTGTAGGCTTTCAACTAAAGCTTTCAAGTATCCTCGATCCCCTTCAAGGAACTTTACTTTGTCAGACAATATCTCTTTTTCAACTTCGCTTTGCTTTACCAACCTTTCTAGCTCAACTTTCTCTGATTCATTCTTAGCCACTTTATCTTCCAACACTTTAACACGCTTTTCGAGCTCATCAACGTCAGATTCAGGAAAGAAATCAGTTAAATCTTGAATATCTATCGGCACATTCGGAATATCACCAAATATCTTCGATTTCGGAGTAGTCTTTGGCGTCGATTTCGGCGTACCCTTTGGTGTAGACTTTTTCAGAGTTGAGCTTTCAAAATGAGAAGTCGTTGGAGGATCTGGAGATTGAATGACTGGAATCTCTAACAATACAGTCTCAGGAGGTTCTTGTGTAACTCCTGGACATTCTGCTTCAGCTGTAATAATAACAGGAGGTTCTTGTGTAGGAGGTTCTTGTGTGACTCCTTTCTCCTGTGCATCAGAAGGTTCTTGTGTAACTTCTGTGCTCTTTGGCTTTCCGACATAACGTCTGCTCTTAGCTTTCTTTGTTTTCTTTCCTTTCGTCTTTGGAGACCCTGTAGCCTTCTTAGATACATCAATTAATGAAGACTTAACACGTTTTGCTTTTTTCTTTGGTCTCTCCCTATCAGACTCTTTTTCTTGCTCAGGCTCGTAGTCAGCATCCCATTCTTTAAGTTTCTCTTCAACTGATTCAGCAATCGCTATATTTGTTGCAATCTCCAAAGAATCATCACTATCATCTTCTTTACTAGATTTTGCAGAAATTACATCATCTTCCTGAGTTGTCTTTTCTGCCTCTTGACTTTCTATCACCACATTTTCAGTACTAGGACCAGCTTCTGATTGAACATTCACAGGCTCATCTTCGTCCATTAACATCGTTTCAACTTTCTTCGTTTTGCGAGCAACTTTCTTTTTCTCCTGAACCACCACTTTCTTCAGGAACCAACCACTTCGCTTCTCTTTGAAAGTAGATAACCATTCAATCTCAGCATTTCGTTCCCTTTCATCACCGGTATCATCTTTCCTCCATTTATACTCTAGCGGCGCAATGTAATTTTCGGATGCGATAGCACCGAATAGTGGCTTTGCAACTGGTGCAGATGATTGCTTCTGAAAAGTGATTAGCTTCTTCACCGTAGTATCATCCAGATGGCTCAAGTATACGATATCATTCTGATCTTTCACAATCTTCTTGAATTAATCTTCTATTAACACCTGTATGAACCTCGGGTACATCACAAGCCTTTTGGATCCCATGTTATTCTTCATGTGTGTAAATACCAGTTTCGAATAGTTAAACCTCTTGTTCAGAATGAGCGCTGTTGCCATGCAGGCCATATAATCTTGTACGTCATCTAGACCTGCCTTTCGATGACTGAAAGTATGAATGATCGCGTGCATCAAAAACTTGTACGGATTAGGGACAAATCCTTTCTTCAACGTAGATTCGTTCACATGCCCCTTGTACCCCATTCGATAAAAACAACCTCTAACCATTCGCTCGTCTAACATCAGTGGATCAGTAGCTGCATCGTTGAATTCCAGAACTTTGCTCATGTCAGCTTCTGTAATAGTGATCTCTTTATCCTCATTCTCTTCACGAACCACATACTTTATCGCTGTATCGTCTTCATTCATCGCTGCGGACATCCATAACCTGTTATTGCCTTGTGAATAGGAATCCGTGCCATAAATGCGAGAATATCATCGAACGCTCCAAGTGATGGACAGATATCTTTATCCAGCATGATGCACATGTTGTGAAACTTATTAAATGAGAGCTCAATATTCTGCAAACACGTAAATCGAGACGAAATTAGTCGGCAATTTTTTTTAATTTTGCAATTTCCCATCAAGTTCGGGCGAACCTGATAGTTAATTTGACATTTTTATTATCCTAAGTTCGGGCGGACTTATCATATAAACAACATTAACAATTCACAAGTCCGGGCGAACTTATCAACCTTTTTAAACATTTTTCCACAAGTTCGAGCGAACTTGTTTAGGACTAATCAAACCATTTATACAAGTTTGGGCGAACTTGTATTGACAAACATTTTTAAACTTTCATAGATAAGTTCGGGCGAACTTATTGATTATCAATTTAAAAACTCTTGAGGACAAGTTCGGCCGAACTTAGACAAGTTCGGGCGAACTTGTCATCGTCCCAAACAACCTGCAACAAGTTTTACGAGCATTTCCAATCAAATTGATGACACATATGTGATCGATTATGTTTGTTAAACAAGTTTTAAGTTTTAGTTTTTATCTTTTAATAGTCCAATACACGTTCAACAGTTTGTTTCAGATCGAATTCGTTCAAACACTATCAATTCATGGTCCAATCTTAAAACACCTACAATTGCCATGATTAGTGATGTGCAAATCACCACTAAACACTCTTAATTCGGGAAGCACTTCGTCGTATGATTGCCAATTTAGGTACCGTGGCTCTGATACCACTTGTTAGATCGTCTCCACGTAAGCACGGGAACCTAGATTGTATTTAATGTCCATAATAGTGGAAATAATATGACATGATTAACCAAATAGTCAAGATTTACTATTTAAACGTTGTTTTATTGATCAATAATGTTCAATTACATTCAGTTCCAGATCCGGCAGAGTTTCGCCGTCAGTGTGCCAAAATCACAAAAGTTACCAATGAAATCACCAAGGCACCTATATATAGTAACACAAGTTCGTTGGGAGAGATCAAGTTCGGGCGAACTTGTCTTGATCAAGTTCGACCGAACTTGATCTTACATTAACATTCCGGGCGAACTTGTGTACTTTTTACATAAATAACCCTCTATTTGACGTATTCTAACCCAAAACTATACAGACTCGATCCAAGACTAAGACATAGACATTATGCACTAATAATTTCCACACCGGCTCATGTATGGCGGAAGCCCTCTTGGCGTAGTAAGTTCGGTAGTAATAATCCCCAAGAGTCTCCTCGGGACGAATAGGCGACTCCTCTTCAGGATCGTCAAAAAATGAGGAAAACCCTTGGCCAGCTGTAGAGGGACCCACTCCCTTAATTGTTGAAGCAACTTTTTCGGCATGAGTAGGGGAGGCAGTCGTCTCTTGGGTAGCAGCTTTAGTCTCCGCGGAAGGGGGCAGTATCTTTTACCTGCTCGCCAGCAGGATTCTCAGAAACAAATTGTGGTGGCTCTTTTTCTGGAGCCACAATTTCTGGTCTCTCTGGAATAATCGGATCCGCATCAGAAATAGGTGCGCTAAGATCCACATCATCTCCTTTTCAATATCATCAGGCTTGCACGGGGATGGCACGGAGGATGATGTGGCTGGCGCAACCTTCACAAGTTTCTCTGCAATAAACAAGCACAATGATCAATACATAATGCCAAATGTAAGACAGTGCGTAGCTATTACAACAGAATTTTCAAAAAGTAGACATACCAGGAGAAAATTTCATCACCAGAGCATTTAAGTTGCTTTTCTTACCAATGCGCGGCCGCGCAGCTTTTTTTCGGCGGAGAAGGTGGTGCAGCCTCAGGATCTTTCCTCCTCTTTGAGGGACGCTTCAACGCCATTTCTAGGCTTGAGGGTATTTCCAAGGGTTCATCCGGGTTAGAAGTAGGAATGGATGATGTATCTATGGGCTCCTCATTTGGCTTCCTCAAACCTACAGGCACGAGACCCTCTAGTGAGTCTGACACCACCACATATTCACACCAAGAATCAGATACGAGATGCGTACCTTTCTTGCCCTCAGTTTTTACAGCCGCGAATGTTTTGGTTTTTTGGACATCTGGCTTGGTAGCAGGCGGCGCAGCAGCAGTAGTTGGTTTCTTCTTCTTTTTGGAATCAGGGCCTACGCCCAAGTTTAGCAAATCACCTACGTGATAAACAAAATAAACAAAATATTGCGCCATAAGTTATATTTCAATATTACTAGAACTAATATCTAATAGTAATATTGCAATACTAACTCAGGCTTTACAACATACTACATACCAATAGTGGAGGAGGGCTGCGCGTTGAGATTTTTTTTGTTGGGAAGTTCAAAATTTCCCAAGATTTGATCGAACCACGGCTCCTCATTCTGTTCAAGAGGCACAGCTGCCATCTTTCCATTTTCTCTCTTGAAAGAGACCAAGTATAACGGTGCAACTGTATCGCAACACCCAGAAAGGAGCATCATCAATACACATTTATAACAGATGATCATAACAAAATATATAAAGAACTTACCAACTCCATCTTCCATATAGACTGGTTTCTCTTGGCGTTCCTTCTTCCACAGGATGCTCATACCAACAGCAATTAAAGCCCTCTCAGGTAAAATAATGTTGGGCACATCCTTGATGTTCTGGTAACACACCTCGTTGCTAGGAAGGGCCAAAGTCTCTAATTCTATCTCCTCTCTGGCCCGGAACGTGATCACTGTCGGGATAACTGCCGCCTTCACATAAAAGAACCTTTGCTTCTAGTCATGGTACGACTTGGGAGGGACGAGCAATAAGCGTTTGGCTTGAATCCGTTGCTGAAATGAATAGAATCCCAGCGAACAGTGTAACTGGTAAAAAACTCGAAACTTCTCAACCGTCGGGATAATGTTCATCGATCAGCAAACAAATTCAAAGTGCCTGATTCTGACCATTCCCATTGGATTTAACTGAGAAATGTGGAACTTGTAAAAATCAAGAATCTCCAACATGAAATGGGTCACCGGAAGCCTAAAATTTCATTCGGCAAAATAGTCGTAGAACAAAGTGATATAACCGGCCGGAGCATCCGCCGCCGTAACGCCTTCCTTAGGGTAAAATGCTCCCTAGGATTTGGCAAACAAGAAGTTGTTAACCAAAGCATCAAAATCTTCTTTCTTCCATTTTAACAGTGGAAGAGACGATGTTGCCTACATCTCGGTCTTTCCAGAACTGGTACCAGTAGCCATGGATCTATGAAGATAAAATTCTTACGAGGAGGAAATATCAGAGAAGAAAAAGAATGGATTTCAATGTTGAAGAAGAAGAAGTTTGAAAGCATAAAGAGAAAATGGATCCGGAGATGTATACATAAAGGGATCGCAATAAATGCCTGGGGTAATGTGTAACCGCCTCCATCTTTTTCCGGAACCCTAGGCAAAGGCCAGGGCGAGTGGGTAATAGTAACTGCCCCCACACGCGCGTGTGCAGCACACATGCCATCAGACAATTAATGTTGTACGGTTAACAACTGTTGACAGCTGTCAAACAGTACCCAAAACGTCACAACGGCACGTTGTCTCTCACCAACCCCTGACAAAAGGACAGCTTTTTCAAAATTCAAGAAAGTTTTCCCTTATCCTAAAAAGTTTCATTTTAATTTCCCTTTTCTTCAGCGCAATGACACTATTTACAAGCATACAACACCATTTTTATTTAGTCCAGTGCTCCACCTACTTGCTACGTGCGCATAGGAACAACACTAGACTGAGGGACTTAGCAAAAGACCATACCCATTATTATCTAACAAGAAAACCTTGCGCAGACATTCCTACCAAAGAAAGACTCTAGTAAACTCTGCGCCAAGTATCCAAAGAAGGAAATGATCATTTAACTACTTTGCGCGGGCTCGCGCAAGGTTCAAAGTTAACCTTGATTGATGTCCTTAGTTAATGTTTCATACCTAAACCTTACGCAACCCGCAACACAACAGTGGAGGTTTACAATTCTCTGCGCCCAAGCATCTAAAAGGGAAAAGGATCATTTAACTACCTTGCGCCGCTCGCGCAAGGAAACAGTTAATCCTGAAAGACTTTTCCTTAGCAAGAAATTCTGTCTACAAGAAATGGTGTAGAGGCAAAAGGAATCTTTTCTGTTGTAACAGAATGCACACGTGGCAATTAATAGATAGGTTACAGCTGTAAAACCTTCTAGAAGCCATTAATGCACAATCGTGCAGAGCATCTTTCAGTTGTAACCAAATGCCACATGGCAGCATCTGGAACGACCAGGAAAGATCACGGTGATGGCATGGTTGCATCAAAGAAATGGAATGATCTCATAATGACACGTGGCATCTCCCTAGCCGTTGATAATAAATCAATCCATGAGCATTAACGATAACGACAACACTTAACGGAATGGCAAAGATTCCGTTAAGTTTTTATCTCTCCTTTGGCGCCCAAACTCTGGCTATAAATAGGTAACTTCAGGTACAAGAAAGTCATTCACTCTCTCTTATTTCACTTAAGCTTTTCTTCAAGTACCGAGACTTATTCTCACGCTGGAGGGTGGTCGCGGAGAGAACCCCCCTTCTCCCCGTGGCGAGGTTGACGGTGTTTCTCTTTTGTAGGTATCGTCGAAGTATTTGCAATCACCATCTCGAAACCAAACGAAGGATTAACCAGTTTATGCAAGAAGCGAAACCCTAGATCTGATCAGACTCCGATCTGTTAGATCTACGTTTCTTCAGCCTTCCACTTTATACTACCGGAAGGATTGACCGAAATTATTAAACTCATACTTATACTACCCTTAAGGTTCGTTTGCCCGATTTGTAATTTGTGGGCGTTTTGGTCAACTTCAGTCCTTTTTAAGACTAAGGACTTTTAAAAGCATATTTTGACCAAATGAGCACTTTTAACCGATGTTCTAATTAAAATCATTATGTTCCTAAGAACATAACATCTACAATTTAAATAATTAGATATACCTCACCTTAGGTAATCCAATGTTCAACCATGACTCGTTTAACTCTCATCGGACCTTAGGTACTTATTGAGAGTTTGACCCATTACACATACCTGGCTTGGGTCATTGCATTGACCCGTTTACTATGTTGTACTATTAATTGTTAAGTAGTAGCAATGCAAGCCATACATTATTATTCGTGTGGGGGCACAAAACTTGACAAGTGACCATTAGTTATTATTGTCAAATGATGATAACATTACCAATTAACCCGTTTGGCCTAAAGGACCATTTTATTATTGTGAGATGGTAATTATTTGCCATCTCACTCGTTTAGCCCGTTTCTGTTTGTGCCATATGATCATTTTACTTAAAAGTCATTTCTTTATTCGTTTGACCCGTTATGGCATACGCCAAAGGGTGTCTTTTCAAAAATCATTATTTATCCGTCAACACGTGACTAGATTATCATTTTACCCTTTTTAACTACTATGGTTTACACCATAAGGTAACTTTTTAAAACTCCACATTTATTCGTCCTCACATTCACATGACTAAATTACCGTTTTACCCTTTTTACCATCAAATATGGTTTCTTAGCATTTTTGCTTGTCCCGACCCGTATCATTCTGCGTCGGAACGTCATATTTCAAATATTAAATTACCTTATCCTTTACAAATACAAAAGGTAGGTGTTCTACTTAAAATATATAAGCTTTACTTACCTTGAAATCCGATTATGCTTTTTCCCCGTACTTGATCCGTTTAACCCGCTTCTTCCCAAGCTTCCGCCTAGCTTGTCAAGCGTCAAACTAACATTTATCATTCCCAAGATGGTTAGATTAGTCATCATTTAACACGACTATCCCCCACCTTACGCTTTCTGTATCAAAATTACCATTTGATTTCATTATGGGTCAGTTTGACTTCTAAAATTCAACAGCCTATTAACATATGTAATTGCACAAAGTACAAGTGTTGCATGCTCATATTCCTACCAATTAGTCATGGGTTCATCTTTCATGTCAAACCCATTTCATAGTATGTATGGACACTTAATCAACTCACAAAGTTATTCAAGTATTTATCCATACAATATAGTACAATTTTTGACATGCAACTTGTCAAAATCTAAATTACATGATTCTTTCATATTTTTCAACAATCCATGTTCACTTAGGCATTACATCAAACACCTTGTGTGCAAGATTTTCATACGAACCTGTTAAGTTTGCTAATCAACAATTAACCATGTATACATATTCCATAACATCAAAATGGATGTTATAATCAATTAGCATCTAAAACTCAAAGTATCAAACATCAAATACATCATCCTCATCATCATAATTCATGTACTCTACATATCTACAAAACGCACTTACATATGAATTGTATTTCATTCAAAAACTCACAATTTAGCATTTGATTCTCAAGATTTTACTCAGGGTTTGTTCTTAAGTTTATATACATCAAATAACTTCCATAAATTCCCAAAATTTATGTAAGAATGAAAGTTCATGGATTTCATAAATTTTCATAATATTATCAAATCTCAATTTTTAACATACCTTATGATCCCCTTCTCTAGGTATCAGTAATTTACATTCATGCAGGAATTTGAGGCTCGATTCCTCCTTCAATTTGATGATTTTAAGATGAACAAGGGTTTGCCCTTGTTTTGCTCCCCTGATGATCGACCAAAACACACACATACTAGGTGTGTGTTGTGTTTTAATTTGTTTATGTTTTAACACAACTTTCCTTTTTAATAGCTTTGGTCCCTCAAGTTTAGTATTTATTATTTGAGGCTACAACTCATTGTTTTATTGTTTATTTACATGTTACTAACTAGGTTAATTTGTTCCTAGTTATTTTCTTCACGGGTTAACTTTTACCTCTAACGGTACTACACCCACTCTTTAATATTATCGTGGTTTAATTACCAAACCCGTTTTAGGGTGTTACAAGTCTACCCCCCTTAAAGAGGTTTCGTCCCCGAAACCTTTCTTACGTAGTTCATCAGGTTAGACCTAATGGACTTAGCCTTGGTGATCACTTGAGCATTGCTCACATTTTATAGTTCAAAAAAATCTTACTGGAAAGTATGATAGTGTCTTGCGGCTCCTATGTGCATGCGCCTTTCTTGTGTAAGGCCTCATGGGCCGTTACTTTCATCTTGTATCCCTTGTCTTTATCGTTTACTTGATCGAGCCGGCCACTCGGTCATATGAATCCGTCAACATTCTTTTTTTTCATGCTAATCGTATAATGACAAGCGCATCAAACAAGTTTTAAATATAATTTTGACCTTGACCGATCTTGCTAGTTAGACTTATCGGTCACCGGTTACCTTATACCTCATAGTCTAGGTACACTCATATTGCCTTCGCTAGGCTTATATAATTATTCATGACCCTAGTCCTATAGTTTCTGTTACAAGGTAACCATATACCATGTTACATTCTTATTAGCGATTGCATCACGTCATGTTTAAGTTTATATCAACCTTTCGTTTTTCAAAAATATCCTTTTTGAATTTATCGTCTTGCTCCTATTGGTGTCGAGACTATTTATTTTAATATTAATCATTTTCCAATTCATTTTATACTATTTATGTTCGTTAAAATGTTGTTTCTAACTGAAGACCGAATTTTAATTTAACGTTTTCTCTTTAACTTATGTCAACTTGCATCGAGAAACTGACAATCTAGCATTTCTTCTTTTACTGTTCTCATTTTATGTGGGGAAACCGGTTCCCTCGCTTTGCCTAAGTGACCCGTAAGCCCCTTTTACTTAGCCTTGTAGGCTATTTCTTTAGGCTTTCACCTTTTTAAAGTAAGGCCTTTAAGGTTCATTCCTCTCGATTCGTGACCCGAAAGTCATTTTGGTCCCATAGACCTTTACATCATTTATGACTTGAAGGTCGTGGTGATCCTGTAGATCATCCGTTTACCCATGCCATTTCTTTAAATGTATTTGGTGTCAATGCACCTCTTTTATGTTCGAAAGAAAAATCATTGACCTAGGCTTTTCTTTTATCCACCAATTATGGCCCCTTTTTACCATGAAGGCTTATTTATTTCTATTTCTACTATGGACCTTACACCATGTTTGATCTGTATTGGCAATATTTGCGTTCTATGACCCCATGAGTCATTTACGTGTCGCATTTGCTTGCCGGATCTATTAGTCTCCCAATTGGGTGATGATCACTTTCGTCTAAACCTGGCGCAAGGGTCAAATGGCATTGACCATTCATCACCACCGAGTCACAACTACCATCTTTAGAAGCAACCACCACATTTTGTGTATGTCGCCTAAAACGCTCATTTTCATACATAGTTAAGACATCGCCTTATGGTATTCGCACGCACGCCCGCGCAATCGAAGTCCATGACTAGATTGTTTTTCATTTGGACAAGTCTTCTGCTTATATGACTTCATACGTCATTTTTACGTTGGTTTGTCTCATGCTTTCCGTTATCCAGTTTACGCCTACATTTCCTTACAACTCGTTACCCGGCTTCTTTATCCTAATGTGTTAGCTGTCACACCCCGACCCGCAGCGGAAATAAGAATCGGGGCATAATTGGGTTATCACCAAAGCACATGACATTTACTATAATGTTCCATAATTAAATGAAGTCAAAGTTACATTTCTCAAACATCCAAACATGTTCATTCATTACAAAGGAAAATAACCAGACATGATAATCCAAATACTAAATCGTTTTATTTCTTCTAATCCAGGTCCTATGTGTTCCTAGCTGCTGCTGGTTCACCTGTATCATGTGTAAAAATGGGAGGTTTTTGGGTCAACATATGTTGGCGAGTGAACCTTATAGATAAACATTTGATAATGATTTTCTGGTTAGTTTATCAATAAAATATTGTGCATAATCATAAAAGAGCATATGTATGAAATCAAGCAATGGCAAACATCAGTTACAACTATAACATACATTAACAATCGATAGCATACATGAACATACCAACATCATATAATAATTAACATAAATGAACTGTGCGATCAAGGCTCAATCAAACGGAGCCGATCGTATTGCATGAACTGGAAATGTAAATTGAACTGTGTGCTCAAGGCTCAATCAAACGGAGCCGAACGTATAGCATGAACTGGAAATGTAAATTGAACTGTGCACTCAAGGATCAATCAAACGGAGCCGAGCGTATTGCATGTATTGAAATGTAAAATGAAATGACCGATCAAGGCTCAATCAAACGGAGCCGATCGTGCGGGCACGCCCTGATCAACCGCATAATAAAATGGGGATCAAACTCAACCTCAATGGATGGGGAGCTACGGCCTCGGCAATTGCATGTACTGAAATAATAATTTGCAAACAATAATAACTACTTAACAGCAACAAACTAATACACATGTCATGATATGATATATGCACAATAACTTGGTTATAATATGAAAATGAACAAGACACATGATACACCCCAAAAACGTGATTAAAACGGGGAATTTGAAGGGTTCACTCACATTGGGTGCGTTGGATTGGAGATGGTGAGATGCGCACGATTTAGACGAGCGAGTCGACGAGGAATACTAACCTAAATAATAATGGAAAGATATATTAAATGGATAGATTTTATTAAGGATTTTAATGGGATTTTTAGATATATTTTTGTGAGTTTATGGCTATTTTCTATCTTTAAAAATGTTATTTTTAAGTATTTTTAATTGATTTTTAAATTAAAATAAACAAATAAATATTTAAAAAAAATATTATTTTTTACTGTTTGACCTGTTGACCGTTGACCGGTTCGGTCAGCGGTAAATATTTGCGCCAAGCGGGATTCGAACCGGTGACCTTCCGTTCACGCGCACGTAGCTCTACCAGCTGAGCTACGTGACTAACCCGTTAGAAACCCAGTTTTAATTATATTTATATACTTATTCGAACTTACCGAAAATTCCTTTATTTTGCAAAACGTTTTAATCTCATGGACCGGTGCTTGTGACGGGACTCGATCGCGCGACGTGAAGTTTGTTTTGCACACAGTCCACCGCTGGACTGTGTGTCTAACCCGGTTATATTCTTGATTTATATTATACTTAACAACTACCCGTTCTAACCCGGTTAGTTCATGAATAAAAAGAGTGTTATTACGTGAAGCGTGTGTGTAGTAAGGATCGAACTCGGGACTTGTATATAAACTTTGCACACAGTCCACCGCTGGACTGTGTGTCTAACCCGTTTATAATTCGAATTTTATTTACTCTTATCCCGTTTTTAAGTTCATCTTCTTCACTACAATTACCGACTTCACTCAAACAACTGGTTCATGATTTAACTACTTAAATAACATGACTACTAGCTTGAATGTACAAAACCGAACAGCTTGGGAAAGGAAATACCGGATAGGTCGTCTTCTTTAAGGAGTCCGGCGAGAACAGACAACTCTGTTTTTTTGAACCTTCGGCTGCGAGGGTCTAACAACAGAATTAAGGGATTAGATTTGAAATTGAACCAGAGTACATGGATTATTAGCACGATTTAATGTGTTTACCGTTAACTAGCGAGTTTCCGGCAATTTCAGAATTTCTCCGGCGAACCCAGAAAATCCAGCAAAGTCTTCTGTGACTGATTTTGAGTGATGGATTAATGTTAGAAGAGTCCTAACAATAGATTGAAACCGCAAAGGAGGAAAATCTTACCGGTTTGTGTTGAACACGGTTTTCCGGCGAGTTTTGCAGAGAATTCCGGCGAACAGTTTTTTTGTGCTCAAAAGACTTGAAAACGCGACGAAAAAGAAATGGAGTGTATTTGAGACGGTTCTGAATCGCATAAATGATTGGAACCTGAATTATTTGGAGTTTGAGTACTTTTCGGTTTCAAAAACCGAAACTTTAAGTTCAATCAATTTGGACTTAATTAGAAACCGATATTCATCGGTTATAAGCTAGCTAAACAACTCAAACTGATTTGGCGATTCGGTTTACCGATTTCCGTTATTCAGATATCAATAACTGTTAATTCGAGTTTGCGTATAAAACCCAATTGTTTTCCTAAGATTAACAGAAAACACTTGGTGGCGGAGTGGTTTGGGAAGTGGATGTTAAGTTGTTGGATTGCTTCAGCTGACCCGGGTTCGAGTCCGGTCAGCTACAATATTTTTTTTTATTTTTTTTTAACTTTTATCAAATATAATTTTTATGGTTTAGTTTATTTATTAATTATGTAACGTTTAAACTCAAAATAACCATAAAATAATTACTGTATTTTCATAACTTGGTATTTGATTACAAAACGGAGCGGGTTTTGGAGACCCGATTTATACAAATGTTACAGTATCCCCTACTTTTAGGAATTTCGTCCTGAAATTTAAACAGTTGAAGTAGTAGGGAAAATATGAGGGTATTTTTCACGCATTGAGTCTTCACGTTCCCAAGTAAACTCAGGTCCCCGTTTCGACTCCCAGCGTACCCTAACAATAGGAATGCGACTTCGACGTAGACGCTTTTCTCCATAGTCCATAATCTCTACTGGTCTTTCAATAAAATGCATGGATTCATCAATTTGAATATCCTCCAGTGGAATATGAAGATTCTCATCAGCGAGGCACTTCTTCAAGTTCGACACGTGGAATGTGGGATGAATCCTGTCGAGTTCTTCCGGTAGGTCAAGGTTGTATGATACAGGACCTACTCTTTCGAGTATCTTGAAAGGTCCTACGTAACGTGGTGCTAGCTTTCCCTTTTGACCAAAACGAAGTACTCCCTTCCACGGTGATACTTTTAAAAGCACATGATCACCAACGCTGAACTCCAAGGGCTTCCGTCGTTTATCTGCGTAACTCTTTTGACGACTTTGAGCCGCTAGAAGATTGTTTCGGATTTGATGAATCTTATCTGTGGTTTCTTGGATCAATTCTGGACCAGTAATTTGTGCTTCCCCAATTTCGTGCCAACAAACAGGAGATCGACACTTTTGACCATATAAAGCTTCAAAAGGTGCCATGCCGATGCTAGAATGATAGCTGTTGTTGTACGAAAATTCGACTAACGGTAGATGGGCGTCCCAATTTCCCTTGAAGTCTATGACACATGCTCTAAGCATGTCCTCAAGAGTTTGAATGGTGCGCTCAGACTGTCCATCAGTTTGAGGATGATAGGCGGTACTGAGATCTAGTCGAGTGACCATAGCGGATTGTACTGCTTGCCATGTTCGTGAGGTGAAACGGCCATCACGATCAGAAATAATACTTAATGGAACTCCATGTCGGCTGACGATTTCGTTGATATAAATACGAGCAAGCTTTTCGTTCTTGAAATCTTCTCGAATAGGAATAAAGTGAGCTGATTTTGTAAGTCGGTCTATAATCACCCATATAGTGTCATACCCACTAGAAGTGCGAGGTAACCCGGTAATGAAATCCATGGTTATATTTTCCCACTTCCAAACAGGTATTTCTGGTTGGACTAGAAGTCCTGAGGGTCTTTGGTGTTCAGCCTTTACTTTAGAACAAGTGAGACACTTGGAAACAAAAACGGCAATATCTTTCTTCATTCCAGGCCACCAATAGGTGTATCGTAGGTCTTGATACATCTTATCGGCTCCTGGGTGTATAGAATATCGCGTCTTATGGGCTTCATGCATGAGTGTTTCACGAAGATTGATGTGGTTAGGAATCCATATACGATCTAGGTAATACAAAATACCATCAGATTTAGTTTCAAGTTTTAGCTCGGCTCCACAGGACATCTCTTTTTGTACATCTTCCTCTGTTATTGAAACGTGTTGAGCTTCTCGAATTTGATCCTTAATATTGGTTACAATTTGCGAACATAGAAGATGAATGGAGTTCGCATAACCCTTTCGACTAAGTGCATCAGCCACCACATTTGCTTTACCAGGGTGGTATCTGATTTCACAGTCGTAATCATTTAGGAGTTCGACCCATCTTCGTTGCCTCATATTTAACTCTTTCTGATTGAAGATATGTTGAAGACTCTTGTGGTCAGTGTATATTTCACCCTTCGTACCATAGAGATAATGTCTCCATATCTTAAGAGCGAATACAACGGCTCCAAGTTCAAGGTCATGAGTGGTGTAGTTCTTTTCGTGTGTCTTGAGTTGCCTTGAGGCATAAGCTATGACTTTTCCTCTTTGCATGAGAACGCAACCTAATCCTTGCCCTGACCCGTCGCAATAGACCACAAAATCATCACAACCTTCCGGAAGAGTGAGGATTGGTGCATCACAAAGTTTTTGCTTGAGAGTTTGAAAAGCTTCTTCTTGCTTGGCCCCCCATACAAATGGTTTCCCTTTATGGGTTAAAGCCGTGAGTGGCACCGCAATGCGAGAGAAGTTTGAAATGAATCGACGATAGTAGCCAGCAAGTCCAAGAAAAGACCTTACTTCAGTTGGCGTACGTGGAGCTTGCCATTCTTGAACTGCTTTGATCTTTGATGGGTCCACATGTATTCCTTTGTCATTGACTACATGCCCGAGAAATTGCACCTCTTTTAACCAGAATTCACATTTAGAGAACTTGGCATAAAGCTTTTCCTTTTCTAGAAGTGCAAGAACAAGTCGCAGATGACGCTCATGATCAACTTTAGATTTTGAATAGATAAGAATATCGTCGATGAATACAATAACAAATCGATCAAGGTAAGGTTTGCAGACTCTATTCATTAGGTCCATGAAAACAGCTGGCGCGTTGGTTAATCCAAACGGCATAACCATGAATTCATAGTGACCATATCGAGTTCGAAAAGCAGTTTTAGGAACGTCTTCTTCATGCACTCTAAGCTGATGATAGCCTGATCGAAGGTCGATTTTCGAGAAGCAACTGGCACCTTGTAGTTGGTCAAGAAGGTCATCTATGCGAGGTAAAGGATATCGATTTTTGATAGTTAACTTGTTGAGCTCTCTATAGTCGATGCACATGCGAAAAGATCCATCCTTCTTCTTTACAAAAAGTACAGGTGCACCCCAAGGCGATGAGCTGGGGCGTATAAATCCCTTGTCAGTCAACTCTTGCAATTGACTGGCTAGCTCTTGCATTTCAGAGGGGGCTAACCTATATGGAGATTTTGCCACTGGTGTAGCACCAGGTATAAGATCGATACGAAATTCGACATCTCTGATTGGAGGAAGTCCTGAAATGTCGTCAGGAAAAACTTGTGGAAAATCTTTTACAACAGGGATATCTTCAAGTTTCTTTTCTGAGGTCCCCTTCTTGATGATATGGGCTAAAAACGCGACATAATTCTTGCGAAGGTATTTTTGAGCTTGAAGACAAGACATTAAGTTGAGTCCTTTCGCCGAGGTTTCTCCAATAATTCGAAGAGTCTGACCGTTTGAAAGAGGAATACGAATAAATTTCTCACGACATACAACTTCCGCATGATGCTGTCTGAGCCAATCCATTCCGATTATGATGTCGAAACTTCCCAGCTTCATAGGAATAAGATCGACTGAGAAATCGTGGTCGTTTAGGGTGAGCGTACAGTTGCGTAAAATAGAGTCTAACGAAACTGGTCCTCCATCTGCAACTTCCACCGTTATGGATTCCGCGAGCTTATCTCGATTTTTACTTAAGATAGGTTCAAACTCTAATGACACGAAACTTCTATCCGCACCAGTATCAAATAACATAGAGGCATATCTACCATTTATAAGAAACGTACCGTTGACCACATTGCCGTCAGCTCTGGCCTGGTTTGCGTTAATATTGAAAGCCCTTCCTCTAGCAGGTGGAGGAGCTTGGTTTGCTTGATTCACAGGGTTGGCTTGGGCCTGAGCATGAATAATATTGACCAGCCTTGGACATGTGTTCCTGAAATGACTTGGATCACCGCAATTGAAACAAGCCCGCATAGGTTGGCCCATAGGGTAGTTGGGTTGATAGTATGTTTGGGCTAAATGTTGAGTGGGTGGAAATGGTTGTTGTTGTTGGGCTTGACCCATAAATTGTTGGTGCGTTTGGGTTATAGGTTGGTGGCGGTTTGTTCGTTGAAGCGTGCGGCAGTTTTGAACAGTGTGACAAGCGCGACCACAGCCGGTACAGTATTGGCAAGGATAGTCAGGGGAGTGGTGATACTGACAACGGTTACATTTTGGTAGTGGCCCTGTGTATGGTCTTTTGTATGGCGCGGGTGGAGGAGGTGCTTCAGTGATGGGTGCAGCAGGAACAGGGGTGTTGGTTTGGGTGACTGCAAAATTCCTGGTGTTACGCTTTCTCTTGTTAGCAAATTTAGAGGAAGGAGTGTGGTGGTTTGGGGTTTGTCCCTCAGCAGGGGTTTTCTTCTTTTCCTCCTTGAACTTCCCATTGCGAATTCGGTTTTCGGTCAGTTCTGTTGCCAACTCCATGGCAGCTTCGAGTGTTACCGGTGAAACGCTGAGGACCGAATCTTGGATTTTCGAGGGAAGTCCTCGAATGTAATGTTCGATCAGACGGTAGGTTGGAGTGAATAAGTTTGGTACCATTTGGTTCAACTCCAAGAACCTTTTGTTGTAAGTAGAGTGATCACCATCTTTTTGCTTCAAGGCATGAAATTCATCTTCCAATTTCTTAATTTCACTTCAGGACAGAATCGCCTAGTCATGATTTCCCTTAACTCCTCCCAAGTTAAGGCCATCGCATCTTCCGTTCCCCTCTTTCCTTTCTCGGTATTCCACCAAGTGAGAGCTACCCCAAGTAGTCTCCCGGTGGCATAACGAACTTTGCGATCCTCAGGACAATCGCAGTTTAAGAAAACGTTTTCCATCTCCTCGAACCAATGTAGGAGAGCAGTGACTCCCTCAGTCCCTTCGAACTTCGGGGGATCGCAGGACTTAAAATGTTTGTAGGAGCATTTGA
Organism: Scalesia atractyloides; assembly: GCA_947069175.1. NCBI lineage: Eukaryota > Viridiplantae > Streptophyta > Magnoliopsida > Asterales > Asteraceae > Scalesia > Scalesia atractyloides. Next base: position 73,391,286 of record CAMTDV010000024.1, read on the forward strand.
TGGTAGGAGGGTTGTTGATGATCTGGTCCTGTTGTTGAGGAGGGTTAGTAGGATTTGCAGCAAGGGCTTGTTGTACTTGTACTACGATGTCAGGTAATATCATGGCCATTTGATTCGCGATATGAGTGGCCAAACGTTCCCGAGACTTTTCCGATTTCCTACTCCTTCGATGCGGTCTAGACGACATCTACAGGATCATAAAATGAGAAGATTGTGAGTTTATGGTATCTTTTAAGGTGTCATGTGTCTTTAAGAAAATGAAAATAACATAAATATCAATAATGCAACTACATCCAAAGGATGTCTTGGGTTCGCTCATGTTGGGCCTCAAATGTCCCCCATACCTTCACCTATATAGTCATGTGGGCCCCCATGGCTATTGGCTTGGTAAGATTCACATTAGTATTGGCAATTTAACACTTGCATCCCCCGAATGCAAACCACAAAAATATGTTCATGAGGTGTTTGGTCGGAACGTGTCCAGGTGTAGACACAATGACAACTCAAAGTGGGGTTAGCTCTCACGACGTTTGGTATAGCATGCTTTGGCCTAATAGGTATTTTGTACTCTCATCGTTAGTCCCCAGGTAGGTAAACTGGTCCTTTACTTTGGATTTATACGAATGCCAGCCTAGACAGGACGTTCCGACTACCGATACTAGTACCCTTCCAGTTACTACATGCCCGTCATGAGAACTCACTTTGATGAGATTTGAAAACACGAAAATCATTGTAAAATCAATCATGATGTGGTGTGTGCTTGCATGGATGTGATATGTTATGGTCATACGATTTCATAATAGGCATTATTTGATAATACATACTTATGAACATGCTTGAACAATATCAAATGTAACATTTAACATAAACATATAAACATCATGAAATTTGGCATATAACACACAAAATTCTTATAAGTTTCTAATCGACTATAGTATAGGCTCTAAGGGTCTAATAACCTATCCTATATCCCTATAGTCATGGCTCTGATACCAATCTGTCACACCCCGACCCGCAGCGGAAATAAGAATCGGGGCATAATTGGGTTATCACCAAAGCACATGACATTTACTATAATGTTCCATAATTAAATGAAGTCAAAGTTACATTTCTCAAACATCCAAACATGTTCATTCATTACAAAGGAAAATAACCAGACATGATAATCCAAATACTAAATCGTTTTATTTCTTCTAATCCAGGTCCTATGTGTTCCTAGCTGCTGCTGGTTCACCTGTATCATGTGTAAAAATGGGAGGTTTTTGGGTCAACATATGTTGGCGAGTGAACCTTATAGATAAACATTTGATAATGATTTTCTGGTTAGTTTATCAATAAAATATTGTGCATAATCATAAAAGAGCATATGTATGAAATCAAGCAATGGCAAACATCAGTTACAACTATAACATACATTAACAATCGATAGCATACATGAACATACCAACATCATATAATAATTAACATAAATGAACTGTGCGATCAAGGCTCAATCAAACGGAGCCGATCGTATTGCATGAACTGGAAATGTAAATTGAACTGTGTGCTCAAGGCTCAATCAAACGGAGCCGAACGTATTGCATGAACTGGAAATGTAAATTGAACTGTGCACTCAAGGCTCAATCAAACGGAGCCGAGCGTATTGCATGTATTGAAATGTAAAATGAAATGACCGATCAAGGCTCAATCAAACGGAGCCGATCGTGCGGGCACGCCCTGATCAACCGCATAATAAAATGGGGATCAAACTCAACCTCAATGGATGGGGAGCTACGGCCTCGGCAATTGCATGTACTGAAATAATAATTTGCAAACAATAATAACTACTTAACAGCAACAAACTAATACACATGTCATGATATGATATATGCACAATAACTTGGTTATAATATGAAAATGAACAAGACACATGATACACCCCAAAAACGTGATTAAAACGGGGAATTTGAAGGGTTCACTCACATTGGGTGCGTTGGATTGGAGATGGTGAGATGCGCACGATTTAGACGAGCGAGTCGACGAGGAATACTAACCTAAATAATAATGGAAAGATATATTAAATGGATAGATTTTATTAAGGATTTTAATGGGATTTTTAGATATATTTTTGTGAGTTTATGGCTATTTTCTATCTTTAAAAATGTTATTTTTAAGTATTTTTAATTGATTTTTAAATTAAAATAAACAAATAAATATTTAAAAAAAATATTATTTTTTACTGTTTGACCGTTGACCGTTGACCGTTGACCGGTTCGGTCAGCGGTAAATATTTGCGCCAAGCGGGATTCGAACCGGTGACCTTCCGTTCACGCGCACGTAGCTCTACCAGCTGAGCTACGTGACTAACCCGTTAGAAACCCAGTTTTAATTATATTTATATACTTATTCGAACTTACCGAAAATTCCTTTATTTTGCAAAACGTTTTAATCTCATGGACCGGTGCTTGTGACGGGACTCGATCGCGCGACGTGAAGTTTGTTTTGCACACAGTCCACCGCTGGACTGTGTGTCTAACCCGGTTATATTCTTGATTTATATTATACTTAACAACTACCCGTTCTAACCCGGTTAGTTCATGAATAAAAAGAGTGTTATTATGTGAAGCGTGTGTGTAGTAAGGATCGAACTCGGGACTTGTATATAAACTTTGCACACAGTCCACCGCTGGACTGTGTGTCTAACCCGTTTATAATTCGAATTTTATTTACTCTTATCCTGTTTTTAAGTTCATCTTCTTCACTACAATTACCGACTTCACTCAAACAACTGGTTCATGATTTAACTACTTAAATAACATGACTACTAGCTTGAATGTACAAAACCGAACAGCTTGGGGAAAGGAAATACCGGACAGGTCGTCTTCTTTAAGGAGTCCGGCGAGAACAGACAACTCTGTTTTTTTGAACCTTCGGCTGCGAGGGTCTAACAACAGAATTAAGGGATTAGATTTGAAATTGAACCAGAGTACATGGATTATTAGCACGATTTAATGTGTTTACCGTTAACTAGCGAGTTTCCGGCAATTCCAGAATTTCTCCGGCGAACCCAGAAAATCCAGCAAAGTCTTCTGTGACTGATTTTGAGTGATGGATTAATGTTAGAAGAGTCCTAACAATAGATTGAAACCGCAAAGGAGGAAAATCTTACCGGTTTGTGTTGAACACGGTTTTCCGGCGAGTTTTGCAGAGAATTCCGGCGAACAGTTTTTTTGTGCTCAAAAGACTTGAAAACGCGACGAAAAAGAAATGGAGTGTATTTGAGACGGTTCTGAATCGCATAAATGATTGGAACCTGAATTATTTGGAGTTTGAGTACTTTTCGGTTTCAAAACCGAAACTTTAAGTTCAATCAATTTGGACTTAATTAGAAACCGATATTCATCGGTTATAAGCTAGCTAAACAACTCAAACTGATTTGGCGATTCGGTTTACCGATTTCCGTTATTCAGATATCAATAACTGTTAATTCGAGTTTGCGTATAAAACCCAATTGTTTTCCTAAGATTAACAGAAAACACTTGGTGGCGGAGTGGTTTGGGAAGTGGATGTTAAGTTGTTGGATTGCTTCAGCTGACCCGGGTTCGAGTCCGGTCAGCTACAATTTTTTTTTTATTTTTTTTTAACTTTTTATCAAATATAATTTTTATGGTTTAGTTTATTTATTAATTATGTAACATTTAAACTCAAAATAACCATAAAATAATTACTGTATTTTCATAACTTGGTATTTGATTACAAAACGGAGCGGGTTTTGGAGACCCGATTTATACAAATGTTACATTAGCACTCCTGTTACCTGGTTTGCGTTTTCGTATATATTCATTCACGACCCATTACATGGGTTCATTAATATTTAATGCTTCCATTATTCGGTTTACGTCCACAAATATATTTAATCACGTCCCATTACCGGGCTCATTATTCTTTTGTTTTAACGCTCCCTTACCCGGTTTGGGTTTACTTTTATATTCAATCTTTATACTTCATTTGACTCGTTCTTGTGAAATCCATCACTTACGAATAATCAAACCTTATTCTTTATTTAACATGTTTGACTTGTTCGTGTGAAATCCATTACCTATGAACAATCAAACATTATTCTTTATTTAACCCGTTTGACTTGTTCGTGTGAAATCCATCCCTTATGAACAATCAAACTTTATTCTTTATTTGACCCGAAGGACTCTTTCTTAACTCATCCCATTAGCATCGTCTTCACTACATCAGACGTTTTTGTGGTTATTATAAGAAGTTCATGGTATCATGTGTTTACTAGTTACTTGGCCAGGGTAAGCGATCAACACATGGTACGCGTGACCTTATTATAACTATCACATTACTCCCCATGTAAGTAAATTGTTCATTCATGTCCATATTTCTGATTTTATTTGGTAAAACCTTGTTTAATTGTTACTTAACAATTATTAGTTTTTACCATTTTTATCTCAAAACATATAGAATGTTAATGTGAGCGTTACTTTTTCCTCAATAGGATCTTATTGATAATGTCTATATGGATGGTCACCCCATTCAAGTTTCTAAATTTGAATTCTTTTATTGTTTTCTTATTCACGATTGTGAATAATGCTTATTCCCCACCCAATTTACCTTGGGAACATCGTCCTGGATGGGTATCCCATCTGAATTTCCCAATCGTTAAATTTCGTATGCAACCGTTATTCACTACACATCTATTGCATACTACTATTCGTACAATAAGTTAAAATGTGCACCTGGGTCATATTTGCCCTCATGGGCTTTGCCGTTCCACCTTTATTCGTGTCATTACTTGATTTAGGTCCTTGGTGAGCATGCCCTACTTGTCATACTTCGGACCATCATCATGTCAGTAAATCATTAAACTCTCGTCATCCTCGGGTGCGAGCATCCTTCAATTAGAATGCTCACAAAATATTAGTAACGTTGAAATTAATAAGCGCCCGTACTATAATACAAGGTTTTCTACGATACTTGTTAACACAAGTAATTCGCTAACTATATCGGTCTTTTAACAATTTATTTGGGGTAACGTGCGTTCACACGATAGCCCTATGTGTTATTTACAACACTTCAACCATGCTAGACCGTTAATATTTATAATAACTTACCGGATCATGCGACTAAGCCTCGAACCGAACTCATTTGATCATTAACCTTGAGCTCTGATTACTAACTTGTAAGACTCTTACTTAATAAGTTGAAAATTTTATAAAAATTTTGCATATAAATGTATTTATGCAAATACACATCCCTACAAAATTTCGATTTTCATTAAACTCCTTAAAGATTAAAAACATTTCAACATATAAACGATGAATAGTTTCGTAAATGACTAGACGTAATGCGGAAGCTTGAACTTTGATCGTGTTCGGTTCTTCGATGAGCTTGATCTTCATCCGATGCTTCAAAACTTTACCTATATTTCATGAATTATGAAATACGTTAATTATGAAAAGTTTATAATGTAACAAATTGAACCCGAGGCACGAAACAACAATATAAACATTTTTGTGAGTAGAACCGCCGTAGGCTACGGCTCTGTGTCATAGCTTACGGCATGTGGGTTATGTCCCACCAGCAGGTGCCTACCGTAAGCTACGGTAGGCCACCGTAGCTTACGGTGGGTTGCTGCAAAATTTCCCAAGGTTGCCATTTTTGTTACGAAACCTTCCGTAACTTATTCAGTTTTCGTCTGTTTCATTGTTTCTAAACATCCGTAAAATGTTTTCCTAAATATTTAACCGGAGATCCTTAACCCGTATTCATAATTTTTATGAATTACGCAACCTTTACCCGGTTTATGCACATATTCATTTTGACCCGTTATAGAATTTAAGCACTTAAGCTTAAATTGTCCATATCCCTATGTATTTCTCATTCCCACTTTGTAATTTCTGTTTATATATCATCACAACTTCAAAAGTGATGGATTATTATACTAAAATCGTTATATTTACATTATACCCTCGAGTTTGGCATTTTTACGAAAACAACCCATTTTGTAGCTTTAAGCACAAATGGTTTAAGCCTCCCACTTTATACTACCAGGAAGGATTGACCGAATTATTAAACTCATATTTATACTACCCTTAAGGTTCGTTTGCCCGATTTGTAATTTGAGGGTGTTTTGGTCAACTTCAGTCCTTTTTACGACTAGGGACTTTTAAAAGCATATTTTGACCAAATGAGCACTTTTAACCCATGTTTATTAAAATCATTATGGTCCTAAGAACATAACGTCTACAATTTAAATTATTAGATATACCTTAGATAATCCAATGTTCAACCATGACTCGTTTAACTCTCATCGGACCTTAAGTACTTATTGAGAGTTTGACCCATTACACATACCTGGCTCTCAGGTCATAGCACTGACCCGTTAATTGCTAAGTAGTAGCAATGCAAGCCAGACGTTATTCTTCCTGTGGGCACAAAACTTGACAAGTGACCATTAGTTATTATTGTCAAATGATGATAACATCACCATTTGACCCGTTTGGCCTAAATGACCATTTTATTATTATGAGATGGTAATTATTTTCCATCTCACTCGTTTAGCCCATTTCGGTTTGAGCCATATGATCATTTTACTTAAAAGTCGTTTTTTATTCGTTTGACCCATTATGGCTTACGTCATTGGGTGTCTTTTTCAAAAATCATTATTTATCCTTCAACTCGTGACTAGATTATCATTTTACCCTTTTTAACTACTATGGTTTACACCATAAACTTTTCAAAACTCCTTGTTTAATCGTCATCACATGACCAAATTACCGTTTAATCCTTTTTCCATCAAATATGGTTTCTTACCATTTTCACTTGTTCCGACCCTTATCATTCCGCGTCGGGATGTCATATTTCAAATACTAAATTACCATGTTCTTTACAACTACAAAAAGTAGGTATTCTACTTAAAAGATGTAAGATTTACTTACCTTGAAATCCGATTATACTTTTTCCCCGTACTCGATCCGTTTGACCCGCTTCTTCTGTAACGCCTCGTATTTCCGTATTGTTATTTAGAATATTCGTATACGCATTCTATTTTTAGAAACTATACATTCGTATTTCAATTTCAATCTCACAATTCGAGGCGTTAATCATAATGGAATTCATTTTTATACATATAGGTGTTACCTTTTATATTTGTGTTATATACGTAATCAATCTTTAAATACGTGTTTATACGCAAAATTAAGACTTAAAATACACTTTGGATACCTAAAAACAAGTTAAAATACAAGAAAACGACATAAAATAACAAAGTTACAAAGTGTAGGGGCTAAAAGTGAGCAAAACCAAAAGCTTTTCCACCTCATTTCTCCTCCAATCACCTTCCACCATTTTTTAACCAATTAGATTTCACCCTTTTCCACCTCCTTTCTCCTCCAATCACCTTCCACCATTTTTAGCCAATTAGATTTCACTCTTTTCCACCTCCTTTCTCGTCTAATCACCTTCCACCTTTCTTTAGCCAATCATATTTCACCCTTTTCCACATCATTTCTCCTCCAATCACCTTCCACCTTCATTCAAACCCCAACCACTTAACCTTGTTATAAATATCAACCCTAACACCTTCCAAACACTTCCATCACCTCTAAATCAATTCCAAACTCTCTCAAATCTCCAAGATTTTCAACTTTGGGCAAAAAGTTCAAGAACTAAAATTGGCAACTTCGATGTTCCATCAAGTCAAGACTCGTCAAACCCACTAAGTGGAAATTTCTTCGCAAACCATGAGTGTACATGACCCTTTTTCTTTTAACACTTTTGGGTATAATACGTATACATTGTCAAACTCACGCTACCACATACTTTATGCTTAAAACACAAACAAAAATCTAATATAAATGCTTGATACGCTATACTTGAATACATATATGCTAGACTATTCTTATGCTTTATACTTGTCACTAACTTTGTACAAGCCTCACTTAACATGTATAGCGCTATAGGAGTAACGCACCACCCGTATTCTTGAGGTCATGTTAAGTTAAACAAAATGGTCTTATCGTTGCTACGATAAGATTACGCTAGCGGGAATCTTTGGGTTTACATTTATAGTTGCATGCTAGTATCGTATGTTAGTTCTAGTTAACTATTAAGCCATGTAGATTCGTTTAAACTTTTCTACTTATGCTAGTAATCAAACTTGTATGCTCGCCAATACTTTTGTATTGAACTATACTTTAATAAGCATTGTAGGAAATTGATGATGATGACGATGATCGGAATCTAGTAGGATGACTAGAAACGCACCATTAAAGTACTTTGTTGTATTTTGTTTTTATGTTCATTAAATAATGTCACAATTAGTGTTATGACGAATCTTGCAATCTATTTCGTCCCTCCTCGATGTTTCTGTCATCGGTTGGGGTGTGACAGGTTGGTAACAGAGCCATAACTATAGGGAATTAGGAAAATTGCCGTGCTTTTGACCTATTCTATAGTTAAGTACCTTATTTGATCATTCTTGATTATCATGCTAAAATTTTGAAGTCTTCCTACGTGCTCATATCTACTTCCATGTTTCAAAACGTATGACTTTCCTAAGGCAAATTTAACGACCATGCAAAGGTCCGAAAACACTAGTACTATACGAACGAGACGATTTTACTAAAACAGGCGTGAAACCCACACTTTGGTGAAGGACTCTCAATCCCTATTCTCGATTTTCACGGAATTATACATCAAGTTAGGAATGACATTCTTACCTTGATGGAAATTTCACTATGCCAATTCTAGTGGACCTATACCAACGAGTCGGATTTTGTTCCTTGTCTCGTTTGGTAAGTACTAACCACGCTTAGGGAACAACGTTATCAAGTTAAGGGTGATACCCGCATCTTGGTAACCAGACCCACTCCTCGATTTTCAATCTCGCCAAGTCTTGAAATTTCAATTGACTAAGTACATGTAGTAACCGAAAGGGTGAATACCATTAACCGAAATTTCAGTGAGAGTATTCTACCTATTAGGCCAAAGCATGGTTGCCAAACTCAAAATAACTTTCGATCACTTTGGTTTAGTCAAAGTTCCGTTTCGGAACAATCCAAGTTTTAGTCAAACCACCGTTATGCTAATATCAATTTTACGCACATGATTCAAATTTCTCCTTTTCAAAATTCAAATGGTTTTCACAACGGTTACATACATATCATACTAATCCTTCTCATATACCTTACACGCTATTTATATGTACGATTTCAAAACATCACCGAAAAGGAAGACACTACCCGTATTCCTAAAAATGGAAGCATTACCATCAAGATAGGACCGATTCCCTTATCTAGATGATTGGCTCCACTCCTCTCCTTTTTACAACAACTTCACCAACGAGCTAAGGATGATTCCTTAACTCAGTGATTGTCACCAACTCCCATTCCTCGGATATCTTATCCTTGATTTAGGAGTGACGTCCACATCTCGATGAGAGATTGAATCACAACGCGGCCACTTTCATGAAAACTACTCGATTAAGTCTTATACCTAAACCTTTTATCAGTATGTCAATTTTTCCGCTTATGCATGAACCTAAAATCTCATTGTTTTATCAAACGTGTTTTTACCCTACCATCCATTTACATAAATCACATGCGCGAAAATTCCATTCATGATTTAAATGTTTTCTAACCCGGGTTTCAAAGTCGTAGGAAATGCTACCTATCAACCTAGTCGGTCTAATGAACCTCTTGCCCACGATTTGCACATTCACCGAATCACTAAAGCACACTCGCATTATATACCTAAAGACACTTTGTTCCCAATAGGAAGCCAAAGTAAACTTTCTCTCACATTCGTATAATTCTTGTAGAGGTCGCTTCGTTAACCTAACCTAGTTGGTAAAACATAATCAATCCATAGTCAGCCTAGCTGAGAAAACGCAAATAGCCGACCATACACCTCGAGACTTCGATTCACAACAATAGCTCCTAACTTAGAACTAGTTCTCCTACCGGTAGATCCATCAACGCCTTAGAACAAGGATGAAACTCTTACAACCCTCGCCTATACTCACAACCCAAGAAACCTAATACGAACCATACCTGGGGAATCTCCCAATACCCATGACCGGTAACTCAATCATACACCGTGCCGTGTGCACCAAGAGCTGAACCTATAAGCTCTTAGCCGGAATCTGACACCTCACCATCAAACTACCATTCAATCAACCTACCACAACCATCTCATCGGTCAAACCAACTCCCAATACATACATTAGACATAGTAACCCTAAACCTACACGCCTATACTAACGAAGTTCGACTATCTATAAGTTCATTTTGCTAAAATTCTTTTCAAAACCAAAGATTTTCCATGGAAATTTTCAAACACAACTTTTCTTATTTTGATATAAAGTACTTTCAATGAAGCAAGCTTACTGTTTAAGATCTTTCTCAAAACCGCAAATATGCAATTCTAAATCTAAACCCGTGGGCATGGAAGATTCATGAGGTCGGACAATCTACACATACGAGAATCCAAATTCTAAAATGAAGGTAGCATTTTCTTTTTACAAACCACATCTTTCGTCGCAAATTAATACTTTTCTCAATATCCTCTCGATATTCACGAGCTTGATTCTCCATTCCCGACGGACCCGATCTATTCAATTTGAAAGATTTGCTAAAACAACTACATACCTGCATATCGTTATACACGTTCCAACTTATACAATTGATTCTTTCTGTTTTTTTCATAATAATCTTACACATATCATTTTTCAACCTTTGATTTATACACTCAAAACTATATACTAGACTTATGTGTGCTTAACCTCATGTAAATTTCAACATATATGCTCGATATTACATGCAAATCCGATACGTGTTTGTCATCGATCATACTCACATTCATACATTCATATTAGTCATACTTGAAATCCATACATGGGCATAACCCGAGTGGTTTTGCCTACATTAGATACGCGCATACTTAAATACAATCATGTATACTTTCTTATATTTTATACGCTAACACACACGCATCCTCACTTATAATGCTAAAATGAACCATTGACGCACACACTACTAGTACAGACTATGCGGATCATGCAATGACCAGGATAATCACGAGTGCACACGGGATTATACTGGTAGGCGCATAAAAACCATAGTAGGTCCTACTATGTGTTATAACACGGAACATAACATGACACCGAATAGCGAGACGGGCGTAACATGTTAGAACATGGTTGTCACACCCCGACCCGTAGCTGAAAAGGTGATCGGGGCATGATTGGGTTTTCATCAAAGCTCATGACATTTATTATAATGTTTCATATTTATTATTACAATTTAAAGGAGATCATACAATCATAATTACAACATGTTCTATACATCTTTCTAGACTTCATTATTTTCTTCTAAGGCATTTTCCTATGTGTTCCTTGCTTCATCCTGTCCACCTGTATCATGTGTGAAAATGGTTTTTGGATCAACAAAAAGTTGGCGAGTGAATCCTATTAAAACATTTAAACGTTTTTTATTGAATTGATTATAAAATAAAGTGCATAACCACATATGAGTAAATGTAAATGTAAATTTATTCACAAAACACTTAATATTAAATAATGCACACACATACAATAATAGATTGTTTTGAGGCACGCGTTGTTCAACTCGTCTCCCACGAGGAACTGATGGGCCTAATGAATCAGTTTTGAGGCACGCGTTGTTCTACGAACTGATGGGCCTAATGAATGAGTTTTAAGGCACGCGTTGTTCAACTCGTCTCCTACGAGGAACTGATGGGCCTAACAAATAGTTTGCATACAACTTGACAATACGTATTACAAAACAACAAACAATATTTACATTATAAGTTTAGATCATAATATGGTATAGCACGAGTTTGAATAAACGAATTAGTTTAAGCGACACATGATACACCCCAAAACATGAATAAAAAAAGGGAATTTGTAAGAATTCACTCACAGTGGTTGCGTTTCTTGATTTGATGATGAATGCGCACGAATTTGGAATTAACCACGAGAGAAACTAACCTAGATATTAACATAACGGTTCGATAAATAAGCGGATTTTATTAACAATTTTAATAGGATTTTTGGATATATTTTTGTGAGTTTAAGGCTATTTTCTAACTTTAAAAACGTTTATTTTTAAGTATTTTTAATTGATTTTTAAATTAAATAAATAAATAAAAATAATAAAATGTTGACTTTTTGACTTTGACCGTTGACCATGACTGTTGACCGTTGACCGGTTCGGCCGGTTATATTGTTGCACTGAGTGAGATTCGAACCGGTGACCTCCCGTATGCGTGCACGCAGCTCTACCAACTGAGCTACGTGTCTAACCCGAAATATTTCTGTTTTTAATTATACTTATACACTGTTTAATTTAATCTGAAAATTTTTTATTTAAAAAGGCTTTAATTGTATCGAACCGGTGCCGTCAGCAGGTCTCGAACCAGGGACTTACGGTTTAGTGTTGCACACAGTCCACCGCTGGACTGTGTGTCTAACCTGGTTAATATTCTGGTTTTTATTATACTTAACATGATTCTGTGAGTTATCCCGGTTCGGTTTTAAAAAGAACATTTTTATTTCCGAGGATAGGGTCGTGATAGGGATCGAACTCGAGATGTGTGTTTCATGTTTGCACACAGTCCACCGCTGGACTGTGTGTCTAACCCGTTTATTATTCTGATTTTAATTAATCTTATACACTTGGCCGACTTCATCTTCTTCGTTCAAAACACAGACATTGATTATTCACTGTTTCATGTTTAATTCGATTAACGAAAATTATCAGCGATTGAAATGTAATGGACAGAGAGGGTTTGGGGAAAGAATATACCAAATCAGATGTCTTTCTCAGAACTCCGGCAAGGATTCGTCGGCTCTGTTTTGTGAACTTCGTCTGTCCGGATCATTTAACAGTTTTGATTGATTAGATATGAAATTGAGTTACTAAACCATGATTAACAGGAGGTTTAGATGCTCATACCGATTAATAGCGTGATTTTGGAAATTCCAGCGATTTTCCGGCGAGTACAGAACATCCGGCAACGTCGTCTGGGATTGATTCTGGGTGATGGAGTGATGTTAGAATTGGTCTAACAATGGAATGAAACAGAAGGAGTCGAGGTATTTACCATGTTGATGAAAGTCTCGGTTTTCCGGCGACTTGCAGAGAATTCCGACGAGTGAAATTGATTCAAGAATCGGTGCAATTTCGAGCGAAAAGATTACCAGAGGCTAGGGTGTGCATTTATAGGGAAAAATCAAGTTGAATTAGGTCTGTTTCTAGTCTCGATTCATTGATCAATTGTTCTCCGGTGGTTATGACTGATGTCGCGGGACTGGACATCGGTTATAACCGATGGCGACGTTAATACGCACGTTAAGTCAAAAGTAACCGACGATAATTGATGAAATCGTCGGATTTTCTGGCGTCTGCGGATTTGGGCGCGCTGTTGACTGGGTTTGATTTTCTAGTTTTGTTATATCTATTAATCGTTTCAATATGTTATCAAATAACACAAGTGGCGGAGTGGTTGGATGTGTGTGAGTTAAGACTTTGAAGCTTTACCCGGCTGACCCGGGTTCGAAACCCGGAATCAGCATAATATTTTTATTTCATTATTTTTAATAAATTTTCAATTATAAATTTTATATTCTAATATATTTATTAATTATGTATCGTTTAAAATTAATTTGAGCATTAAATACGCAACGAATTTTTTAACTGGATGTTCGGTTAATAAACGAAGCGGGTTTGGTTAACCCGGTTTTTTACGGATGTTACAGTATCCCCTACTTTTTAGAAATTTCGTCCCGAAATTTAAGTAGTGACATATTTGTCTAAAAAGGATGGTGTTTAGTTTGACAGTTACATACTTAGAAAGGAGTAAGAGTTTAAATTTTGTTTGAGGCGGTAACGTTCCTTGTAAGGGTTGAGTACCCTGCTACAGAAATCGCTTTTTGTTGCCTACGATAAAGAATATTTAGAAACAGAGTTGATTGACTAAGTATGATTTTTATGCATAAGAGTTTTGATATGTTTGGAAAGATAAGGTTATATCCTAAAACAAAACTTTTACTACTAAAACCTACATGGAACCTCTCATAACCGCCTGACAATGCCTCTGATCCTTTAGCAAGAATACTTATATATAGGAAGTACCAGCGGCGTATCCACCATATTCTTGTCAAATTTTCATTGGTTTTATCAGCAAGTTATGATTAGTCCTATGTGACTCTAAAACATAAACAAACACAACAACCAAAGCTTGAGTCTTAATTCTGATAGTATACATGTTTGAATGATGACAGTACCTCTCTCGTTTGTCATGATGGAGAGGTTAGTCTATGTAGAAGTAAGACACAACTCAACTTCTTTAAATGATGAGACTGAGAAACGTCGTGAAGTATGATGATATGAATGTTAAATCAACGAGTATAAAACAAAACTGAAATAGTAATTCGCATTAAGATTCTTGGATAAATTTCCAATTTGTAATTGAGATACGTGAAAATTGAGATAACATAAAGAAAAACATAAAAACTAAGCGGTTGGAGTTGAATCTTGATTTTTTTGGGTGAAGGAGACTAGTTGGGTGATTCGTTTGGAACGTCATTATCTTCAACAGGATTGGCGTTGATGTTGTAAACTCTTCCTCTTGCTGGTGGCCTAGTGGTTAGGTTTTCTTGATTTGATTGGTTAACTGGGTTTGCTTGAGCTTGGGCGTTTATGATGTTAACCAATCAAGGGCACGTGTTTCTAAAGTGGGTAGGGTCGCCACAATTAAAACAAGCTCGAACATATGGGAACATGGGGTATTGGGGTTGTTGATATGTTTGGATCATGTTTTGAGTAGGGGGTGAGGTTTGGTTTTGAGGGGTGCGGCAAACCTTGCTCAAATGACCATAGCGTCCACAATTCGCACATAGTCGACAAGGTAAGGTAGATGGATGGTGATAAAAACAGGTGTTACATTGAGGGTGAGGTCCAAGGTAACGTTTCTTATTTGGGTAAGTTGGGTTGGGTGCTACTTGAGTGATTGGGATAGCTTGGAGGGGTACGGCTTGTGAGGCTGGTTGATTGTGTTGGGTGACAGCGAAAAGTTGCCCATCTCGTTTTCTCTTAGAAATGGGTTGAGAAGGGGATTCGGTTTGGGTGGAGTTTGAGTTTTCAGTTGATGCTTTATCCTTTTTCTTCTCCTCCTTGAAGTCCTTATTTCGTATGCGGTTCTCGGTGAGCTCTGTAGCTAACTCCATTGCTGCTTCCAAAGTTGCAGGTGTGGTACTTATTACAGAGTCCTGAATTTTTGAAGGAAGACCTCGAATGTAGTGCTCGATCAAACGGTAAAGAGGAGTGAACAAGTTGGGAACCATTTGATTTAACTCGAGGAATCTCTTGTTGTATGTGGTGTGGTCGTCTTCCTTTTGTTTCAAAGAATAGAACTCATCCTCCAATTTCTTGATTTCGCTTCTTGGGCAAAACCGTCTTGTCATGATTTCCTTCAACTCTTCCCAAGTCAAAGTCATAGCATCTTCAACACCTCGTTTGGCCTTCTCTGTATTCCACCAGTAAGTGCTATTCCAAGTAAACGACCAGTAGCATATCGCACTTTGCGATCATCGGGGCAATCGCAATTTAGAAAAATGTTTTTCGTTTCTTCAAACCAACGAAGGAGAGCAGTGACACCTTCAGTCCCTTCGTATTTTGGAGGGTCGCAGGATTTGAAATGCTTGTAGGTGCATTTAGTGGTTTTTGGGGGAGGATTGGCAATGTTTTGATCTTCTTGATTGACAGGATTAGCGGTAAGGGCTTGTTGGACTTGAACTACAATGTTGGGTATTACGGCAGCCATTTGTTGAGCGATTTGGGCAGCCATGCGCTCGCGGCCTTTTCCTGATCTCATCTTCCTACGAGCGAGACTAGAAGACATCTACAAGGAATACATATCAAGAGTATGAATTGAACGTTTTAGGGGTCATGTGTCGTATTTAGGAATGAACATTCATAAAATATATATAGAATAATAAATCTACTACATCCATAGGATGTCTTGGGCTTTGCTCGTAATTGGGCCTTGCATGCCGCCATACTTCACTTTCGTAATCAAGTGGGCCCCCATGATTACCGGGTTTTTCATATGGTTCGCATGTGTTAGCCTGGTTACGTACACTAAAACCCGGAGAAAATCGAGAAATATGTATGTAACGTATGATATTCGGAATGTATCCAGGTGTGGACACGGTGACACCTCAAAGTGGGGTTAGTTCGAACGACGTTTGGTGTGGCATGCTTTGGCCTAATAGGTCCTTTGTACTCTCATCGTTAGTCCCCAGGTAGGCAAACTGGTCCGTTATATTGGATTTATACGAATGCCAACCTAGACAGGACGTTCCGACTACCGGTACTGGTACCCTTACAGTTCCTACATGCCCGTCGCAGAACTCACTTTGATGAGATTTGAAAAATGAAAAAATGCGACAAAATCTTGAATAACGGAAGTATGAAGATGATTCGAATATGTGAACATTGAAATATGTATGATGAATATGTATGTAAGTATGTATGTTTGTCTGTAAGTATAATTCACTATGTATCACAAAATGTAATATTGGAAGTGTTTGCATGTATTTGTGTATGTAATAAATATGAAAGAAATAAATATCATGAGTTTGCATGTAACCACATAAACAATTAAAATCTAATCAACTATAGTATAGGCTCTAAGGGTCTAATAACATATCCTATATCCCTATAGTCAAAAGCTCTGATACCAATCTGTCACACCCCGACCCGCAGCGGAAAAGGTGATCGGGGCATGATTGGGTTTTCATCAAAGCTCATGACATTTATTATAATGTTTCATATTTATTATTACAATTTAAAGGAGATCATACAATCATAATTACAACATGTTCTATACATCTTTCTAGGCTTCATTATTTTCTTCTAAGGCATTTTCCTATGTGTTCCTTGCTTCATCCTGTCAACCTGTATCATGTGTAAAAATGGTTTTGGGATCAACAAAAAGTTGGCGAGTGAATCCTATTAAAACATTTAAACGTTTTTTATTGAATTGATTATAAAATAAAGTGCATAACCACATATGAGTAAATGTAAATGTAAATTTATTCACAAAACACTTAATATTAAATAATGCACACACATACAATAATAGATTGTTTTGAGGCACGCGTTGTTCAACTCGTCTCCCACGAGGAACTGATGGGCCTAATGAATCAGTTTTGAGGCACGCGTTGTTCTACGAACTGATGGGCCTAATGAATGAGTTTTAAGGCACGCGTTGTTCAACTCGTCTCCCACGAGGAACTGATGGGCCTAACAAATAGTTTGCATACAACTTGACAATACGTATTACATAACAACAAACAATTTATTTACATTCTAAGTTTAGATCATAATATGGTATAGCACGAGTTTGAATAAACGAATTAGTTTAAGCGACACATGATACACCCCAAAACATGAATAAAAAAAAGGGAATTTGTAAGAATTCACTCACAGTGGTTGCGTTTCTTGGATTGATGATGAATGCGCACGAATTTGGAATTAACCACGAGAGAAACTACCTAGATATTAACATAATGGTTCGATAAATAAGCGGATTTTATTAACAATTTTAATAGGATTTTTGGATATTTTTTTTGTGAGTTTAAGGCTATTTTCTAACTTTAAAAACGTTTATTTTTAAGTATTTTTAATTGATTTTTAAATTAAATAAATAAATAAAAATAATAAAAAATGTTGACTTTTTGACTTTGACCGTTGACCGTTGACCATGACTGTTGACCGTTGACCGGTTTGGTCGGTTATATTGTTGCACTGAGTGAGATTCGAACCGGTGACCTCCCGTATGCGTGCACGCAGCTCTACCAACTGAGCTACGTGTCTAACCCGAAATATTTCTGTTTTTAATTATACTTATACACTGTTTAATTTAATCTGAAAATTATTTATTTAAATAGGCTTTAATTGTATCGAACCGGTGCCGTCAGCAGGTCTCGAACCCGGGACCTGTGGTTTAGTGTTGCACGCAGTCCACCGCTGGACTGTGTGTCTAACCTGGTTAATATTCTGGTTTTTATTATACTTAACATGATTCTGTGAGTTATCCCGGTTCGGTTTTAAAAAAAACATTTTTATTTCCGAGGATAGGGTCATGATAGGGATCGAACTCGAGACGTGTGTTTCATGTGATTTTAATTAATCTTATACACTTGGCCGACTTCATCTTCTTCGTTCAAAACACAGGCATTGATTATTCACTGTTTCATGTTTAATTCGATTAACGAAAATTATCAGCGATTGAAATGTAATGGACAGAGAGGGTTTGGGGAAAGAATATACCAAATCAGATGTCTTTCTCAGAACTCCGGCAAGGATTCGTCGGCTCTGTTTTGTGAACTTCGTCTGTCCGGATCATTTAACAGTTTTGATTGATTAGATATGAAATTGAGTTACTAAACCATGATTAACAGGAGGTTTAGATGCTCATACCGATTAATAACATGATTTCGGAAATTCCAGCGATTTTCCGGGCAGTACAGAATATCCGGCAACGTCGTCTGGGATTGATTCTGGGTGATGGAGTGATGTTAGAATTGGTCTAACAATGGAATGAAACAGAAGGAGTCGAGGTATTTACCGTGTTGATGAAAGTCTCGGTTTTCCGGCGACTTGCAGAGAATTCCGACGAGTGAAATTGATTCAAGAATCGGTGCGATTTTGAGCGAAAAGATTACCAGAGGCTATGGTGTGCATTTATAGGGAAAAATCAAGTTGAATTGGGTCTGTTTCTAGTCTCGATTCATTGATCAATTGTTCTCCGGCGGTTATGACTGATGTCGCGGGACTGGACATCGGTTATAACCGATGGCGACGTTAATACGCACGTTAAGTCAAAAGTAACCGATGATAATTGACGAAATCGTCGGATTTTCCGGCGTCTGCGGATTTGGGCGCGCTGTTGACTGGGTTTGATTTTCTAGTTTTGTTATATCTATTAATTGTTTCAATATGTTATCAAATAACACAAGTGGCGGTGTGGTTGGATGTGTGTGAGTTAAGACTTTGAAGCTTTACCCGGCTGACCCGGGTTCGAAACCCGGCATCAGCATAGTATTTTTATTTCATTATTTTTAATAAATTTTCAATTATAAATTTTATATTCTAATATATTTATTAATTATGTATCGTTTAAAATTAATTTGAGCATTAAATACGCAACAAATTTTTTTAACTGGATGTTCGGTTAATAAACGAAGCGGGTTTGGTTAACCCGATTTTTTACGGATGTTACAATGGTGGATACGCCGCTAGTACTTCCTCTATATAAGTGTTCTTAGCATGTTACCAAACTTTCATAAAACGTGCCATGTGAAATTCGGTGTTATTCGGACCTCATTAAATATATTCTCCTAACAACAAACTATGATGCCTCACAATCCTTTCCTTGATTGTACCCAAACTCGCTTTGAAACACTTGATACTCGGTTCGTCTGTAATGAAATCTCATTCCCAAAATCGTTAGCCGCAACGACTACACTATAACTAGCATTCTTCAACGCTTCATGTTCGCATTCTATCTGATATCCATAATATTTTACCCCTAGTGTACATCTACCAAATCGTTCGTTCATTCTCATGCCATGATTATTCCCAACTATTCCCTTAACATTTCATCCAAACCTTATTTATAGTAAATCAGCCTAAACATTCAATCCATTTTAGCAAACATCCTCACCATCTCAGTTCAGTCAAAATATTTTTAAACTATTTGATTATTATTATTATTATTATTATTATTATTATTATTATTATTATTATTATTATTATTATTATTATTATTATTATTATTATTATTATTATTACTATTATTACATGCAAACTCCAACTAGTTGGCAGATTTACCGCCAAAACCTTTTGACAACCATAAATATTTACCTTCCTATTCTCTCACCATTAAACATTTTTTTACGACTTGTGACTTTACTAATACGCCTTGGAAGTAATAAGACTTTTCTTACAATATAGGGTGCAGGCCGCACATTACATCAAATTACATCCTTATTTATACTAAAACTTTTTCTACTTAGGACACATTCTTTTTAAAACACTCCTTTCATCGAGTTATCCAAACTCTGTCAAACTCGCATTGCCTATATACACACATACAATTTTTACTTAGTTTTACACTTACTTACGGTTGATGTCCCAATCCACTTAGTCAAACGAGTTGATTTTACAAACCTATCTTTTATCACTCAAAATTATCTATGTACGCCCAACTAACCATAGACTATAGATTTAGCCAAAACTTATACATAAAACGCTACTTCGGCACTAAGCAAAAAAAATTCGCGTTTAGTCAAACACTTTAATCGATTATCACTCGTATTGAACCACCAAAAAATCATCTTAACCCGAGTTCTCCTCTTAAATAAATTTCGAGTTGAAATTTCCTAAAGTAGGGGAGACTGTAACGCCTCGTATTTCCGTATTCTTATTTTAGAAAGTTCGTATTCGCATTCTATTTTTAGAAACCGTACATTCATATTTCAATTTCAATCTCACAATTCGAGGCATTAATCATAATGGAATTCATATTTATACAGATACGTGTTACCTTTCATATTTGTTTATATACGCAATCAATCTTTAAATACGTGTTTATACGCAAAACCGAGACTTAAATTACACTTTGGATACCAAAAACAAGTTAAAATACAAGAAAACGACATAAAATAACCAAGTTACAAAGTGCAGGGGCTAAAACTGAGCAAAACCAAAAGCTTTTCCACCTCATTTCTCCTCCAATCACCTTCCACCATTTTTTAGCCAATTAGATTTCACCATTTTCCACCTTCTTTCTCCTCCAATCACCTTCCACCATTTTTTAGCCAATTAGATTTCACTCTTTTCCACCTCCTTTCTCGTCCAATCACCTTCCACCTTTCTTTAGCCAATCATATTCCACCATTTTCCACATCATTTCCCCTCCAACCACCTTCCACCTTCATTTAAACCCCAACCACTTAACCCTCTTATAAATACCAACCCCAACACCTTTCAAACATTTGCACCACCTCCAAATCACTTCCAAATTCTCTTAAATCTCCAAGATTTTCAACTTTGGACAAAAAGTTCAATAACCAAAATTGGTAACTTCGGTGTTCCATCAACTCAAGACTCGTCAAACCCACTAAGTGGAAATTTCTTCACAAACCATGAGTGTACATGGTCCTTTTCCTTTTAACACTTTTGGGTGTAATACGTATACATTATCAAACTCACACTATCACATACTTTATGCTTAAAACACAAACAAGCAACCCAATATACATGCTTGATATGCTATACTTGAATTCATATATGCTAGAATATTCTTATGCTTTATACTTGTTATTAACTTCGTACAATCCTCCCTTAACATGTATAGCGCTATAGGAGTAACACACCGCCCATATTCTTGTGGTTATGTTAAGTTAAACAAAACGGTCTTATCGTTGCTACGATAAAATTACGCTTGCGGGAATCTTTGGATTGACATTTATAGTTGCATGCTAGTATCGTATGTTAGTTCTAGTTAACTATTATGCCATGTGGATTCGTTTAAACTTTTATACTTATGCTAGTACTTAAACTTGTATGTTCGCCAATACTTTTGTATTGAACGATACTTTAATACGCATTGCAGGAAATTGATGATGATGACAATGAACGGAATCTAGTAGGATGACCAGAAATGCATCTTTAAAGTACTTTGTTGTATTTTGTTTTTGTTAAACATATAGTAATTTGCTTCAAAATGATTTTACTTTTTTTCTTAGAAATGAAATGAAATTTATGCTCATTAAATGTTGTCACAATTAGTGTTATGACGACTCTTGCAATCTATTTTGTCCGCCCCAATGTTTTCGCCATCGGTTAGGGTGTGACATCTTCCCAAGCTTCCGCCTAGCTTGAAAAGTGTCAAACTATCATTTATCATTCACGAGATGGTTATATTAGTCTTCATTTAACACGACTATCCAACCTTACGCATTCTGTATCAAAATTACCATTTGATTTCATTATGGGTCAGTTTGACTTCTAAAATTCAACTACCTATGAACATATGTAATTGCATAAAGTACAAGTGTTGCATTCTCATATTCCTACCAATTAGTCATGGGTTTATCTTTCATGTCAAACCCATTTCATAGTATGTATGGACACTTAATCAACTCACAAAATTATTCAAATATTTTATCCATACAATATAGTACAGTTTTTGACATGCTACTTGTCAAAATCCCATTTACATGATTCTTTGATACTTTTCAACAATCCATGTTCCCTTAGGCATTACATCAAACGCCTTGTGTGCAAGATTTTCATACTAACTTGTTAACTTTAGTAATCAACAATTAGCCATGTATACATATTCCATAACATCAAAATGGATGTTATACTCAATTAGCATCTAAACTCAGAGTATCAAACATCAAATACATCATCCTCATCATCATAATTCATGTACTCTACATATCTACAAAAACCCACTTACATATGCATTGTTTTTCATTCAAACACTCACAATTTAGCATTTAATTCTCAAGATTTCACTTAGGGTTTGTTCCTATGTTCATCTACATCAAATAACCCACTTACATTCATGCAGGAATTTGAGGCTCGATTCCTCCTTCAATTTGATGATTTTAAGATGAACAAGGGTTTGCCCTTGTTTTGCTCTCCTGATGATCGACCAACACACACATACTATGTGTGTGTTGTTTTAATTTGTTTATGTTTTAAAACACAACTTTCCTTTTTAATAGCTTTGGTCCCTCAAGTTTAGTTTATATTATTTGAGTCTACAACTCATTGTTTTATTGCTTATTTACATGTTACTAACTAGGTTAATTTGTTCATAGTTATTTTGATCACGGTTAACTTTTACCTCTAACTGTACTTAACCCGCTCTTTAATATTATCGTGATTTGATACCAAACCGTTTTCGGGTGTTACATAACAGAAATTGGATTGAATTAATGAACTGATCAAAATTTATATGAAAACCAAACTATTGGACTAAAAAAGTCAAAAAGAAAACTTTTGGACTGAAATAGATATTTTGAGCAAACCACAAGAACTAAATTAGGTTGCTCGGTGTGGGACTCGTCCCGGGGAGTCCAGGTGCGGCGACGGGCCAAAACACTGCCCCCAGGTTGTCCCCGTCGCAAACGTCCAGGCCAAGACGATGATGACTAGTGTTTCCTAGGCTAAGACTCTAACAGAATTTGATGATTTGTGGTTGCCCATGGTTTATTGATGACGATAGGTGTCTTCATCTTAGATGTTCTTAATTTGAATTTTGAAACCCTAAGTCGCTTATGTGCTATCTTTTGCTAGTTTGGGTTTCTGCATACCACGTATATTGTATGTATATAAATATGTGATTTGTAGAGTTCCTTAGATGATGGAGCTACATGCATTTGGTCTCTTATTATTTTTTGGCATCCATGATGTGCAACCATTATTTGGTGTTTTGGATACTAAGCTAAGCGATGATGATCGTGTGGGGTGAAATCGAGATGATGATTTAACCGTGGTGTAGCGTGTTTGAGAGATGGTAGGTTCACCTGCTGCCTCCATTGCAGCACGATTATCTCTTTCATTTACACCCTCTGAGCTTATTCTATGCAACCTGATCCTCAATACGTGGCCGACCTTTGGCCTCTGTGGAAGGTGAAACATCACAGGGCCCATTACCTTTTGAGGCCCAATATTCTGAAAAAACAAACATAGTTTATATATAAAAATGTTTAGAAACATAACTGTAAGAAATTATTGTCTTGTGCAATTGGTTAAGCGCATGTTTACAGATTTAGAGGCCCTGGCTTCGAAACCAAGGAGGGTTATTTTTTATTATATTCACCTTTCTTTCATGTTTATTTACCTTAATGTTTTTACCTGGGCCTTTGTAATTATGAACCTTTTTTTTCTTTTTTTCTTCTTTTTTTTCTTTCATCGGGCCATTTTAAGTCTTCTGGTTTTTCTTTTCTTTACTTTTGCTTTGCTAGCGTTTGGTGTAGGCATGAATGGAATTTTTTAAACCTAATTACTTTGTCGAAATATGAAATCATATTTATTTTGTTCCATGTCATAGGAAAATATTTAAAGATTAAATACAAGGATAACTACAATCAAGCTAATTAAAATAACAAATTAAACTTTTAAATTTATGATATTTTTAGTTTTTTCGATCTAAACTCATTTGTCATATAACCCAGTTAACCCGTTGCACTTTTTTACTTATTTCATTTACTTTTTATTCCCCTTTCTTCATTTCCCATGAAGCTTATTTTTATTCCCTTTAGTAAATGTAAACTCTTTAGTTAATTTTGTAAATGTTCTCTTCAAAAAAACTATATAATTAAACATGTAATATATTTTAAGTTTTAATTTATATATATATATATATATATATATATATATAATATATATATATATATATATAAAAGATAAATTAAAATAACTTTATATCTAATAAACATATTATAAAGTGCTAATTTCTATAATATGGATAAGGGTAAATTACAGTTTTCGTCCTTTATGTTTGTCTCGTATTGCAATGTATAGCTTTTAAGTTCAATAATTACAGTCACAATCCTTTCTTTGTAAAACTCATTACACCATTGGTCCTTTAGCACCAACCAAGTTACTTCTCATGGTTAAATCTTGTCATGTGCGTTGCATTTACCGATCTCGACGGAGGTTCGCAGTTGTGGCTGGTGAACGCGACACTGGCTTTGTGGTGGTGTCTTCGGTGGAGAACCTCCGGCGCCGGAGGAAGGAGGCGGTGGCGACGGTGGATGAAGGAGGTGGTGGCAATTATGGTGCTCATGGTGGTTATGATACCTACTTTAAAGTGTTTTCTTTACTTTACTTTTCTTGTGATACCTTCTTTTCTGTATTTGGTTATCTTCATTTCTCTGATAAAGGTACCAGGAGGATTTTACGACGATTTTTGTTTTATGATCAACTAAATTGCAACAGTAAAGCTTTTACTAGATGGTGGAATTAGTCTAGAACTTGATGGTGGAATTAATGAAGAAGTTGACGTGATTGTGATCGATTAGACGAGAAATTAATCTCATTGTGACGAATTTTGGATCCGATGCTAAGTTTTGAGAGAGATAGGGGGGTATTTATATTTAATACAATAAATAATTAAGTGAAAAAGACTAAATTACCTTATATGAATCGACTTAACTGAAAATTTTAACCTGATTAGTGCTAAAGGACGTAGGGTGTAATGAGTTTTACAATAAAGTGTATGAATTATTGAAGTAATCTTCGTTGCATCTGATAAATGTTAATTACCTGTGGAAATTGTTATGAATTTCGTATATTTCGTTGCAATCATGGTAGTAGACTTATAACTATCATAATGGAACGTACATAAATCTTGTGAATCTTTTTAACCTATTAGTGATAGTTTGATTGTTAACAGGTTATGCAGTTTTTGGCATTGTGTGAAGCTGAGTTACTACATTATATTCAACTCAATTATGTCAAGAAATAAGGGTTGGTTTTGTAAACATAATCATTAGAGTAAAATTCTAATTCTAATATCAACCGGACTTCTTACCAGTTCTTTAAATATGTATTTCAAATCAAGTTTTGTACATTACAATTTTAAAAAAGCATTTAATGTATAGAACTAATTGTTCATATAGAATTTTCATAATAACTAAAGTAATATAAGTTTAAAAGGTTGAGGCAGTAAAAAATTAAAATGTGGGTCAGTTTCAAGTTTTCAACCAATTTAACCTATTCCACCCTTTGGATTTATAAATTTACAATCAAAATTTAAAGATATATAAAACAAAACCCAAATGAACCCTTCATAAGTAAATAGTCAAAAATTACATAAACTTGTCACATCATATGGTCTCGACCGGGTTGGTTTGACCCATAAATATCGTTTTGTATGTTTTAAAATATTGTATGTATGTAATTTATGTGAAAAATATGACCAGAAAACAATACTAATACATTAACAATCTATATCTTTAAATAAACAACTTAGTGGTTGTTTGTGGTAAAAAAAAAACCTAAATTGTGGGCGACTTTCAACACGCTTGACCCATTTAACACTTTCTTTTATCAAAAATAACCCAAACAGCTCGTTCGTAAGTAAATGGGTCAAATTTAACAAAGGCCTATACCAAGAAATAATGTAAGCCTGGATGATAAGCTGTTGTAATTATTTTCAGAAGACATAAATCAAAGAAAGTCACAGAAAGAAGTCTACTGGAAGCATGGAGGGACAGTGGTGGTTGAGCTAAACCACTTGGTAATGTACCGGCACTAGATTGAGCAATAATGGCTAACAGTGGGGGTGTAAACCTAGAAACTGGAAGGTGTTGTTTCACTCTTCCTCATTGAAGATTTCGACAAATGTGAGCTGGAAGGAGGATATGCAGAGGTTGGGATAGGATGATATTAGCAAAACCTATAGATAGTGTTTTGGTTTGAGGTTGGCAATAGTATGATATTAGCAGTTGTAATTGGCATTTAAATACCAAAACACAATTCCAAACATCTCTAACTAAAACATTGCTTATAACATCTTGCTTGAAAGAAACTAATTTATTTGATTTTCTAATGTGAGAACTGTAATGTTCACAACACCAGGGTTTGACTCACACTTTGTTTTGTTTGAAATTTAGAAATCAAGAAAACTAATTTCATTTCTGATTTTTTAGTCCATAACTATAGGGCAACGACAAACTGAGTTGGTCATGTTGGAGGAGTGACCCGGCTCGGTCACTCCGGGTCGGGTAAGTCATCATTAAATATGAGATTTGCATGATCTCCGAAGATGTAGGAGATATCACGTAACCGACTATCCGAGTTCGTAGGAAACCCTAATTCACCCATATGTATAAATAGAAGATGTTAATGCAAAGGTAAACACACAATTCTCTTACTACGACTCCTTTTACTCCCACATACAAATACTTATTCTCATGTCGGATGGTGGTTACAAGAATAAACCTCATTCCTTTAATGAGTCCTAACGGTGTTCTGTTTTGTGGTTCGAAGATCGGGTCACTTTTTGTTGTATTAGTCATCGGAAAGACGTATCTCAGTGACGTTTCTATATTGGTGCCATTTGTGGGACCTGGAATACTAAGGAATCCATTGCCATTATGAGTGTTTTGAGCCTAAGTACTAGCAAATGGCTAGCATTGTTTTGACCTCCACCGGTGAAGAAAATATGACGAAACAAGCATGATGGAGACTATCTCCACTACAGTAATAACTAGATCTTTGGGGGTGGAGTTTGATGCGACGATGCCCCCGGGGTACGATAGAGGGCGTTTGAATACCCCAACCTCGGGATTTGGACCTTCCACTATAAGCACGAGGTCGAAGCCACCTTTTGTTGTGCCAACTAAGACAACAACCACTCCACAGGGCCAAATATGTGGGGTGTCTCAAAACACCTGTCCATCGATGTTTACGTCGAATTCTGGACCAAGTAGTTACTATTACCAGCCATCTAAACCCATTTACACAATGGCTATTCGGACAACTACCCAATATTTCTTGCCAGCGGACGATTTCTAGTTTTCGCCATTATACTCAGCCGCGCTCACAGCGGCAATGTCCACGCCACCACACCAGTCGGTACTTATGCCAAGAGCGGTGGTGAATACCCCGATCACCCGGGAAACCAGGCATACATTCCACCTTACTACTACATGCCGCCATACGGATATATGCCTCCCTAAATGTACGGTTTAGGAAATCCGTACGAAGGAAGTGAAGCCATGTAATGGGGTTGCCAATACTCACAACCCCCATATTGGCAGGGGTCCTCCTCATCCACACTTCATGTCCAACCAAACAACCGCGACGTCCGTCCCCGGTCATACTCGGATATCACCTGCAATGCAGACGGTAACCCCACCAATTTCTCAAGGTCCGCCTATAGTCATACCAGTGGACCCAGAAGAAGACGAACTGACTAGGCCGTATAAACCAATGGAAGTTACATTCAGATCCAAGTTTTCCAAACGTATAGCGGAAGCTCCAATGAAAGAAAAGCCAAAAATGCCACCTACTGTGGGAAAGTACGATGGAACCAGCGAAACGGACGACCACATCAACTTGTTCAGAAGTGCAGGGGAAGTGGCTTTGTGGCCAATGCCTCTATAGTGTAAGATGTTTGTTCAAACTCTGGTGGGATTCGGCCGAGTCTAGTGGGACAACCTTCCAATCGGGGGATTGATAGTTTTGACGACCTCACAACCAAGTTTTCACAACTATTCAGCCAACAACGGAGGCATACTAAGGACCGGAATTAAGTGTTACACATACGTCGTCGGGACAATGAGACGGTGGAGAATTTCTTGGCAAGATTCAACAAAGAAAGCATAGCCATCCCTGGCCTAACCCACGATCTGTCGTGCGGGGCCTTTTTACAGGCGTGAACGATGATGAGCTTCTGAGGAAGTTACATGACAGAAACGAGGTCCCAGACACCATCTAAGAAATCACGAGGATCACCAAAGTTTATGTGCGCCAATAAAAGTCGATCATAGCTAGTCACGTGACGAATAAGAAAAAAGAATCTTCCAGGCAGGATGAAACAGATCGACGTGGAGGTAAGATCAAGAGCCAAAGTGGGAGATTTTCAAGCGGAAGTCACACCGAATCCCAAGGAAGATACGATAGGCCTCGAAGTACAACATCAAGGGCCAATTATTCTTCATGGGGAGCAAAGTCGAACTACCCAGCATTGAGTAAAACCCCCACGGAAATACTTGCTTCAGAAAACCTCAAGCTGAACCCACCCAAACCTTTAAAAGATTCACCCGGAAAAGACTCGTCCAAGTATTGTGAATATCACAAAGGATGAGGGCATGACACTAACGATTGCTACCAGTTAAAGAAGCAGATCGAATATAATGTTAAGTCAGGAAAATTGGCTCATTTGGTTAAAGATATCAAACAGGATCCTTTGCCAGTAAAGGATGAAGATGGCCAAAAGGGGAAGAAAGCAGCGTGACATGAATATGGTTTATGTGGAGGATGTTCGAGGGACCAAGCGCAGTATTGAAATTCTCGACAGAGGGACACCTATCTTAGCACTGATCCCCTTATAATCACCACAGCGGTCGGTGATTATAATATAAGGGGAATCCTGGTAGATACAGGGAGTTCAGAGGATATCATATACGAACACTGCTATAATAGAATGCAAAAGGAAGACCAGGCTCTTCTCAAACCAGTGCACGCCCCCATTAGAGGTTTTACAGGGGAAAAAGGTGACCCAATCGGGCAAATTACTTTCCCGGTTACTTTTGGTAGAGCACCATATGAAAGAACTCTGGTTATTCTTTTTCCTGGTAGCCGGAGTCGAATCTGATTACAATGTTATCATTGGAAGATATACACCAGGAAAGTTAGGATGCAATTGTCTCTACAGCACGCGGATTCATGAAGTTCCCAACTCCAAGGAGTGTGGCAACAGTACACATGGATCAGATTGGAGAGGTTATGAATGCAAAAAGGTGAAGACATGGCCCGACGGGAGCAATCGGACTTGAAAGATGAGTGCTGAGCACGGAACACCTGGATCAGATGGTCACAATTGGCGATACTCTTTCTCCGGAAGTAAAACATAGCCTCAAGTCGTTACTCCGGAATAACATAGTTGTCTTTGCTTTTAAAGATGGCGATATGACGGGTATACCCCGTGATAGGGCAAAACACCGGTTGTCCACATTGCCTGGAGTTAAGCCAATTGCCCAGAGAAAGCGCAGCATGGCCCTAGACAGGAAAGTGGAAATAGTAAAGGAAGTGCAAAAATTGACCGCAACAAGAATACGAGAGACAAATTACCACACTTGGGTAGCAAACCGGTCATGGTAAAGAAAAATGATGGGACGTGGGGGTGTGTGTGGACTACAAGGACCTGAATAAGGCTTGTCCCAAAGACGCATATCCGCTCCCTGAAATCGACTTCAAAGTCGATTCCCTCGTTCCTTTTCACTTCAAATGTGTACTCGACGCTTATAAAGGATACCATCAGATCTAGATGGCGGAAGAAGACGAGGAGAAAACGGCTTTCCATACAGACATTGGGATTTTTTTACAAAAAAAATGCCTTTTGGATTGCGAAACGCTGGGGCAACTTACAAGAGATTGATGGATAAGGCGTTCGCTAACCAGATTGAGCGAAATTTAGAAGTATATGTAGACGATCTGGTGATCAAAAGCGTGGAGGAAATAATCATGTTACAAGACATTGAAGAAGCATTCCGAACATTAAGGAAATACAACATCAAGTTAAATCCCAAAAAGTGCTCGTTTGGTGTTGAAGAATGCAAATTCTTGGGAGTCATCGTCACACGCGATGGTTTTAAGGCAAACCCCAAAAAGGTGATGGCCATCACCAACATGCCATCGTCGCGCACACTTAAGGAAGCTCAGATGTTAAATGGTAGGTTGGTAGCAATTAACAGGTTCTTGGCCGAACACGCCGAATGATACCTGCCTTTCATAAAGACGTTGAAAGATTGTTTAAACAAAAACAATTTTCAATGGACGACGGAGGCGGAAGAGGCATTACAATAAATGAAGCGCTTCCTACCACACTTACCAACCTTAACAACCCCAAAACCAACAAAACACTGAAGACGTATTTGTCCGCATCCCATTATGCGGTTAGTGCAGTTCTCATGGTGGAACGCGCAGGGGTGGAAACGCCGATATATTACGTCAGCAGAGAGTTGGCAGACCCGGAAACCAGGTACCCTATGTTGGAGAAGTTGGTGTTAGCACTAGTTCACGCCTCAAGGCGGCTTCGGAGATATTTCTAGGGACACAAAGTTCAAGTTTTGACGAATTACTCATTACAACAGGTTTTAAACAGACTAGAAATCTCAGGCCGGCTTGCGAAGTGGGCCATTGAATTCGGGGCATTAAACATCGAATACCGAAAGAGGACGACGATCAAAGGTCGGGTATTGGCAGATTTCATTGCTGAAATCCCAGTGGGAGAGCACATTCAACAAAAGGTTTTCCGACATCCCGGCAACGAGCGCCACTAACGAAATAGAAAGTTGTACACAGATGGCTCTTCTAATGGCAAAGGAGCCGAAGCAGGACTCATGTTAATTTGCCTGGAAAGAGTCAAGCTGATGGACGCCTTAAAATTCGGGTTCGAGTGCTCGAACAATGAATCAGAGTATGAAGCACTATTGGCAGGATTATGAATGGCACACGCCATGGAGCCACTCGGGTTGATGCCTACGTAGACTCATTATTGATGAATAACCAATAAATGAAACATATGAAGCCCACGATGAGTCAATGGCCAAATACCTAGCTAAGGCAAAAACTCTTATTGCCTTGTTTAATAACGTGAGCTTGACGCATGTCCACAGAGGGAAAAACCAGATTTATGACGCCCTTAGAAAGTTAGCCACATCGAGGATGGAACACGATGTAAGAATAGAAACGCTGCACACCCCGTCCATAGCGGACGGAAAGGTATCTGTTATGAGTACAGCGGAAGAATGCTGGATGACACCCTTGATCAAATACTTGACCAGTGGTGAATTGCCAGCATCGAAAGGTGCATCAAGGAAGATACATGCCAAGGCTTTACCGGTAACCACGACATGGCCTTTCCAAAATTGGGTGATTGACATCGTGGGTCTGTTTCCCCAGCCTCGGGTAAAGTTAAATTCCTCATTGTTGCAATGGACTATTTTACCAACTGGATTGAAGCTAAGCCCCTGGCAAAAATTGGGGCGGATAACGTCAGTAAGTTTTTATGGGAACACATAGTTTGTCGTTTCAGCTTGCCGCTGCACTTGGTCAACGACAGGGAACTCAGTTAGCTGATAAGACAATAGAAGAATGGGGTAAATACCTTAACATCCAGCAAATTTTCACCTCGGTAGCCCACCCCTAGGGCAATGGTCAGGTGGAAAGGGCCAATAGGAGTTTGCTGGACGGGATCAAGAAGCGCCTGGATCGGGAAGGCGGATGTTGGGTTTGACGAACTACCAACAGTCTTGTGCGCTCACCAAACAACACCCAAATCGAGTAGCAGGGAAACGCCATTCAACTTAACTTATGGAACAGAGGCAATGATTTCAGCAGAAGTTGGACTCCCATAGTTAAGGCGTCTGACCACACAAGGCGATAATGATCAACACCTCCAAGAAAACCTGGACCTTCTGGAAGAACGGTGAGAGGCAGCAACTATTAGTGAAGCATGATACAAGCAAGCTATGGCTAATTACTATAACAAGAGGGCGACCGCTGTCAACTTCCAGTTAGGTGATTATGTCCTCCGAGACAACGAGGCAATTAGGGCGAAAAGCGCTGGAAAAATGGGTCCCACCTGGGAGGGACCCTACATGATCAGGGAAGTTTTAGGCAAAGGAGCGTTTGCACTAGAACAACTGGATGGTACCCCAATTCCATGATCATGGAACGTAGCCCAACTTACAAAATGTTACATGTAATTTCCTTCCCCTAACAGTGGGATTGATTATTTCGTTCCTTTCTTTTTGTTAAGTTTTTATGTTCAACATTACTAAAATTTCGATATTTTGATTACATAATAAGTCATATTACAACAATAAGACGTCATGCACAATACTAATTACAACCTTTGCTTTTCATATAAAGTAGGAGGGAATATACAACATTTAATGTCAATAGAACGACCTATATAACGGGTCGTTCTGACCAAAATCTAACAATACAACGCTAATAAGGTTGATGCTTGGTAATAGGCATATTAACTATATTCTATCTGGACTTACATGAAATCTTTTACATCATAGTCCCAAAACAAGTACTTGTCCCTTTCCTATACAACCGGAACAACAAAATCAATTTCATGAACAAACTTGCTAATCAACACTTGACATCATCTCCATCGCTTCTGCAGGAGTATGGAGTATGCCGGTGTTCATAACTACCAGATCTGGGTATAAAACCAGACCATCTTCCAACACTAACGGATGTACATCAACAACCCCCTCATGATCGGAATAAAGAGATGACTCAATCACTAATAGAGAACCCCTCCGATGGCGAACATACGAGCATCCAAAGCGACGAGTCTCTGCAACATCAGAAGTTTTTTCAATCACATTGCAACGTTTACCTCGTGGACCCTTTGGGGAGATGGATACAATCCAGGCATAACGGGCAACAGCTTACTATACCCAGGAAATGGTCTATCCTGTAAGTTCGTTGTCAAAGGTGGCCGGGGAGAGGATACCGTCTGACGATCTGTCGGAGCCATCTGTAAGCAAAACAAAGCCTTGGCGGCTTCGCAGATCTCTAGCACCTATGAGATACTTCGTTGACGGTCAATTCTACCCATGGTAGTTAGAACATAGTTGACAGTTGCACAAGATACAATGGTTAAATAGAGTTATGAAGTAATTATGAAGAGGGACGTCAAACAGTCACATAGCCACCATGTCAGGTGACGAAGCCAGAGTTATCATGAGAAGTAATTAATTTAGAACCTGAACCTTACGTCATGGCATAATGATTAGACAAAAAAGGAAATAAAATAAAAAGTACATATTCCACTACAAATTGTTTTAAGAGGCGACACTTGCCCCATATAATGTTGACACTGGAAGATGAAGCTTCAAGCAAGTGAGGTAACGTTCCCAGGTGCTCATCTTCCACGGCATCTAGGATCTGTTGGAACTCTTAAAGAGGATTGTTGGTCACCGCTATCAGAGTTATCACCATATGATTCAAGGTAGCAACATCCGCGGCCCGAAACGCTTCAGTCACCAGCTCTTCACGATTACAACCAACATATGCAGCGTGCATGCCATCATGACGCCCAGTCTCATACGCCGCGGTGGCCAGCTCATCTAATAGGCCACTGAAATGGGGGATCTTCTAAGAAACTCGAAACAACCTAACACCCCGTGAGAACCCAACCATTTCGTCCTTTCTTTCAACAACTCAAGTTGGCCTTAGCTCACTCACCTCAGCAAGGGCTTCACTGGTGGTCTTCTCAACCTCTACGCGCCTGGATTTCTCGGCATCAAGTTCCTGTTGAACGTGTTCTTTCTGAGCCAGGAGGTCATCATACTTTTGAGACACCTGCTCGTACCGTGCCTGGGTGTCCTCCATCTCCGCGATCAAGGAGGTATGATGTTCCTACACCTGTGATGTGTATGATTACATCAAATGAGGCATAAAACTAACCCTTTTCTAGTACTAATGTTGGAAAAAGCATGTTTCTTTGTTCCTTTTGAATTTACAGGACCAACTGAGCTTAAAAGAACAAAAGAAGCAAATAAGCAGCCAAAACCAACATAAATACAAGAAGAAGGAATAATGCAACATGACCGACCCCTCAACAACACTCCAGAGACAAAAACAAGGAAACAGAAGCTGACCAACGGGTCGTGCCCAGCCAAGTATGGGGCGTAGTTAGATCTTACACTTAAAGACAAAGCATGCAGAAGCTTCTACGCCCACTACGGGGCCGTGCCCAGATCACCATGGGGCGTGGTCAAACGCTAAGATTTGCAGAATCTTGATAGTACCACGAAGAGTTGACCACGGGGTAGTGCCAAGGAGCCACGGGGTCGTGTGAGGCCCTCTGCTGACAGCTGCAATCAATGATGGAAGAGAAGAAGCCGGCCATGGGTTGTGCCCACTAGGACCTCCTTCTTGTCTCGTTCAGTGTATAGATCCTACGAGGACTTGTTCTAGCTTCCTAGGACCTCCTTCAATGCCCCAAAGGTATTGGATGGCGGGGGTGCGAATAGTCTGAACCCCTCATATGTAAACTACTATTAATATTTTAAACTGGCTACTTGGAATTGTATCCCTGCTGACTCAAACCACTTAGCCAAGGGTAACGTCACATTCAAAAGAGGAGCCTACCACTTTTCGCATTAATAACTTATTTAATTATCTTTCAAAATTCCGACCTTTTGGGATTGTATCCCTGCTAACTCAAACCACTGGGTTGAGGGTAACGTCACCTTCAAAAGAGGGGCCTACTACTTTAACTAAGATAATCTCTTGAAAAGTCCAAAAGTGCGAAAATCATCAAAGGATACAATAAAGAGGAGTTGGATCCAAGTGATTCTATCTTGTCTATTTGTATTTCGTTTTTTTTTTCATTTCTAGATTTACTGTTATGGTTTAAAACTTTTATAAAAAAAATTAGAACGACTAAACCTTGACGATAAACCGGTATTAAAAGCTCTTGTGTCCTTGGACGACCTCGGTATCTTACCAACACTATAATACGCTCACGATGGGTGCACTTGCCCAAGTGTGTGTGTTTAGTGTTAGTACAGTATCGTGTTTTATAAATTTAAAACTTGACTAATGCGTAAAACGGACTTAAAATATTAAGAAAATGATACCACACTCGACATGCACCAAGTTTTTGGCGTCGTTGCCGGAGACACAAGGATTTTAAGAAAGTTCAAAATCAACGGCCTAATTATTTTTAACATTTCTTGTTTTTGTTTTTAGGATTTTTTTTCCCTTTTTTCAGCAATTTCTACATTTTCTGCATGCTGTAGCACAGGGTCGTGCCCATCCAACAGGCCCCTGTGTCCAATAACAGCAGCAACAAATTGTTTTTAAGTCAAACAGTAGCTGACCACGAGGTCGTGTCATACAAACACGGGACGTGTCCAAATTCCAGTTACTGAAAACAGGACCTTCAGATCCAAACGGTTGGTAATATCTGACAAAAATATGGATGACATCGATTATTTTTGCTTTCGCCACTCTTACGGTGAATGGTGTCAACTATGTGGTGGGTTTCATCGAGATTTAGAATGTTACATTCTAAATTTTAAACCCCACTATTTAGCGGACCCATCGTTTTCCAGTAATGATCACCTTAAGATGGGCGAAAGTAAAAACGATCCTTTTATCCAACTGAATATTCTCAACCTCCTCTTCCACATGACATAACCTCCCCCGAAATATGTCAACTAGAAAAAAAGATTCTCCTAAAGTTAAAAGAAATAGAGCTTATGATGAAGACGAGGTATTCATCACAAGGCCAGAGCCAAAGAGAATTGTTGAGTCCACATTCCGAATCTACCAACATCAAATCCATCGAAAGTACCTCAACCTCTTATGAAAACATTAACGATAGTCGTCCCTGTGTCGATT
Organism: Scalesia atractyloides; assembly: GCA_947069175.1. Lineage (NCBI taxonomy): Eukaryota > Viridiplantae > Streptophyta > Magnoliopsida > Asterales > Asteraceae > Scalesia > Scalesia atractyloides. The sequence continues at coordinate 73,427,504 of CAMTDV010000024.1, forward strand.
GTCCCATGAAGGACTCTCCATCGGCCACCACTGATGCGCTCATAGCCCTGAGCGATTCGATATACACCTTCTTTAACAAGATCCCGGATAAGGGGAATAAATGTTGGTTTCGCCCACCGGTAAGTAGCTTAGGTTTTACCCTTTTCGATAACCTCTTGCGTTAGTGCATAAACCAAGAGCAGTTACGGTACCTTAGGCACTTCGGTGTTGTTCCCTCCAGTAAGGAACCGCCGATCCGAATAAACTCCTTAAAAAAGGCACAAACATCACTTCATAAAAAACCCTAGCCATGGGGCCGTGCTCGGCCAGCACGCCTTGTGTCCACCCACAAGTTTCACCACGGGGCCGTGTCCATCCAACACGCCCCGTGCTCATAATATGGACAAAAACTGTCTAACCCATCTCTAACCACAGGGCCGTGTTCAACCAACACGGGGCCGTTATTAGCGTGCTGTCACTTTCCATAAAGTCAGCTTTGGGGCAACATGTTTGGACACATCCCAAAGACCAAGATCTGCTCAGATTTGCACACATAACCAAAAAGGTATATTCTTAATAAGGTTTTACATAAACCATCTTGTCTTTGCCACTTTTGTCAATGTCCTTCCTCTCTAAAGAGCTTCCACCTCCATTAGAGCTTGAAGTTTCATAATTTCAAGTTTATTCAAGCAAACACAAGATTTTTACTAATAAACTCTTAACAAACATACATTTTACAACACTGTTTTGAGTTATTTACGTTCAGAAATGTTTTTCCAAAGAAAAATAATTTAAAATAGTGAGTTTTTGGGTTCAAAAATGTCACACCCCGGATTTTCGATACCCCGACGTGCGACCAATCGATTGGTACTTATTTTGAGTAAAATCGCAGCGGAGGACATTTCTTTCTATTATAAAACAACTCGTAAGTTAGATAAAATATTCTTTTATACACGAGGATTTGAACAACCCTTGTTCATACAAAACGTTTCTTTACAAAAGGTAATCATTTACATCATTTTCAATCTTCTAATATTTTTACAAAATTCTCGCCACAAGGTTTTATCGTGTTTAAGGGGTCATAATCCCTTTAGCATCTATCCTTGCTAAATATATTCATTCATGATTACCTGAAAACGTTTTGAAAATAATACGTCAGCGAAAAGCCAGTGAATAACACTTAACAGACACTAAATCATTTTCAGCATAAGTAATGTTAAAGCTATTTGAAACATACTGATAATCTATACATTCAGCGAGCTCCCCGCTCGTTTTACTACCGAACTTCGTGCCCGGTTTTACGTATTTCTCCTACCAAACTTTGTGCCTGGTTTTACGGTTTGTAACACGTCTACAGTTTGATCAAACTATATGTGCACTTATGTTCTGAATGCTATCCATAGAATACCATATGCAAAAATAACACAAACTCATGCCATTTTCAAAATGTAAAACATTCCAAAATTTGTAAAACAGTTAAACGTATTCACCTGGTACGTTGAACTTGAACAAAGCCTCTACTCTTGATTCTAGTATGGAAATTGTTCATGTTTATCGACCTATAGAACATTATAGGTTTGTATTAATCATCTAGATCATTGTAGGATCTAGCTTTATAATTCTTGACCTTTACGAGTTTAGGTTTATATCACTCCTAACCCAAATGTATAACATTAATTTTCTCGATAGTCTTACGAGTCTTGAAATACTAAAATGATTTACTACTTAGTTGATCCGACATCTGATACGACTCGTTGTCTGTTATGCCATTTTAATTAATAAAATCTTCCGATTCATATATTTACTAATATAAAAACTTATCTCTTTCGAAATCAATTAATTTATATAATTTATTTAAACTTACAACTATAAATAAATTATATGTTTATATATAAAAATATAATTATTACATAATCGTTCTTCATCACGTTCAGTGTTGGGATTTAAGTATCTAACCATAATTTCTAGAGTTAATTACTGTTTTCGTCCCTGTGGTTTGTCAAAAATCACTTTAAAAACTGCGATTTCAGTCCCTGTGGTTTCACTTTCGTAACCATTTCAGTCCATCACGCAACCATTTCAGTCCCTTTACTTACAGAATAAATGGATTGAAGTGGTTACGAAAGTGAGACCACATGGACTGAAATGGTTACGAAAGTGAAACCACAGGGACTGAAATCGCAATTTTTAAACTAATGGACTTAATAATGATTTTTGACAAACCATAGATACGAAAACAATAATTAACTCTAATTTCTATAAAAACTCATTTTACTGAAGGTTACAATTACCCGAAAACTAAACCGGATTGGTACTAATATTTAACTAGAATCATAACTATAACTAAATTCTATGATAACAATTAAATTATACCTCCCCATGTGACCGTAACCCGACGTAACACGACTGATTACAACCGCGAAACACCGCGGAAAGACTACTGATTATCATCACCATATAGCCGTCGTAGTACCGCCATTGAAACCACCATCATTCACCGGTGACTAGATTCGTAAGAGACCGGGCGTTATAGCACCTCCGTACACCGCCGCTGCCCCATCGAACAAGACCGCCATCTAGTCCCGTTTGTTTGACTACTGGTTCAGCTTCCCGTTTCTTTCTATCTGTTCCTCGCTCACTCTCTTTTCTATTATTTTCTTACACTATTTTCTTATATTTTTCCTCGACTAACCCATGTATATTTACTAGTGACAGTTTCTTCATGAAGAAGAATTCTCAATATTATCTAATATAATATATATAATAATTCAATGTGGTTAATTATCCATTCCAAAACGTGTCACGGTGTCAGGCAACAACAATGATTCACCAATTTTATTTTTTACTTCACCTCCTCAAAATTTCTTACAAGGTATAAAAAGACCTTTCAAGTTTCAACTAAACGTCTTTAGTCTTTTGACTTATTATACTAGTATTTTAACTTTAAAGAGGAGTATTACAAATCTATCCCACTTAAAGTCTCTAAACGATCTTTAGTTGTTCGTTTAAACCCTAACATTTTTAGTTAATCGTTTCGTCTGTTATGATTTTTTTTCATGGCGATATATATTTAAAATATAATAAACCGAAACCAACTAAAAGTTGTATTTATTATACGTGTGTGTATATATATACATAACCCATCTTATATATAATTAATTGTTTGATTATTTTAAAATCATGTATTTCTATTTTTGAGTTTTAGCGTAACTATAATTAAGTTGTTCCATTCTAATTTTTGATAAAATTACACGTTAGGCCTCTTGACTTTCTAGAATTTTATTTTGCGTACGTAATTTTGACGGATGTTACATCATCTCCACCTTTATTTAAATCTTGTCCTCGAGATTTGTGATTTTAAGATGTTTTTAAAGTTTTTAGTTTGAGTGTAATGTTGATATCCATATTTATGTCCTTTACTATAATTTCTCTTTCTTTATATATATAAAATCATATTAGCGGTTTATAATTTTCAATTATTTCCTCCATTCTTTAAACGAGTTGCTCTCTAGATAGACTAACTTGTTTATATATAGTTTACTTATCTAATCATAGAAGCATTGGAGTTTTTGTTTGTTTGTTTGTTTCATGTAACTATACACTTATACAATTCTATCTTGGCCCTGATGGCACCCTCTGTGATTTAGTCAATTATTTCTTAAGCATTTCTTAGTTTTAATCATGATTTCACTATAATTGTTCTTTTATATTCAGCAATTGTCCTTCTAGTTAGTGTATATCCTATGCTTATATATACTTATTAAATAATAATCAAAATCAATCTTCCCTTGATGTCGTGCCATAATTGGCTAAGACAATTTCTATAGGTAAAATATACCAAAATTAGGAAATATTTTTAAGAATCAAGTTTCCATCATTTAATTTGTCATTGTAAGTAATGATCTCATTTAGGTATCTCTGATTAAACATATACAGATTCAACTATCCATCATTGTTCGACAATATATATTTTTTTTACATGTGCAAGTACATCATTACATGCTATCAAGTGTAATTGTTAGCTTACTTGCATTAGTTGTCTTTTTATTCGCTACTTCCTAACTTCTATATCCTATAGAAGTATATTTAAATATTTTTTAGTCAAAATTTCTAGCTTTGACATATGTAATTTATCATACACGGTATTCATCTCTTCTGGTAACTATAGTTGTAGCTACTCGTCTAATTCTTTTGATTATTTAAATAGTTTAACAAAATGTGGATTTAACTTTTCGTTCTTTTTAACTTACTCAACCCATTTCCAAGGTAAAACTTTTAACAACACCTTATCAGGTGTGACCACGGGAGCGTGCCCAAAAAATAGTTTGACAAAATGTGGATTTATGTAATTTTGACGGATGTTACAAAAAATCTTGCAGAGGTGTGACCACGGGGCCGTGCCCATCGGGCACAGGGCCGTGCTCGTGTTTTTCATTTTTGATTTTTGAAGTTTTCTTCTTGTTCTCTTAGTATGGCGAGCCAAAACAGTGAGACTTCATCAACCAACTCTAGAAACACGTGAAGAGGGAGAAGACCATCAATCAAAGCAACCCAAGTCTGTTATGTGTATGCTTTAAAGGTGGCTATCGACCAAATGACATCCGTGGAAGAGGTCCTAATCGACCGTATAAACTACTTGACGGTGAGGCTAGAAAATAGCTTCCAAGAAATCAACCTCTTGCACCAAATGTTGTACATTCTTGCGATGCCTCCTATGGAACCGGTCTTCCCACAAGAAGATTGGAACCTCGCGCAAGAGATTATTATCCCAACCAGATGGGATGACCTTCCTCCGGAACCTCCTCTAGACACATTACACGAGGTTCCGGAGGTCGCCGCACCCCCCACCTCTTCCGTATGAAGATGCGGAAGATGAGCCCTTCATCTTCCTCCCTAGGGCGATTGAGGAAATGTTCAATCACTTTTGAGGAGTGCACCCTACGGGATGAAGTTCTAAGAGCCCTTACTTGCCGAAAAATTATTTTCGGGTTTTTGTTGGTTTGCAATGTAACAATTAGGGTAGAGCTTCATTATGGTTTAGATTTCTTGCAGCTATCTAATTCTAGGACCTTTGTAATTTTTAACTTCCTTAGGAACTATTTAGGATCGTTGTATTTCGCACTCTAATATATGATATTTTAAGTTATTGTTGAGGTGTTTGAATCTTATATAATGGCCTATCAAATGAGAAAAGATGAAAACTGCCAAAGGGACGTTAAAACCACACCCCATGCACGTAAACAGTGCCTTCCGACAACTTTTCCAACTTTCCAGCATGTGCAGCACGGGGGCGTGCCCAACCCAACACGCCCCATGCCCGGAGCTCTGTAGAAAAATAAATGGTCAGGTAACTGACCACGGGTAGTGGACACGACCCGTGATCAGCCTTCTATATAATTTTGATACTGGCACTCTGACCACGGGGTCGTGCCCGGTATCATAAAAACTTGTTTTTAACACGCTTTTACATATTCGAATCAACCGAAAACTTATTTTTGGACACATTAAGGACAATGTGTAATTTAAGTATGGGGGGAAGCTAAAACCTGGAATCTTGCAAGTCCTAATAACAAGCCTTACACAAAACTCGTATTGGAACCGCTAATCACCCCAAATATTTTCGAAAATTTTCTTTTTTTTTACTTGTCTTGGTTTAATTTGGCAATAACAAGTTCTAAAAAAAGTTATGTTTTTACAAATTTACGACCGATAGCGTCGTGATAAAAGGAATCAAACAAGAAAATTATAAAAAGGCATGACAAATCTTTTAAAAATTTGATTATATATACTTGTTCACACTATAAACTCATTCCCACAATAAGTGAGTTTTGAGCCTTTGTCGAGCATACATACATACATCTTTAAACTAAATGCTCATTTTTTGTTTCTTGTGTGAATAGCCGCTTGGTTCTTACGACTCTAGAACTTGCCAAGACAATACATTCCCGGTCCTCACCGAATCCAAATAAGTAAATGATGGAGGCATTAGGACTAACCCGTTTTTTTTATTCAACACCATTATTTTACTTCTTTTTGCTCCCCAACAAGAAGTCCCCCTTGTTAACCCCTTTGAGCCTAAACTTTTTCATTTCAAAAACCGTTTAGACAAACACCCATTACCCATAAAGCCTTTTTCTTTCAAACCCATTTGTTTTAGTAAAAAGCTCGATTATCTTGTGACGTACGTAAAAAAAATAATAAAAAAATAACATATTTCTTGCAATAACCAAACAAGTTCCTCAAAAACCTTGTTTGAAAATGCTTAGTTTCAATAAATGTCACAAAACCAAAAAGTTTTACGACAACCGACGATTTTTACGCTTTTCGCCATTTTACTAACTACTAACCCAAAAATTACCTACACTTAGCCTAAGCCTAACCCTTTAAAAAGTCCTCTTCATATTAAAAAAGGTTTATAGTTAAAGAGAAGGAGGTTTGATCGCTTGGCAAGCATATGGTAGAAGTAAATCCCATGCCGAAATCGAGTGTTATCACAAAAATACATCTTTGGCCGAGTGTTGAGTGATCTCCTGTGAAGTACGTGAACTTGTATATAAATAGAATTTTAAAGAGGCATGTTATACCCAAATAAATATTTTTTCTTAAAAATGTTCTAAATAAATCATGACGAATAAGATTGTAAATAAAATAAAAACAAAATTTAATAAAGATCTTGGATTCCAGGAACTCTAGACAAGCCACAAAACTTATTCTCTACCTATCTTATTTAGGTGTGTAAGCCACATTTAAAGAGTTTTGCTTAAGGACAAGCAAAGATTCAAGTGTGGGGATATTTGATGTGTATAAAATGCAACATATAAATTACATCAAATGAGGCATTAAACTAACCTTTTCAAGTACTAATGTTGGAAAAAGCATGTTTCTTTGTTTTTTTTTGAATTTACAGGACCAATTGAGCTTAAAAGAACAAAAGAAGCAAATAAGCAACCAAAACCAACATAAATACAAGAATAAGGAATAACGCAACATGCCCGACCCCTCAACAGCACCCCAAAGACAAAAACAAGGAAACAGAAGCTGACCACGGGGCCGTGCCCAGCCAGGCATGGGGCATGGTCAGATCTTACACTTAAAGACAAAGCCTGCAGAAGCTTCTACACCCACCACGAGGCCATGCCCAGATCACCATGGGGCGTGGTCAGACTCTAAGATTTGCAGAATCTTGATAGTACAATGAAGAGTTGACCACGGGGTCGTGCCCAGGAGCCACGGGGTCATGTGGGGCCCTCTACTAAGAGCTGCAAATAATAAAGGAAGAGAAGAAGCTGGCCACGAGCCGTGCCCACTGGACACGTGGCCGTGGCCGGGGTACCGTTTTGACTATAAATAGGAGTGCTTGGTTCACTTCAAAGGCATCCCTTGGCAAACCACTTCTCTCTCACTTTGCCACCATTCCACCACCACTACAACACCAACACCCACCACCATCATCTATCTATCATCTTTAGAGTGTGTAGTAGTCTCGGGATCTAAGATTAATTGTAAGAGTTCTTGTCAAACAAAGGCCGTGCTTGGCTAATCTCTTACGTCGCTTGGTGAAGACAAGTCTTTATTGTATGTATTAATGATGTCATTGATTTGCTCATTCGTGTCTTTACGGTCTATATAAAGCGCGTTAACTACTTGGAAGGGGGTTAGAAGGGTGGTTTGGTAAAGTTCTTGTCTAGTTTAGTGTATAGATACTACAAGGACTTGGTTCAAGCTTACTAAGACCTCCTTCAATACCCCAAAGGCATTGGATGGCGGGGGTGCGAATAGCTTGAACCCCTCATATGTAAACTACTAATAAAACATTAAACCGGCTTCTTGGGATTGTATCCTTGTTGAGTCAAACCACTTAGCTGAGGGTAACGTCACCTTCAAAAGAGGGGCCTACCACTTTTCACATTAATAACTTATTTAATTATCTTTCAATATTCCGACCCTTTGGGATTGTATCCCTGCTGATTCAAACCACTGGGTTGAGGGTAACGTCACCTTCAAAAGAGGGGCCTACTACTTTAACTAAGATAATCTCTTGAAAAGTCCGAAAGTGCGAAAGTCATCAAAGGATACAATAATGAGGAGTTGGATCCAAGTGATTCTATCTTGTCTATTTGTATTTCATTTTATTTATCTTTTATTTCTAGATTTACTTTTATGGTTTGAAACTTTTATCAAAAAATTTAGAACGATTAGACGTTGACGATAAACCAGTATTAAAAGCTCTTGTGTCCTTGGACGACCTCTGTATCTTACCAACACTATACTACGCTCACGACGGGTGCACTTGCCCAAGTGTGTGTTTAGTGTTAGTACAATATCGTGTTTTATAAATTTAAAACTTGACTAATGCGTAAAACGAACTTACAATACTAAGAAAATCATACCACGCTCGACACGCCCCAACATGCAATACAAATTCGAAGTCAATTCGTAGACCCTGTACCTGGGAAGTCAAAACACAAACCTTTTGTGCCTCTTCCACCGCATTTTTCTCCAATTCTCGTTGTATTTTTAAAGAGTTGGATACCATCCGCTCCTTCTCCTGACAATCGTGGGCCCACACCACGCGCTCTTCAACTAGGTTAGCCGTAACACGCTTCAGGTCCTCTTCAGCCTTTTATTTTTTGGCTATCAGGCGAGTTTCCCTGACCCGGGCAGCATCCAATAGGCTATCCAGTCAGTGCAACTCGTCCATCATTTGTTGTATAGCTTGCCATGTTTGGTGTAGTTCCCGGTTGTCCTGAGTCCAGTGATTTTTTATTTCAACAATTCTCCCAACCCTAGAAACAACATCGGGTAGAGTAACATCCAACAGTTGACCACAATCTTGCCCCTCTACATATGCAACTTCAGCTGGGGGGAAGGCCTGATCTACCCAGTGATTCACCATGGCGGGGTGAATTAGGCAGGTGGATTCGGTTAATTTCCATTTTGGTTTGAAAGGTCTGTCAGGCATTCGAGAGTCCCAGAAAATCATCGGTAAATATAATCTTTCTATTGCATGACCTTCCTCGTGAATACTGCCGCTCTACCCGGCCTTCTCGCTATAATTTGTATCCCTTTCACTAGAAAACTCTATTGGGATATCGGTAGGCTTGTAGTTAGGGTTTTGGCAGGAGGGATAATCGTTACGGGCGTTTCCAAGGCACCCGATACAGCAGGAGTGGAGGTTGTTTGACTAGACACTACGGTGGTGGTAACAGCGATGGTCATGACGGTGGTGATGGTGGTGGCTTCGGTATACAAAGGGGCAGTAACCTCTTTCCGCTCACTTGTTTCTGTGGTAGATGCTTTAAAGAGACCACTCACGGTTGCTCCGCCCTCCTCGAGATTCTGAGCAGACACAACGGTACCTACAGTACCAATAGGAGCAGTAGAGGTTGATCCTACAAATGGGATGTAAGGTTAGAGTATGCTAAAAGTATTGGACATAAATCGACAAAGGTATCACTTACCAAGACCTGCAAGGGCGACTTGCCTCGTAGCAGCAAATCGAGTAAGTAGCGGGGTGGTTTTCGCCTTTTTGGTAGGCGGTCCAGGCACGAGTGTTTCCTTGCCAGCGGTGGGCGCCCCGGATCCGGAGGCAACCAACAGCGTAGCCCCGGAAAACGTTGCAGTTCCCAACACAGTTTTGGGAGGTTGACTTTTGGCACTGCTTTCCATCCCGGATTTGCGAAGGTGGATGATTATCCAGGGAATCGATACAAGATTCTCATTACCACCAGCCATTTCGGCGGCCAGAAGACCTTGGACGACCTTGTCCAGGAAAGAGCTCGAAGCCATGAAATTACCAACATGCGCTTGTAGAATGTTTGGTTCATTCGTTTGCAGGGGATGATCAGCGCTCAAAACGGACGACGCCCTCTCGGGAAATAAGAAGTCTACCAAGGAAAGGGCGGCTGCAAAAAACTCAATTCACTTAAGGCGAGATTAATACGATGGTAATAGTTAAGCATATTACCTGCATCCGCTATTCGGAATGCCGGATACATCTGAACATCAGGCCAACACAGGATCATCCCAACCAATACGAGTGCTGCTTCCAGGATTACGGTGCACTCGGACGCATGAGTGGTTAAGGCTTTAAACAGGTCGTTCTCTTGATACTCCGCCTTTGGGTTCCTACATCTTTAGCCTTCTCCTTTTTCGCCATGGTTCTCCACTGCATCCCCCCGTGGATGACGTCGGCATCCACGAAAAAGAATTTCTTTTTCCAATCCTTGTCTCGGGAGCCTGATGGGACTGCCCTAAGGCAAACCTCGTCAGTGCTCCGGTGATCAAATTTAAAACATGACGCTTTCCAGGCAAGGGTATATAGGGCACAAAATACCACTTTTTCAGGTATAAACCCTAAGCTTAATGAGGCATATTCAAAATGCCGGAGTTTGGCCATGTGTAACGCCCTGCTATCTCGAACTTTCTATAGAAAGTCTGTGTTGTAATTCTATTATTGGGAAATTTTGTAATCCTTGTGTCCATCTATTCCATTGTATTTATATTCCGAGACTTGAATCATAATGAATCACGTGTTCTATTTTATCATGTTAAATCCCATTTGTATTCTACTTATATGTTATTTGATCCTCAATACTCGTAAACGATTGATAAACACATAAAATGCGACTTACGTGACTAATATGCAAGTTATACACGACATTTATACTCGATTTTATTCAAAATATACTTATGATACCTTTGACACATGTTAAATATGCTTAGAAACCTTTATTTGTTCATAACATAGCAAGTATAACCTTTAAATATGCTTCAATCAACAAAATAAAAAAAATATAATATTGTAGCCCTGGCCTCACCCTTGCGGATCGCAATGGAAACTCCATACGGTCCGTAAGGGTACTGGCGGGCAGCAGTTTGAATTGGTCGTGGGATGCACGAATCCCACACCATCTTTCACCTCCAATGGCCTTCTTTCACCATTAAAACTCCACCAAACTTAACCTAACTCATTCCCCTATAAAAGCCAAGTGATTTCCAAGCATTTCACACTTTTCTAATCCTCCATATCACTCTCAAATCATCCTTAATCAGCTGCAAATCTTGAGTTCGAGCAGAATGTTCAACTTTCACAAAAGTGAGCATAACTCACTCAATTCTTAATGAAATCCTTCCATTCTTTTTCCCACTTGCTTGGATTAACCTTGGGAACATTTCCATTGGTTTTCCATGGAAAACTAGGCTCTGGAATGTCCAGAAAAGGGCTCCAAAGTGGACTGTTCATTTCTGTTTTCAGCTAAACTTGTTTAAACTTGTTCAAACTTGAGTCTAACTCATCGCGAACCTATGTCCTTGCTTACAACCTCACCTATGGTTAATTAGGCTTAAAAAGGTTTAGACATGCTAAATCAGAGGATAAAACCTTATAAATATTCTGTTTCGGTTAGGGTTTACACTCACAAGTAGTGTTCAAGTTTAGTCTTGATGAATGTGTGATATTTGGACTAGCTTGGGCTATCCTAAATGAGAATCCACACACTACTTGATGATTTCTTATCACTATCCGAATGTGGTTTGCTAGATAAAAGTAACACAACCCCGTCTAGCCTTCGACTTGTGTCGACGTCGGCTCACCAGGTTGTAGCTTACTTGACCATTTGGAATGGTGATAATCATGTATTTCATTTCTTATTATTATTAACCTTGTAAGTTCATGAACCTGCTTGTGTTTATAACACAAGTGTAGTGGTGAACATTTGAGGTGCCTAAATGGAAGTTTGTTCTTCCTACCTCATGCATGAAATCCATGACACAAAGAGGTACCTAAATGGAGACTTTGATCTCCTACCTCCTACTTGAACTATATGTTATGTATTTTATATAATCTAACTATGTATATGACTATGTAACAAAGACTTAATGATAACTTAATAGTTAATTGTTAAGAAACTAGTTACATCATCTAAGGACCATACACTTGTTATGATTCTAATGGATCTTCAAATCCATGAAAACACACCAAGCCCTTGAGGTTTCTATAGTGTCAAAAACAAGTGTTATGAGTACAAGATGATTATTTTCATAATAATATTTTCACATTATTTTAATTTCGAATCTATAATCCTCCGAAACTCCCGGTACTCGTACGCCTTTGTTACTTCTTGTAGAAGGACAAGGTGCTCCAAGATAACCAACAACAACACTCTCGGAATTCAAGTCGGCTAAGCTTGCAAAACTGTGAGTATACTCGATCCCGTTTTCTATTTTAACATTTTGGGTGCAACATGTACAAACACCATGAAACTTACTTACAAATTTACTCTATCCATTATAACATGATACTTGTTTATATACTTGAATAATGCATGCTATGTTAGACTTGTGTTATATGCTCATTAACTTTGCTAGCCAACATTAACAAATGTAGAGCTATAGGAGTAACGCCCACCCGTATGCTTGTGGTATTGTTAAGTAAACTATTAAACACCCATTTTATGACAATGTTGGGTAATCACAATTGCGTTAGACTATGGATTGACATATAAGAGCACAGGTTTGGTATGTTATGACAATTATATACAATGTTGACATGTTGGATATGAGACAAACTTATTCGTTATTATGCTATGTATCAAACTTGTATGCTCGCCAACTTTTGTTGATATATATTACTTTAATACATGTTGCAGGAAACTAAGTTGATGCCGACGAAGAAACATATTAGGGGGGATTAGATACACACCTAGTTTTAATTTCATGTATTTTGTTCTATGTTGTATTGTCTTTTGAAACTTTTCGTATTTCCATTTCGAACCATTGTATTACAAATTTAGTATCAATGAAATTTTGAATTATATATATTGTCGCAAAGTAGTATTATGACGTTTTGAGCAATTTGTTCGTCTCATCCCGATGTTTCCGCCATCGGTTGGGGTGTGACACAATGCCAAGTGGGTGCACCTAAGAGATGTGTACTGCATACTCGTCCAACATCTCATTTACAGAACCTCGTCATAAGAAGGCGAAAATTACAGAACTTGAAGAAATCGGCGAAAAGGGTAATCTTACCTTCCGGCAGGGGAAATGCAGGATCTTTCTCCGATGGCATAACGGGATGTCACTCCGGATGGATACAGTAAGATCTCATCAAAGAATCGAAGGATGCTTTGTTCCATTTGCAGTATAGGGAATCGTCGTTTTGGGATGATTCGGATACTTTGTGGGCCATTGAATCTTCAAAGGCAATGGAAATGACGGTTGATATTTTTGGGGGAAACTTGTTTCTATAAAGTTATATCCCTATTTATACTATCCTGTCTGTTTTTCGAATTTCAAAAACTTGGAGCCCAAATGGACACGTGTTTTGCCAGGCACTCATTAGCGAGTCTTGTCACGTGACAGTTAGCGCCGTCAGTTAGTCTATTTCTCCATCGTACAACGGCAGGGGTCATTTCCTTTTTCTAATTTCGTTTGTATTTCTTGGTGGGACTTTTCTTTTACTTAAAGTCTGACCCCATGTTCTCTTTCCATAGCATCGGACTGGGGGGATATGTGGAGAAGTGACCCGGCTTGGTCACTCAGGGTCGGGTAAGACATCATTAAATAGGAAGATAATAGTATTAAATGAGAGAATATTCATATGCAAATATGAGATTTGCATGATCTCCGAAGATGTAGGAGATATCACGTAACCGACTCTCCAAGTTCGTAGGAAACCCTAATTCACCCATATGTATAAATAGAAGATGTTAATGCAAAGGTAAACACACAATTCTCTTATTACGACTCCTTTTACTCCCACGTACGAATACTTATTCTCACACCGGAGGGTGGTTATAGGAATAACCCATTCCTGTAACGAGTACTAATGGTGTTTTGTTTGTAGTTCGAAGATCGGGTCACTCTTTGTTGGATTAATCATCGAAGGGACGTATCTCAGGTGACGTTTCTACATCATGCAAGTTGGGTAGCGAGTTAGATAGGACAATTCTAAACACGAGTTACCAACACTTTTCTCTTTTTTTTATTGTTAGTGAAGGGATTATGATGGAAAAGTTACTCATGAAGAATGTGCAAGTGCAGCCATTTACTTAAGTGATACTTTAGGCAAGGAAGGGGTTCTAGAGCTTATCAGCAACCTTTTTAAAGATAATGGTTAGTAGTCTGATATTGCAAATACTTTATGGTAGCTAAAGGTGGCAATTTCGACCCAATAGCATATAACTGATGCTTATTTGAGTTCAGTTTCATAATGTATAATAATGTATAAAATCTTTTAAATCTATTGTAAAATAGTGACTGTAATCAAATTTACAAACTTGAAAGTTGACAAAAAATGTTTTGTGGGTTGGGCTAAGCCTTTTTGCCAGCGCTTTGATTTTTTTTTCTCCCTTTAGATTTTTGATTTCGACCTGTGAGTTAGCACAAGTGAAGGTGTACGCAAATTATTTTTACCCAAATTAACGTATTTATAAAAGAGTTATCATTTTCTCTCTCGGTGTACAATTTGTTTTAACCCAAATTAATCCGTATACAACTCTTTTTTACCCGCATCAACTCATTTCTTAAAGATTAATCATTTCGATCCATTATACAATTTAAGTTAGCCCAGCTGAACCAACATGCATGTAACTTTTTTTACCCAAAGAAACTCATATCTTAAAGAATCAATTATTTTGACCCATTGAACAATTTGATTTAGCCTACATGAACCCGCATGCAAATATTTTTTACCCAATACCAAGTCATTTCATAAAGAGCGATCATTTTGACACGTTAAACAACTTAAGTCAGCCTAAATGAACCTGCATGTTTTTTTTTTTTTTGTTATCAAAGTCTTCTTATTAGTTAAAACGAAAGGGCAATGGCTTTCATGCTAATTTACCTTTGTTTCAGCAAATGATGGGTTTCTTTATGTGAATCAGGGAATTTGAGAGCTATAATATGATATTTGAGCTAACAAACAATGAAATTTAATCAAAGTTTGCATGCTACCGAATGGAGCCTAGATGGGAATCATTGATTGTGTACATCTCTTAACAACCAGCCTTTGATCATCCATTGCTCAAAGTCTAAAAACCCTGGTTTTTTGACATCTTCAAGACAGTCTTTAACAATCATGTATATTCTAATATTAACTTTGATTTTCTTTAATGTATGTGATCCCATGGCGATATGTATAAATCAAGAGCAATAGTGTCTGTTTACTACTCTACATAGAAGTGTATATCATCCTCGGACCTTTTCCATGAAAGAACAAACAAGAATAGTGGTCTTATATAGTTTAAAATTACGACATAATGCACAAAACCGAGCCGAACAAACTTACTGCTACAACGTGTGACGTTTTTTTTACTAGTTATATATAGTAACAAAACAAAATGTGAACAGTATCCTATATTTGTTTATTTTATTTTTGCTTTAATTGTTCAATATCTAATATCTAATAACTAACTTATAATAAAATACTACAAAAAATGTCACATGGCTTTCTCTCCTTCAAGCTCATAAATAATTATTAATATTTATTTAATATTAATATCAATATTGTCCATGGCTTTATAGCCTAGTGGCATCTTGGAGGTGAGATAAAGCTTTGTAACCAATAGGTCCTGCATTCGATTCTCAAAGGGGGGGTTTTCCCACATTTATTGGGTTTCCTCCTGAATTGGTGAGGCATTATTGCCTAGTGGAGATGGATATGATCGGGTGGTTTCGCCGGTGGCACGATGATACTCCGGTAGTCCGGCAGTGATCCAAATTTGCCGTTCAAAAAAATAATTTTAATATCAATATCAATATTAATATTAATAACTAATATA
Source organism: Scalesia atractyloides (assembly GCA_947069175.1). Classification (NCBI taxonomy): domain Eukaryota; kingdom Viridiplantae; phylum Streptophyta; class Magnoliopsida; order Asterales; family Asteraceae; genus Scalesia; species Scalesia atractyloides. The sequence goes on from CAMTDV010000024.1 coordinate 73,443,265, forward strand.
TATATATATATATATATATATATATATATATATATATATATATATATATATATATATATATATATATATATATATATATATATCACTTAATTTTATCCTTATCTTTATCTAAGATTAATACATAACTTCAATTTTGTAATTTAGACCATTTGTTTTTTTTACTTTTAACCTAAAGTTTTTCATCTTTTCCAATTTAATCCCAACTCTTTTTTATTTTCTGTTTTGGTCCACTATACTTTTCATATTTCCCAAGTTTTTCGTTTCGTTCTATATTTTGTGAGTTAACGCACCGCAACGTGCGTGTGGGGTTTAACATATTTTCGTATATTTTTCCCGTTTGACTGACCCGTCGCAATATATTTGTTTTTCTCCGTTTGATAAGTTCGTCCAACGCGCGGGTCCTGGATTGACTTAGTTATTTTTTCTATGTTTTACGTTTCGGTTTAGTTTCGTTGCAACGAGCGTTCGTGATTCAAAGATTTTACGTCTGCTTTTCGCTCGACGTTATTTTTTTCGTTTTTTATTTATTTTTTACGAGCTTTTCTGGTGTTGGTGGTTGCTGACAGTGGTATAGCATTGATACTACTTGACACAATTTTACGACAACCGCTGCAACGCCGAGGCTTAATACTAGTACAATTATAAAGGTATAATACAATTGTGTTTTATATAGTTAATTTATATTTCTAGATTTAATCTATAATTATAACCCAAAACTTTAATATATTTATCGTATGACCTCTAAACTCTAATAATTTTTTTATAAACAATACGAAAGTTTAATAATAAACTTTTTTTCAATAATTGATTTACTTTCAACACTTGAACTTTAGTACGGCCAAAGTTTAATAAAGTTATGTATTTCTTTTTAACAAATATTTGTTTTTATCCTTTTATAAGTTTATTTTTTTATTTTACTTATTCTTTTATTATAAAGAGGATTATTTTCATATATTAATATAAAAACAGGCCGAGTTACATCAAAATTGCAGGTAAGCGAGCAACAAGCTGCGCCGCTACCCCTTTTTGAATAGACCCTAGTCAACAAACGGATAGCTTCTAGAGCTAGGGAGCCAAAGGTGTCGAAGGCGAAGGGGACAAAGGCATGTTGATTATCAGCACAGGCTTTAGCATGTTTATCCACCTTTTTTTATCCTGTTTTCCTTATAGCTTGTCCTGCTACAAACCCACTTTCCCTTAAACCAGCTAAGGGGGAGACTCCTGTGAGATCCACACAAACATGTTTCCCTCCCGCCCAGCCAAAGACGAGCAGATCCGCTGGTCTCAACGTAGATCTCCCTTCCATAGGATCTGTAAGAAAATTCACAGGGGCCTCCTTTTTGGCAGAAATCCCCGCTTTCCTCAAGATGTCCCCCAAAACATCCATCACCCAGTCATGTCAATATTTGAAACCAGGAAGCTCCTTATAATGAACAGCATGCTCCCCGTATTTATCCATGCAGGCTTTACGAGAGATTGGGCAGGTTTCGTCTTCAGTATACATAGGGATTATCAGCCGGTATTTGAGGATAGCCATGTATTCAACCGCCGACATGCATTGCCCCAGTCCCTCGATCGGGATAATAGTCAAAAAGTCCTGTGTATGGGGGCCTTTTAAGCACTCAATCACTGCCTTTTGGCGGGGAGACAAATCAAAGGCTTCTCCCAGACTCTGAGCGATTTGGCTAAATAGGGCATTCGCCAAAGTTTTTTGTGGCTTTGAGGGGGCGGTGTCCAGTTTAGAGAAACCGCCAATATCAAAGTCTGGAAGAGAGATACGTAAGTGCTCAAGGGCCTGCTGGTAGTCTACGTCAAGATCAGCAACCCCACTGTTCCGAAGGATATGGTCTTGCAATACACACGACTGAGCTCTAGATGCCACAAAAGCATAAACTCCAACATCCCGGGCTGAGAGGAGGCCCAAACCACCCAGGCGTATAGGCAAAGATGCCAAACGCCACTGGAGGTCCCCGAAGTAGGACCCTCCGCAAACAACAATGTCTTCGATGGCCTCTCGGAGGCCATCGTCAAAACAGGATATCGCATTTGCTATTAAGTGGGATTGGCAGGTTCGCAACCCAAATAGTATCTTAGCTACCCCATGCATGACCTTAAAAGAAGAAGCTCACACTGGGGGTCCTGGAGGCAGGGCAAGAGTTTCATAAGGTCAACCGCTGTCGATGCCCGACGCCTTGCTAAATCCCTGATAAAACCAGAATCTCGACTACCCCCCCCCCCCCCAAGGAGCTTAACCCCCCTCTCAGGTCTACCTATCCCTCTCAGGAAAAGGTCGTCCTGAACCTTGAAACCGTCGCACGATGGCCAGTAAACTTCCGTTTTCTTAATATTAAGATGGAGCCCTATGGATGGTCCCCCGTGTTGATGATTTCCAAGGCTTTAGCAACTTCAACTGCATTACCTATAATCGTCCCATCATCCAAATACCAAGCATGAAAAGGGAGGTTACAGTGTTCCTGGACACGGAGGATAAGGGGGTGTAAGGCTAGGGCAAAGAGAAGGGGCCCCAAGGGGTCTCCTTGTTGCACTCCAGTGGTGGCCCCAATACACTCGCTGTCAACATACAACCTAGCGGGTTGGGCGTACAGGAACTGGACCCACCGATAGATAGATGGACAACGTTGGTGGACCTGTTGGAGGAACGCCGAGCGGTCAACCATGTTGAAAGCATTGGAGAAGTCCATCGTAAGCAAGGCCAGAGACCCATCTTCATGAAAAGAGTTCAGGAACCTGTTCGCACTATGAAGCACCGCCTCTGCCCCGTTTGGTGTACCAACCCCGAATTGAAAATCCCCCAAATATTGGGCCATGTCATTCCTAACCTTCTTCATTGCCACCTTAGAAACCAACCTACGCCATATGCCCCCCACAGCAATGGGTCTGATACCATTATCAGGTTTCAATAAGGGGGTGAGAGGGGCTGAGGCCACAAACTCGGTCAAAACCTTAGGGCAAAGCCCCTCAAGCCATAGGTTGACGACCCCAGTAATAGCTGTGAGCAGACCCGAGGAACTTACCGAACCCTCACAACCCATAGAGTCCAACATGTGTTGGGCCCGCATCCCATCTATGCCATAAGATGTCCCTTTAGGGAAGGATCGAATACATTTAAGCACGCAATCCCCTGTTGTGATAATAGTGGGTTGGGAAACAGGGTTGGAAGGCAGTGATGGGGTGGGACCACAGGGTGTTTATCAATAAGAGCTTTCATGGTCGATTCTTCAAAGGGAGCTACCCCACTGGAACAGGGTGTTCATCAATAACTTTTAGTTCTAGACATTTTTACGTAATTGTGTTGGTTGCTTAATTTTACCTTCGTTTAAATTAAAACATACATGGTCTATATTAACCCTTTAATATACCAGGTAACAAATGTAATATTTTTTTATTTAGCTTATTATAGTTAACTTTTAATTCTAAACATATTTATTTAATCATCTTTATTGTTAATTTTTACCATCATTTAAATCAAAGTCTACATAACCTATGATAACACATGAATATGTCATGAAACAATTACATACGTGTCAACATCGTCCTACGACCCGCTACGAAGAACGCGTCTCCGGTACTAGTTATTATTATACTTCTTTAATGGATTATTTCTTGACAAGCTTTTTACTCCTTTCAAAGCATTTGAAAAAGATGATAGAGAGCTGGACAAATAGAATCTCACAAAATTAAATAGTAATATTATCACACAATCGGGCGGTGGAGTGGTAAGAGAGAGACTCGGTGTTTTAAGGGACCTAGGTTCGATTCCTGCCCTGCCATTATTTTATGCGGCATCTGGTGATGATGGGAGACTAGACGAATAGGGGGAGATCGCTAGTTTGATTGTCGAACTGAGCGGGTTTTCCCTCACTGCACTGTCGTGCCTTCTGGCGAGTGTTCACGGGCTTCGGTTGTAGGACCCTGGTTCGGAGGCGAGTGTATCCCGATGTGGTAAATTTCGCCAGTAGTCCATTTGCAGGATTCGTTGGACTTTAAAAGAAAATATTATCACACAAACAATAGTTGATATAGAGGTTATGAACAAGTTAAGCAGGTTCATCGTCTAGTTATAATAAGCTTCATAATATCCGCATTTGAGTTGGAGTCATCGATCCGGAAGTTGCTTGGCCGCAAAGTAAGTCTGCAGAAAAGTAGCGAACAGAACAGCAGCAGCCGCTAACAAAGCCACTGTCTTCCATGGACTACCAAAGTAGTCAGTAATCAACTCCCCCGCCCACGTCTTATACTTGTTATCGAGGTGGCTATCGATTACTCGCCGGAACCGACTAAACTAGTAAAGGTTAACCGACGGGACTTCAATCTCATCGTACATCTTCACCACTTGTTCATCACGACCAATACTATGAATCATTATTTTTTTCTTTTTGAACTCCTGCACATCATCTTGTTGAACAATAACGATTTCATGATCCGAATATAAGTCGAAACTCGCAAGTCATTCAGGTTATGCACACACAACTCATACGCGATCATGTTCAGGTAAATAGTTTTTGTACTCGAGGATACCGCTCTTTTAGGAAGCTCAAACACACCATAGCAACAATGAGAGTGAAATGCAATGTTTTCATGTAAGGCCGGTCTCACGAAAATCCATTGAGATTTGAGTTCAGTTGCTGAAGGAAAATTTAGATTTCGTTTTATAAACTTACAATCATCAACTGACTCACCCTTTGTACTCCACCTGTTGGAAATACTAGTTGAACCATGACCCGGAGAAAGGGAAGCGTTATAAAAGAAAACCTGTAAAGCTCAAGAAGATGAAGGGGCTGCTTGTTTTCGAGCACCTTTTCATCCCTAATGACCACCTCGCCATAGTTTAAATAGCTAAAGAATTCGTTCAGAATATCTTCGCCTTTATCGTCGGGGAACTTCAACGTTAACAAAACTTCCAGTACCACAAACGGGATCTGATTCTCCAGCAAGAAAAGATCACGCACCACGTTTGCAAAACCAAACGCGCCCAGATACTCGTTATTTAACAACTTTTTTGTCTCCAAGAGATATACACTCAATAAAGAACAAAACAAAGCACCCATCGCGTAACATCATTAGATTAAACTCCTCATCGTTGTAAACATCAGTAGAACCATCAATATAACACTTTCTCGCATCAGTACCACCTCAAACACCCTGTTGTATAACGAGCTAATTGTTTTCCCGGTGCTCAAACAATACTCTTCCAGTGTTATGAATTTGTACTCCTCGGCTTGAGCAAAGTGGATTCTTGACTTATAGTGGTATGGGCCAAGTGAAACCACTGCAGGCTCGTAGTACTCGCGGTTTCTACGACCTCTCTCGCCTTCTAAGAGTAACGGTGGTAATTTTTGGATGCGTCAAGTTTGTAATATTTGGACATGTTCTCCTTGCCTCTAATGCAGTCATCCCACTCCCTGATCACGGTGATATTGTTGTGATTGACCGGTTGATTGTCGGTGATTTCAACCATTACATCATCTGTTTCAGCTGTTTCCAACTCCATTGGATTTGGGCATGTCCTTTCTGCTGTTGAGATATAAATAAGTATGGAGTCACTAATGTAATGATTAAGTAGCAAACACACTACCAAACATAATTATGTCCTGTTGACATTACTTACATTCTCAGCCCACTATGAAAAGTGTTAAGTGTGTTAAGTGTACAAAGTGAAGCTTAAAAGGACGTAGTGGCATTTTGAAAATATGACAATTACACTATGAGCATATAACTACTCTATAACAAAAAAATGTATACGATGGTAACAAAATTACACTAGTTATAAAATGTAGTCGTAAGTCTACTCGGTATGAGACGTCCCCGGGCGTCTAGGTGTTGGAAATATTAAAGGAAATATACAAGTTGGTATGTTTCCTCCATCCCACATTGGTGAGGGAAGTAAAATTTGAGTGGTTTATAAGGGATTACCCCTTATGGGCCATCAAAGTGTTAGATTGGTTGAAAAGTGGTTAAAGCTCACACGCGTGACGAGCAGAGCCGCAAGCTTGCGAATGTGGCACACTTTGCATTGTCGTTAGGAGCTCATAAGCTTTTATTTTTAGCTAGAGTCCGGTTCAGGTGCATTTCAAAAATCGACATCGCCAAGTTGGTTTTAATTTTGTGTGTTCTTTAATTCGTCCGATAACGGGACAGTCTTCTTCTACATTTCTTTAATCAGTTTGCTCGAGTTGGAACAAACTGGTTTGGCCAATAACTCGGTAATTAATAAAGTTTATATTAATTTACTGTTTGATTAAATTATTTTCAACATTAGGATCGTCGCCGCCCCTCAACACCATTTCCTAAGGGCCGGCGACGTCTTCTACGTCTCCTGCTAGACGTTCGAGCCGGGCTGCCACCTCACACAAAAAACGGCTGTTTTTTTTATAAAAAAAATAATAAATCTCGAATTGATTGCAACGGCTATATTTAAAAAAAAATTATATAATCTTTCAACCCATTTTTTAACCATTTCAACCCAAACTCTCTCTCAACTTTATAACATTCTTAACTTTTTTTATAAATTTTGCCATGGATCCATACAATCCAAACAACCCGAACCCAAACTAGAACCTAAACCCAAACGCGAATGCAAACCCAAACATTTTCTCGTTACCCGCCTACTATCCTACGATGGATCCGAGTTGGTCGGCGTCGCAATTTTCTTTTTCGGGTTTCCAACAAACCACCAATGCTTTCTCTTAATTGAACCAAATGCAATTAATCCATGCAACAAATGCAATCCATCCAACAAATGCTAATGCGAAACCCGTTCAAACTCAATCGCAACCACAACCTTCAACCCCACCGTAGAATCATCTCAACCCGTTGAGGTTGAAGAATTTGTTCCAGAGACGCAACCCCAAACCTCGAAACGGAAAAAAGGAAAGCAAGCGGTGCGTTAAGCTGGTGATCAACCTTCGAGAGTGAAGCCACAACCTTGGACAAAGTTCGAGGAGGAGACGTTAGCTAAGGCGTGGACTAGCACGTCAAAATGCCCCATTGTTTGTATGTAAAAATATACAAATTTTAATATTTTTAAATATATAAACCTTAAGTTTTGGTATATTTTTAAAATGTAGGTAACAATCAAACTAGAGATGGTTTTTGGAAAGAAATACTAGCAAAATTTCTTGCGATTATGGAACAAGGTCCGTATCGCGATATCGATTCCATGTCTTCGAAGTCGCAAAAGATGCATCCGGCCGTGAACCGATTTGCCAGGATATATAATAATATATATGTTAATCATCCTAGTGGGTGGAATGACGGAAATATTTTTACCGAGGCGATGCGTAGATACGAAGATGAGCATCGGGCCGTTTTCCCACACGTCCAGACATCGGAGGTATGCGAACCGATAAAAAGTGGACGTCGGTTCCAAACAAGGTTGCAAGCGCCAAACGAACTAAAATATATGATCCAAACACTATGTGTACACGCAAAACACATATGACGAAGGGACTTTTTGGAACTATTTATTATTTTTTTATGCAAAACAATTACAATTTATAATGCAACGTGGATCCTAAAACTATGTTGGAAATGTGAAAATGTAGACCTAAGTTACATGCATGCAAAGATAATAACTAAACTAATTTTGTTCATTTAACTCATTATGGATAAGATAGGAAACCCATTCCAAATTCCAAATTGATGGAATGTCATCCATTACTTGTGGTCTAGTGGTAAGAGATTTAGGTTTTTTAATTGAGACTCAAGTTTAATTTTCACTTGTGTCATATTATGGTGGATATAGGCAATGAAAGATTTTGACAAGGTCTTGTGTGAGATTGTCAGTTCGATTCCCGAGCCCAACCGGGTTTTCGTCCCACCGTGTGTTACGTCGGAGAATTCTACTCTTGTGGTGGCATAACGACTGTCAAGTGGTAACCGACTATATGGTTTCTCAGGGGAACGCCCAAAAAAGCCAAACTTTGAAGCCAACAGGCCCGGTTAAGACAACATAGTCTAGCTAAAGTGAGACAATACGAGACTCTTCGATTTAGCGAGTGTGGTAACACATGAAGTTCACCCTTAAAAAAATGATGGAATGCTTTTTTTAAGAAATACCCGTGATTTTAAATTTCTAATATACTCTTATTAACACACAACTTGCAACTAGGGGTGTAAACGAGTCGGGCCGAGCCTAAGCCCAAGCCCGACTATGCTTGAGCTCGGCTCGTTATGGTTTTATCAAGCTCGAGCTCGGCCCGAATCGAGCCTACTTATTTGAGCTCGAGCTCGGCTCGCGGATAAAACCCAAAGCTCGGGCTCGGCTCGGCTCGGCTCGACTCGAGTTATTTTGAGAACAATCTCAAAAGAGCTAAAAACCTCGGCTCGAGCTCACTTCAATACGTTTAAACGAACTAAAGTTCGGCTCGCCAAGTTTATTATTATATTACACATAAAAAACTAAATTTTGTTTGGGCTTGTTTAGGCTCGGGAGCTTAAACGAGCTTTGTACGTCACGCTCGAGCTCAGGCTCCATAACTAAACGAACTCTATTTCTGGCCGAGCTCGGGCTCGGGCTCGTTAAGGCTCGGCTCGTTCGAGCTTTTAGCGAGCCGATCATGAGTAGCTCTCGAGCCTTAGGCTTGTTTACACCCGTACTTGCAACATTTAAACCCTCTATATTTTTTAAGAAAAAAAACCGTCTGCATTTAGTAGAGAATTTCTTTTAAGAAAAAAAAAACCTCTTACGTTTAGTAGAAATTTTACCACCACACTACATGTCCCGTGTGGACAAATTGATAAGAATATTTAAAGCTAAAATTTGTAGATCTGATTACCAAATGAAGGGCAACTCTCCGTCTGATGCATCTCAGCTCCTTAGTTGATTGTTGATTTCTTCGAAGCAGCGCAGATTATTATTAGTTTGAAAACATAATAGGGTTTGGTTTGAGTAGTGTATATCCCACTGGGGGGGGTGGGTGGTGATGGACTTATATTTATTAAGAAATGATTTGTGGAATGGAATGGGAATGTGCTAGTAAAAGAAAGTAATATTATTATTGTTAGAAAGGAAGGTCTAACCTTGAAGGAAGCGGCAGCTAATCAACAGCCACATATCCAGCAGATCTCCAGCAGATCAACAGCAATCAATCTCCAGCAGATCAACAGCAATCGACAGCAACAATCAAGACAGCTAGCAATCAGCTGCTGTCTTCTATAAATAGATTACGTTTTTTGTATAAATAGAATACCCTTCTTTGTAATGAAACATAACGAATACACACATCAATTCAGTGTTATGAATCAACTTTTTATCATGGTATCAGAGCAGTGTCGTTCTTGACCTGTTCATCATCTACCTTGCTCACCCAAAACCAAATCATCCTCTCAACCAAGCTGCCATGGCCGAAGCCGGTAACTTGGGAGAAGATTTATCCATTCAAATCGCCAATCTGCTCAAGAATGGCCTTAACCCACAAAACCGAAACCCAAAACTATCCGATAACCTTCAAATAAACCTCAAGCTCAACAGTCAGAATTACGCCTTATGGACCCGGATGATGAGGGTAGCCATAGGCGGTAAATCAAAAGCCTTTCTAAATCATCTATCAACCAACCCACCAAACCAAACCAGCGAGCAATATGAGCAATGGGAATAAGACGACCTAGTCGTCTTCTCATGGCTCATACAGAACATCGAACCAACCCTTGCCAGCAATCTAACCGAATTCCCAACAGCAAAATCGCTGTGGGATGCCCTAGCTATAACATATAGCAGTGGGCGTGACAAGCTCCAAACTTTCAACCTACATGTCAAGGCGAATGAAATCAAACAGAACAATCTCTCCCTAGAAGAATTGTGGATTATACTACAAGGAGTATGGGGAGAAATTGATCGGATTGACCCAAACCCTATGACCTGCCCAGCCGATATCCAAGCGTATCACAAAATCAGGTCGGAACAGAAACTGTTCCAGTTTCTAAACGCTCTCAACCGGAAATATGATCCTATAAAAAGGGAAATACTCCGGTTAGAGCCCCTTCCAACCGTAGAAACTGCGTACTCTACTGTCCGCAAGGAGGCCGCTCACCAGAATATTCTGGGAGCACCTCTCAATGACACACAGGGTATCACAGTGGGTCTAATGGCCTTTGAAATTGACGGACTAGGGCTTGCGTCAAAGGGTTACCGACGAGCCGGTGAAAAAAGAATCGGAACAAGTAAAGACGACAAATCTCACCTCAAGTGTGATCATTGCGGGATGATGAAACATACCCGGGAACAATGTTTCAAACTCGTCGGATATCCGGAATGGTGGTCTGATGGTCAGAAGAGAGGCACAAAGACTATGGAAAAAGGAAAGTCATCCGGCGCCGGTAACCGAGATGCTCCCAAAGATGAAAGCCGGAACAGATCGGGCTTCGGCGGAGTGGCCAAAGCAGATGAAGAAGAAACAACAGGTAAAGGGTTTGGGGCGCAACCCTCAAACCCTAAGTCATACATAAGTGAAGAAGAAGAAGATAATGCACGAACACATATAGTCCCTCGGTCGAATTTAAAAACAAATATTACACATATAGTCCCTGGAAATAAGGGAGAAGCCAATATGGCCCACGAACATCAAAAACAAAAACTATGGATTTTTGATTGTGGCGCAACCGATACGATGACTTATGAGCTATCGGATATTATTTCAACAACCAAACCAGAAAAAACACATATTCAAACGGCAAACGGAGGAATAATGGATGTAAAATCGGGAGGAACTATTGAGATTTCACCCACAATAAAAATCTCTAATTGCCTTTATGTTCCTTCGTTATCACATAAGCTGCTTTCCATCAGCCATGTCACGAAGGAACTCAACTGTATTGTCCTAATGTACCCTACGTTTTGTATTTTACAGGATATCAGGACGGGAGTGATCATTGGGCGTGGCACTGAAAATCAAGGGTTGTACTATGTGGATGAGGTGACTCAAAGTGGTGCTGTGATGCTGACTCATGGGACATCGGAACGGGAAGCTTGGCTATGGCACCGAAGATTAGGTCATCCTTCTGCAAGTTATTCGCATATTTTATTTCCGAAACTATTTCCAGTTAATTCTATGTCACATTGTGAAACATGTGTTTTAGCAAAAAGCCATAGAAAAACTTTTAAACCCAATAACACTAAGGCTGCTTTGCCATTTTCATTAATCCATTCTGACGTATGGGGTCCTGCCCCAGTTCTTGGGGGGCAAAACCTTCGGTACTTTGTGATGTTCGTTGATGATTGTACCCGAATGACCTGGGTTTATTTTTTGAAAAACAAATCCGAAGTATTTGAAAAATTCACTATGTTTTACGCCATGATTCAAACCCAATTTCAAACAAACATCCAAATATTCCGATCTGATAATGGCGGTGAGTTTGTTAATACCTTGTTTAAATCCTTTTTCCAAGACAAGGGAATAATCCACCAAACTACATGCCCAAACACCCCAGAACAAAACGGTGTCGCCGAAAGGAAAAATCGCATTTTGCTAGAAATGACACGAGCTCTCCTGATTGAATCCCAGGTCCCGAAATATTTTTGGCCTGAAGCCCTTGCTACTGCTACCTATCTTCTCAACCGACTCCCAACAAAAATCCTAAAGCTTAACACTCCGTTACACACCCTTTCAAAATTCTTCAAACTACCCTCAGTTCTCACCCTTCAACCACGAATCTTTGGATGTACTTCCTTTGTTCACATACCTAAATCAGATCGAACCAAACTTGACCCTTGTGCTGTAAAATGTGTCTTTGTCGGGTATGGAATGAATCAAAAGGGATACAGATGTTATAATCCAAAAACACGTCATATGTTCACCACAATAAACTGTGACTTTCTTGAAACCGAGTATTACTACAATTCCCAACTCAGTGGTCAGGGGGAGAAGGAATGTTTAGACACACTAAGCTGGTTGAAATATGTTCCCTATGTACCAACTACAGAGTCACCAACCACAGAGTCACCAGAACCCAATCTCAGTGCCACTGACGGTCCTAATGTTCCTCCTAACCTGGTGTCCGAGGTAAGTGATACTCATCCTATTCAGTCTGGTGGTATTTTTGAAGTTTCTAATGACTTTGAGGACACCAATGCTTCTAACCATGAAACTGCCACAGAACAAACTGAAATTTTGCAGGCAGATGAATCCAGACAAGAAGAACCACCATCGAGATATGTGTTACCCCCTAGAACAAACAGAGGGGTTCCTCCGAAACGGTATTCTCCTGAAAAAGAACCAAGAAGATCTAGTTATCCTATAGCTAGTGTGGCCGATGGAAACTTCACTAAGGAAGCCAAAGCATTTATCTCATCTGTTTATTCCGAAGAAACTCCTACAAACGTGGATCAAGCCTTAAAATCTAAACATTGGAAGGAAGCAATGAACACAGAAATGGAAGCCCTAACCAAGAACAATACATGGGAAAAGTGTACTCTTCCGTTGGGAAAGAAATCCGTGGGGTGTCGTTGGGTCTATACGATTAAGTATAAACCAGATGGTACAATTGAAAGATATAAAGCCCGACTGGTAGCAAAGGGGTATACTCAGACACATGGGATTGACTATGCTGAAACATTCTCCCCAGTTGCAAAAATGAACACAATCAGGGTTCTTTTTTCGATAGCTGCAAATGAAGGGTGGCCACTTCAACAGTTTGATGTAAAAAATGCCTTCTTACACGGGGACCTAGACGAAGAGGTATTTATGGATGCTCCTCCAGGATTCACAAAAGATTTCAAAACTGGAGAAGTTTGCCGTCTGAAGAAATCCCTTTATGGTTTGAAGCAGTCTCCCCGGGCCTGGTTTGGCAGATTTACGGTAGCTATGAAAAAGTTTGGATATAAACAAAGTAATGCCGATCATACTTTGTTTCTCAAAAAAAGAGGAAAATTCGTAACCTGTCTAATTATCTATGTAGATGATATGATCATTACAGGGAACGATAAAGAAGAAATGGTAAAACTCAAAGAAAACTTGTTTGCTGAATTTGAAATGAAAGATTTGGGCAGACTTAAGTATTTCCTCGGTATTGAAGTACTAAGGTCGAAACAAGGAATCTTCATTAGTCAAAAGAAGTATGTCTTAGACCTGTTGGCAGAAATTGGAATGATCGATTGCAAACCGGCAGATACTCCTATGAGTGTAAACCAAAAGCTTTACATGGAAGAAGGAGCAAAATTAGCAAATAAAGAAAGATACCAACGGCTGGTGGGAAAACTAATATATCTCTCACACACTCGTCCAGACATCGCCTATGCTGTAGGGGTAGTAAGTCAGTTCATGCACCAACCTCAACAGTCACATATGGAAGCAGTTTGGAGAATTATTAGATATCTCAAAGGAACAGTGGGTCATGGAGTCCTGTTTCAATCACATGGACACCTAAATGTTCAAATCTATACTGATGCAGACTGGGCAGGAGATAAGGGAAGTCGGAGGTCAACAGCAGGCTACTTCGCTCTAGTTGGTGGGAATCTTGTCACTTGGAGGAGTAAAAAACAAAAAGTGGTTGCTCTTTCAAGTGCAGAAGCTGAATTTAGAGGCATAACTCGAGGTTTAACAGAAGCCATGTGGATGCGGAGACTCTTAGCTGAGATTGGTTTTCCGCCCAAAGAAACAAGTAAGATTATGTGTGATAATAAAGCTGCAATTCAGATTTCAGAAAACCCAGTTCAACATGATCGAACAAAACACGTGGAAGTTGATAGGAATTTCATCAAAGAAAAATTGGAAGATGGTACGATTGAACTAGCATTCGTTCGATCAAAGGATCAGCTTGCTGACATTCTAACAAAAGCAGTTAACGGGAAAATTCTCAATGATTGTTTGGGCAAGTTGAATTTTGGAAATCCAACTATTCAACTTGAGGGGGAGTGTTAGAAAGGAAGGTCTAACCTTGAAGGAAGCGGCAGCTAATCAACAGCCACATATCCAGCAGATCTCCAGCAGATCAACAGCAATCAATCTCCAGCAGATCAACAGCAATCGACAGCAACAATCAAGACAGCTAGCAATCAGCTGCTGTCTTCTATAAATAGATTACGTTTTTTGTATAAATAGAATACCCTTCTTTGTAATGAAACATAACGAATACACACATCAATTCAGTGTTATGAATCAACTTTTTATCAATTATATGTTAAATGTGTTTGAAATAAAGTTAATATAGGTGGAATGGAATGGGAATGTACTAGTAAAAGTAAAAGTAACGTTATTTTATGTATTTGAAATAAGTTGATATATATTAAATGGTGTGCATCTATATAGTATCTATTCTTTTATTCTTAACTTTCTATATTGACCTGTCAACTTGCTAAAAGAATTTGTAATATATTATATTTGACTTTTTAAATTTTAAGTTTACTTTTGTACTTTTATTCTTTAACATAAAAGAAACTATTTATTACACATTTAGTTTTGTGTCTGTGTCGATATAAATTCAATGAGACGGGTTAAATATAATACGTATTCATGCTTATTTTCATATATATGCGTAAATGTTTTTTTAAACAAGTAGGGTGAAATATAATACGTGTTCATGCTTATTTTTATATACGTTTTCAGTTGGTGTACGTTTTTGACGTAAATATCGGAGACGAGTCTGATCAAGTATAATACGTTTTCATTCGATGGTATAAAGTCGAGTTAGTGTATGTTTTGACGTAGCCACAATTGCACAACTGGGAAAGTTACTAGTTTAGTTTAATATAAGTACCAATTTTAACTAGTAATTAGACTCGCGTGTGTTGCGCCGTGGGTACATTGCAAACATCGAACGGATTAGTCGAAGTGTTATGTGATGCGTTAAACATATGAAACGCACGTTTTGACGTATAGAATATAACTCAATAGCATTGTGGTTGGACAAAAATGTAAAGTGTATCTATCGTATTTATATGTGACCCGACTTATACATAGGAAACGTACAAAAAAGCATAAAATGTGTATCAAGGAAAAACAGACACGTGTAATCAAAAGACATATTCATATCAAGGGCGGAAATTTTACCCTAAGCACGTTGCGATTGGGTCGAAACGTAGAATTGGAAACTTACATAAAATAAACAAAACACATATTATATTTGACCTGACTTGTGTCCCTCAAAAAGTTTACGTCAAAACGTAGAACAACTCAAATTTATACTGATTACTCACACATAAATTGCAGTTTTCATAATATGACCTGCAAGCGACGTGTCGTGGGCACGTTGCAAACATCGAATGATTAATCCAAACGTTATGTTATACGCAAACCATATGAAAGCGCATATCTCAATGTACTTAGTTCAACTCACGGTTGAATCGAAATGTAAAGTAATCCAAATCTAGACAAATTAGGTCTTAAAGAAAGAAATTTTCATATTATCAATTAGCAACTTTTCTGAGCTTAATTGTGTTGTACCTTTTGTTTTATAAGTTTTTTAAAAAAGTTTAGGATTAGGTCCATGTGACATTATATTTTATTATTGTTTTTATTTTTGTTGTTATTTATTTTATGATTTCTTTGTTTTAGTTTTATTACCTATTTAAATCATGTGTATTTTTGTAAGACACATTAATTTATTTTTTTAAATTTATTTGTGTCCATATGTGACGTAAAGTGCGTATGTGGTTCAATGTTTTTACTTCTATTTTCTCATATGATAGGTTCGTCGCAACTCGCAGGTCCTATATCGACTTAGTTATTCTTTTCTATCTTTTACGTTTCGGTCTAATTTCTTCGTATTAACACGCCACAATGGGTGTGTGGTTCAATGATTTTACATCTACTTTTTGCCCAGTGTTACTTTTTCTGTTTTTATTTATTTTGTTTTACGAGTTTTTTCGGTGTTGATGGTCGTTGGCGGTAGTATAGCATTGGTGCAACTTGGCACAGTTTTATGTTCCCCACTGCAACGCGGGGCTTAGTATATAATATATAGTAACAAAATGTACTACAAAATATTTCTAACTTACATGATTGTAACTTCTCTTATAGTTAAGGTACGTGCATGATTATGGTGTAACAACTTTTATTAATGCGTCAATTTCTACACGTTGTTATAGACGTATGTGATCTAGTGTTTTTACGTCTTCTTCTTTAGTGTTGCTTGTCGTTATCAATGGTGTGTTATTAATGTTGTTGGTACGGTGTTCCCCACCGCAACACGGGGGTACTTCCATCTAGTTAGCAAACAAAAACCGTTAAAGAAAACAATAGGTTAAAAACGTAAATTATATATGGTACATAGGTAAAAAAACTTGAGGGATTAAACCTTGATGGTAACAAAGCCAATGGACTAATATTGAAATGTAATAGAAGTTTAGGTTGAAAAGGAAAAAGGTCTAAAAATACACTTTGATAAAACTAAAAGCAAGAGACCAAACATGTAATTTTCTTAAGGTATGGGTGAAAGGGGGAAATAAGATAGTATAAAAAAATTTAAAAATTATGTTCTAAAAACAATATTTAATTTGTTCTCTTTTTAAAGAGCATTATTTTTGTATTTTTTCTAAGTTCCCTGGTGAATAAATCTGTTTCACATGTGACATATTGCATTTTATATAAAACAACTCTGGGTAAATCTATTTCATATGAAACAACTTTGAAACTTTTCGTTTGTGGTAATGTTTATTGTTCATTTGTAACCGGCGAACCAGACAGTCCGAATTTTAAACTTTTATATATTTTTTTCTTCCAAAATCTTGTCTTTATCACTTACATTTCAGACTTTTTGTTTTGTTTGTTTCATGCTCTATATCTTGTTAACAACTACAATTTCACACCAAAAAATAATATATTTCCATATTTCGTTTTATATTTATACTAGCTTACAACCCCATATCTTAAAATACCTCGTATATTGTACTGGTTTAATAAATATAATGTAATCGATTAATAAATACGGTCCTCAAAATATTTATTTAAATGTTAAATTCGATGTACTATTTACATATTAAAATTTTAATTTGTTATTTTAATTATTATTATGTAAGAAGCATATGTATTACAGGTGGTAGAAATATTAGATGATTATTAATAAGCGGAAAATAAAAGAAATAATAAATAAATAAATAAGAGAGATCCATGAAGCTTGTGATTTGATATAAATTTTTTCTGTATCCTATTAAATATTTAATAATAATAGTATTAAAAATATAATTTAACTAAATGTAATTTAAATGAGAATAAAAATTTATATATAACTACTTGGTCCTACAAAGAAAAAAAAAGAAAACTTATTCTATCTCCTACGGATAAGGAAAAAATACAAATTATACATTATTATTAACTTAAAGTTTGATAAAAAAAATTATTATCCTTAACTAAAATATATTTAGTTAAACTATTGTTTAATAAGAAAAAGAAATTGAAAAATAAGATAAGGAGATTATTAATTCAAAGTTTGATAAACAAAGTTATTATTTTTATCTAAATTATATTTAGTTAAACTAGTATTTAAGAGAAAAATAAATTGAAAAATAAGATAAGGAGACATCAGAGAGAGACTGACACGTGTAAAAAAATTTCATTTATTAGTATAGAAAGATGTATGATCAAGATCATGTTATAATTTTTTTTAACTTTCATACAGCCAGGTAAATGTACCCTAGTATACCAAGACACAATCTTGAATACAAATCCTTTTAACAAAATCACCATTGAGTAATAACAGTAATATGATTACAGGCCTCGTATGCTATACATGAATCAACGGGAATACATATTCAATCTTCTGAGGTAGCAAGAGCTGATTGCAATACATCTTCAAGATACTTCTCAGCAGCATTATATTGCCTTTTCTTGTCCTCAACAAGCTTTGTCCTGCAACCAGATACACCGAATCATTTTTTTATTTTTTTTATCAACCATGCGTAAAGTGAAATGTTGCAATTTTCAGAAACAAGTGAAGTACAAGGTGTATAAAACTTACAGGTGGCAAGTCTTGATAGCTTCTCAAAGTATCAAGAATAGGCTTTGTTTTCTTCTCTAAATCTTTTATATGCTCAGCCATTTCCACCAGATTACATGACTGATCTCTGGGGTGTTTGTAGTACTAGAAAGTGAAAGTCTAAGCAGAGACATTTTGATGAAAAAGTCTCAGGTCAAAGATGGTGAAACGTAATAAATATTCAGAATTTAGTCACTTAGGCCAGGTCACTGATCCTAGAAACCATAAAGGTATACTTATATGGACTTGAAATTATGGTCTCTGATCGTCATAAAGTCAAAGCGGAATTGCTAGTCAACATTGACCAAGATGACCACCGGAATAAAATGCAAATGGCAGGTTCTATTCGAGTATTTTTTGTTTTCTCGTATTGGGTTAGTTATATGAATACATACATGTAATAAACAGGATGGATTGTATACTTTCAGTTGGGCCATTAATAAGCCCAATTTGAAGTGGGAATATGAGTTGGATAGAACTTGGGCCGGGTGCAAAAACGCATCCTGTTTAGGGGCCAAGTTAGTGGTACGGAGCTAATCTTTGGGGATATGTCTCAAGAAATTCTAAACTCTTTTGTCTGAGGTAATTTTCCGTTAAATATTACCATCCACACTCGACATCTTTAACAAGAAAGGTTATATATGCTACATTGTTGTTTTACCAGGTTACCGTCCCCTTTACCTAAAAAAACCACACACACTCGACTAATGTAATGTATCTCACTTCTTTAACAAGTAGAAAAGGTTATAACGATGCTACATTGTTGTTTATTGAAATATTTGGTAAGGTTGATAATTGATATCATGGTAGTTTTTACTTAGAGTAGTTCTTTAAATTTAATAAGTCATATCTTTATAAAAGAAATTATAATTGTTAATGTTTGTTTTGTTCTGCATCAATTATACTTAATTTCTTTTAAAGCAAAGAAAAAAAATCTGATTTCCTCACAAATCTAACATAATTTCAGATAATTAGCATTCACATCTTATCCATCTCAAATCCTGAGAGAGAGGTTTTAAATTGTAAAAATTGGTTTAAGTGGTTGTTAGTGGATGAGAGAGAAAATGTTATTGTTCATCTGTATATTTGAGGATACACAGTTCACCCTTTATAATTTTTTAATATATTTTGAAAGTGGTTGTGAGTAGATGAGAGAAAATAGGTAAAGATATAATTAATATTATTTAACTGAAATGAAATGAAATGAGAGAGAAAAGATTGTTGTTTTAGTGCAATTATAGAGTAAAAAGTGATGGATATGATGTGAATGCTCTTATAGCCTTATAGGGTAAAAAATGATGGATAGCATATGAATACTCTTACATCACCGAGTGCTTTTATTCTATCAAATAACATATATCTCCATGAACATGCTATCACGCATGATACGATCAATATGATAGCTTGATCAATATGAACATGTTATGGATTATGGGGTGGGTCCTCATTCTGTAGGCGATAATCTCCGGTTAGGGTTTGGATTTTGGGTGATTTTATTTGAAAATTGGAACGGTACTTTTTCATATTTGTGAAATGCAAATTTGACCTACAGAAAGGTATAATAAGGAGTTTAAAATTGGTAAGGGGTTGCTTTACCCATCTATGTTGAGTCGTTGGGACAACTTTCATCAAATTATTACTACTATTACTATATCTTATTTAGCAATGTCGGTGGAATTTCCACAATATACCCTCTTAACTTTTGCTTTTGAAATTCCTTAACCCTCAACTTTGAAATTTTGAATTTTTAACTCTTGCAAGTTCATTTTCTAACCATCAAGTTTGAATTTCCCCACAACCCCTTCAAGTTTAAGCTTTACATTTTACCCCTTGCACTATTACTTCATTTTTTATGTCACTACTCTCTCAAGTTTTAAACTTTGTGTCTTTACCCCTTGCACTATCACCTTCTCAACGTTACATTTTTACTCCTTGCACTATTACTCCATTTTTACCGCCACCACCTCCTTAAGTTTCAAACTTTGCATTTTTACTCCTTGCACCGTGTTACTCTATTTTTACACCTTTTCAACTTTGAAAATTTCATATGGTTAACGCATCATATAGCACTTGGACTAATCCATTCGTATTTGCAATGTACTCACGCCGCAACGCGGGCGGGTCTAATTACTAGTTACTATTTAACCCTTAAATTCTACCACATTTAGTTGTGGAAAAGATAAGAAAATAAATTGTTTGACCATTTGAAAACTTTGTTCATTACATATGAAGACGGGTCACCTCTTCCTAAATACATCGTACATCATACGTACGTACAGGGGTGGCAATTGTGTCTATCGATGGTTTGGTGAATTGACGGGCTGTGAGTTGATGGGTTGAAATGTTCATCCAAACTCGATCCGTATTATTATTCAGGTCAAAGATTTCAACCCTAAACCGTACACATATAAATTTGGGACAACCCAAACCCAGCCTGTTTAAGCCGTTGTTTTAAATGAGTCATACAAGTTGACGATTTATAAGCGAGTTGTTCGGTTTTAAACGGGTTATTGATAACATGTTTAATGTTAAGTATGAGTGTAATAAGTAAATAATATAATATGTCAACACTAACATTATTATATTATTATGACCAACCATATAAAATAGAAACCAAAAAACAAAAACAAAAATATAAAAGTTTTTTTCTAGATAGTTAAACGGGTTAACATGTCAACCCGAACCCAACCTGTTTTTAATACAGGTCAACTCAAACCCGAACCGTTTTTTAAACGAATTGTGTTAGTCGACCCAAACATGTTTTTTCGTGTTCGAGTTGGTGGGTTGTGTCAAAAATTCCCCCCTAAGTACATACATGCCTTCTCAAAAATGCATTTTCCACCCAATGTAGCATTTGTTGCTTGATGTGCCACCTCACTTATATGCATCGTCAAGTATGATGCATTAGGTTTGGTCTTATAACTAATTTGTTTTGAGAGTTTCAAAAGCCGAGATGCACAAGATCTAAGCCTATTTCCATACCAAGTTGAACATGGATCAGTCCTCTTTAGCGTGCCTTCTATTAATTACCTTATATTTATAGTGTAGAAATATAGAAGTAAGTTGATAATGTGTTGGATCTATATGTTTAAAGCATAATAACATATAATATATAATACTAAATGCTAGACATTAAACACAATAAAAATTAAATGTATAATCATTTACTTAATTGATGAATACAAATAATCGTTCAAAATTTTTAATACATATTATTATCCTATAGTTAGATAGTCAAAATCCGTACTAGATGGTGATTATAATGTAAATCATGATAATGATTATGTGCAAATATTTCTTACATGATTTCTTTTGTAGTCTCTAGTGACTTAATTATATGATCTTATTTGTTAATTTTTTTTCGTTTTTGTTTTTTGTCGGAAATGTGTAGCTAAAAAAATAAATCTAAAAAATAATAATTAAATATATTGTAGGAGATTCGTAGCAATTTGCGACGTAGTAGTTTTGTAGGAAATGTGGAGGAAGTTGCGTAGGAAATGCGTTGGAAACGAGTTCCCGACGAGGTGTTCCTACATCAAGTGTTTGTCATAAATGCGTAAAAAAACCAGTTTTATGACGCATTTTCTACAAAAACTGGTATAAGAAATTTCAGATTTTCTAGTAGTGTGTATACTATATTCAAATTGGCCTCCTCAAGTATGTGAATCGGTTGCATCAAGTTGATTGGAAGGAGCCATGCTTTTTTAATATAATACACATTACTTTGCACTTAAAATTCTGTGTTTTTGGATAAGATTTTAGAAATCTAATTGTTTAGTATTTCTTTTTGGTCTCTTTTGACTCTCTATCAGTCTTTAGGGGTACTAAGGTTTCCGTACAAACACCTTTAAAGAAATGAGGGTAAAAATGATAGAATTAGGTGGATATAGAAATTAAAAAGTGAGCTCACAAGTCACAAGTGTGTGTGCAACTTGCAAGACCACTAGTTATCACCAAGATCACACACTAGTCTTGGCATTTTATGTTTGGTTTTCTGCTGGTTCTAAGGAGATTCGGCGAGTTGTTGTTCGAACTAAATTACTAAATGATGGCAGAAAGGAGACCAAAATATGAACACCATTAAATGTTAAAAACAACCATTAAATTCTAGACATCTTGGTTTGGACACTTAAACCCTCTGTGGTTGTTTTAGTTTCTTGTTATCTTGCAGATGGATCGTTAGCTGAAGGTTTTCAAAATCGTTATATGTCAAAAGTCTCTTGCTGCCAAAACATTTAAAACCCGACACATAAAATCCTAACATATTTTCCTCATGTATAACCGGGTGTACTAATAATAAATCCATAAAATTGTATATCTTTAATAAGTTAAAATGATACTAATACGTAAAAAATCATGTAATATTTGTTTTATACACTTTAGTAAGTAACCCCTTTAAAAATGTCAATTGATGTTTTATTTATTAAGCTCATACAAAACATTATTTAGCCATTTTAAATGTTACATAGTTATATTTAAAAAATTGTATTTTAGAAGATGAGTGTATTTAGTATTTATTATTTTGTGGTTTTTAGAGAAGTGTGGTTTAGACCCGATAAAGTCAAAATCAAACGTGACTGCATTTCCTATCACCCACCATGAATCTTATGGTTACTTTAGCATCATTGTGACTCCGGGTCCATAGCTATAGTGACTATTGATATCGACATGCAAACCTACTTATTCTTTATTTCTTTCAAAAAGTTTTAATAAATTTAGTGGCAAACGCATAAAAAGATATCACAATTTATGTAATTTATCATGTAAGAAAATAAATATGTCATTAGTACATGTGAAAGACCTTTGATACATAGACAACTTTTTGCATGTTTTAAGTCATAAAAAAATTATAAATCCTAGTCAACAAGTGATGTGATGCACATGTAACATTATACATGTATTGTTGTGTAAGTATTCGAGCGTCGTCACATATCACATACCACCACGTAAGTAAATTACAAGGTGATGTGGCATGTCCCGTGTATTGTCAAACAAGTCACTAAGAGCATTCTTAATGGAAACTTCATCTTTAAAAGATCATCTCTTTAAATTTATTTCTGAATTTTAGTTGTTCTCTCACATGTCATTCTTCATCTATATCTCTTATATTCTTTTGTTATGATTATTTCTTCTTATTTTATTCATGCTTGAGGTACAATATTTAAATTTGGGAGATATGTATAGTGAATCTCTATATATAAACATTCGAATAGCAAAATCTTTACACTTCGGAGTTGGAATGGAGACTCGGATGGCAAAAAATAGATGAAATCTCTAAAATTTATAATTGAGAAGGAGATGCAAACTCCATTTGAGTGCTCCCAATAAAGAAAATGTTGAGGCTAGGGCTTAGATCATTCATATTGGGGTATTTATATCTTCATCCTCAATATTGACAGATTTTCTTAATTTTGCATCTTCAACAGTTACTCCATCTTCAAAGTTAGAGTTCATGAATAGTGATTCTCTAAATATAGAGATCCACTATTCATCATTTTAAAAAATGTTTGTTAGTATATAAGAAATAAAGAAAATAATAAATAAGTCTATTTGAATGTGATATATTAAGGAATGAGATGTAGTTAAAATTATAAAGATTCTATAGCGAATATGCTTCAAAAGTCCATAACTTTAAAGAGATGTTTGCTATATTTTTTAATTCATTAAACTTATATCACATTTGTCTTTGATACTTTTGGGTTCCTTGCGTCAGAGGCTGTGGATCTACTTAGCCGAGTTCAAAGGGTCATGCACAGTAATGTTATGACCCCAAGATCTATAGATGTAGCTTTTAAAAGACTTAGTTTTGCTATTCAGAAAGGGGTAGCAGCATAACACATTACCCGTTTACCTTCTATCTCGATGTAATTATTAATGATTAATACTTATTATGATGTTCAAGTTATATGTACACATATGAATTAAAATATAACTTTTACGTTTTAATTTTGCCAACTTAGATTATCACCCTCAGCTAAAAAATTATCAGTATACGACTTAAGTTTGAATTTCGATTATGAGTTAGGGCTCAAAATAGATTAAGCCCCCTAACCAAATAAATGACCAATGTGTGGCACTGTCGGATCACTAAGGCCGACTTTCGTCCCTGTTTGACGGGTGGGTCTTTCAGTCAAACTCCCTTCTGCCTTTGCACTCGACGACCAATCTCCGTCTGGCCCAAGGAAACCTTTGCACACCTCTGTTATCTTTTGGGAGGCCTACGCCCGACATGGCACCAGTATCACCACATCATTATCTTGAGTTATCTCGAAATGATAATGCATAACTTGTTTATGTTGATAAGATTTTTTTATGTATATTACCTTTAATTAACTAAAACAAGTTGAATGTTAGAAAAAGAAAAAGTAAACTACCAATAAAAAATGTACGTTGTACCTTAGAGTGTTCACATCCAGCTCCCTAGGCTACACGGTATGGTGCCCCGGCATAGGGGCGCATCATACGTGGAGGACCGGCGCCGTACCTCCAGCCATTTCGCCCCCCTTGCCAGTGTCCTCTCCAGTGTCTCATATCGTTCAAGCCGTCCCACTAGAGGACAAAACCTCCTCACACACATATATACATACAACATATACATATATTTTAGAATCATCCCTCATTCCCTTACCTCGATCCTCTTTGCCTCATCCTCATGCCCATCCTACATGGCGGACCATTCTCCAAGGGAGGACCATCACCATACTGTGTAGCCTAAAAATATACATACATTCTACTAAAAACAACTCCTATATCAATATATTTCCACTAAAAACAAATATTTTTTCTCTCTCATTTTCAATTAAATAATATTTTTATACCTTGATCATTACATTTTCTCTTTCCTTCACTCATAACCACTTTCAACAGTGTCCCCCCAAATATACAGATGAACAGTAACATTTTCTCTCTCCTCCACTCACAACCATTTTTTTATACTTTTTATATTTTAAAAACCTCACACACAGATTTTGCTTCCCAGGATGTGAATGCTCTAGAGCATTCACATTCATTCCATCAAATTTTTATCCTATATTACCCTAAAAACAATATATTTTCTTTCTCTTTTTTAATTAAATAATATTTTTTTATATATTTATCATTATCTTTTTTCTCTCCTCCACTCACGACCATTTCTAAAATATATTAAAAAATTATAAAGGGTAAACAGTGTCCCCTCAAATATACAGATGAACAGTAATATTTCTCCCTCCTCCACTTAAAACCATTTTTTATACTCTTTATATTATAATAGCCTTACTTATACAATTTGATGGAATGAACATGATTGCTCTTAGTTTTAGTTATGAAGGAGTCGCAAAGTTGACTAGCTTTCTTTCAGTGTCGTTTTCTTTTCTTTAAGACAAGATGAGAAAGAAACGAATAAACCAAGTATCTTTTTAATCATTTTCTCTATTATTATAAAAAATATATATTTCATAACACTTATAAGGATATTTTTGTAATTTTGATTGAATGGAATAATTGTTGCCTTAATTGAACTTGATAATTTGTACGGGGTTTGAGTAGCTTGAAGAGAAGTTATCCCATATCGTTGATTGAAGGATATATTCTTTAAAATATAAAATATTTAAACACCACGTGATAATATAATATTATCTATTCTAATAATCCATTTAAAATAAAATATGTATACGCAAAATTATTTTGTCTCCAGTAAATAGTACCGTAAATCAAGACCCTCTATCGAATTTTATTTATAATAAGAATACGAATATGGATGGGATGTGGTAAAGTAGAAAACTTGATACCTAATGTTGTACTGAATATTATGATACGAGGTATCAATATTTCGGTATAGTACCCGATTTTGGTACCATTTTTTTTAATCTTTTGAGCACTCATACGAGTACTAAATAGGTAAAATTGGTACGAGTACCAATAAAGTACGGGTACCAATAAGGTAAAAACGGTATGAGTAACAATACGGGTACCATATAGTTCAAATCAATAAAGTACCATAATTCCTTAATACGAAAATAAAAAACACTATCGAATTCAGTCATTATCAAATTCGGCACCGGTACCATTTATGTCCGTATCAATATCGAAAGTATAGGATACCAAAATCAATAAATCGAAAGTATAGGATACCAAAATCAATAAAACTGGGTACCGATACATGTACCTAATAACTAAAATCGGCACGAGCACGGGTCCTGATATGGATACGATACAAGTATGGGTACAGATACACAAATACTTAAAAAAATCTCATCCCTAAATACGAATCATCAACATATACATGTTAAAATAAATTTATAAATCCATTGTACAACTCTTAAGGTCAGTTATTTCACAAAGATTCTATAGTATTGATATTAAAAATGTTTTTTACATAATTTTGTTTGATTGGTTAATAAAGGTATTGGACTTGAAAAACTTTCCTACAAATTCTTTAAGATCAATAAAATTAAACAATCATCCCACACGGTAAAGACATGTTTTCAAAACCCAATGGAATTTTAACCAAAAGACAAAATTGTTCCCATTTTAAATATAGAACTGCAGAACCGGAATCATCGAAAAATCATACGGTGTGAGCATAAAAATTCAGCGTGAAAGACAGTCCATGCCAAACTAACCACCTCGTGTCTGACGTAGAGCACGATATTGTGTTGGCGCTTGAGGATCTTCACTGGCGTGAGGGCAAACGTGTGATGTGGTAGCGGCGTTTCATTGGTGGGAGGATTTTGGGTTTGTTTTAATTGGTAAATGTTCTTTTTTTATTAAAACACCATATTCCACGCCCCGCTCCACTCCTCCCTTTTTGCACCACACCATTTTTCTAACGCATGCTGACGTGGCTGCCACATGTCGTATAACGCCTTATTTTCATGCCCTCCACACCGAATGGTCTAAGGGCATTCACAATGAAGCTTCCATCTCTATCTATGTAATTTAATTAAAAACATATAATTTTTAAAATTATATTTATTTTTCAAAAACCTTCTAATCCAACTCTTTGTCTAAATCTCTATCTTATTCACAAACACTTATTTTATTATTGTTTTCTTATTCGTGTATATTCACAATAATAATAATAATAATAATAATAATAATAATAATAATAATAATAATAATAATATATAGAAGGTTGGATATAACCCTTAAATATAGAGATATAATTTAATATCTATAAATTCTTCTCTGTTATAAAAATTCCACTATAGACGGTGGTGATTTTAATTTTTTTGTATTTCTTTCTCTATATTACATAGACTGTATTAATATAAAGGGTTCAATATGAATACTCTAAGTAACTTTTCAAAAAAATAAAAAACGGAAGATATAGACCTATATGGCTACTCATTATAGTTTGCTAATAATCAAATAAATTTAATGTCGTTTCGGTGAAAACAAGAATCCAACATACCAATATCGAACGAAATTGTTCATCAAAATCCAAAATAAAAATAATTCTCCATCATTTTTTGACATACCTTAAAGAAACACCAAGTTTAACCGAAGGTTAACTTGTGGTTCGTGTCTCGTCCAAAAAGGTTATTCTTCGTTCTTCCTCGTTAGCTAGCTGGGATGATCCTGCAAAACAATCACAACACTGTAAAGCTCGTTACAAGGAGGAGAATAGTGGGTTCTCCTTGTAACCAACATGTGGTGTGAGAATAAGAACATATTTTGAGGATAAAAGTGTGTGTATTAAGTGAGAGAGCAAGATAGCGATCCTTAAACTTGGAGGTGAACTTCTATATTTATAGCGGAAGAGAGTTGTGAAAGAGATGGGGTGATGAGCCCTGGGCTGGGCGCCGGCAACAAGGAATATCCTCTTTGTTTCCCTGAGCATGACCGTTAGTGTTTGCAGGCAAGGGAGGAATTGGCGCACGTTGAATGGGTCCACGTGGCCAGGTAGTTGTCCGTGTTGTCGGGTCTGTCATCAGCAATTAAATGGAGATCATGGAGCAGTGGTCGGCGCACGGTGGTTGGTGCCACGTAGTGGTCCTGTGTACTTTTGTCGCTTGCACGATTGCTCATCGTGCTGCACTACTAGGCATGCGGGAGTGCTCTGTACTTCTTATGCTTGTGCCAGTTTGTACACAAAATTGACTAAGTGTTGGGTTTTGTTTATTTTAAGTATGATCTTCGCGCGCGACCTGAGGTTGCCTCGTGTGGTCGGCGCAGGATTAAGGACCATACCCCTTTAGGCCCCCCATTCCAGTGCTTCTTCCATGCGCGAAAGCGAGTGGTGGAGCTCTGGACTAGAAAATAAAAGTATTTGCGATGTATGTTTGCATTGATGCACATGGGCCCGATTGCCTTCATCGACCATATCATCAGGTTTCTCTGTCTCCACGGTTTTCTCAACCTCTCCAATCGGCTTCTCAGCCTCAATTTCATCGACTTGGGACCTATTCTTTCATTTTTCCAATGAGGGGATCTCGGTCTCACTAACAATTACGCTGGTTTCTCCACGCGCTTAATGTTTCCAACATTCACCCCGGGCCTACCACTAGAGGCGACGCCTTTATCAACAGGGGTTTCCATAGAGGTAACAACTCAGGCACACCCTCCACCTTTTTAGTGGCATCAGCTAATAGAGGTGGAGGCGGCGGAGGTGCAGACTTAGAATGAATAATTCTAATCCTCGGATGTGCGCCCTTTAGCTCTGCATTACAGAAAATAAGTTAAGACACAAGGAAATATAATATAAGTGTAGCACACATATGAAACTTGTACAAGTGCTTACTAGGGGAGATCTTTGAAACAAGGGAACCCAAGTTCCCTCTCCCAATAACTAGTGGTTTTTGAAAAGCCATTTTTTGGATGTCGGCGCAGCATTACCTTCGCCTCTTTGTGCTCACCCTTGCCAACGTTCTTAGGAATTAAATCCTTCTCGAGGCTCTCCTCGACCCTATCTCTTCAACAATCGGCACAAATGTAGGAGTGGCGCTAGAATGTTGCTCCCCTAGAGCTCGCGCTGCCAGAATTCCTCACACCACCAACACCACCAGATTTAAACTTGCCACCTAAAATGTTCAATTCTTCCATAGAGTCAGCAACTTATATGAAATCGTCTAAGCTACTTTGACAAGGGCGAGCAGTACCTTTGCACGATGCCACATCAGACACCGCAACAGTTGCCTCTGGCTTCTTTACCTTCAACCCTTCAGCGATCGAAACGACCTTATATTTTGTTGCCTTCTTGGGTTTCGGGCCTTCCAGGTTAACACCCAGGTCGCTCAAGGCACCTGCATAAGGATAATAAGGGAAAATTAACCCTTCGTCTGGTGATGCCATAGACTCCTCGCTGGAAAACATGACAATTTCCTCTCCAGTAGAAGTTATGGCCCTACATGGCCTAGGGTTCAAGTAACGCGTACCTTCGGTTGCAGTCAGTGGTTTAGCAAATGCGTGTGCGCTCGGGTACATGAAATGGACCTGAATCCGGTCTTACCAGAGTTGTTCACCCTCGTGCAGGGGCCTTACACCCATAACTCCAGAGCATGCAAGGAAGGCTCAATGGTACAAATCAATTTCTACACACAATTATCGTAAGGTATTCACATCCTACAGACCTTTAAAGACAAATAAAGGTATTAAATACGAACAACTTACCAGCTCCATCTTGAAGGAAGACAGGGACTTCCACGCTCTCGCGCAAGGGTATTCTCACCGAAGGCTTGGTTTGGCAGCGCCTTCAGATCATTATACCAGCCCGTGCTTTTGGGCACAGCAAGCGTCTCTTTGTCGATTGGCCTGGGGGCGCGGAACTCCATCGCGATAGGAATGACTTCTTCGCGAATAAATAAGAACTTCCCCTTCCAATCGGGGTAACTCTTAAGAGGGTCGATCAAAATTTTCTTTGCCACGCCGTGCATGGTGAAGGAAAAGAACCCAGATTGCTTTGCAACTGGTAAAAGACCCTAAACTAGTCGATAGTTGGGTCCAATCCTTGAGATCGGCAGGCAAACTCGAAGTGCCTCACTCTCACCATGCTCAACAGGCTAAGCTGAGAAATATAGAAATGGTAATATGATAGAATTGCTCCGATGAAGTTGGTCGCCGATAATCTAATATTTCCTTCATGGAAGAACTCGGAAAATAGGGTAATATATCCCGGTAGTGCATCGGCTGCCATCTGCCCGACCGCCGGATACTTGGTCTCCCACTCAATGGCAAACTGATGGTTGTTGACGATATGCTCAAATAGAGCTTCTTCCCATTTTAGCGGTGGCATGCCTCCTCAGATAGCCTCCACTTCTATAATATCATCTTCGCGGTCGGCCATGTGCTTATTCTAGTTTCGTCGAAAAATTTTGTAGTCGATGAAGAACACACTTGAAGATCTTCAAGTTCTGAGGGAAAAGACTTGCGGAATCGAAAGAGAATGGATAAGGATTTCGAAGAGTTCAACCATCATCGACTATTTATACCCATCGCATTTAATGCGATGGGTATCTATGCACACAAGTTATGGCGAAGGCCCAATCGCCATGCGAGACGTCAGGCGGTAAATCAAGATGTCGGTTATCACGGGCGCGTGAGACTCATGCTCCTGACAGCAGGCGAAACGACGTACCTGATAGTCTGACACTGCGGTGACATGCTCATCACAGTGTCAGCAGTAACATCAAAAGTCGCTTTCGCCACCAACCTGTCAGAAATATGCCTTTTCAAAATTTCAAAACGAAGGACGTGCACCAAAAATCCCTTCATGTATATGCCAAGCCACATGTCGCGTCGTAACTTTTCAAATGGCAATGCGTGCACCAACTCGTTGATATCAGATACTAGCTACTACAAATGCAAACATACAACGCAAATACTTTTATTTTCTAGTCCAGAGCTCCAACCACTCGCTTTCGCGCTTGGAAGAAGCACTGGACTGGCTTAAAGGGGTACAATCCCTAATCCTGCACCGACCACACGAGGCAACCTTAGGTCGCGCACGAAGACCATACCCAAAATAAACAAAACCCAACACTTAGTCCATTTTGCGTATAAAATGGCGCAAGCATAAGAAGTGCTGACCACTCCTGCGCTAATAAAATGATTTTAGTAAGTACATCTGGTACAGACGTCAGAATAGTAACCATTGGGTGCACGCCAGGCTGTGCCCAGTAATGCAACACGATGAGCAATCATGCAGTAGACAAAAGTACACAAGGACCACTACGTGGCACCAACTACCATGCGCCGACCACTGCTCCACGATCTCCATTTAACTACTGATGACATACCCGACAATAAGGACAACTACCAGGTCACGTGGACCCATTCAATGTGCGCCAACTCCTCCCTCGCCTGCAAACGCTAACGGTCATGCTTAGGGAAACAAAGAGGATATTCCTTATTGCTGGCATCCAGCCCGGGGCCCATAAACCTATATCTTTCACAGGTGGGTGGTGGTGAAGGTGTGGTGGTGCAGGTAGGTGGTGGTGATGATGCGATGGTGGTGCAGGTGGGTGGTGGTGGAGGTACGGTGGTGCAGTTGGGTTGTGGTGATGGTGCGGTCGTGCGGGTGGGTGGTGGTGAAGGTGCGGTTGTGCAGGTGGGTGGTGGTGAAGATGCGGTGGTGGTGCAGGTGAGTGGCAAACTTGGGTGGTGGTGAAGGTGCAGTGGTGCAGGTGGGTGGTGGTGAAGATGCGGTAGTGGTGCAGGTGGGTGGTGCACTTGGGTGGTGGTGAAGGTGCAGTGGTGCAGGTGGGTGGTGATGCAAGGAGGTGGAGTTGGAGGTGCGGCGGTGCAGTTGGGTGGTGGTGGAGGTGTGGCGATGCAGTTGGGTGGTGCAGGTGGGTGGTGGTGTAGTTATGTTATATTTATAAATAATTTATTGAGAAAAATGCCCGGATTGTCCCTGTGGTTTACTCATTTTTCACCTTTAGTTCCTAACTTTCTAAAATTACTGCTATAGTCCCCAACTTTTGTAATTTCGTTCCCGGATAGTCTTTGACACGGATGGAGGTTAGTTTTTTGTGTTAAGTGGATATGAAATGACCAAGTTACCCTTATCTATTAAAAATAACAAAACATTAATAAAATCTAAGACCACCCCACCCCAATTGAAGCATATGGGTCCCACTTTTTACCCACCCAACCACCCCCCTCCCTTTTCTTTCCCTCTCTGTCTCGTTTCACCAGAAATCCTCACCACCACCATAGAACCTCCACAACCGCCATAAAAACCTCCACCACCACCACCTCTAACCTCCTAACACTATTGTCAGCCACCACCACCTTAAACAACCACTGAAACCACCACCCTCCACAATGAACAGATCTGTACCCAATTCACTTTCTAACAACAGATGCGACAACAGTTAGAATAGTGGCGTGGGTTTTTTATTCGGTTTGCAAATCTGACCGGACATTGGTCGGAATACGTTGCCACTGGCGGTAATGGCACCGGAGGAAGAAAGCACACTCCAACTCAAAATAGTTTCGGTTGAGCCATGACCTTCTATTAAAAAGCCGAACACCATCAACTTATCCTCCGACCACCTGCACCATGGCCGATCGTTTCTTCTGCCATCTCCGATCTCTTTCCCTCTCTCACACTTTCTCTCTTTGTCGCCCCTCTATCTACGACGATGGTTGTTTGAAAGGGGTTAATTGAAGCCACCCCCACCTTCTCGAGCACCTTAACCCCTACCTTACCGTGCATCACTGTCAACCCCACCTATCCCGACAATCGGTTGAGCCATGATCCCCACCTGCAACTAAAGTTTTTTGTTCTTTCCCTATATAAATAATGATGGTCTTTGAAATGGTGATTGTGATTTATGGTTGGAAGGGTAATTGTGGTGGTGGTGTATAATTTACGCAGACAAAGAAAGATGAAGAGATAAAGGGGAGAGGGGGTTGGGGTGGGGTAGGAAAAAGTTGGGCTCCACTTTTTTAAAATATTAATTTTATTGTTTTCTTTATTAGTTTTATATTAATAAGGGTATTTAGGTCATTGTACACTCACTTAACACCAAACACTAACCTCCATCCGCGTCAGGGACTATCCGGGAACGATATTGAAAAAGTTGAGGACTATATGTGTAATTTTAGAAAGTTAGGGACTAAAGGTGAAAAATGGCAAACCACAGGGACTATCCGGGCATTTAACTCTAATTATTTTTATATATAAAATTAAAATCTTTGTGCATTGAAGAATTGTTCCTTATACCTTTGTGCATTAAAGAGTTGTACTTTATGTGTAAATGACTAAAGTGCCCTTGAAGTTAACAGACTTAGTGTATGGTGTTAGAATTTGGACTTAATGGGTTACAAAATAAGAATATGGGTACTCAGGGCGTTACACATTTTGTTTTGGACTCAAGTGGTTAGAACCACTACAACACGGGGAATCAAAAAGTAATTTACTCTAGACTAAACACAACTTCTTTTTTTTGTAAGGGTGGAATAAAGGGCTAGCTAAAAGCTAGCATAAAAACAAGAACATTACACAATAAGAAAAAGGTTTTGTAACCAACCCGTTTAACTCAATTCAATCTTTCTACTTCTAAGTTCTATTCCCTATCCATAATATATGAAAAACTAAGAATACAATCAAGAAAGTTCCGTTGGGCCCCGAAGTTCGAAGTACCGCGTCGTTACAAAACTTCCAAAAAATCCACCAAGTTCTGAGGATGATACCGTGCATTATACGTTTCTTCTGCATAGTCACGTCTAAAGAATCCAACCAAGGAAGAAGCTCTGGCAGATTAAAGGATAAGGTGACTAAACATAAAGCCAACTAAAAATGAATCCCCATGCACGAGCAATAAACTCACAACTACTTAGAAATGTTCTATACTATCCCCCCTCACATTAAACACTGAGAAAAACACACTTGGGGTGTCACTACTCCGATCCACCAAATTTAGTCTATGTAGCATACGATATAGTAAAACATGCCACTCTAAAACGTTCGCCTTAATAGGACGTACAAATTCCAACTTGTCTCTGAAGGACCAAAAGGTAAAAACCTATCGTGGATCAACCTCTGGATAGTTTTAAAAGAGAACGATTCATCCGCATCCAAATCCCAACCCCACCTATCCCTTTATATATCAAACCTCTAATCATTTACTAGCTAATTATTCAGTTGATTTAATTCTTGAACTCCTTTAGCCGGACTCCATCTACCCCTCTCCAAGAATTAATCGAACAATCACTTTGTTGTTATAGTGTAAACAACATAAGAAATCTTTCCCTCATTGTATACAAGTGATCCTTCCTGTGAGGATCTTCTTAGGATCTGAGTTTGAATTAGTTTTGATTGTTTAGAAAATGGTTTAATGATTGAAGATAAACAGAGTGAATTTGCAGCAGAAAGAAAACTTTATATCACAGGAAGATTGCTTTGATCATCATGCTTTCAAACTTATAAGTTTTGCATGTGAATCACAAACTCCCCTCAGCCCAATGATAGTTTGTTAGTACAGAATGTAAGGAAGATGATTGGAAGGAAATGCGTAAGAATCAGAGGTTTGGCTTTCCTCACTAGCAGCAAAAGCATAGTTGGGTGAGTAAGAATCAGAGTTGAAGTTTCCTCCAGAAGTTATATCAATAAAATGATCATAACTCGGATCCTTACCACTGCCAGAACCCTCTTCTTGGCCTAAAAGAGTTGTGCTACCAAAAGTATAGTCATCAGCCATTTTGCCAGACTCCTATAACTTCTTTTTCTTGTTAAGCTCTCTCTCATATGTGAGGAGCCTACAATGAAGTTGAGTGAGGTTCACTTCTTTAAAACCAACAAATGTTCGAGTCACGAAAGCTATGCTGTCCCACTTATCTGGTAAAAATCTGAGGAAACGATTATTGACAGTCGAATTAGGAAATTCTACGTTTACCAGCTTAAGTTCACTTATGAGACAACTAAATCGTTCGAATTGTTGGGTTAAAGACTCTCCTTTGACATGACAAAAAGTTTCATATTGTTGATTTAAGACTTCTCTGTTGTTTTCAGTTACTTCCTTAGTCCCACCGAATTTCTCTTTCAAGGAATGCCATAACTCCTTTGCACTATTGCAGTGGAGCAGACCAGCATAGATTTCGTTAGGTAAGGCAAAAGCAACAATGCTAAATGCCTTAGCATCTAACTCTATTTTCTGGAAATCCTGCTTGGAGTAATTTTCAGGACTTTTTGGCACTTGTTTTGCAGGGTCCTCTGTACTTGGAACCATAGGAACATATGGTCCAAATACGACGGACCTCCAGCAACCGATGTTTTGCTGAGCAAGAATATGACCCATCCGACGTTGCCATATGTAATACCCGTTCCTGACAAGCATCAGTGGTTTGAACATGGATCCAGTGTCATTGGAATCCTGTGTGTTTTGAGACATTCTGATGTTTTAAACAGATTTTGTTTTAAAAACTTTGAATGTAATTAAACTCTATTTTCCAATGAAAACAAACAAACTAATTAGCAGGGAGAGTTGATCTTTCAAATAAAATTGATAGTTCATTCAAATTTTGATTGACCAAGCTCTGATACCAATTGTTAGGATCTGAGTTTGAATTAGTGGTGATTGTTTAGAAAATGGTTTAATGATTGAAGATAAACAGAGTGAATTTGCAGCGGAAAGAAAACTTTATATCACAACTAATAGAAGATTGCTTTGATCATCATGCTTTCAAACTTATAAGTTTTGCATGTGAATCACAAACTCCCCCTTAGCCCAATGATAGTTTGTTAGTACAGAATATAAGGAGGATGATTGGAAGGAAATGCGTAACATGATCTTTTGATAGATGGATGGAACAGTATAATGTACTGTTCTATTTATACAGCAAGTCAAACCTCTGAGCATCTTTGCTGACGTCAGGGTTTGATAGTGACAGCTAACAACTAACTAACTCTAAACACTGATAAAGCTAACCACTGCTATTACAGACATTGTTACATTAATATAGAAGAAACACTGATGAGTCTATCCACTGTTTGCCTTCATCAGCGGTTACACAACAGAGCTTGTGTAATGCAGTTTTAACTGGATCAGTGGCTTGCATTAGAGGTTGTAAACTCTGTTATTCTGGATCAATCCTCTGATGTAGTTTTGCTTTATATCATCTGTTCCTTTGCAAGGGTTCAATCCCAACAGATCTGCTAATCCATAGAACTCATGTCCTAATTTGATATCTAGTCATAAAGCGTGCGGAATCCATTTTATAACATGTGACAATATTAAGATTTACCATTTAAAGTTTACTGTTTCATTGATGTTAATAACGTGTACAATCGTGAAACAATCTGGCAGGGCTTCGCCCTATCGATCAGCTAACAGTTACAGACTCGAGACCATGACCTATCTATTTATTGATATACTCAGATTGCACAAACAAGTCTTCACTTCGTACGAAGTGTGCTCGGATGCGAAGTGGACAACAAAACATCCAAAATGTAATTCTAACAATGAAAAGCCCCATTACATACTCTACATGACCCTAAGACATAGGCTATAGACATTCTGCATCAACAAACTCCCCCTTGGATATTGTTGCAATCTTGGTCAGTCTTCAAAAATCTTCATAACATTAAAACGTTAACGCCCAAAGAAATGCTTCCTTAGCTTCCTGCGCTCTTCAACTGGATTTGGCGTTTGATCAGTCGTTGGAGCCCACTTTTCAAACTGAAATCTTCTAATCGAACCTTTCTTCATTCTATCAGCAATACGTTCTTCCTTTTTCAAATCCTTCAAGAACTCTTTTCGCTCCAACTCTCTCCATCTCGACTTCCATATCTTTCCGGAGTTAATACCTTGAGCATAACAAACATTGATTACACCTTGGTATTGTAAAGCATGTGTCTTCTCTTTCACCTGGTAACAAATCTTGTTGAAAAATAAACATTCAACGTCTTTCTCTGAGCAATTTACTAGCCACATCGGGTCTAGTACACGAATAGCTCTCCACATGCCTTCACATTTCTCGATATCGTATTACCACCACTGAAAGTATTCATAAAAAACTTGTTGTATCTTCATCAATGGCATATTTTTCATCGTTCGTGGCCATTTCACTATCAAAGTAACAACCTTCTCCTTCATGACGGGATCAATCTTTATAATTTTCTTATGAATATGCGGCTTCCAGTGATTAAACCCATGTTCAGCTTCATACTTTATCAGCTTCCAAAGTCTTTGATTGTTAAACTTCATTTCGTAGTTGATACACTTTGTCTGCACAAGCTCTTCAACGTCCCACCATGGCAATGTTTTAATATCTGGAAAGTATCGAAAATTCTGTACCCCAAATTCTCTTTTATTTTCATAAACATTTAGTTCAGGTATCCATCCCCAGCTTAATATATCACCCAAAGAATTTTCTGGATCTCTAGTAAAGAAAGCAAGTGGTCGCCTGAATTTACGTTCTTTAGGCAACTCTTTAAACCACGTCTTTCTTGCCTCTTGAATCTCTTCTTTTGATAAACGTTTTGGCACATTACCTTCATTCACAGTTTTTGCTACTTTTCTTCTTAACAAATCATCAGTAGCCTCAGCAAACATCTCTTGAAAGGTTGGGCAGTCAGCTGTACCTTCACCGGTATATTTGACAATCTCTTCATCAAAATCATTCTCCACGACAACCCTATCATACACATCAGCATCTACCAGGTATTTATAAACATAGTCTTCGGGTTTCGAAGCACTTATGTTGTTCAACTCATCTTCAAAATCAAACTCGAAGGAAGTTTCATCAACCTCTAACATTTTTTCAATTTCTTCCTTGGTATAATTGTGCACAAACTCCCCTTTTTCTACACCGTACTCTAAGTATCTTTGGATTTTGGCAACTTAGGAACATGCATTACGGGAGTAATGTTTGTGAGGATTCCTGATTGCAATACATCGTGTACAGGATCATTCATCTCCCCTTACCTTGAGTGATATTCCTCTTGGTTTGCTTCATCATTCAAGAACGTGTTGTAATCAAAAGATTCATTTATCTTTTCATCTTCAACCACTAACCCTGTACCTCCCTAGTTATCATCATTATCATCACCTTTGTCATCATCATCCTTCTTATCATCATTACCAGCATCATCAACATTGTCATCTACATCATCATCTGCCTCTTTCTCTAACTCATTCTCTCTTTCATCTTCTAATTCTTTCTTTCTCTTTAATTTCTCTAAAAATTCTTTCTTTGTAGAGTAATCCGACATATCAACAACATTACCGACAAGCACAAATTGAGAAACATCAACAGCTTTTCTGATTCTACAACATTCTCAGTCTAAATAACCTGTTCAGCCTCAGTTTCTTTTTTCAGACTCTATAGCTTTTTCAAGTTCAGCTGCTTTTTCTAGAGTATCGGCTATAGGAACTGCATCAATTTGTTGTTTTCCTTTACCCGCAGCAATAACCTAAGATTCTGCCTTCTTTGCACGCTCAGTAGCTTTAGCTCTAGCTTCTTTAATTTCTATCTCATCATATTCAGCTTAGAAATTTATATCGAATTTCTTCTGAAGCACTTTGTACAAAATATCAAACTTCTTTGCATTTACTACTTTTTCAACCTCCAGATCTTTAACCACTTTATGAAGCTTCTCATTCTGTGTAGTAACGCTTGTAAGTGATGAGACTAGTTGTATATTTTCATCTTCAAGCTGTTTAATTCTACTTTCATATACTTTGATTTTGTTCTTCAGCTCAGTAACCCTGTTGTCATTGAAAAGATCTGCATCAAATCCACCTGTGAACGGAATATCACCAAAGTCATCAGGAAAGCGTTCATGTAATGATGTAGGTGTTGAACATGAGGTGTTGGTTGTTTTGTTGTTGATTGTGGTTGTGGTGGTGTAACATGATGAATTTGTGTTAAGGATGAGGCGGTTGTTGTAACGGTGGTGATTGTGGTGGTTGTGGTGATGATGGTGGTTGTTCTGGTGTAACATATGATGTTTCAGTGATTTCAACGCTTTCTGTCTATACCACAACTTCAACTCTAGCTTCCATCACTGGTTCTTCTTGTTCAACAACCTTTGGAATTTCTTTCTCAGGGGTTTTCTTCAAGTACTTTCTCCTGAATTTCTTTGTAGCGGGCGCTCCTGTTGCTTTGCTCTTAACTCTTCTTGATTTCTTTATAGATTTTTCTTTAACAATCTCTTCTGTATCAGAAGGCACATAACTAACATCACCATCACCTGTCTCTTTTTGCTTTCTTTGCAACTTTTCTTCACGTTCAACCGCAGCTAGCTTTTTGATGTATTGTAAAATACATTGATTTATCGTGTATAGTTTTGTACATTTTCGTATTCGTTATCTCGATTTTTAGGTAGATACAGTTTCTTTTGATCGTTTGGTTTGTTTACAGGTCCCGATTGCTGAAAAGTGAAGAAAATGGTTAAAATCGGCTGGAAAAGAGTTAACAGCAAGGATCGGGTCGAGTCGTAGATGGAAGAGAACGCAAAACAAGGAATTCTGAGAAAACACCCCCGTTGCGCTACGCGTAGGCTTAACAAGGAGATCGTCGCGTAACGTCTAGCAATTAAGTAATGAGTATAAGATTTTGAAGCTCCGGGTCACGCAGAGCTAGGCTGGTATACCCGTCGTGTAACGCGACGGGGTGTTATGTCGCGGCTGAAGTTGTTTCAGGCTAGGAATCTTATTCTAAACACATATTAATACATATTAAATATCCCTAAAACCCTATTCACGAATTCACAATAATTGGGGACGAAATCAGCAGCAAGTTAGCAACTTTCAGAGCGGTTTAGTGGTTTGAAGCTCTGGGTTGAAGATCGGGAGCCTAGGAAGTCGTCCGGATCATCTTTGCATAATTCGGGTTCTTCGTCTTTGTTTCTTAATATTCTAATCATGTCTTTTGCACTTAAAATTACTCTTGTGTTCATGTTTT
The DNA here is from genome assembly GCA_947069175.1 of Scalesia atractyloides. Classification (NCBI taxonomy): domain Eukaryota; kingdom Viridiplantae; phylum Streptophyta; class Magnoliopsida; order Asterales; family Asteraceae; genus Scalesia; species Scalesia atractyloides. The sequence goes on from CAMTDV010000024.1 coordinate 73,483,027, forward strand.
CAATGATCTTGCTTGGCTAGACTTATTTTACTGCCTAGACTGTGATGATGGATTTATAAGTTTTGATTTTTATTATGTTTAATTAGTTATTTATGGATTGTTTAAAAAAGTAGTCAATTTGTTATTTTGGTTTAATGTATCTGCACGCTATGAATTATTTAATTAGCTTTTGTTGCTTCGTGTGATTCTTGGTGAATGTCTATATCACGGAATAGATTCATCTAGGTTGTAAATTTTGGTGAGTATCACGGAAAAATTTATAATCTTTAGGGTTAATCGGCCGATACACCTTAGAAGTAATAATTTGTAATTTAATAAATTAAAGTGTTCTACTAATTTCAATAGTTGTGAGCTGCGAAATTATTGTTAGGTCTTCGTCATTAAATTGCTAGGTAGGATATCTGTGAGGAGTCTGAACTAGCTTCCCTAGTGATAGTTGTCTAACAAGTTAAACTGAAATTCCAAACTTATCCTAGGTTTATAACCCGTGAGGGAGTGAATCATATTAGGGTACTTTTGTAAACCTAGATAACCTGTGAAGGACTCTAGTAACCGGTAATCATAACAGCCTACTAGAGTTCCATAAGTGTCTCTTAGAGAAGGGTCGAGGGTCTTGTTCGGTATCTCGGTAGGTTTAAAATATTAAGATCCCGGTTCCATAATAATTGATAAACATAATAAAGTCATTACTTTAATAAATCAGGAATCGAGTCTAGGCAGTCGTTCCCATAAATTGAGTAAAACCCTAGTTAATTCGTGTTCGTTAATTTTAGATAGTTAATTTAATTTACCTTGCAATTTAGGATATTTAGAACAACCCCCCTTATATAAAATGGTTAGGGTCGTGTCCGTGTCAGTCTAGGTCTAGATAGAGACTAGTTAACGTAATTAGAAAGTCTCGTGTGTTCGATACTCGGACTTACGTTAGCTTTACTACATTGATCGGTACACTTGCCCGTTGTGTGGTTTAGGTTTAGATCGAGTCTAAGTTTATAAATTTATAGCTTAGAGTGTTTAATTTAGGTTAATTTAGTTTAAATTTTTATTTGACCACATTTAGCACATCACTTTTCCAAATCCATACTTTCATCAGAATCAGCTTCATTGTCACTTTCGAATGCTTGTTTTTCAATATTAGCAGCAACGTTTTCAGTATTCTCATCATCTTGCTCTTGCTCTTGATCGGAAGTGGCAGAAAATACATCATCACGAACATTCTTAGTAACCGGTTCATTAACAGTCTCATTCACCGGTGCTTCTTCTTCAGATGCTTCATCTCTTAATAACGTCTCAGCCCTTTGGGATGCACGTTTTCGCTTCTAAGTTGGAGTAGATGTAGTTGCAGCTTTCTTGGGAGTTTATCTCTTTCTCTTATTTTCCTCTTTCTCGTACCAACTACTTGTCGCAACCCCGACCCTTACCACGGGAGCGAGAGCTGCGAGAACCGCAGACAGGTGGTACCGGTGTTTATCAATTTGGCGGCAGAATTAAAACATCAGAATCGTAGTTAGGAAATATTATCATATTTTCAAAAACACCACACTTTTATAAATAACAAATGGGATAACGCCCATGCTTTGTTCATAACATCTTTTTGGGGATAAACCCTAGTTGCTGAAAATATAAAACTTTTATTTAGGTAACTTTTATAGCCACTTTTCTAAGCCTTCGGTGCTCTCCAGCTGGCTTCTATTAGCTTCACATTAAGTTACCTGAAACGCGTTTTAAAATATTTTATCAGCAAGAAATACTGGCGAGTGCATCCCAGTTTAATCAAAACAAGTTTTATAACTTTACAGTATTGAGAGCATCAGCGATTACAATGTTTATATCTACACAATTACTCATTCAGTACTGTCAACACCTGACTTGTAGTCATGTTACTCATTGGCTAACTCGTCGTCCATTAGTAACGGATTAAAGTAATGTATACAAAACCCCAACATACCGGCAGTAATTGTAGAATACATATACTCAATCACTGTTAATGTAACATCCGTCAAAAACCGGATTTACCAAACCCGCTCCGTTTATTAACCGAACAATCAGTTAAAAATTTCGTTGCGTATTTAATGCCCAAAATAATTTTAAACGATAATAATAATAATATATTGGGTTATAAAAGTTTTATTTGAAAAAGTATTGAAATTAATGAAATAAAAATAAATTAGTGCTGTCGGGTTTCGAACCCGGGTCAGCAGCGGATTCAGCTCAACGCCTTAACACTCAACTCTCCAACCACTGCGCCACTTATGTTTTTTGTTAAATATTGGAAACAATTAATACATAAAATGAATCTCAAATTCAAAACCGCACGCCTATTTGCAGTCGTCGGAAATCCCGACTATCTCGCCAAGAATTGACGGTTTCTTCAGTTTTAACGTAAACTTTAACTATGACATCGGTTATAACCGACGTCTGAACCCGCGACGCAAGTCATAACCGCCGGAAAACGTAATGACTTTGAATCAAGTCTGAAATCCGACTCTATACATCTCGGTTCCTCCCTATAAATTCACCCACAATCCACTGGTAGCCTTTTCGCTCAAAACCGCACCCTTTCTCGACGTAATTCCATTCGCCGGAAATCTTCTGCAACTCGCCGGAAAACCGAACCTTTCACTTCTGTGCCTTACTCTAAACACTGAACACTCAGAACTCGTACCGAAGCCACCCACATTCATCTCAAGCTCGTTGAAGACCCTCTGCCGCAAGACACACGTCGCCGGAATCATTTGCTGTCACCGGAGTTCTGCCGGAGAAACAGAGGAGTCCAGTTCGGTATACCTTACGCTTAATCTTTCATTCTTTTTACTTATCTCACCTGTAATTAATCATAACACACTAAAGAACATGATTAAAATCGTTGAACCAGTCAGTCACCGTTTCTGGTTAAGATTAACGAAGAAGACGAAGATTCAGTAGTATATAAGTTTAATTTAAATCAAGATATAACTTGGGTTAGACACACAGTCCAGCGGTGGACTGTGTGCACATTAAACACGCTTACGTCTCGAGTTCGATACATGTCCCACGCATACTCGCCTTAATAAAAATGTTCCTTTTTATTACTGAACCGGATTCATTTCGCATAGATGTTAAGTTTAATAAAAACCGGAATAATAACCAAGATAGACACACAGTCCAGTGGTGGACTGTGTGAATGTTTAAGCACAGGTCACGAGTTCGAGTCCGGACTACCGCACCGGTCCAGACAATTATCCAACTTTTTATATAAGGCAGAAATGAAACTATTTAGTTTGTATATAAGTATAATAAAAATCTGATTATTTAACAAGTTAGACACACACTCCAGCGGTGGACTGTGTGTTAACTCAACCCACAGGTCCCGGGTTCGAGACCTGTGGAGCGCACCGGTTCGATGCATTAAAATCGTTTTTAAAAATAAATGATTTTCTGTTTAATTCAATTAATATATAAATATAATTAAAAACAGAAATATTTCGGGTTAGACACGTAGCTCAGTTGGTAGAGCTGCGTGCACGCGTACGGGAGGTCTCGGGTTCGAGCCTCACCCAGCGCACACAATTACACATACGAACCGGTCAACAGTCAAAGTCAATGGTCAATGGTCAATGGTCAACGGTCAAAAAGTCAACATTTTTTTGTTATTTTTATTTATTTATTTTAATTAAAAATCAATTAAAAATACTTAAAAATAACATTTTTAAAGTTAGAAAATAGCCTTAAACTCACAAAAATCCTACTAAAATGGATTAACAAAATCCGTTTACTTACCGAACCATTATGCCATTATTTAGGTTAGTTTCACTCGTGGTTAAAACCAACTTCGTGCGCATTCAACATCATCAACCGAACGCACCCAATGTGAGTGAATCTTACAACTCCCCTTTTTAATTACACGTTTTGGGGTGTGTCATGTGTCACCAAAAATAACTCGTTTATTTAAACTTGTGCCATACCATATTGTGATCTAAACTTGGATTGTATACATTGGTTGTAGTTATGTATTTCATATTGTCAATTTATATGCAATTCATTCATTAGGCCCATCAGTTCCTCGTGAGAGACGAGTTGAGCAACGCGTGCCTCAAAACGATCCATTATTGTTCATATGTGCATTATTTAAAATTAATTGATTGGTGAATAAGTTTACATCTATTTTTACTCATGTGTGGTTGTGCACTTTATTTTACAATCAATTAAATAAACTTGTTCAAATGTTTTCATAGGATTCACTCGCCAACTTTTTGTTGATCCAAAAACCATTTTTACACATGATACAGGTGAACAGGATGAAGCAAGGAAAACATAGGAAATGCTTTAGAAGAAAACAATGAAACGTTAAAATAAATGTCATGAGCTTTGATGATAACCCAATCATGCCTCGATCACCTTTTCTGCTACGGGTCGGGGTGTGACAGATTGGTATCAGAGCCATGACTATAGGGATATAGGATAGGTTATTAGACCCTTAGAGCCTATACTATAGTTTGCCTAAATTTTAATTGTTTAGGTGGTTACATACAAACTTGTGATGTTTATTTGTTTCATATTTGTTTATACTTACAGTCAAACATACATGCTTATATACACATTCATCATACATATTTCAATGTTCATATATTCAAATCATCTTCATACTTTTGTTATTCAAAGATTTTGTTGCAATTTTCAAATCTCATCAAAGTAAGTTCTGCGACAGGCATGTAGTAACTGGAAGGGTACAAGTACCGGTAGTCGGAACGTCCTGTCTAGGTTGGCATTTGTATAAATCCAATATAACGGACCCGTTTGCCTACCTGGGGACTAACGATGAGAGTACGAAGGACCTATTAGGCCAAAGCATGCCACACCAAACGTCGTTCGAACTAACCCTACTTTGAGGTGTCACCGTGTCTACACCTGGACACATTCCGAATATCATACGTTATATACATATTTCTCGATTTTCTCCGGGTTTTAGTGTACGTAACCAGGCTAACACATGCGAACCATATGAAAAACCCGGTATTCATGGGGGTCCACATGATTACGAAGGTGAAGTATGGCGGCATGTAGGGCCTAATGACGAGCAAAGCCCAAGACATCCTATGGATGTAGTAGATTTATTTTTCTATATTTATTTTATGAATGTTCATTCCTAAGTGCGACCCATGATCCCAAAAACATCCAACTCATACTCTTGACATGTATTCCTTGTAGATGTCTTCTAGCCTCGCCCGTAGGAAGACGAGAGCAGGAAAAGCTCGCGAGCGCATGGCTGCCCTAATCGCCCAACAAATGGCTGCCGTAATACCCAACATTGTAATCCAAGTCCAACAAGCACTTACCGCTAATCCTGACAACCAAGAAGATCAAAATGTTTTCAATCCTCCCCCAATTACCACTAAATGCACCTACAAGCATTTCAAATCATGCGACCCTCCAAAATACGAAGGGACTGAAGGTGTCACCGCTCTCCTCCATTGGTTTGAAGAAATGGAGAACACTTTTCTAAATTGCGATTGCCTCGATGATCGCAAAGTGCGATATGCTACCGGTCGTTTATATAGAATAGCACTTACTTGGTGGAATACAGAGAAGGCCAAACGAGGTGTTGAAGATGCTATGACTTTAACTTGGGATGAATTGAAGGAAATCATGACCAGACGATTTTGCCGAAGGAGCGAAATCAAGAAATTAGAAGATGAGTTTTATTCGTTGAAGCAAAAGGAAGGAGACCACACCACATACAACAAAAGATTCCTCGAGTTACATCAAATGGTTCCCAACTTGTTCACTCCCCTCTACCGTTTGATCGAGCACTACATTCGAGGTCTTCCGTCAAAGATTCAAGACTCTGTAATAAGTACCACGCCTGCAACTTTGGAAGTAGCTATGGAGTTAGCTACAGAGCTCACCGAAAACCGAATCCGGAACAAAGACTTCAAGGAGGAGAAGAAGGATAAGGCATCGACTGAAACTTCAAACTCCACCCAAACCGAATCCCCTTCTCAACCCATTTCTAAGAGAAAAAGAGACGGGCAACTTTTCGCTACTATCCAACGAAATCAACCAATTTCACACGCCATACCCATCCAAGCTATCCCAATCACTCAAGTTTACCCAAATAAGAAACCATATCTTGGACCTCACCCTCGATGTAACAGCTGTTTTTATCACCATCCATCTACCTTACCTTGTCGACTATGTGCGAATTGTGGACGCTATGGTCATTTGAGCAAGGTTTGCCGCACCCCTCAAAACCAAACCTCACCCCCTACTCAAAACATGGTCCAAACCTATCAACAACCCCAATACCCCATGTTCCCATATGTTCGAGCTTGTTTCAATTGTGGCGACCCTACCCACTTTAGAAACACGTGCCCTCGATTGGTTAACATCATAAACGCTCAAGCTCAATCAAACCCAGTTAACCAAGTAAATCAAGAAAACCCAATCACTAGGCCACCAGCAAGAGTAAGAGTTTTCAACATCAACGCCAATCCTGTCGAAGATAATGACGGCCCAAACGAAACCACCCAACTAGTCCTCTTCACCGGAAATCAAGATTCAACTCCAGTCGTTTAGTTTTATGTTTTTCTTTATCACATAGAACCAATCATAACTTAAGGATAAAGCCAATGGGAATTTGACAAGAATATGGTGGATACGCCGCTGGTACTTCCAATATATAAGTATTCTTGTCAAAGGATCGGAGGCATTATCTGGAGGTTATGAGAGGTTCCATGTATAAACTGTTTGAGTGATGATTGTTTATTATTTTCAGTACATGCAATACGATCGGCTCCGTTTGATTGAGCCTTGATCGCACAGACATTTTTCATTTTCAGTACATGCAATACGATCGGCTCCGTTTGATTGAGCCTTGATCGCACAGACATTTTCATTTTCAGTACATGCAATACGGTCTTGTGGTTGTTGTAGAGTCACATAGAACTAATCATAACTTGCGGATAAAGTCAATGAAAATTTGACGAGAATATGGTGGATACGCCGCTGGTACTTCCTATATATAAGTATTCTTGTCAAAGGATCGGAGGCATTATCAGGCGGTTATGAGAGGTTCCATGTATAAACCGTTTGAGTGATTATTGTTTATTATTTTCAGTAGATGCAATACAATCGGCTCCGTTTGATTGAGCCTTGATCACACAGACATTTTTTATTTTCAGTACATGCAATACGATCGGCTCCGTTTGATTGAGCCTTGATCGCACAGACATTTTTCATTATCAGTATCTTGTGGTTGTTGTTTATGCTTTAGAGTCACATAGGACTAATCATAATTCACTGATAAAACCAATGAAAATTTGACAAGAATATGGTGGATACGCCGCTGGTACTTCCTATATATTAAGTATTCTTGTCAAAGGATCAGAGGCATTGTCAGGCGGTTATGAGAAGTTCTATGTAGGATTTAGTAATTTCTTGGTAACTAATCATAACTTGTGGATAAAACCAACGAAAATTTGACGAGAATATGGTGGATACGCCGCTGGTACTTCCTATATATAAGTATTCTTGCCAAAGGATCAGAGGCATTATTAGGCGGCTATGAGAAGTTCCATGTAGGATTTAGTATTGTTCTTGGTTGAAATTTGTGTTACATTCATATCATCTCGCCATTTAAAGAAATTGGATTGTGTTCTATTTCTACATAAACTAACCTCTCCATCATAACAAACGAGAGAGGAGCTGTCACCATTCAAACATATATGCTATCAGAATGTGGATTCAAATATTGATTGTTGTGTTATTTATGTTCTAGAGTTACATCATAGGACCAATCATAACTTACTGATAAAACCAATGAAAATTTGACAAGAATATGGTAGATACGCCGCTGGTACTTCCTATATATAAGTATTCTTGTCAAAGGATCAGAGGCATTGTCAGACGGTTATGAGAAGTTCTATGTAGGATTTAGTAATTTCTTGGTACATTAGTTGTTGTGTTTATTTATGTTCTAGAGTCATATCATAGAACCAATCATAACTTACTGATAAAACCAATGAAAATTTGACAAGAATATGGTGGATACGCCGCTCGTACTTCCTATATATAAGTATTCTTGTCAAAGGATCAGAGGTATTGTTAGACGGTTATGAGGAGTTCCATGTAGGTTGTAGTATTTGAAGTTTTGCTTTAGGATATAACCATATCCTTCCAAACATATCAAAACTCTTACGCATGATATCATATTTAGCGAATCAACTCTGCTTATCAATATTTTACCGTAGGCAACAAAAAGCGATTCCTGTAACAGGGTACTTAACCCTTACAAGGACGTTACCGCCTCAAACAAAATTTAAACTCTTACACTTTTTCAAAGTATGTAACTGTCAAACCAAACACCATTCTTTTTAGACAAATATATCACTACTTAAATTTCGGGACGAAATTTCTAAAAAGCAGGGGATACTGTAACATCCGTAAAAAACTGGATTTACCAAACCCGCTCTGTTTATTAACCGAACATCAGTTAAAAATTTCGTTGCGTATTTAATGCCCAAAATAATTTTAAACGATACATAATTAATAAGTATATTGGGTTATAAAAGTTTTATTTGAAAAAGTATTGAAATTAATGAAATAAAAATAAATTAGTGCTGCCGGGTTTCGAACCCGGGTCAGCAGCGGATTCAGCTCAACGCCTTAACACTCAACTCTCCAACCACTGCGCCACTTATGTTTTTTGTTAAATATTGGAAACAATTAATACATAAAATGAATCTCAATTTCAAAACCGACGCGCCTATTTGCAGTCGTCGGAAATCCCGACTATCTCGCCAAGAATTGATGGTTTCTTCAGTTTTAACGTAAACTTTAACTATGACATCGGTTATAACCGACGTCTGAACCAGCGACGCAAGTCATAACCGCCGGAAAACGTAATGACTTTGAATCAAGTCTGAAATCCGACTCTATACATCTCGGTTCCTCCCTATAAATTCACCCACAATCCACTGGTAGCCTTTTCGCTCAAAACCGCACCCTTTCTCGGCGTAATTCCATTCGCCGGAAATCTTCTGCAACTCGCCGGAAAACCGAACCTTTCACTTCTGTGCCTTACTCTAAACACTGAACACTCAGAACTCGTACCGAAGCCACCCACATTCATCTCAAGCTCGTTGAAGACACTCTGCCGCAAGACACACGTCGCCGGAATCATTTGCTGTCACCGGAGTTCTGCCGGAGAAACAGAGGAGTCCAGTTCGGTATACCTTACGCTTAATCTTTCATTCTTTTTACTTATCTCACCTGTAATTAATCATAACACACTAAAGAACATGATTAAAATCGTTGAACCAGTCAGTCACAGTTTCTTGTTAAGATTAACGAAGAAGACGAAGATTCAGTAGTATATAAGTTTAATTTAAATCAAGATATAACTCGGGTTAGACACACAGTCCAGCGGTGGACTGTGTGCACATTAAACACGCTTACGTCTCGAGTTCGATACATGTCCCACGCATACTCGCCTTAATAAAAATGTTCCTTTTTATTATTGAACCGGATTCATTTCGCATAGATGTTAAGTTTAATAAAAACCGGAATAATAACCAAGATAAACACACAGTCCAGTGGTGGACTGTGTGAATGTTTAAGCACAGGTCACGAGTTCGAGTCCGGACTACCGCACCGGTCCGGACAATTATCCAACTTTTTATATAAGGCAGAAATGAAACTATTTAGTTTGTATATAAGTATAATAAAAATCTGATTATTTAACAAGTTAGACACACACTCCAGCGGTGGACTGTGTGTTAACTCAACCCACAGGTCCCGGGTTCGAGACCTGTGGAGCGCACCGGTTCGATGCATTAAAATCGTTTTTAAAATAAATGATTTTCTGTTTAATTCAATTAATATATAAATATAATTAAAAACAGAAATATTTCGGGTTAGACACGTAGCTCAGTTGGTAGAGCTGCGTGCACGCGTACGGGAGGTCTCGGGTTCGAGCCTCACCCAGCGCACACAATTACACATACGAACCGGTCAACAGTCAAAGTCAATGGTCAATGGTCAACGGTCAACGGTCAAAAAGTCAACATTTTTTTGTTATTTTTATTTATTTATTTTAATTAAAAATCAATTAAAAATACTTAAAAATAACATTTTTAAGGTTAGAAAATAGCCTTAAACTCACAAAAATCCTACTAAAATGGATTAACAAAATCCGTTTACTTACCGAACCATTATGCCATTATTTAGGTTAGTTTCACTCGTGGTTAAAACCAACTTCGTGCGCATTCAACATCATCAACCGAACGCACCCAATGTGAGTGAATCTTACAACTCCCCTTTTTAATTACACGTTTTGGGGTGTGTCATGTGTCACCAAAAATAACTCGTTTATTTAAACTTGTGCCATACCATATTGTGATCTAAACTTGGATTGTATACATTGGTTGTAGTTATGTATTTCATATTGTCAATTTATATGCAATTCATTCATTAGGCCCATCAGTTTCTCGTGAGAGACGAGTTGAGCAACGCGTGCCTCAAAACGATCCATTATTGTTCATATGTGCATTATTTAATATTAATTGATTGGTGAATAAGTTTACATCTATTTTACTCATGTGTGGTTGTGCACTTTATTTTACAATCAATTAAATAAACTTGTTCAAATGTTTTCATAGGATTCACTCGCCAACTTTTTGTTGATCCAAAAACCATTTTTACACATGGTACAGGTGAACAGGATGAAGCAAGGAAAACATAGGAAATGCCTTAGAAGAAAACAATGAAGCCTAGATTGATGTTAGGACATGATGTAATATTGATTGTAATTTCCCATTAAAGTGTATTAAGGAATATGAAACGTTAAAATAAATGTCATGAGCTTTGATGATAACCCAATCATGCCTCGATCACCTTTTCCGCTGCGGGTCGGGGTGTGACAGTTAAGCATTATTAAAACATTTGAGGTTTTGGTAAAATAGTTTGACTCACAAAACGATTTACCAAAAGAGAATGTACTCACATTGAAAACTTAGGTGTTCCTTTCTGGTGATAATTCCTGATTACTTCCTGGAATTTCTATTAAAACATACAATGCACACGCGTTAGTATAATTGACCCAAGTCACTTTAGCCATACAACACGAGACAGGACCCCAACGAATCTTAGTCAGGCAGAGCCTTGACATGCGTCGGTGGGTCCTAAATCAATCAGGTAGGATGCCCATACAACACGAGACAAAACCCCAAGGAACTTAGTCAGGCAGAGCCTTGACATGCGTTGGTGGCTCCTAAATCGGGTAGGGTAATGAATTAGTGATCGGGGATTAAAATACTTACAGCGGGCAGCGTTTCGCAAGTTTAGGGGTTTAAGGGGGTGTTGTTCAGAGAAACGGAGATAGAGAGAGTTCTAATTCAGAGAATTTCGATCGAACAGGTGCAGGAGATTCTGTCCCACGCTTCCATTTATAGGCCAGTTTGGGTTCTCCCGCGGGTCGCGCCAGGATCCGGGGAATCCCTCGCGTGGCGCGGGGGAAGCCTATATGGTGTAGACAGGTTACGTTGCATGCATAGCCTAGCCAGACGTCGCGAAACGGAGACACGTCACCTGGTACTCTCCCACGCGTCGCGGGAGATGCCAGGGATTCTGGTGCATGGAGCCTGGGACGCCCTGGTGAAATTTCTTCGTTTTTAGCTCGGTTCTCGATTTGCGTGTCCGGTTCTTCGTTTTTGGATCGGTGTGGAGTGTTTTGGAGAGTTGTTACATCCTCCCCACCTTGGTTTAAATCTCGTCCTCGAGATTCATTGTAATTGGTGTTGGTGCTTCATTTGCATTTCTGACTCCAGCTCCCATGTGTATTCTGGTCCTCTCTTGGAATCCCATTTTATTTTGACCAGAACTACTCTCTTGCATTTGAGATTCTTGATCTTTCTATCTTTATTCTGAATGGGATTCTCTACAAACTTAAGCTTCTCATTTACCTCTACATCTTGAAGAGGTATCACCAATGATTCATCTGCTAAACATTTCTTGAGATTACATACATGGAATACATCATGTATTCCTGCCATTTCCTCTGGCAATTGTAGCTTATAAGCTACTGGCCCTATTCTTTTGATAATCTTGAAAGGTCCAACATACCTTGGGCTTAGTTTTCCTTTCTTACCGAATCTTACAACTCCTTTCCATGGTGAGACTTTTAATAGCACTTTATCTCCAACTTGAAATTCCAAGGGTTTATGTCTGTTATCTGCATAACCCTTTGGACGATCTCGTGCTGCTTTCAATCTTTCCTAGACTTGAATGATTTTTTCAGTTGTTTCTTGCACAATTTCAGGACCTGATAGTTGGTTTTCTCCAATTTCCGCCCAACATACTGGTGTTCGACATTTTCGTCCATATAGTGCTTCAAATGGTGCAGCATTGATGCTGGTATGATAACTGTTGTTGTAGGAAAACTCTATCAAAGTTAAATGTTCATCCCAAGTTCCTCCAAAATCAATTATGCAGGCTCTAAGCATATCTTCCATTGTTTGGATTGTCCTTTCACTCTTACTGTCTGTTTGGGGATGATATGTTGTACTTAGATTTAGTCTAGTTCCCATTGCTTTTGGGAAACTTGTCCAAAAATGCGAAGTAAAACGGTTGTCTCTTTCTGACACAACACATAAAGGAATTCCATGTAATAAAACTATTTCATTTACATATAACTTGGCTAATTGTTTCATACTGAAAGTTTCCTTCATTGGTAAGAAATGAGCAGATTTGGTTAATCTGTCTACAATCACCCAGATTGTATCATTACCTTTTTGTGTCCTGGGTAGTTTGGTAACAAAGTCCATTGTTATCAATTCCCATTTCCAAATTGGCATTTCCAATTGTTGCAATAATCCTGAAGGTTTCTGATGTTCAGCTTTAACATGTGAATAGGACAGACATTTGGCAACGTAATTTGCTACATCCTTTTTCATTCCTATCCACTAGAAATTCTTTCTTAAATCTTTATACATCTTATCACTTCCAGGATGAATTGTATACTTAGTCTTATGGGCTTCCTCCAATATTTAATTTCTTAGGTTTCCTAGGATAGGAATCCAAATCCTCTTCTTATGGAGTCTCCAAATTCCATCTGTTCCTTTTTCTAATTCCTTAATCATTCCTTTTAATCCTTCAGCATCGTCCTTGATTGCGGTTTCCTGTATCTGTTTAATTTGCTCATTTAAATCTATCTGCAGGTTTAGTCTAAGAGAGCGTACTCTTTTCGGCTTCTCATGATACTTTCGACTTAAAGCATTAGCTACTACGTTGGCTTTTCATGCATGGTACTCGATATCACAATCATAATCGCTAAGGATTTCCATCCATCGTCTCTGTCTCATGTTTAATTCCTTTTGTCCAAATACATATCTTAAACTCTTATGATCTGTGTGAACACAACGAACTTACTACCGTAAAGATAGTGTCTCCAAATCTTAAGGGCAAAAATTATTGCTCCTAACTCTAGATCATGGGTTGTATAATGTTCTTCATGCTTCTTAATTTGTCTAGAGGCATAAGCAATTATTTTTTAACATTGCATCAGCACACATCCATATCCTAACTTAGACGCATCATAATAAACTACAAAGTCTTCAGTTCCTTCTGGCAAAGCGAGTATTGGTGCGTTGGTTAACTTTTGCTTCAAAATCCTGAATGCTTCTTCCTGCTTTGGCCCCCATTCAAACTTAACTGATTTGCAAGTGAGCTTGGTTAACGGGATGGCTATTGTAGAAAAATCTTGAATAAAACGTCTATAATATTCTGCCAACCCAAGAAAACTTTTTATTTCCGTTGGTGATTCTGGGACCTTCCATTTGGTAATTGCTTAGATCTTTGTGGGATCTACATGAATTCCTTCGTGGTTTACCAGATGTCTAAGGAATTGTACTTCTTGTAACCAGAATTCACATTTTGAGAATTTTTCATAAAGTTTTTCCTTTCTCAGTAATGACAGGAGTATATGCCAATGCTCTGCGTGATCTTCCTTACTCTTAGAGTAAATTAAAATATATCTATAAAGACAATTATGAATTTATCCAGGTATGGTTTACATATCCTGTTCATCATGTCCATAAATGCAGCTGGGGCATTGGTTAAACCAAATGGCATGACTGTAAATTCATAATGACCGTACCTGGTTCTGAAAGCAGTTTTAGGAATGTCCTCTTCCTGCACTTTCAACTGATGATATCCTGAGCGTAAATCGATCTTAGAAAAGAATCGGGCTCCTTGGAGTTGATCGAACAAATCATAAATTCTTAGTAACTGGTACCGATTTTTTATTGTCACTTTATTCAATTCTCAGTAATCAATGCACATACGCATTAATCCGTCTTTCTTCTTGACAAATAACACTAGTGCTCCCCATGGTGATGAGCTAGGTTTTATGAAACCTTTCTCTAGTAATTCGTCTAGTTATTTCTTCAATTCATTCATCTCTGTCGGTGCTAGGCGATAGGGTGCTTTGGCAATCAGTTCCGTTCCTGTTATTAGGTGAATTCTGAATTCAACCTCTCAATCGTAATCCAGGCAACTCTTCTGGGAAAACATCAGAGAATTCAGATATTACGGGAATATCTTTTAATTCTTTTCCTTTAGTGTTAATGATTATGGAAATCATATACACCATTCTTCCTTTCCGTGTATAACTTGCAGCTTTCATCACAGAGATGAACTTTGTTGGCTTTGTCGACCTATCTCCTTTAATTGTGATCCTTTCGCCAGATGGCGCATTTACTTCTACAGACTTTTGATCACATAATATTCGGGCCTGATTGGTTACCAACCAATCCATTCCTAACACGACATCGAATCTGGCTATATCCATAGGAAAAGGTTAGCAGTAAAGTTATGACTTAAAATTTCTATCTTTGCTCCTTGCAGGATTTCGCTTATTTTGATAGAGGTTCCATTTGTCGTTTCCACCAGACAGTCTTGGTGTAGTTTAGTTAATGCTTGATTAAGAAAGTTGCAGAAAGAAATATTTAGGAAAACTTTGGTTTGCACCAGAGTCAAATAATACTTTTGCATAAACGTCATTAACTAAAAACGTACTGGTAATTACATCGGGGATGATCTTGGCTTCCTCAGCGGTCAGCACGAATGCTCTGGCATTTCTCTTGGGTCTCTCCGTCGTCTTTGTTTTGTTGTTTGCCACTAGGGCTAGTTTCGGATAGTTCGGTTTAATATGACCATCTTTTCCACAGTTATAGCATGTTCTACTAAGGTTAGCTTTCAATCTGCAGTCTTCTTCCTTATGCCCTGATATTTTGCAAAACTTGCAGTATATAGAGCATTTTTCTGAATGTTTCCTTTTGCAGTACTTACATGGGGGTGAAGAAGAACTTGCCCCTTTTCCGCGATAGGAATTACCATAACGTAGTCCTGGGTGATCTTTTGAGCTAAGTTCCTTTTCTGGTGTTCTTCTTGTGTACGTACCAATTCATCTGTCAAGGTGTTTGCTAGTTCTACTGCTTCATCTATGGTTTGTGGTCTGGCTGCCTTGACTACATGTCTGATCTCACTGATTAATCCCCAGATGTAACGTGAGATTAATACTGGTTCTGGTGAAGCCAGGGTTGGTACTATCCTTGCATATTCAAAGAATGTGGTAGTATATTCTCTGTAATCTACCCCGATCATTCTATGATTTAGCAATTTATTAGCAATCTGTTCCTTTTCATTAGAAGGACATAATTTCCTTTCAATTATTTCCTTAAAGTTGTTCCATTCCATACTATAAGCCCTGTCACTTCCCTTGGACTGAAGAATGGTATTCCACCACTCTAAAGCTGCATCTTTAAAAAGATTAGAAGCATACATGACTTTATCTTCATTTGCATATTTACTTATCTTTAAGACTGCTTCTGTCTTTTCTATCCAGCGCAAAGCTGAAATAGCTCCCTCATTGCCTGAGAATTCTATTGGTTTACATGATAAGAATTCTTTATAAGAACAACCATATGAGATGGTTCTTCTTCTTTTTGGAATTGGAGCATGGATTAATAATTCGTGATTTCCATTCACCCTACGATTTGATTCAGGGGGTACACGTTTATTCCCGTTTCTGGAATCATCATTTTCTGCCTTTTTAATAGTATCGATAATATAGGGTATAACATCTATGATTCCTTGGGCCACTATGTATTCGATAGCACTTTTATTCATTTGATTCTCGTTATTATTGTTATTCTGGATTTCCTATTTACTTCGTCTGACATCTGAATTGTAAACATTTACCAGGTATTAATATCACAGAATAAATTAAATAATAATCACTCAAACACATTGAACCAAAATCGTTGAGCATTGCGAGTTTAACTCTTTCCATATATATGTGTCTATTACAAACATAGCTGGGATTCAGATATTAGTAACTACGCATTGATTATATATATATATAGGTGATATATATTACTTTATATCTATTTCAGCTGATATATATAAGTTTTTTTAAGTAACAACACACATACACACATATGTATATATATTAGGTGACTGCTTTCTTAAAACTGCATCTCCCGCTCGTAATATTTCAAGACGAGCTTCTCCCCGATTTGGCGGATACGGTTTCCTTCTTCCACCAACTATTCACCATACTGGCGGAGTTCCTCCACATGATCCCTGGGTAGTATTGGGGTTGGCACTGGTTCAGGGTAAGGTGGAACTGGTTCTTTGTAGGGAAATGGGTTTTCTAATTGGTTCTGAATAGCCCAGTTGTTAGCCCACCACTGATCTAAAGGTTTGGTGCTGGAATCCTAGGTATCTCATTGGGATCAAAGGCTGGGATTGGAAATTGGCTTCCCTGATTCTGTTCTAGGTTCATGGGTTGGTTAGAAAATAAAGGAAGTAATGGTGGTTCAGGATTTACTACTTGGTTGAAATTAGGTTCTCCTCCTATATTTCCAAACATATGAAAATTAGCAAATTGTCTATCCAACTCTTCTTCCCATAAGGGTCTAACTTCTGGTTTTAGGTATTTCTCTCAGTTCTAACTGTTATGGCTTGCTGTTGTGCTTGTCTCATTCATTTCCTCCTCTCTCCTTTCGCTCTACTAAACCAACTTCTCTTTTTAGGGGAAAAGGCTCCTCGGATTTGGCTTTGAAAACAAAGATATCTTCGGAATCGGCGTGTAGTCGGTGATTGGCTGGGATGTTCCTTCATCCATGAGAGAATGAGGTAGATGACGATAAGCGTCAGAAGTACCCTGATCACTCATACTAAAAACTAAAGAAGTTATTAAAATAACACAGAGTAATAATATATATTTACACATAGTAACATAGAAGTCACAGGTATTTCCTAACACAATTGGTTAGAATTTAGGTATTTTAAAAGAACACCTAAATGGCTTAAACCGGTGGCTCTGATACCACTTTCTGTCGCAACCCCCGACCCCTACCCCGGGAGCGGGAGCCACGAGAACGGCAGACATGTGGTACCGGTGTTTATCAATTTGGCAGCGGAATTAAAACATCAGGATCGTAGTTAGGAAATATTATCAGAGTTTCAAAAACACCATACTTTTATAAATAACAAATGGGATAAAGCCCATGCTTCATTCATAACATCTTTTTAGGGATAAACCCTAATTGCTGAAAATATAAAACTTTTATTTAGGTAACTTTTATAGCCACTTTTCTAAGGCTTCAGTGCTCTCCAGCTGGCTTCTATTAGCTTCACATTAAGTTACCTGAAACGCGTTTTAAAACATTTTATCAGCAAGAAATAATGGCAAGTGCATCCCAGTTTAATCAAAACAAGTTTTTATAACTTTACAGTATTGAGAGCATCAGTGATTACAATGTTTATATCTACACAATTACTCATTCAGTACTGTCAACACCTGACTTGTGGTCATGTTACTCATTGGCTAAGTCGTCGTCCAATAGTAACGGATTCAAAGTAATGAATACAAAACCCCAACATAAAAGCAGTAATTGTAAAATACATATACTTAATCATTGTTAAGCATTATTAAAACATTTGAGGTTTTGGTAAAACAGTTTGACTCATAAAAAGATTTACAAAAAGTGAATGTACTCACATTGAAAACTTAGGTGTTCCGACAGCCTTTCTGGTGATAATTCCTGATTACTTCCTGGAATTTCTATTAAAACATACAATGCACACGTGTTAGTAAATTAACCTAAGTCACTTTAGCCATACAACACGAGACAGAACCCCAACGAATCTTAGTCAGGCAGAGCCTTGACATGCGTCGGTGGGTCCTAAATCAATCAGGTAGGATGCCCATACAACACGAGACAGATCCCCAACGAACTTAGTCAGGCATAGCCTTGACATGCGTTGGTGGGTCCTAAATCGGGTAGGGTAATGAATTTGTGATCAGGGGTTAAAATACTTACGGCAGGCGGCGTTTCGCATGTTTAGGGGTTTAAGGGGGTGTTGTTCAGAGAAACGGAGATAGAGAGAATTCTGATCGGAGAATTTCGATCAAACAGGTGCAGGAGATTCTGTCCCACGCTGCTCCAAATATAAGCCAGTTTAAGTTCTCCCGCGCGTCGCTCCAGGATCCGGGAATCCCTCGCGTGGCACGGGGGAATCCTATATGGTGTAGACAGGTTACGTTGCATGCATAGCCTAGTCAGACGTCGTGAAACAGAGACACGTCACCTGGTACTCTCCCGCACGTCACGGGAGATGCCAGGGATTCTGGCGCATGTCGCCTGGGACGCCCTTGTGAAATTTCTTTGTTTTTCGCATCAGGTCTCGATTTGCGTGTCCAATTCTTCATTTTTGGCTCGGTATGGGGTGTTTTGGAGAGTTGTTACACTGATCCTCCTCGGAATATAACCTTCCAATCTTTTGTCTTCTTCATTTTAGAATTGCTCGTGTCTTTCTCCATTTAGGCTTTGTCAGTGCCACATACTTTTCATCATTAATGGCTCCAAAGAACTTTTTAGACACCGGCTCAGAATCTTGTTTTAAATATTGGTTCAGCCTGATCAATGTTTGACTATCCATATGAGCTAACTTCAATTCATCATCTTTGTCTTCACTAAATTCGGAAATTGATCGACTAGCATCATTTGAATAAATCTCGGGTATTGCAAGAATTTTTCCTTCGAGATGTTCCCCACCATCTGATCAAATATCACTTTTGTGAAGTTGTATGGAATATTAAGAGTTAATGCCATGATCATGCACATTTGATAATCAAGAATAACATCGAAGCCTCATTTTCTATGGCTTAAAGCATGAATCACTAAATGTGCAAGGAATTTATACGGCCTTCCAAGATATGCCTTCATTAACGTGACCTTTATATCCCATCCTAAAAAAATACCCCTTCACCATCCGTTCGGGATATCCAGTAGGATCGCCATCTTTATCTTTAAAATCAAGTACCCTTCGAATCAGCTCTTCCATGATTTTGACTTCGACGTCTTCATTTCCAATTCTTATGACAGATTCAATCGCACGTGGATTCTCTACAAACTTTGCAGAATTCTAAAATCTCTATATGCAACCTGTAAGTTTTATGTTGGTCCGTTAGAGCCTTCTTTATTGATATCTGGTCCATAAATTTTAAAATTTCCTTGAACGGTGCCATCTCTGGTATCGAATCATCAAGTACACAGTAAATATTATGAATTGGCTAGAACACCGTCTTCTTTTCCTGCACAAACAACAATAATAAACTAAACACTTAGAAAAATTTTTGACAAAAATATCCAAACATTTTAGTGCAAAGTGATATAAATGCGAGGTGGACATTTAAGAATGAAGTGCACTTGATGCGATGTGGCCTTGGGACGAAGTGGCCTTGGTAACAATTTTTCATGTGATATGGCATTATGGTGCGAAGTGGTCAAAATAAAACCTTTAACATATCTCACTTCGTGTGAAGTGGCAATATCACTTCGTACGAAGTGAATTCCACATTGTACCAACACTGATTTTATCAAAACTTTGTTTTTTTATGAAATTAATGGTTCTAAACAAATCTAACATTGCCGATTTACTCAAATGGAAGTTCAATCTAGGATTTGGCCAGTTAGAATTCCCTAGATCTACGTTTTTAGGTCTGATTTACCGAAAACACTCAAATAACGGTTCAAGTTCGATCTATTACCTTCACCATTGTAAGAAGTGTGTTAATTAACCTCCCCAATGTTAATTTTGGCAGTATCACGGTTCAAATCGTTCCAAATATTCAGTTCACACAAGCAGTCTCTTAGATCGCACAGAGATAACGTATCAGTGAAATGATTCAACTCGTGCGATCTAGATCTATTTATAGCCCTGGTTGACTTCATACGAAATGGTTCTCATTTGTGCGACGTGGACCAAATCGTGCGATATGGGCCCATTTTGTGCGAACTGACCATCAACTTTTCAAATTTTCACATTTTTCGAACATTTTATCAGATTTAATGACTGACTCAGTTGACCAAGTCCAAGTTAATGACCCTGGTTAACCGATTTGTCTACCAAGTTTAAGTTAATGACCATGGTTAAACACTTTGCAAACAAACTGATGTTTTTTGGACAATTTTAAGTTTCACATTAACGAACTTTCCATCATTTCATAACATTTTCTTATTCCAGATTAGCTCCCAACCCGTACTTCTTCAGACTTTCATCAACAATCAACATCTTTGGATTTTGACAATCAGCATTCCATCATTGGTAGTCGAAACTAAGAGAGAAATATTTTTTTTTGTATTTTCCAAAGTTTATGCTAAAACACTCTGAAAATCTTTTTGGGTTTTTTTGAAATGAAATGTAAGCCATGTACAAACATATTTTTTTGAGTTTGTGTTAGAGGTTCATATCAGTTTTTGAGACATATCACTAGTACTGTTGATCTAATAAAACTTCAAGTTCTAAACAGATTCACCTAGATTGTCAGTATGCTGATCCATTTAAACCTCAACACATTTCTCAATTGCTTCAAGATACATTAGGTAATTTTAGGAACTTTACTTAACCGTGTTTCCCACATCAGAATATACTCTCCTATCAAGATTCCCTAGATTTCATCTTACAGGTGAATATATCTAATTGATATCCATATCTGGGTTGTGCGAGACCTTGAGAGCTCATGTTAGTACCACTGTACAGACAAAGAGATGAAGGCTTGTCTTAAAAGTGATGTTCCAATTTTGGAATCTTTTGTACGGCAATTGTAGTATCTTTCGACATTTTCAATTTGATGCAGTTTTAGGGTTTTTAAGCAAAAGTATTCTGCAAGTTCTAGGCCATTGCCGACGCAAAATTAGAATAAAACTTGTATAATACCCCAGATATCAATTATCTATAAAGACCTAGTATCTCAAAATCTTACAATCTCTCAAATGAGATTTCGGTGTACTAAGACCACATATCCGAGAGATGTTAAGCCACTGATTAAGAACTTTTTCTTTATGTTTATATCTCGAAAACAATTTACTGAATGTGTGAAGCCTACTGACACGTCATCCGTGAGACCCGTTTATAAACTTTTTGACACTTCATTTCTTTAGCATACAGTGATAGTCCACTGGTGTACTATCATTTCCACTTTACAGATGAGAACTCTTTTTGTCTTTTTCATGTTTTTGTACATTTTCAAAATTTTATATTTTTTTAGTATTTTTCATAACTATTTCTCTCCCTAAAATCAAAACATATTTTTGGATGATTTTTTTAAGAAAAACTTTTAAAACTAAAAACTCATTTTCATCCCTTGATGTCAGATTTTTTAAACCATTTAGTTTCAAAAAGACGCTTAAATTTAGCTCTGTCAAACGCTTTAGTGTAAAAATCTGCCTTTTGGTCATTAGTGTGGATCTTTTCTATTCGAACCAACTTTTTCTCGTAGCAGTCACGGATAAAGTGGTATCAGATTTCAATATATTTAGTCTTTGAGTGTTGAACCGGATTTTTTGTAATATCAATGGCTGCCTTGTTATCTACGTATATAGGCGTATCAAGAAATTGCAGTCCGTAGTCTCTCATCTGTTGTTGTATCCACAAGATTTGGGAACAACAACTGGATGCTGAAACATATTCAGCTTTACAAGTAGAGAGAGCGACCGCGGTCTATTCTTGCATCGCCATGTTACTAATCGTGTTCTGAAGAACTAGCAACCAGCCGTTGTAGATTTGGTGTTTAATTTGCAGCAACCGAAATCAGAATCAGAATATCCTACAAGATTGAATTCGTCGGTATGTGGATACCACAAGCCGGTGCTTGGGCAACTTTTCAAATATCTCATTATTCTCTTGACGATCAACAGATGCGATGCTTTGGGATTTGACTGATATCGGGCGCAAAGGCATGTCGGATATATCCAGCCTTGAAGCTGTTAGGTACATCAATGATCCGATCATAGAGCAATATAATGTTTCGTCAATGTTCACTCCATGTTCATCTGGACAAATGCCGTGATTGATGGGCGATGTTGTAGATGCTGGTGATGTTCCCGACATGTTGAATTTCTCCAATACATCATGCAAATACTTTGTCTGATGGATGAAGATACCATCAGGCAACTGATCGACATGAAGTCCCAAGAAGAACTTCATCCCCCCCCATAGAACTCATCTCAATTTTTTTCTTCATGACTTCCTAGAAGTCTTTACCCAGCAATTCGTTGGTCGAACCAAAGATGATGTCATCCACACAAATTTGTATGATAATCAGATGTCCATCTTTTTCCCGGGTAAAGAGAGTGTTATCTACCGTTCCTCTGGTGAAACTGTTTCCCAGAAGGTGTTGAGAAAGAGTCTCGTACCAGGCTCTCGGGGCCTGGTGTAAACTGTAGAGCGCTTTATCCACTAGATAAACCTTGTCTTTGTGTATCGGATCGGAAAACCCCGTTGGTTGGCCGACGTACAAATCCTCTTTAACTTTCCCGTAATGGAAAGCAGATTTCACATCCAACCGGTACACCTTAAACCCTTTCCATGACGCAAAGGCTAGGAATATGTTGATAACCTCTAATCGTGCGACGAGAGCATAAACTTCGGTATAGTCTATCCCCTCTTGCTGATGAAAACCTTGGACTACGAGTCGAGCTTTGTTTCTGACTATAACCCCTATGTTGTCTCTCTAACACTTGAAGACCCATTTAGTAGTTATCTTCTTGTGGTTGTCAGGGAGATCAACAAGTTTCCATACGCCTAACTTTTCAAATTGTAGCACTTCTTCCTGATTTCTCGTTTTTACTCCAGCTCTCCGATTATATTATCTGACGGATGGTACGACATCGTCCTCAGCATCACTTCATTATAGACACTCACTTCAAATTCCAAATTTGTGATGTTTAGATCAACAACACGATTACTGGTGGAAGCTTCATTCTGATTGCTCGGACCCGCAGACTGAGTATTTAGCAAACTCTCGATCTGATTTTCTCCATCATCAGATGTGGATCCATTGTCATCGTATGTCGGTTGGTCGTCAGAATCATAATCTTTGCTTTGATCAAACGATGGTGCGGGTTCATTCACCTCTTGATTTTCAACTGGTGCATTCATATCAACAGTCTGTGCATCTGGTTGGACATTACTAGTACTTGCCTCAGCATTATTATTCCCAATAGGTGTTTGTGTTATAACAATCGGTCTAGGAACTTGCTCTTGAGCTGACGCTTGTTGTTGTTGATATAAAATCAAGAGTTCCTCTTCTATTGGTTCGATTGGCAGATCGAAGGAATCCAAGAGACTGTCGTAGTTGAATAGCCAAGCATCTCCTGGTTTTTGCATTGGAGACGTATATATTTGGCAATCAACATTTTGAGCTTCAATAACCCGGTATATGGTCAGAATATAAACTCTGCTGAGTGGACTTGCATATCCCACGGAGAAACCTTCCAATGCTTTTGCGCCAAATTTGCCATCTGCCTCGATAACCGTGCAGTGACCCAAATGGTTCTAACTACTTCAGGTTTGGCTTTTGTTGGTTAAGGGGCTCGAAACTTATCATCTTGTGCGGCTTAACTCTCAACATTCTATTCAATGTATAGCATGGAGAAGCCACGACCTCGCTCCAAAAGCTTACTAGAAGTTTAGAATCTGCGAGCATGGTTCTAGCTGTCACCATCAGGGTTCGATTTTGCGTTCAGCTACACCGTTTTGTTGTGGTGAATAAGGAGCGCTAAACTCATGCAAAATTCCCTTTGCGTTGCAAAACTCTGCCATCCGATTGTTCTTGAACTCTGTATCGTTGTCACTTCAAATTCGACGAATCGGTAAGTGATACAGGTTCTCCAACTTTCAGAATAAGATTATGAAGCTCTGAAACATTTCATCTTTGCTTTCTAGTAAAATCACCCATGAAAATCTAGAGTAATCGTCAATAACAACACGACAATATAGATCTCTTGATATGCTTAGAACATTGATAGGTCCTTATGTAGTCTCTATAACGGGAGTTTAATGGAGTTCAAGAGCTTCCTCGGATGCGACTTTTTATGTTGTTTACCCTTCTTGAAACTGATACAGTCGTCATTCAAGTGAAACCTCTTAATATTTACTCCCTCAACTAGATCGTTATGTACTAAGAAGTTCATCTTTCGAAGGTGAATATACCTTATCTTTCTGTGCCACATGGTAGATTCTTTTTCTGTAGCCTTTGACAAAAAACATTGCGCAGATTTTGTCGTAGTATTGGCAACGCTCATGTCTAAAACATACAAGTCGTTTTCACGGGGAGCGCACATGAGAATCCACTCCTCCGGAATTTGGAATCCAGGCTTCAGAATTAAGCATTCACGGGTAGTAAAATGCGTTGTGAATTTTTTATAACATATCTGCGAAATACTCAGCAAGTTGTTCTCTAATTCGGCAATGTAGTTGACTTTAGCGAATGACACCACGCCGTTGATTAGAATACCCTCGCTAATTATCCTTCCACCTTGGTTACATGCGAACCCAACGTAGCCGCCACGTATAGCTTTAACATCGTACAATAGGGCTAACATTCCAGTCATGTGCCGGGATGCTCCACTGTCCATTATCCACTTTGAAATGATTGACCTCGGGAGCATTAAGAAATCATTTGAATAGCCTTGACGGTCTTGGGTGGGTTCGGGTTTACAACCTTTGACTCACACACACTTTCAGCTTTGATTTTAACATCCTGTCTAACCTTTTACTCAGTTTGAACTTTCAATTTTGTTGGAACAGGTGTTGTTTTCACTTCTACAGAAAATGGTTCAGATTTGACCACCCAAGATTGTGTTTTCAAAAATGCCTTTTTGGGGTACAATTTTGAATCCTTTTGTTCGTTTTTAGTTGACGATTCACCAACTTCAAAGTCTAGAACTTTTAAAATTGTTGGTTTCACATCTTTGTTGGATTCGTGTTTCTTTTTAAGATCTGTGTTGGCACAAACTCAGGGCTTTTTGTTTCACATCTTCTATAGACTTCTTCACGATATAAGCAGGTTTTGGGTTGTTTTGCGGACATCGTCATGCAATGTGCCCGATTTTGTGTCATTTGTAGCATGTCCTGCTTTCATTTTCAACGGAGGAACCCAAAGCCTGTTCATTGCGTTCCTTTTCTGCATGAAATTCATCATTTGATTGTTCTTTAGCCAGACTTTCTTTTTCACTCACAGTGCTTATTCCGAAAACAAATTCAATTTTCTTTTTATAATTTGGTTTTCGAAACCTGTTGTTACTAGGGTGGCAATCGTGTCGGGTTGATGGGTTGCGGGTTGGTGGGTTGAAATGTTCAACCCGAACCCGACCCATATAATTATTCGGGTCAAAGATTTCAACCCTAACCCGACCCATATAAATTCGGTTCAACCCGAACCCGACCCGTTTAACACATATTTTTAAATGAGTCATACAAGTTGACGATTGATAAGCGAGTTGTTGGGTTTTAAGCGGGTTATCGATAACATGTTTAATGATGAGTATGATGTGACAAATAAATAACATAATTTGTCCAAATTAAAATTATTATAACTAACCATGTAAAATAGAAACGGAAAAGACAAAAACAAAAATATAAAAGAATTTTTTTCTAAATAGTTAAACGGATTAATGGTCGAACCGTTTTTATACGAGTCAACCCAAACCCGACCCATTTTTAATGCGGGTCAATCCGAACCCGACCCATTTTTTAAATGGGTTGAGTTAGTCTGCCCAAACCTATTTTTTTCGTGTCGGGTTATGGTCGGGTTGGCGGGTGTTGTCAAGAATTGCCGCCCCTAGTTATTACTTTTCTTCTTTTCATATCCCAAACCTTTCCTTTTATTCTCAGAAATCCCTTCCCTTTTGATAGTAATTATTATAAACTCTATTCGGTTTGCAATAATATTTGCATGTTGTTTTTCAAGATCAGACAGACTGACTTCAACCAATTGAACAATTTATCGACTCTATCAAGATTTACGTTTTGAATAGGAAATTCTTCATCAGAATACAGTTTCTCTGATCCATTCATATTGTAAACAGCTACATTAGGATCATCACTCAAACCATATTCTGATGTTGAAAGATAATTCTTATGAAAACTTTCTTCATTTTCAGAATGTGAACTTGATTCTGATTTTTCCAAAATTTGACTCAGCACTTTCAAAATCAGTGTTATCAGATTCATTACCTAACACATTTTCAACAATATTTTTCACAACATCTGAATGGCATTCATAGGTCACATCAATGTTTTCTGCCAGCTCATCTTCTTTTTGTTCAGTTTTTAGTTTTAAATTGAGCGTCTTATTCACCCCATCTGGATACTTTTTAGCATAATTGTTCCACATTCGGGGTGGACATTGATTGTAACCCAGACATTTGTTTTTTTTTTTAGATTCATTTTTTTCCTATTTGGGTTTCTCAAGTTGTTGTGGAAGAATATGATCAATCACATAAGAGGACGTTGAGTAACTAATCAACAATCTGTTGACTCGTTCAGACTCAATTTTTATGGCTTCAAGTTTAGTTTTTAGCTTAGTAATGGTGTCTATATGAATATTAATCGCCCTTTGTTTATCCATTACTATAGCTTTTAGCATTGATTTTATTGCCATGTCCTCTTTACTGGCTTCTTGAAACGGTTTAATTGATCTACTTAGTTTATCGTAAGCAACTTTTGTGTCTCGTAAGTCACTTGTCAAGTTATCAGTATGTTTCTTTAGTTCTTTGAATTTTAAATCCTTTTTCTGAGCATTCCTTGCACGGTTCCAGGCATTTCGTGCATGGTTTCTCAATTTCTTTGATCACAACCTTTATTTTTTCTTTGATCGACTTATGAACCGACTCTTTCACTTCTTCTCGACTTTGTTCAGGAACTACCTCTTGTAGCTGTCATGGCTTTATCCGGTATTTCCTTCAGATTTTCACCGTTCATCTCCTTTGTGACATTGATAATTTCTTCAACTAGTTTCTTGGATTCTTCTGTCTTTGGCGCGCACTGGTATTGGCTTGAACCTTCGAAGAAACCTGCAAAAGAATTATAAACGCCAGGAGGAATCACAGATTTAAATGCTTGGTGAAATATGTCTTCCTCGGCACAATGTTCATAATAGATTGCTTCTGCACACTTTTCAGCACTATTATCAGGCGTTTCGTCAAACACAACCTCACAATCTTCATTCGAACTTTCCTCGACCACCTCATCAAACACTGGTTCATCTATTATCTCACAAGTAGTGCCAAACTCTCTTTCTTAGGAATATACTTATTCCAGTTAAATCCCTCGTCTTCCTGAGTCACCGCGAGATCCTTTGACTTGGCTGAACCATCCTCAATAGCTATAAGCTTTGATGAGCTTTGAGGATGAGAAGTCTTATGATAGATCGCTTTCTTGTAGTAATCATCAACAAACGGATTATGATTACCCTGGACTTCTCGATTCGGGCACTCTCGCTTAAAGTGACCATTCTCCCGACATTTAAAACATGTAACCTTTGCCTTGTCGAATCCCAGTTTACCATCTGGTCCTCCCAAACTTTTACGCCCTGTTATTTCCATGAATCACTGAGCTCTCCTAACAATAATGGCCATACACCATTTAATGTCTATTAATTCCAGTTCTTCAGAGTCGATTTGATCGTAATCCTCTTTAGTCATGTTGGGATTACCAATCTTACCGGCTACTAGGCTCTCATATGATTCAAGCACTGATGCGAGTAGAGCCATACGTTGCTTAGCTGTATTCTCAATGAAGTCTTATGCATTTCCTAAATTCACAGCTATGTTGCACTGAAGAATCCTCTGGTTAGGATTTGACTAGTTGTTCTAGCTACTATTGTAGTTGTTATAGCTTTGGGATGATTGATGAGTACTTGGAGTATTTGGATCATAGCTCGGAAATGAGGTAAATCCGATACCACTGATTGAACGATTTGTTGAGTTGTTTGATGAGTTGTCAGCACACTGAAGGCTGCCTGGATCTTTGGGCTCTGGACGTTGGCATTTTCGCTTCCTTTAAAGTACAGATTAACATCTTTTGTGCATGTGCGCTTCTAGATCTTGCCATCTTTTGTAATTCCAGTTCATGACCTTCGAGTTTTTCAATAAACTTTGACAAACTCATCGTGCTGTTATAGTCTGGACCATTCTTTAAAACCATGAGATATGTTGACCATTCACCCTCTGGCAATGCATCAGCCAGTTTATCTACCAAATCTTCGTTATCTTTGTTAACCCCAACCTCTTCATTTTGACCATGTGAGAGTACCTCTTGATGAGCTGTTTCATCGTCTCACCCTTCAACGGATGAAATATATCAAATTCTTTCTTCAATAATGCTTGTTTGCTTTTAATAATTTCTTTGCATCCTTGAAATTTAACCATGAGTGCATTCCATATTGATTGAGTGTAATCTTCATGTTGTAACAGTGTAAAGATATCTTCTTTAATGACCTGTTGTAAGATATTCATCACCTTCTTTTCACGAGAAAATAAGGTATTTTCTTCATTAGTATATTGCATTATTCCTTTCTCTAAACAATTCTCTCCCGTCAGAATCTTATACCCTTCCTCTATCGCGTACCAATAGTCGAGATAGTTTGCTTGTACCCAATTTGTGAAGCTTTCATGTCAGCCCTTATAATCTTCAAGATACATCAATTTGGGTGGTTTAGTCATCGTTCCCATCTCGTTGTCTAAGTTTAAGGACTAAGCGACTACGGTCGGTACTGCCGATGTAGCAAACGCATTGAAGAATTTGTTCTCCATCTTCTCAAGAATTTTATCAAAAACTTAATTTGGTGCGGAGTGACGCTTCGTGCGGTCTGAAATTCAAAAACTCAAACAAACTGATTAAACCTTCACTTCATGCGGTTTGACACTTCGTGCGTAGAAACAAAACAATTTTAACAAAGAATCACTTCGTGCGAAGTGGACGCTCACTTCGTGCGAAATGGGAGTAATAAACCGTGCGAAGTGGGTTTAAAATTTGACGTTTTTTGCAATTTTTGTCATGATTTCGGTTGTTTTTAGATTTGATCTTTTCAAGGATTTATCTAAAATGGTTTTTACGTATCATACTGAAAATCAGTCTATTTTGTCCGTGAATTCGTTAAAAAATGATTAAAAAATGAGAGTATGAGTAGAATAGAAGTGTAGAATCTTGATAAAGTCTTCAAATCAGGCCTCCAAGCTCTGATACCACTTGTGAGGATCTTCTAATCCATATAGCTTAGGTCCTAATTTGATATCTATTCATAAGGTGTGCGGAATCCATTTTATAACATGTGACAATATCAAGATTTACTGTTTCATAGATGTCAATAACGTGTACAATCGTGAAACAATCTGGCAGGGCTTCTCCGTACCGATCAGCTAACAGTTCCAGACTCGAGACCATGACCTATCTATTTATAGACATGCTTATATCGCACAAATAAGTCTTCACTTCGTATGAAGTGTGCCCGGATCATACGAAGTGGCTTCACTTCATGCGAAGTAGACAACAAAACATCCAAAATGTAATTCTAACAACGAAAAGCCCTATACTCGACATGACCTAAGACGTAGGCTATAGACATTCTGCATCAACACTTCCAAAACATTTCTTCACCATTTCCCACTCATTTCTTTAAAGTAGACCGCAAAATGATCCCTTTACTGTTCGTTAAACTACTAGACTTAGGTGGTGTGTTTTTTTCTAAAAAAGATCTGCGCAGACTCTTTTGTCTATGCCGCGCAGAACATGCGCAGAAATTGTCATCTGCGGACTGTTTGTTTTTCCGAAGACGTTTCATTAAAAAACGTCTGCGCAAGCTCTTCTTGGTGCAGACTTGGCCTAGCCACTTTTAAGATCTTCTAAGGTCTATAGAGGGTTAAACACCACCACCACCGTCCACCACCCACTATCCAGCATCCACCACCCACCACCTTCTACCACCACCGTCCACGTCCACCACCACCACCCACTGTCCACGTCCACCACCCACCACCGTCCACCACCCACTATCCAGCATCCACCACCCACCACCTTCTACCACCACCGTCCACGTCCACCACCACCACCCACTGTCCACGTCCACCACCCACCACCACCGTCCTTACACCACCACCACCCGTTTATTTTAGAAGTCTACATACATTAAAAAATAAATAATCTTCTACTTGCAGAGGTTTGATGCACCTCTTCTTTTAAAGATGTCTGTAGATGTTGTCTACATACTACATACATTTTACCTCTTAAAAAACAAACTACACCTTAATATGGTTCTACACCCCATCAAATTTGCCACCCCTTGCCACCCCTTTGTCCATCCACAATCCCTGCTTTATTTTCATGAATAACTTTAATAATTTGCACCCATAAATCATCATTTCTCGAAACAACCCGCCATTAGAACGGGAAACAAATGAATAACCTTAACTATTCGTTAATTTTTAAGCATTACAAAAATCCAAATAGATACACCTCAAAATCACATTTTATTTCTATCATCTACAACAATTTCTTAAAGTAAGGTGCAATTTTCGTTCCTTTGGTTTGCTATAGCTAACAAGTTTCGTCCACGCTAAGCACCTTTTGTCCCTAACGTTTGATCTTTTTACAAAGACTTGATGACCATTAACTCTTCTATTAGTTTTTGTGTGAAATTACCGACCACCCTTACATCTTCTTCTTCAACATATGTCTAAGACTACCCACCACCACATAGTTTATGTGGTGGGTGGTGTGCGTTGGTTATGGTAGTGGATGGTCTAAGACATATGTTGAAAATAAAGATGAAGTTAAGGGCGTATCAAAAGATTCGCACAAAAACTAACATAAAGGTAATGACCGTCAATTCTAGAGCAGTGTTGTAGTAATCACTGGTAGAGCGGCAGGGAGGAGAAGACTAGCGATTAATCGGAATTAATGAGGACTAATTCAATTAGTTGGGGATAAATCGACACTTAGTCACGATTTTTACAACCGTAATCTAGAAACACAAAGTGTAAAAGATCAAATATTAAAAAAAAATAACTAATGAATATGAATACGCAAAGCACCATCTTCCACAATGCCACCGTCACCGTTCATATTATCCGGGCTGGCCCTTCATTTCTCACACAAATCTCCCCCAAATTCACATACGTCTCTCCCACTTTCTCTCTCTCTCTCTCTCATCTATGTCTGTTCAATCTGTAATCGATTTTAAGTAATCATACATACACCTAATAACTACTCAACATAGATGAAGAGGATGGTGAAGACGATCAATTGTAGTCAAAGTCCCACCGTACTTATTGTTGTTAATGCTTACCCTAAAAGGTACTCTTCCAAGATCCCCTCTGATCTAGTCCTCTTCTTGGGCCTAGGGTTCATAGATTGGTAGCTTTCTGCATCTCTTTCCATCATAATGATACTATTTTTATGTTAAAGATTCGGTATATCGAGTTATTTGTTTGCTGATTCAATAAATTGGGGGTTCTTAACCAGCTAGGGTTATGAAAGTTCCAATCTTTGATCTGGGTTTTTGACTTTTTTTTGGGTTATTTTTGTTTAGTGTTGGTGGGTTGATTGATTGTTTAGGGTTTGGTATGTAGAAGGTGATTGATATAGATAATAATAATAATAGATGTGATTGGTGGATATTGGATAATTAAGCTTGTTTGGGATGAAGAACTCGAGCCCGAGGTGTCGGTTAGTAGTGGCACTTAGGAGTGTAATTTCGTGAGATGGGAGATTCAATTCTCGCGAGTTTTTTAATGTTAAATCAGCATCCTTCAACACTTTTGTCAATGGATTCGAGCGCGTCGTCTTCTCATGATGATTTGGACCTTGAGATGAGTCACCAGGTTAATCCTGTTCGCCCTCCGGATATTAATTTGCCACTTTCGTCGGAGAGAAGCTCCCCGCCGCAGTCGTGGAATCAAGATCAGTGCGAGAATTTAGATGTCGGAGTTGGGTTGGTGTCTCAGTTGTATGAAACCGAAAGCTTTCTTAGTGTCCCGAAAGTTGGTAGGAAATGTGCAAAGAGGGTGGATAGTATATGGGGTGCTTGGTTTTTCTTTAGTTTCTATTTTAAACCAGTTTTGAACGAGAAATCGAAAGCCAAGATAGTGGTAGACAGCAACGGGGTTTCTGGGTTTGATAAATCGGATCTTAATCTTGATGTTTTCATGGTTCAACACGATATGGAAAACATGTACATGTGGGTGTTTAAAGAAAGACCTGAAAACGCACTCGGTAAGATGCAGCTAAGGAGTTACATGAACGGGCATTCCCGACAAGGTGAACGCCCCTTTCCATTTAGTGTCGATAAGGGTTTCGTTCGATCTCATAGGATGCAAAGAAAGCATTACCGTGGGCTGTCGAATCCCCAATGTGTTCACGGTATAGAGGTTGTTACGTTGCCGAATCTCGCAATGCTCGAAGAGGACGAACGCAAAAGATGGACCGAACTCACTGGTCGAGGTCCGAACTTTTTAATCCCACGAGCCGCTAGTGATTTCAGTTCATGGAGAAATCTTCCCAACACCGAATTCGAGCTCGAGAGACCACTGACGATAAAGAACAACGTGAATTCTCAATCTAAAAAGTTACTTAACGGATCGGGGTTAAATCTGTCGACTCCGCCTTCCAATCACAACCACACTAACGGTGATGCAAACGCGATGAATCTTTCACCGGTTGGAAGCAAGAAGAGGAAGGACTTATTCCCGCACGGGAACGAAGAAGATATCTGCTTAACGGTTAATCATCCTCCGTCAGAAAGGTTACCGAATTTGGAAATGAATCCAAACGATCCGTATTGGTTAAACGAGTTCAGTGGGGTTGTGAGGAGCGCTTGTGGGCCCGTGACAGCTGCAAAAACGATATATGAAGACGAACAAGGTTACTTAGTTGTTATAAGCTTGCCGTTTGTCGATCTTCAAAAGGTTAAAGTCTCTTGGCGAAACACCCTTACACATGGAATCATTAAGGTCTCTTGTCTAAGTGTATCGCGCATGCCATTCATCAAAAGACGGGACCGAACGTTCAAGCTCACCGACCCGTGTTTGGAACACTGCCCGCCTGGAGAATTCGTCAGAGAAATCCCTCTTTTAACTCGCATTCCTGAAGACGCCAACATAGAAGCTTATTACGATGGGCCCGGAACCATGCTCGAGATTTTGGTACCCAAGCTCAGAGAGGGGCTGGAAGAGCACGAGGTGCGTGTTTGTCTTCGTCCTCATCTTGTCGGTAATAATCTTATGTTGACTTGAAGATAAGGTAATGATAATCTACGGTAGATCTATAGTTTCTAGTTTAGTAATCTTAGTGTGTATTGTATGAAAAGATGCTAGAATAGTACCATGGTGTAGCCAAAAGGATTATCGTATTATATATTTTTATAATGAATAAACGTTTGATTAACCTATGTATGAAATTATAAAGTAAGTTTGTGCAGTTGATGTTGATTCATGCATCCTTCTTAGGGCACCTAGATACTTTGTATCTTGTTGGGCCATATCGAGATCCTTTGGCGTTATTCTGACTTTTCTTTTTGTGTGAATTATGGAAGTTGTTGTCATGCCTTTTTTTCTCTCTTTCTTGGTGGGATAATATCTCTCATATCTCTGTGTTTGTAGTGACCCTAACTATTACCTGTATTGACCCAAATAGTCAACAGGTTGCTGTAATCTTTAAGGTGTTTCTTGAAATACAAACGTGTAACCTGTAACTTAACCGCTAAGGCAACTATTTTGCTGGACCGACCTGTATAGTCAACAGGTTGATGATCATGTGAACCGGACAAACTTTTGACTCTTTAACTTGTAGATGTAATATTAAGAGTGTTTCTTGAAGTTCAAACTTGTAACCTGAGACTTAACTGCTAAGCCAGCTATTTGCTGGACTGACCCGAAGAGTCAACAGGTTCATGGTACTTGGTACGGTGTACTATACAGTCTTGTCTGGTACATCGTATCATATACAAACTAATTTACACTTTTTATGTAAAAAATTTACAAGTTTAGGGACTAAAGTATACCAATGAAAGATAGAGGGGTTAAACACATTCACATAGCGTAGGAGCCGTAGAGTGCAATTAATGTGCGTCAAAGTCCAATTTCAGGGGTTGCAGCGAATCTTGTGACTATGTTTCAACTTGTAGATGTACCTTTAAAGGTGTTTCTCGAAATACAAACCTGTAACAGGAGACTTAACCGCTAAGCGAACTACTTGCTGACCGGAATAGTCAACATGTCCATGGTCATATTAACCAAACAGGCAACTTTTGGACCTTAAAGGTCGTTGTCGAAATACAAACATGTAACCTGAGACTTAACCGCTAAGCTTATGATGTTGGTCGATGTTTAGTCTAGACAAGTGTCCCGACACCTGTGGCCATTCTAAAAGGAGGTGGTGTTAGTTATAGTTGGGATGACTGTTTGAATCATGAGAGGCTGTTTATGGAACTTTTTGGTGAATGTGGAAGGTGACATGGAAAAAGCAAGTGCAGGAGATGGTGGTGGTGTTGGTGGGTGTCACCATAGAGTCTCATTATTTTTGGTCAACTTTTTTGTTCTGTTGATGTCAGTTAGTTTGCTTCTATGATCAAGAGTTGGGGAGAATGGAGAATGTGTAGTTGTGACCATGACATCATGTTTGGAACCTTAATTTAATGTTTAGTAGACCATTAATCTGTGTGTCGAATCAACGATCAAAGATAAAAAAGATTTGTTTTTTTTTTTTTTTGAATGACGGACGAAAGCCCGATCACCAATGTAAACCTAATGGCAAAAGGTCACCTATGCCTGCGAATGTAGACGTCACTGGTGACACGGCTCGCCACCATTTCAGAGGAAACCCTTTGCCTGAAGGCTTACTGTGGTAAAACCCTTGGCTCAACCGAGGTGAGACTCAAACTCGTAACCTTCACTTTGGAAGGTCATGGGGGCTGCCAATACACCAAAAGGTTATCGGCAAGATAAAAGAGAATTAGAAACATAATCACTTTACACTAGCTAGGGTGAGCATTCCATAAAGGAGTTAAAGAGAATTAAAAACCTAATCACTTTGTACTAGCTAGGGTGAACCTTCCATAAGGAGTTAAGTGGATGACACTCAATTCATATTGGTTAAAAGAAAATTAAATTTGATTTTTAGATTGGTTGTAATTGTATGCACGAAATAGACACAAAAGTGATGGAAATTCAGATTAGTAATCACACCTAGGTTTGATTAACCATACTAGAAAAGCTACATAGACATGCATGTAAACGATAGTCAAATCCTCAACATGATAATCGAAATATGGACGCTATAATTGTATATACGGTATTTTTTATTTTTTTTTACATTTGAACCGAAAAAAGGTTAAAGATACATGGAACGATCACCAATAGCTACCGGATGGTACATGCGGTCTTTTACGGATTGAAGTGAAAGAAATATAGATAATAGCTGCCGTTGTCGTGATGTCACCTTTGTCACCATCACTTTCGGACCACTGATAACACCATTACATACAAATTAAGGTTTCCAAACACCAAGTTAGTAAAATATATATAAAAAGAAAAAGGAAAAAGTAAACCAAAATTTTTATATCAAACTAAACCAACAACTTTAACACCAAGTGAAAGATGACGAGATTATTCTTAAAATAGAGTGGTAGGGGGATTCCTAGAAATGGGTTGGTTTGAGTATTGAATTTATTATTGATATTGACGGATTTTAATTTTTTTTATTTTATTTTTCATAATTGTTTACTTAACATAAATGAGACGGAAAACATTTATAATTTCTTAAGATTTTTAGTTTATATATACAAATAATACATTAATTATTTTTAGTTCTAAAATTAAGCTTAAGCTTATAGAAATTCAAAAAGTAATAATGGACTCAAACTAACCTAACCCACCCCGTTTAACTAAACCACTTCCGAGTGTTATTTTGGGTGTGTTGTTACAGTTAATGAAATTGAGTCACCTTTTTGTTTATATTATGGGTTTTTTTAATGGAATTTAAGAATAAAGTTCGGTTATTAACGGTCAACTAAAAGAAAAATTAAATTTGTGGAGGGACAGTATTTCTTAATTGACCATTGATTATACTCAAAGGCCAATATTATGAAAGAGAACCAACAAATAACTGTCTCCATTTAACAAGAATTCATAGTTGGCTTTTGGTTCTTTATCAGAAAAGAAATGCTTCCATGTCTATGAAATACAAACTATATTTACAAACACAATAAAAAAGTGTTGCTGCAACACTCGTGAGCTTTACCTGATGCACTGTTTTATGAATCATCAAAACATAATGTAGCTTATATTGGACCGGTTCTTAACGCATGGTCCAAATCAGCAATCAAGTCATTCACATCTTCAATCCCCACGGAGATACGGATAAGATCTTCGGTTAGACCTCTCGCCTCACGAACTTCGGCTGGTATAGATGCATGTGACATGAAGCATGGCATGCTTATTAGCGATTTTACACTTCCTGCAAAAAAGTTAAAAATATGAAATAAGTTAATAACAGACTAATTCTGTCTTTCCACCAATGTATTGTCTTTTGAAAGATACGAAGAAATGATTACCGAAACTAACGGTTATGCTAAAGAACTTGGTGGTTTCCACTATGTGCTTCGAGAGGGGCAATGACCCTGTCAAGAAACTCAGGACAGATCCTGCTCCTTTTGCCTGCAAGACGAAATTATTTTTGTTATTTACCTTCTCAAATCAAGTGAACAACTAATTTCTTGAGTAAAGTACACGAATGGTCCCTGTGGTTTACCAAAATTTTGGATTTGGTCACTAGCTTTCCAAAAGTACATGGATGATCCATGTGATTTGCATTTTGTAACGCATTTAGTCCCCAGATAATTTTCCAAAAGTACATGGATGGTCCTTGTGGTTTGCACTTTGTAACACATTTAATCCTTAACTATGGACCTGCTGAAACCTTTTGAATTTGTTGGCTAGGAACTAAATGCGTTACAAAGTGCAAACCACAAGGACCATCCGTATACTTTTAAAAGGCTAGAGACCAAATCCAAAATTTTGGTAAACCACAGGGACCATCCGTGTACTTTACTCTAATTTCTTTTTGCTTATTACCCACATGCTCTTGTACTAAAAAAACAATTAAATGCCACTGGTTAAGAAATACTGTATACCACCAACATACTGGGAATCACTAAACATGTGCAACATGAAATTGAAAGTCACTATTGTGTTTGATGGTGGCGCACCAACAAAAAGTATATAAAATTGTAGTAGTAATTATTCATACTATTATCCACTGAACAGAAGAGATGGAATCTTCTGTTTCCCAACAGTTTTAGTTTGATACCTTAGTAACTGTTTGTCAGGTCATGAAGAGGTTGGTAATACTCTGTTTTTGCAAACTGTAGCCACATATTACCATTCAACTTTTATGCCTCCACAATTACCTCATTTATATGTCCTCATCGACCCACTTAACCATTGTAACACTACTCTTTTGTTCGTGTCCTATAAACGATACATACATACGCATGCATGTGTGTATAAGGGGTGTAGGTAAACAAAAAGTAAATACCTGTGAGAAGTGTAATGAGCGTCCAGGATGGTTAAGAAGACCAGCATAATTAACCTTCTTTACTAACGGATGAGAGGAGAGAAATTCGGCTATCTTTTGTGCATTGTCCTAGAAAGGATCAAATTGTTATTTTTACTACTTAAAAGTTACATTTTTCTAGCTTAGTACACATATATATATGGGCAAATTCATATATACCCCTACAAACTTGCAAAATATCATATATATACCCATGCAAAATTATAAATATCATATATACCCTTACAAAGTAGTTGAAATATCATATATACCCAATTCATTAAAAAAATTTAATAAATAACAATTTTACCTTTATTTTTCTAAAACTCTGATATATCATATATGACCTTAACTTCAAAATTCAAATATTATATTTACTCATTTCTAGTACAATTTATTTAGCTTAAATATTATATATGGAGTATACTACTTTTTATGGGTAAAAACAAAAAAAATAAAAATGGGTAAAACTAAATTTAAGCTAAAAATGTGTTATATAAAAATATGAAGTTAAAAGATAAGCATATATGAAAACTTGAAGTAAAAACAACTAAGGGGAAAATGATCATTTATTAGATTGGTTTTTATTAAATTGGGTATATTTTATATTTTAATTACTTTGTAAGGCCATATATGACATTTTTAGTTTTGGTCGGGTATACATGAAATTTTTAAAGTTTGTAAATATATGAAATTAATCCTATATAATATAGCAGGATAGGTATGTATGAAAGAGTACTTGTTGCTTCTCAACACGTAAGGCCATTGTCTTGATTCCCCTTAAACAGATCCAACAATCAAAAGGTGCCAGCCCAGACCCTTCTGCATTTTGTAGAAAATACAATTCTTTTGCAAGCCTGTTTTAGATGAGATAACAAACAAAAGTTTTCATAAGCAATTTTCCAAATAAACCATACGGATATAAATATTACAAGATATACAGACCTTTCCCCTTTAACGGCAAGCACTCCAGCCATAACATCACTGTGCCCAGCAATGAATTTCGTAGCCGAGTGCATCACAATGTCTGAAAAGGTAACACAACAGTAACACTACTATAGATATAGTCATATAGATACAAAACAGGGTAAAATGCCATTTTAGTCCCTGAGGTTTGGTCAGTTTTGCGACTTTCGTCCAAAGGTGTGTTTCTCCGCATGTGGATCCAAAAGGTTTGAAATCTTGCCATTTTCAATCAGCTAGTTAACTCCATCCATTTTTCTCCGTTAAGTCAGGGGTATTTCCGTCTTTTTTTGCTAACTTAAAGGGCAATTTGGTTTTTTTCACTTTATTTATGTAAAAAGACTGAATACCCCTGAAAAAGACCGAATTGCCCTTTGAGTTAACAAAAAAGACAGAAATACCCCTGACTTAATGGAGAAAAATGGATGGAGTTAACGAGCCAGATGAAAATGGCAAGATTTCAAACCTTTGGGATCCCGATGTGGAAAAATAAACCTTTGTACGAAAGTCGCAAAACTAGCCAAACCTCAGGGACGAAAATGGCATTTTACTCTACAGAAAAAAAAAACATAATGTATTAAGAACCTGCCCCAAGTTCCAATGGTCGAGACAGTACAGGAGACATGATGCTATTATCCACAACACAAGAGCACCGTTTGCATGAGCAATCTCAGCTATTTTCTGAATTGAAAAAGGTAATCAACTAATCATATGCTTTACGCATGCATGGATTCAGAATTATATTAAAAACTTACACGAATATCGGAAATTTGTATTCGGGGATTGGTTGGACTCTCCAACCACACTAGCTTCGTTTGGGGACTGATTGCAACGGTAACCTCGTCTAAGTTAGTCGTGTCCACTCGCCTTCAAATTTGGTTTAAATATATCATAAACTTATGGTGATACAACTTTAATACGTTTATTTACAAATGTATGCACTAACTTAACCATGACTCCGGTCCCAGGAGTGACTTGTGACAGTAACTATCAGAACCACCGTATATGTCCTCTCCAGCAACAATTTTGTCACCTACAATTATATGTAATAATAATAGATATAATATAAGAACATTGATTGACTAATTATATAACACGTGTGTATAGTGTAAAAAGGAGTAAAAAGTTTTTAACTTTACCAGCTTTAACTAAACGACTGACTGCAGCTAAAGCGGCCATCCCACTGGTAAAACAAAATGCTCGATCTGCTTTATCAAGCTTTGCTAGGAGACTAGAAATACGAACCGAAAATAATTTTAAATTAAGATATTACAGAAGCATAATTTAATATATGTGGCCTTGTGCATATAAGAGAACGAACCTTTCAAGAACATCACGTGTGGGATTGCCACTTCTAGTGTAGTCATATGGGCCGTTTTCAGTTGCGGAGGGCTGAAAAGGCATAAAGAGATATAAACTTTTACTTAAGGCCTTCTTAGATTTGACTTTTGGATGTCAAACCTAGTTGTTCATAACTCAAAATTCATATTATTTATTCAACACTTTAAGTGTCATTTCCGGAATTTGCAATAATTTTGTAAATTAATGTAATTTTCAAGTTATTTATAAGAACTTCGGTGAACTAATATGAGCCTGGGGGTTATAAATTAGTATTTTAAACTTTTAACAACGGGAAGTCAAATATACCTGCTTAAAAGTAGCTGTTTGATATAGGGGTGTGCTCATTGCATCATAAGGATCAAAGTTGTTCTCAAAATTCATCAATATAGTTGATACACTGGGCTCCCTAATGTCGCTTTCTGTCACCGAATCTACATTAAAACAACCATATGATCAAAAATCACAATAGTCAATACCAAAAAAACTTCAAAAAGTCCCCCAAAACGTACCATCTAAACATCCCGCAATCCCATCGACGACAGCCGATGTCCTCACATCCATCTTGTCCTCCCTTGTACAGCGCAACACCAATTTTCCACCCAATGGCAGTGACCTAAGTTTGCTTACACCACAAGTCGTACACCCGAAATTAGCAATCCCCTATGATTTCATACAGAACTCATCAGGTTAGAACATACAAATCAGTGAAACCAAGGTATAGCGTATTCAAAATATTTCATCAGTATGCGTCAATTATAATCCACTTCATTTCTCTATCTTTCATATCATTTTCTTAGAAAACCTAAGAGACTAAGAGCAAAGGTCATCATCATACTCACTACTCAATAAATCCCACCAATAGCACAGCTAAGGTAGGGTCTGAGGATGGTAAGATGTAGACAGCCTTACCTCTACCCTGTAGGAATAGAGAGGCTGCTTCCAATGAGACCCCCCGGCTCGATAGTAATTTTGCATCAAGCCTTGGACATAAGGCACATAACACTCAGCAATTAAGACAAAGGCCGATTAGTGCATGTACTCCCTTGTCTTTCGGCTATCAACGCCACCACATGATGCATGATTAACCATCCCTCTCTTTTTAACGTTACTTTCACGAAATTAGTAAAATAACGTTAAAATTAGTGCACTTTCACTTTTGCCCCCGAGCGCCCACACATATATACATCATATGCGCATACTGCAAGCAGGGCGCCACCTAAGAGCAAAGGTATTGATCTCATAAACATTGTGACAAAACAATCCACAGCCTATAGATACACAAACATGAAAACCTAGGTATAGCGTATTCGAGCAACTTCATCGGTATGCAACAAATTATAATCCACTTTATTTCTTTAATTTTCTAATAATTTCATCATAAAACCTAACAGCAAAGCTATTAATGTCAAA
Source organism: Scalesia atractyloides (assembly GCA_947069175.1). Classification (NCBI taxonomy): domain Eukaryota; kingdom Viridiplantae; phylum Streptophyta; class Magnoliopsida; order Asterales; family Asteraceae; genus Scalesia; species Scalesia atractyloides. The sequence continues at coordinate 73,524,679 of CAMTDV010000024.1, forward strand.
TACATTGTGACAAAACAATCCAAAACCTATAGGTACACAAACATGAATGTAATGATATATTATGATCAAATCATGCGGCTATAGGTTCAAATTAGTAACTAGAAACCCTAGAGTTCAATGTCCTCTTCGTTCTGTTAATAAAACCTAATGACAGAAATAGATTAATAGTGAAATGTAACACGTAAATTGAAGAGGAATAAGTGCCGGAAACTTACACGGTGATTGTTAAGTTCAAGTGGTGGAGGTGTGAATAGCGGCGGCGATCGGAGAGAAGATGGAGTGGTAACCATTGATGTGTTTTGGATTGTTGCAGATGAGTGGGGCCACGACTATCGAACCGGATAATGAATTTAGACACAGAAAGGTGAATGTATACATACACATACACATACAAATTGAAACATTTAATAAAACGGTCCGACCCGTTAAAATATCTGTTAAATTAATATTATTATATGTTGATCGTACAAAATTTACTAATATATATATTCGTTTTGTTAGTTCATTTATTGTTGTTTGTTTATATGTTAAACAGGTTTTTGCTCCGTCTGTGTTGCGGGGCATTTAGCCGAATTTGTTACTCTTGTAATATGTACGTCTTTGTTTTGATTACTTGGACATATTACTGATAACACAATCTCAAAAAAATTATATCGAGACAATCAATTAAAACAAAACACTACCGTATTTTTGCTTAAAAAAACTAAAAGACGATGGAAAGACTATAATTTAAACTGAGGGCAAAATTGTATTTTTTTTCAAGACAAATGAGCGTGTGTCAGACAGCCATCTGGCACGAATAAAATTACATCGAGTCAACCAGTTAAAACAAAACACTACCATAGTTTTGTAAAAAAAATTAAAACGATCGCATGACTATAATTTTACACTAAGGGAAAATCATAATTTGACAGGAAAAAAAAACAAAAACGATGACAAAAGTGCAAATTTAAACTAAGGGTGGAATCGTAAGTTCGTTGAGAGGGGAAAAAACAAAACTAATAGTAAAACAGTAAATTTAAACGGGGTAAAATCGTAATTTAGCTGAACCAATGGAGAAGTGTCAGGCAGCTGCCTGACACTATTCTCCGCCGTCCATATTAGCCAATGACAAGGAAACACTATTCCCTATGGTGGCTTTTGCTGTTATATAAATGAGAAACTTATTTTACAAGACACTTAATACAAAACATTTATAGGAAGGGTGTTATAGGAAAATTGAATATTGTTGACCTATAAACTCAGGTTCACCATAATTTTTAAAGTGCTATATTTTTTTCCTATGATAATATTTATAAAAAAAAAATAATTACACCGTATTAACGAGCATTCCATTCGCTTTAATTCGGTAGGCTATTGCTATAGTTTCTTAGTTTTTTTTTTACAGAATACGTGATTACACAATTAAATACAAGTCATTACGTGACTACACATTCAACACGATTTGTTTATATGATGTTATTACAATAATGCTTATTCCCCATTCAAGAGTGGGAACTTAATTGTTTATGCTTTATTACGCGGTTAAATATGTAATATACGGTATTACGTGATTATTATAGGTTGATTGTTTAATGTTTTGTATTACACTTATACTTATTACGTGATTATAACCCAAATATTAGGCATTCCGTGAAATATTATGTATTGTATATTTTGCTTTTTAATACAGTTATGGTTAGTATACAATTACGTAATCACTTAGTGGGTTTTCATATAGTACTATAATGAAATCATGTAATCACGTAATTGGTATTCAAAATCACGTAATAATACATAGTCAATTATTGTTACGTAATTACGTACTAATACATAATCACGTAACATTCTAGCTTGTAAAATACTTTTTGGAAATTAAGAAAACTATAACAATAGCCTACTCAAATTAAAGAGAATGAAATGCTCGTTAAGACAATGTATTTTTTTTAAATTGTCGTATGAAATCTTTTTTATCCATTTGAAAATCGTGGGGGGGAATGAGTTTATGAATCAATAATATTAAATCTTCCTATTTTGCCTTTCCCCACTTATTTCCCTTGTTTTGTTCACCTGAATTATTTGAGAATCATTTAATCTCAACCATTGGATTACTTGATCAAAGGCCCAAAATGTCTCATAAATTCCTACGGATTGACTCTCTTGTACATGATCCTTTCACTATATTATATTTGGTAAATTACATTTATATAATGTTAATTTACAAGATTTTTATTTATCGTTGGTTGTACTTTGTGTTTTATTTTTGTTTGTTGGGCTTTTTGGTTTGTACATTTCGGGTCGATAGGGGTTTAAAAGGTTGACCTTTCACAGCTTCTTCTCCTTTACGCTCTCTCTCTCTCTCCTTCTACACAACTTTATATCTCCCTACATGCGGGATGTTCTACTCGACTTTCTCGGCTACTTTAGGTAATAACCTTTTTGTTTGTTTACATATGTTGTTGGGTACCGGGAACAATTTGTTTTTCTGGCTTTGTGTCTTGCTTATGTCTGTTTTCCGGCCAATGTTGCTAAGTATTTGTTTCCTGTCTTGCCATGTGTTGTTTGATCGTCTTCGATTTTGAGCTTTCGTCTTTGTAAGTTTGTTTTTGTGAGTTTGTTTGTTACTGATGTTTCCGGAACGTTGAATTTTTCTTAGTGTTAACTTTGCCTATAAGCAAGACGTGTTTTAGGGTTTTTGCGAGGCGGTAGATATTTTGGGTTTCCGACTGCATTTGACGTTTCGTGTCCGATGTTAGCTTTGATTTTTTTGTTGTTTTTTTTGTGTTTTAGCGTGCAATCACATAGTTGCATGTGTTCAAAGTTTTGGATTTTGTGTGATTGACGCCACTTTTGTCGATGATAATTACCTTTTAGTTATCATGGACTGTTTATACTGTTTCGGTTGGGTCTATGATGCTCTGTTTAGATGGTGTTTGTAAGGTTTTTGTGTGTTAATGTGTATTCAGTTTATGAGGTTGACTATTTAGTTGTCCGAGACTGTTTTACTTTTGCGTATGGATATATGATGTTATGCTTTTGAGATTGTTGTTGGATAATTGTGTATTGAAAGGTATTCGGTCAATGAGAGTGGCTAGTTAGTTGTCTGAGACTGTTTACCTTCTTCTGTTGGGTTTGTGATGTTTTACTGAGACGGTGGTTGCTAAGACTTTCCGGGTTTGTTGTTATTCGGTTCGTGAGGATGACTCTGTTTTCGGTAACATATTCATTACAAATTTATCTTTCATATTGATTCATTATTGTATTCGTTTTTCTCATGACAAGGCCATGATAATGGTCGATTGTAGCAGCAGTGATATTGTACTTTGTAGATCCGATCTATATCTTGGTTGGACAATGTAGATGGCAATTTGGTTGTTTGAAGATTTTCTCTACACATTTTGCAACTACGATCGCAACCATGGTAGATTTAGACGAAAGCGAATTTTGTTACTACAACTCTGAGCCTTTGTTCATGTTATTTGTTTTTATTTTCGCTTTAATTTGCTTTTAATTTGTATAACAAAATTGTTTTGGGGTTCATCAAATGTGGTTTGTACGCGGATTGGATTCTAAAAAACATAACAATTGTCATTTGTGGATGTTTTTATGTAGTGTTTTGGTTAACTTTTGGTTATATGATCTATGATGGTGAGGGTAACCTCACGTGAGACCTTTTTTATTTGTTATATTGGCTTTTGGGTTTTGATAAGGTAAGTGGCTTTCTTACTTTGTCTATTTTTTAATGAGGGTGTATTAATGATTTTTGTTTACTTTCTTATGGCTATGAAGATGTTTTATATCTAGGCATGGTAGCGAAAGTGGGTTTTATGCAGCCACCAGTTGTAGCGAATAACCTGTGCTTGTAATTTTATTTATATAATGTTAAACAGAAAGATCTTCGTTCATTTTTGTTTATATCATTTTGTTTCTTCATTTACCTTGGTTTACTATGTATCTTGGTTTTATATCACGTCAGAGTAAATTACAAGTTTTGTCCTTTATCTATACACCATTTTTCAGGCGCTGTCATTTGGCGCAAAAGTTGACAAGTTCTGTACTTAATGTTTCAAAATCTTGTACGGTATGTCCTTTAGCCCTAACATAGTTAGATTTTTTTGTTAAATATTGTCATGTGTCTTGCACATGAAGGTATTCTTGTCATTTCATATTCTCAGGGACTATTGAGTAAATAAATTATAACAAAGGACTATTTGTGATAAAAATTTCATCTTCTCTAATTATCATCACACAGCATTAGAACAATCAGAACCTACAAATTCAATATTTCATCACCAAATTCACACATATTGATGTATTGCAAAATACATCATTTATTGTGTATAGTTTGTACGGTTTTTAGTTAGTATTAGTTTCGGTTTTTATTAGAATGTGCGTACTTTTGATCCAATTGCGTTTTGCAGGTCTTGGATGATAGAAACAGTGGAAAAGTGCAAGAAACGAGGAAAATAAGCAGAAATCAAGTCCTGGAACGCATTGGAAGGCTCGGGAGGTAAAACGTAGCGAAAAGCAGCATCAGGCCCCTTCTGGCGGGCCGCAACAAGCAAGGCACATGAATTCTAGATTTGAAACCTGTGTTTTGTGCTTTACCACTATGTTTCTTGGCTAATTTGCTTTTAACTACCTAGGTGAAGATGAACCTTTATTAAAGTTTAGATTTTTATTGGTTATTTGATGTTGACTTGGGTTTTTCTAATAAAGTAACGAACTTTGAGTATTGATTTGGTGCGTATGCGTGTTATTACTTGTTTAGTAATTGTTTACTTGTTTCACACGATTTCCAGTGAATGTCTTTCATATAACGAAGTTGTGTTGATATTCGGGTCTTCGCGGGGGCGGGTAATCTTATGGTGAATTGGCCAGTAAACCATAGAAACGGTAATCAAGAGTTAATCAGGTTTTAATATTCTGGTAATTGTAGTGCTGAGAGGTATTAGATTGTTGATAGGTCTAGTTGGGTAATCACTAGGATTAGGTGTTTGAGAGAAGAGCGGTTCTAGTTACTTTACCACAATCTTTGTCTATCAAACCAAGTCGAGATCCTTAGTCGCCTTAGATTTCCAACTAAGAGGTTGTAACATTCGTGAAAATCGGGTTTCAAAAACCCGCACCGTTTATCAATCAAATATTCAGTTAAAAGTTCGTTGCGTATTTAACGTGTCGGTTATTTAAAATAATACATAATTAATAAATATTTTAAAGATTAAAGACCACAATTAATAAATAATAATAAAAGGTGAATAAAAAATAAAATGGGGCTGCCGGGTTTCGAACCCGGGTCTCCACTCAAACCGAACACACAACACACCACTACACCACTTGCCCACATCTGCTACATCTCAAAACAAATATGTATTTGTAATCACATTTCCTTTGATCCGGATTCATACAAGAAACAGCCGCGCTAAGTCACCGGCTATCATCAAGAAACCGGATTCCTCGTCAATCATCGAATGTAACGGATATACTCAAACAGGGAGTCAACAATCCCCAATCGGTTATGCAATCATTTAGGCAATTTCATTTTGACCGAAACTTTTGAAACCCAAAATTCCTAACTAGCTGCATACTCTATAAATACCGGCTCTACATTTCGACTAGAACTCGTTCACTTTCTCAAACAAACTCTCTAATCGATCAGAAAGTTCTCTGCTTGAAATTAAAACTCGCCGAAATCATCAGTTACTCGCCGGAAAACCGAAGAATTCATCCCATTGTTGCCCTACTCTATAAATAGGACTTCTAGAGCTCAGACAGAAATCACCGCACTCACCTCAAACTTCTGGTAGAGCCTCTGTCGCAAGTTAAACTTCGCCGGAATTTCTTTCAGTCGCCGGAGTTTCTGCACATTACCGGAATCCAACCGGAACTTCCATCGGTACGAATTCTGAATCTTTTCTGTCAGTTTTATTCAGTTCATTTGTTTAAGCTAAAACAGTAGATTAGTAAAATCAAAATGTTTAGCAAATCTGTTTTCAATTCCGAATTAATGAAGAAGATGAACATCGAGTCGTATATGAATATAATTAAAATCGGTATTTTAAACGGGTTAGACACACAGTCCAGCGGTGGACTGTGTGCAAATACAATGTTCAAGCCTCGAGTTCGATTCATGTACGTATCCGGTTCCCGCAATAACAAAACATTTTTTTCTTTTCTTTTAAGTTTTACAGAACACCTTTCAGATAGTACATAAGTATAATATAAATCTTAATTTAAATGGGTTAGTCACCCAGCCCAGTTGGTTGGGCTGGGTGCAAATCAAAGCAATGGTTACGGGTTCGAGTGTTAACAGGCATGCCGGTTCGATTGGTTTAAAAACCTTTTTAATTATAAAATTCTGAATAATCTAAATAGTATATAAATATAATTAAAAATCAGAAATATTTCGGGTTAAACACGTAGCTCAGTTGGTAGAGCTGCGTGCACATATACGAGAGGTCCCGAGTTCGAACCTCACTCAGCGCATAATTAAACACAGTCCGACCGGTCAACGGTCAATGGTCAACGGTCAAAAAGTCAACTTTTTATTTTTTCTTTTATTTATTTATTTAATTGAAAAATCAATTAAAAATACCTCAAAATAAGGTTTTAAAGCCTAAAAAACTTGCATTAAATTCACAAAAATAAATCTAAAAATCTTATTAAGAGCACTAATTAAAAATATTAATTTTAAATGAACTTTATTTATTTATCGAATTATTACATTATTATTTAGGTTAGTTTTCCTCGTCGGTCGAATCACAAATTCGTGCGCATTCATCATTATCAAGGAACGCACCCACTGTGAGTGAATCCTTACAAATTCCCCTTTTTATTCATGTTTTGGGGTGTATCGTGTGTCGCTTTAATTATTTCGTTTATTCAAACTTGTGCCATTACCATTATATGACCTAAACTTATGATGTAAATATTGTTTGTTGTGATACGTGTTTACATTTAGTCAAGTTGCGTGCAAATCATTCATTAGGCCCAGCAGTTCCTCGTGGGAGACGAGTTGAACATCGCGTGCCTCATTAGATCGGCTCCGTTTGATTGAGCCTTGATCTCATTGTTCATCATTTGTGGTGTGTGCTTGTGCATTGTTTGATATTATGTGTTTTGTGATTAAATTTACATTTACGTTTATTCATATTTGGTTATGCACAATTTTATTCAAATAACCAACATAACTAATCCTTTCAAATATTTAAATAAGATTCACTCGCCAACTTTTGTTGACCCAAAACCCTATTTTACACATGATACAGGTGATCCGGTTGAGAAAAGAAACACATAGGATGGCCTAGAAGAATAAACAAGTTAATGCCTTGGAATGAACGTTCAGTTTTGTTTTCCTTTGTAATTGTACTTTAGTTTGTAATTTGAATGAAAATGTATTTGAACATGTTGTGTTTGTATGTTTATTTTAACTTCTTCTTTAAAGAGAAATAATAAATATGAAACTTTATAGTAAATATCATGAGCTTTGATGAAAACCCAATCATGCCCCGACTACCATTTCCGTTGCGGGTCAGGGTGTGACAGATTGGTATCAGAGCTTTTGACTATAGGGATATAGGATAGGTTATTAGACCCTTAGAGCCTATACTATAGTTGATTAGATTTTAATTGTTTATGTGGTTACATGCAAACTCATGATGTTTATTTGTTTTGTATTTATTACACACACAAATGCATGCAAACACTTCCACTATCAACTTGTGTGATACTTAATGAGTTATACTTGTTGTCAAACATAACATGCTTACATATACATTCAGCACGCATATTTCAATGTTCACATATTCAAATCATCCTCATATTTCCTTTATACAAGATTTTGTCGCATTTTTCATTTTTCATTTTTCAATCTCATCAAAGTGAGTTCTACGACGGGCATATAGTAACTGTAAGGGTACAAGTACCGGTAGTCGGAACGTCCTGTCTAGGTTGGCATTCGTATAAATCCAATATAACGGACCAGTTTGCCTACCTGGGGACTAACGGTGAGAGTACGAAGGACCTATTAGGCCAAAGCATGCCACACCAAACGTCGTTCAAACTAACCCCACTTTGAGCTGTCACCGTGTCCACACCTGGATGCACTCCGAATTTCATACGCTACATTCATATTTCTCGATTTTCTCCGGGTTTTAGTGTACGTTACCAGGCTAACACATGCGAACCATATGAAAGCCCGGTAATCATGGGGGCCCACATGATTACGAAGGTGAAGTATGGCGGCATGCAAGGCCCAATTACGAGCAAAGCCCAAGACATCCTATGGATGTAGTAAATTTATTATTCTTCATTTGTTTTATGAATGTTCATTTCTAAATACGACACATGACACCTAAAACGTCAAACTCATACTCTTGATACGTATTCCCTGTAGATGTCTTCTAGTCTCTCTCGTAGAAAAATGAGATCAGGAAAATCCCGCGAGCGCATAGCTGCCCAAATCGCTCAACAAATGGCTGCCGTAATACCCAACATCGTAGTTCAAGTTCAACAGGCCCTTACCGCCAATCCCGTCAACCCAATCAACCAAGAAGATCAAAACGTTGTCAATCCGCCCCCAAATACCACTAAATGCACCTTCAAGCATTTCAAATCCTGCGATCCTCCAAAATACGAAGGAACTGAAGGTGTCACCGCTCTCCTCCATTGGTTTGAGGAAATGGAAAACACTTTTCTCAATTGCGACTGCCCCGATGATCGCAAGGTGCGATATGCTACCGGTCGTTTGTTTGGAGTAGCACTTACATGGTGGAATACAGAGAAGGCCAAGCGAGGTACTGAGAATGCTATGACTTTGACTTTGGAAGAATTGAGGGAGATCATGACAAGACGTTTCTGTCCAAGAAGCGAAATCAAGAAATTAGAGGATGAGTTCTACTCTTTGAAACAAAAGGAGGGCGACCACACCACATACAACAAGAGATTTCTTGAGTTAAATCAGATGGTCCCCAACTTGTTCACTCCCCTCTACCGTTTGATCGAGCACTACATTCGAGGTCTTCCTTCAAAAATTCAAGACCCTGTAATAAGTACCACACCTGCAACTTTGGAAGCAGCAATGGAGTTAGCTACAGAGCTCACCGAAAACCGCATACGGAATAAGATTTCAAGGAGGAGAAGAAGAAGGATAAAGCATCAACCGAAACCTCAAACCCAACCCAAATTGAATCCTCTTCTCAACCCACTTCTAAGAGAAAACGAGATGGACAAATTTTCGCTGTCACCCAACACAATCAACCAGCTTCACAAGTTGTACCCCTCCAAGCTATCCCAATCACTCAAGTAGCACCCAACTCTACTTACCCAAATAAGAAACCTTACATAGGACCTCAACCTCAATGCAACACCTGTTTTTATCACCATCCATCTACCTTACCTTGTCGACTATGTGCTAATTGTGGGCGTTATGGTCATTTGAGCAAGACTTGTCGCGCCTCTCAAAACCAAGCTTCACCCCCTAATCAAAACATGATCCAAACATATCATCAACCCCAATACCCCATGTTTCCATATGTGCGAGCTTGTTTTAATTGTGGCGACCCTACCCACTTTAGAAACACGTGCCCTCGATTGGTTAACATCATAAACGCCCAAGCTTAAGCAAGCCCAGTTAACCAAGCAAATCAAGAAAACCTAACCACTAGGCCACCAGCAAGAGGAAGAGCTTACAACATCAACGCCAATCTTGTCGAAGATAATAACGACCCAAACGAACCACCCAACTAGTCTTCCCTCACCAAGAATCAAGACTCAACTCCAACCGTCTAGTTTTTATGTTTTCTTTATGTTATCTCAATCTTTACGTATCCCAGTTGTAAATTGGGAATTTATGTATCCAAGAATTTTAATGCGAATTGATATTACAGTTTTGTTTTACTCATTGGTTTTCATATCATCATACATCTCGACGTACCTCGATCTTATCATTTAAAGAAGTTGGGTGGTGTCTCACTTTTACATAGACTAACCCCTTCATCATAACAAACGAGAGAGGTACTGTCATCATTCAATCATGTATCCTTTCAGATTTGAGACTCAAGCTTTGGCTGTTGCGTTTGTTTTGTAGATTTTAGAGTCACATAGAACTAATCATAACTTACTAACAAAGCCAATGAAAATTTGACAAGAATATGGTGGATACGCCGCTGGTACTTCCTATATATAAGTATTCTTGTCAAAGGATCAACAGCATTGTCAGGCGGTTATGAGAGGTTCCATGTAGGTTTTAGTATCGTCATGGTTGAAGTTTTGTTTTATGATATAACCTTATCTTTCCAAACGTATCAACTCTCTCAAAACTCTTATGCATGAGATCATACCTAGTCAATCAACCCTGTTTATCAATATTCCTTATCTTAGGCATCAAAAAGCGATTCCTGTAGCAGGGTATTCAACCCTTACTAGGAACGTTACCGCCTCAAATAAAATTTAAACTCTCACCCCCTTCTAAGTATGTAATTGTCAAAACCACCCTCCTTTCGAGTCAAACATACCACTACTTAAATTTCGTGACGAAATTTCTAAATGTAGGGGATACTGTAACATTCGTGAAAATCGGGTTTCAAAAACCCGCACCGTTTATCAATCAAATATTCAGTTAAAAGTTCGTTGCGTATTTAACGTGTCGGTTATTTAAAATAATACATAATTAATAAATATTTTAAAGATTAAAGACCACAATTAATAAATAATAATAAAAGGTGAATAAAAAATAAAATGGGGCTGCCGGGTTTCGAACCCGGGTCTCCACTCAAACCAAACACACAACACACCACTACACCACTTGCCCACATCTGCTACATCTCAAAACAAATATGTATTTGTAATCACATTTCCTTTGATCCGGATTCAAACAAGAAACAGCCGCGCTAAGTCACCGGCTATCATCAAGAAACCGGATTCCTCGTCAATCATCGAATGTAATCTTATAGACTCAAACAGGGAGTCAACAATCCCCAATCGGTTATGCAATCATTTAGGCAATTTCATTTTGACCGAAACTTTTGAAACCGAAAATTCCTAACTAGCTGCATACTCTATAAATACCGGCTCTACATTTCGATTAGAACTCGTTCACTTTCTCAAACAAACTCTCTAATCGATCAGAAAGTTCTCTGCTTGAAATTAAAACTCGCCGAAATCATCAGTTACTCACCGGAAAACCGAAGAATCCATCCCATTGTTGCCCTACTCTATAAATAGGACTTCTAGAGCTCAGACAGAAATCACCGCACTCACCACAAACTTCTGGTAGAGCCTCTGTCGCAAGTTAAACTTCGCCGGAATTTCTTTCAGTCGCCGGAGTTTCTGCACATTACCGGAATCCAACCGGAACTTCCATCGGTATGAATTCTGAATCTTTTCTGTCAGTTTTATTCAGTTCATTTGTTTAATCTAAAACAGTAGATCAGTAAAATCAAAATGTTTAGCAAATCTGTTTTCAATTCCGAATTAATGAAGAAGATGATCATCGAGTCGTATATGAATATAATTAAAATCGGTATTTTAAACGGGTTAGACACACAGTCCAGCGGTGGACTGTGTGCAAATACAATGTTCAAGCCTCGAGTTCGATTCATGTACGTATCCGGTTCCCGCAATAACAAAACATTTTTTTTCTTTTCTTTTAAGTTTACAGAACACCTTTCAGATAGTACATAAGTATAATATAAATCTTAATTTAAATGGGTTAGTCACCCAGCCCAGTTGGTTGGGCTGGGTGCAAATCAAAGCAATGGTCACGGGTTCGAGTGTTAACAGGCATGCCGGTTCGATTGGTTTAAAAACCTTTTTAATTAAATAAAATTCTGAATAATCTAAATAGTATATAAATATAATTAAATCAGAAATATTTCGGATTAGACACGTACTCAGTTGGTAGAGCTGCGTGCACATATACGAGAGGTCCCGAGTTCGAACCTCACTCAGCGCATAACTAAAAACAGTCCGACCGGTCAACGGTCAAAAAGTCAACTTTTTATTTTTTCTTTTATTTATTTATTTAATTGAAAAATCAATTAAAAATACCTCAAAATAAGGTTTTAAAGCCTAAAAAACTTGCATTAAATTCACAAAAATAAATCTAAAAATCTTATTAAGAGCACTAATTAAAAATATTAATTTCAAATGAAATTTATTTATTTATCGAATTATTACATTATTATTTAGGTTAGTTTTCCTCGTCGGTCGAATCACAAATTCGTGCGCATTCATCATTATCAAGGAACGCACCCACTGTGAGTGAATCCTTACAAATTCCCCTTTTTATTCATGTTTTGGGGTGTGTCGTATGTCGCTTTAATTATTTCGTTTATTCAAACTTGTGCCATTACCATTATATGACCTAAACTTATGATGTAAATATTGTTTGTTGTGATACGTGTTTACATTTAGTCAAGTTGCGTGCAAATCATTCATTAGGCCCAGCAGTTCCTCGTGGGAGACGAGTTGAACATCGCGTGCCTCATTAGATCGGCTCCGTTTGATTGAGCCTTGATCTCATTGTTCATCATTTGGTGTGTGTGGCTTGTGCATTGTTTGATATTATGTGTTTTGTGATTAAATTTACATTTACATTTATTCATATTTGGTTATGCACAATTTTATTCAAATAACCAACATAACTAATCCTTTCAAATATTTAAATAAGATTCACTCGCCAACTTTGTTGACCCAAAACCCTATTTTACACATGATACAGGTGATCCGGTTGAGAAAAGAAACACATAGGATGGCCTAGAAGAATAAACAAGTTAATGCCTTGGAATGAACGTTCAGTTTTGTTTTCCTTTGTAATTGTACTTTAGTTTGTAATTTGAATGAAAATGTATTTGAACATGTTGTGTTTGTATGTTTATTTTAACTTCTTCTTTAAAGAGAAATAATAAATATGAAACTTTATAGTAAATGTCATGAGCTTTGATGAAAACCCAATCATGCCCCGACTACCATTTCCGATGCGGGTCAGGGTGTGACAGAGGTAGTTAATCTTAATAAGGCACTTTCTAGAACCTAGATAACTGAAAGGAAGTCTAGCAAACCGGTAATCGTATCAAACCTTATAGAGTTCCATAGGTGTCTTCCTGAGAAGGGTCGGGGGTCCTTCTCGGTTTCTCTTAGGGTTAGTATCTAAAGATCCCGGTTCCAAGTCACATCACTTATCCAACAGGAAGCTTTATGATAGTAAAAAGGATTCCAACCTAGGTAGTCTTCATCAACCTTGAGTAAAACCTTCGTTTAAGTTCGTGTCTAGCTTTCCTAGTTTGTTTAACTTTAATTGCAATCTTAGGATTTTAGTAAACCCCCCAATCAAACAAACAAATAATTATGTCCATGTCAGTCCTGGTTTAGATAGAGTTGTTAGCGTTGTTTAATCGAGTCTCGTGGGTTCGATATCCGGACTTGCTTTAGCTATACTAGAGTCGACCGGTTCACTTTCTGGTCAGTAGTTTAGTGTGCCTTAGTGAGTCTAGAGTATTACTTAGAGTCTAGAGTTAGGTTAATTTAGTTATTTTTATTAAACTACTTTTTAGCACATCAATAATCAAATCCGTCTAACTATATGATTTTTGAAATCTTTATCATGACTGATTGATTGATTTTTAAAATTTCGTCAAACACATATCTATTAATAATATCCTGAATAAACTGACAAATTGAGGAATTCACTGACAAATTGCTAGTTCTTCCATTCAAATCATCGTCTGATAATGTTGATCATGTTCATACACAAGTAAATCATGACAAAATTACAATAAAAACGAGAAATATCATGAAGAAAAATGAGGACGAGGAGGTGGAGGAAGTAATTGATGAGTCGGATGCACCTGATTATTTCTCGTAGATTACCAGAACCAGCAGTAACAAACGGATGTTGTAGCAGTTGCACCGCTACGCCGATTCTCGCTGCAAACAACACGAAATGAAATGACGAAAATCACGTGACGCCGTCGCCAGAGCTTCCGATGGCTGTGACATACAAATCACACACATGAAACTCGCCTAATCGCCTTGTCTACCAACAGCAAACGAAAACCGCCCTAAGTAAATCTCCAAAATACTCAGACCAAACTCCAAATATCTCTGGCGTAACCGTCGTATTTTCCTTGATTAACAGATTTGACAGATCTAGATCGAGGATACAGGGGTGGGGTGGGTGGTGGTGGTGAAGGTTGTGGGGTGGTGGGTGAAGTCTGAGAGAGAGAGAGAGAGAGAGAGAGAGTTTAGAGAGAGAGGGGTTGAGAAAGAGAGAGTTGTATGTATAATTTTGTTTTATTTTTTAAATAATATCAAAAAATTTGAGTCAGATGACCAAATTACCCTTGGCTAAATGATTTAACTGAAAATTTTAACTAGGTTAGGCTCAAAGGACATATCGTGTAAGTTTTTGAAACATTAAGTACATAACTTGTCAACTTTTACGCCAAAGGACAGCGCTGGAAAAATGGTGTCTAGATAAAGGACAAAACTTGTAATTTACTCATAATGTTAAGTAGAAAGATCTCCGTTCATTGTTGTTTGTATCATTGTGTTTCTTGATTTACCTTGGTTTATTGTGTTCTTACGTTGTATCTTGGTTTCTACCACCTAGGATTGTGGGGGCTTATGTTGGATTAATGTTTTTAACTTGCTTTTCTTAGTTTAACTTTCAATAATTGTTTTTTGTGACATAATATTGAATACCATGGCGCTAACATAATGGATAGATTCATTGCCAAGTATTTCAAGAGGCGTTGGCAAAGTGATTCTACATATAGGTATGATATGTTTGATACCGTTATTTTATCTGTTTTGCGTGCTTAAGTTTGTGGCCATGCTTAATATAACGCATTCTTGATTAGGCTCTTCTGTCACACCCCCAAATTACCACCGATGGAGTTTTACCGCGAGGCGTGTGACGTACCAGGATCCAGCCGCTAATCATGTCGAACTAATAGTAATTAATATAAAACACCAACGTCAAGTCCAACACGAATAGTGTATTTCAAAATAAACAATTCAAACCAAGTATATGTTCAGCGAAAGCAAATGTAAATATCTCAATAATTGAAATCAAAACGTTTTAAAACGTAAAGTATTAATGTTTGCAATCAAGTACACGCCCCATGACACTTCAAAATCCACAGACTGCAAGTTCCCATGCATAATGTATCTAATAACCCGCAAGCATGCAGAAAAGTGAATCAGTGATAAAGCATGCGAGTTCACAGTTTTGTTTAACGTAAAACAGGTAAATGTTTAGTTTAAAGACATGCCAATAATAAACTCGATACCGAAGTGACTGTTATGTTTGTTGTGCCCTCATCAATGTCTATCAACATTGATCAGGTGTTTAAGGTCCTTAGTTCACGCTTGGCTCCCAGCACGGTGTGAGGTTTGTCAAGCCTAATAGCGCTATCAACTAATACCATGTTGCCTCCAAGGCAACTAGTTTCGGTAGTAAGTAGGGACTTTCATGCTAGAGTTGAGTTTATTAACTAACATCGAAATTGAACTACAACATTTATAAAAAGTATTCCTCCAAGGAATAGTAGTTTGTCCCCCTAGACACATGCTTGTGAAAGTGTAGTGAACTCACCTTAGTTTGCTCGGTAAATGCTAATGTGCTTCTACGCGTTAATAACATGTCTGTTTCGATACACTCGACCTAGCGTCAATAAGGTATGAGTATGTAATTATGTAGGGTTTGCAATACCTTAAGAATCCAAACAACTCGGTGGTGTTCATGTGATCAGATTAACTTGTTTAGCATGCAGTACACACAATGGATCCTCTAGTTGGTGACATTAGTTGATGACACGTGAGTTTGGAAAGTACGGACAATCCTCCTAACTCGAATGGTTATATTCTAATTAAACTCAAATAACATTTACAATTTCAGAGATCATATAGATAACCCATGCACATGTGTTAAACTTTGGAACGTATAAACAACAAACCCGGACCATTATAATCACCCTATAAACTCAGATTCGACGTATAGATAAACCTGGACCCCCTTTAACCCTTAAACTCGGGCATATCACATTTTCATGTATAAACTCGGAATATCTCCTTCACATAATCAAATTCGGACCAAGTATAGATTCATCACTCTCGGACATATGTCCACCTATTAAGTTCGGATTCATGTTCACTATTAAACTCGGATTCATAACATACATAACATAAATTCGGACTCCTTGTTCACTAACAAATTCGAACCATCATGTTACACATAAACTTGGACATTTTATCAAACTCGGACAAGATCATATGTGTAAACTCGGACATACATGCAGATACTCACAAATTCGGACTCCACTTAAGTCTTACACACAAATCCAGATCCCCTGCTCATATAACAAGTTCGAACTCCTTACTTATTATTAAACTCGGTCAAGGATAAGCATGTTAAATTCGGATCCTTACGAGTTTCAGTAACTCGGATTTTGTGACTTCACAAAGTCGGATCATTTACAACGCAGAATAACACAAAACCAAGCAGGAATAAAACAGTTCCTCAATGTAACAGTTATAGTTCTACGATCAAAACCGTAATCTCATGAATCAACAATGTCAGAATCACATCAACAGTTTAGCAGTTCTACTACACCAATAATATAATTAACATCAGTTAACCATACATATTCATCAGACATACATGATCAATAAACTTCGGATTGTTTGAATGTCTAGGGTTTTGCATGGAATCAAAATAACAAGAACAACAAAGTATAACACAAAGCACTTACCTTAGATGGATTTAGAATTTGCTCTAGAAGAGTTGTAGGGATCAAGATTGATGATTGAGAGTTGTGTTGCTAAGCCAAAATGATTAGAGATTGCTACTGCCATACATGAGATTATGGGGAGGTACTAGGGTTATGCAGGAGTTTATTAGAGTTTCACTATTAACTCTAAACACCCCCTAACTATATAAAATACAATTAACATTTAAAGCACATAATTCACGTATCTGTCATACAACATGTAAGTTTCACATAAACCATCCGATTATAATTATTATTCGTGTTAGTCACCAACGTTCGAGATTAACTTGTGTGTGTGTTCCGGTAATTCCCCAAATTACCAACGTAGACTCATTTAACTAACCCTAGTTAAATGCAGTGCTATGAATGTATGTTTAAATCAATTGTGGTTAGGTTACAATATTAACATGGAATTGCGGGTTGTCACATCTTCACTTTAGATGGTTGATAAGCTTTTTGCTTTCATTGGACTTATATTGTTGTGTAACCTATACATTTTATTACTTTTATGCAATAGGTTGTTACACCTTATGCAGAAGTGTGTTAGCTTCCTTATTGCCTACCTACTTGAGTGCGTATTTCAGATACAGACATCCGTCGTGGATGCATGCGCCGGAGTTGATCATATCATGATAAGCGTATTTCTTATCGTTTAATTTATTGCATGTCTTTTTTATTTTAACGGGTAATTAATTATTAATTTTGCAGGTCAATGGGCACACACAATTCCAAGTCAGCCTTTGGATATGAGGCGTCCAAGAAACAGATTTTGCATCTGGCTCATAAGGTTAGTCTTCTTCTTATTATGTTTTTTTTTATTTTTTTGTTGCTTAAATTGTATCGAAGTTGTAGTTTTACATTTGGTTTTAATTTTGTTATCAAACTCAGTAGTCAATATGCATTTCATCTCACTAATATGTGACGAATGATATATTCGAATAGGCAAAGACACGGATATCATAGCTGCCAGTAATACAAGACAATATGTATAGATGCAAGGAAACACTATAACATCACTGACCCACAATGCAAAGTCAAGTGAAAACGCAATAGCATTACTAACCCACCACAAGATTCACATTTTCCAACTAGAAGCCAAAGAAAGACGTTTCGGTGGGTATGTTTATGTCTTAAATGATTTGCGTTCATTGTGTCTACAACGCAACACGCGTGGCATAATTATAGTTTGCAATTATATAGTAATCACTTGATTTAATTACACGAGCAACATTCTTTTTACCTTTTAACAATTATTATTAGCAGATAAAATATTAATGAGCAATTTAATTAGTAAGTAGGTATATGATTTTTTTAACAATGGAGAAATGATTTATATTAAAAATTCCAGCAAGAAGCTAGGAAAAAAAATGTGCAAATCTTCAAAAGATGTAAATTAACAAAACTAAAATTACACCAATTTGACCATTCGTAGATTTGTCATATTCTAATTTCTTAACCCATAGGAATTCTTTTGCCTCGATTTCTTCTAGAGATTGCTTGGTCATTGAAAACTTTATCATTATGTGTTCGATATACTAAAAGTATATGTTGGAATTATCATTTGCTTGGGGATGTCAAGAATGTAAACCCCAACTCAGAAGTGTAGGAGAAAGATGGTAACTTGCACCTTCCCAAAATATGAGACCAAATGATGTGTAAAATCACAGGTGATCAACTGATTCTGGCACAAATCTAAAAACCATACACCGGTTTGAGTTTATATAAGTGCCTCTCTTTGAGAATGTCTCCGATGTTGGTATTTTGTTCATCATTGCCCCCATGCAAATAAGTTATTTTTTTGGTGGAACCAATTATATCCAACTTCGTGAGGAAGTAGCCTGATTACTTGTCGATTGATCGATCTCTAACATGAGCAAATGGATTCAGAAAACCCTTTAAGGATAAAGACACATTGCTGCAACTCGCTAACTTCTAGGTCTTTTAACGGCTCGTCTCCAGCCATAGGCAAAGCTTTTAAGGGGCCAGCCCCCCCCCCCCCCCCCTTTCTTTTTTTGCTCAGTAGTGAGTGTAAATATACGCGTATTTCGTCCGGAAATTGTATATACGTATTAAGCCCCCCCGTATATATTTTGTTCAAGCTCTGCCACTGTGACTCCAGTGTTGTTTTATCGATCCTTTACCTTGCATATTTTTGTTAATTCAAGGGCGATTGTTGTTGGGAAAATATTACTTAATAGTCATTAATTAGCCCATCGATTTAGCCAGAAAGCAATTGCGTTCCGGCACCACCACCAACCCTTTTAGATAACATTGAATATCAATGGAGGACCTACTAAATATGCTTCAGTTTTTTATATTTATGTTGATAAACAAAGGGAACTTTTGACTAAGTATCATCATGTTTGATAGTATATATCGTTGTGATTTACTAAGTTTGATCAATCATGATTAGTTATTGTTATATTCAACTAAGTATGGATAAAGTTTAACTAATTATGTCTATGCTTAACCAAGTATTGTTAAGCTCGACCAATATTGTCATGATCACTCAAAATTGATTATGCTTGATAAAATAATCAACATGATTCGCTGCATTCGACCGTGTATGAACATGTTTGACTAATTATGGTTGTAATTAACCAAGTGTTGTCATGATTGACCATTAGTGTCCAAGATTGGCTATGTTGACCAAGTATGGTTTATATTTGACCAATTATGACTAT
Organism: Scalesia atractyloides; assembly: GCA_947069175.1. Lineage (NCBI taxonomy): Eukaryota > Viridiplantae > Streptophyta > Magnoliopsida > Asterales > Asteraceae > Scalesia > Scalesia atractyloides. The sequence goes on from CAMTDV010000024.1 coordinate 73,544,114, forward strand.
GTTTGACCAAATATCGTTACATTTGATGAATTCTCATCATGATTTAGCATCCTGTTTCTCTATTTATATAAAGGTGTTTGGAGTTTTACTTACATTGATTATACATTCATATATTTCAAATTAATAAGTTTCATGCATCCTCTTTTAGATATCGTGAATTAGGTATTACTATGGTTAAGTGAATTTGGAATAAAATAAAAAAGCAAATTAGGTAGTACTATGGTTAAGTGAAATGTTGTATTTGGAATAAAATCCATCTAAAGTAAAAGACATAGGAATATAGGATATATGCTCTTTGTTGCCCAAAGTTTACAAGCAAATTACTTATTCTGGCAACCCACGCTTTTCCTTATGCTATAAAGTCACCACCTACCTTATTCTCTGTTCACTTGATCACTTCTCCATTTTAAGACCCAATCCAAGCCATGTCTTCAATAGCATCAGAAAGGTCTATCTCTCTCTCTCTCTCCCTTATATATAGTTAGGGTAAAATAAAAACATATACTAGTTGTCAGAACTTAGCCTTACGAAGAGTTTTTTCAAAAAAAAATTTACCAAAAATCCTAAAAAAATCTACTTTTCCCATAAAATAACTTTTTTTTCATTTACGGCTGCCGTAATGTTGTAAAAAAGTGATGTCATGCTTATGTCATCACTTTTTTACAGCTATTGTAAGGGGTCAAAAAACATCACTTCGAAAAATAAAAATTTTGTTTTTTTTTACGACAGTCTTTTCTAACATTTTAATCTAGGGGTGTGAAAAAAAATGGGTGCACAACTCGCACGGGAAAGTCGAGTTCTCTAAGTTCTCACAACTTGGAAGGGTTTTCCCTTGATTTTGATCCTATATATATAAAAAAAAAGCGAGAAAATGTTTAGCACTTGTAAATAATTTTCAATTGTAATTATCTAGCTTCCCCTGGCGTGTAGCTCAATTGGGTTAAGAGTATAGCGCTTTTGCTCCCTTAGAAAACAGAAAACTGAGACAATAAGAGTGTGCGAAAGGGTTACAGTAAAATACATATAACATTATTCCTTTCTTTTATGTATAAGTATTAAATTAAGATATATGTATTTGTGTTAATACTATTCCTAACATGCATATGCAGACACTTACATTTATATATAAACGAAGTACAGACACTATCCAGTGTAATTTTCACTAGAAATACATGTATAAGATTGCTTTATAGAAATGTAAAGAAATTTATGAAGAATGGTAGACCAGAGAGAAAAACGAGTGTTTTTTTTTTTACTTTTTTTAACAAAAAGTTTTCATATCTAAATACTAACTAATTTTGCATTTGCAAAGATTTAAAATTACATTACCTTTGTGGGGAGCAGGGATGCATCACACTACTAGAACACTAGGTTACGTGTGATTGTTTTTTAATGATTGATGTATCTATTGCTCATGTGTCCATAAGGGACATTATGTGGTCGTAAGATGTCTCCCATCTATTTAAGAGGTGGAAAGTTCAAATCATACAAGATACTGGTATGTGAGTGTTTACTATTTAGGAGTCTATTAGTTTGTCGTTCAAGAAAAATGATTGCTCTTATGCTAGCTGATTAAGCGTGTGTTTGAACCTTTTTAGCATCATATCATGTTAAGAGTTTAAGAGTTACTCGAAAACAATAAAACCTTAGCAACAATCTAACTTTAAATCTAAGTGACAAATATATGATATAATTTAGGAATAAAGGATTAAATAATCCTAACTATCTTTAATTGGCCGCCACCGGTCACAACTACAAAAATCATTACTCGCAATCTCAACTATTAACATATTGGCCTCCAATGGACCCCTGACTAATGGAACTCTAACGTCGTTAGTCACCGGTGGCAGGAAATATGTTTTTGGCCAGAAAAAGATTCCTAAATGTCTGATCTAAGGTTACAAAGAGGTTTGGATGAAAATATTGAGTCTTCCGTCCAAAAGGCGTTTTTCGGCGACCTCAGTAATTGAGGTTTTTACTAGAAAAGATTCATATATGTCCGATCTAAGATTACAAAAAGGTTTTGGACGAAAAGTTGAGTTTTCTAACAAAAAGAAGTGTTCCGGCCAAAAAAATGTTTTTTCGGCAACCTCAATATTTAAGGTTTTTACTAGAAAAAAGTTCCTAAAAGTCCAATCTAAGGTTACGAAGAGATTTGGGATGAAAAGGTTAAGTTTTCCGGCGACCAACAACTAATGGTGTTAGGGTTCCATTAGTCAGAGTCCATTGAGGCCGATATGTTAATAGTTGAGACTACTTTTTTTTGGAACGACGACTTCTTGTATTAGGTTACCGCGCTCCCTAAATTGGAGAGCCCATGTTGCCTCACTCCGGCCACACTATGGTGTCTTAACCGGGCCAACGCTGGCTTCAGAGTTTGGCTTGGGCGTTCCCTCGGGAAACCAAACCGCTGACTGCCACTTGACAGTCGTTGTGCCACCATAAGAGCAGAACTCTCTAGCTTAACACACGGTGGGACGAAAACCCGGGTGGACTCGGGATAGAGCCTGACACCCCTGTAGGGAGGCTAGGCTCTATCCATCATTGTCTAATCCACCAAAGTAAACCAAATGAGGATTGAATTTGGGTTTCAATTGGAGAACCCAAATCTCCCTACCTAGCCACAAGTGGTGGATAAATACTTGTTTCCCAAATCTCTCTATCACTAGGCCACAAGTGGTGGATAGATAATAGTTAGGACTACTAATGACAAGTTTTGTAGTTAGAATCAGTGACGACCACTTGATAATAGTTGAAATTATTTAAATTCATTATTCCTTTAATTTAAATACTTGTTTAGGATATGTTCACAAGTGGATTAAAGATTCAAAATTTAGTTTCATGTAACTCTTAATAATTTAGTGCGTTCATTTTTTAATGTTGATACGTTTAGCTACTTGTAACTAGGGAGAAATCTTCTAAAAAGTGGATTTTGCATAAGTGATCTAAGGTTGTAGAGATGACCTATGACACTCTATATAATTAGGATTACTAAGGTTGTAAAGATGGCATATGACACTCATTATAATTAGGATTAAAAAAACATTTTTGTCTTATAACACTACTCCTGGTCCTTTGTTTTTTCAAAATACAACACAAAAAATTCAGTAGAAAAAAAATTAGCACGTAACACAAAAATCTAGTGCAAAAAAATCACAAAAAATGTTATACAACACAAGTTTTTGCATTTTTCTAATTGTCATTATATATAACAATATAATACTCAAATTAAAGATAAAAAGATAATCGATTTTATGGTTTAAGAAACATGGGAAGTTTGAAATAAAAATCAACATAAGTATTTCCAAAAATACCATTAAACCCCTATTTTGTTATTATAACTTGATCTTAGTCATTGATTTGAAAAATAAAAAGCCAAGATGACTTCTTAGCCTACTTAGACAAATTCAACTTTTTATTTCACTATAATTTGATCTTAACCTATTTATGGAAAATCAACTTTTTTGTATTTGGCAGCTCGAACCCGTTAAAGACGATTACTGAAAGTGAACATGTAATGGTTGACATCCCTTGTAAACAACCAGTCAACGAGTACATTAGGAGCGTGGGCAAGGAATGGGTTGACTGTCTTAAAGGCAACAAGGGGATCACCAAAAGCTATGAACGAGAACGAAATATGAAGAAAGTACCACCATTAATCTTAAAAAGCGAGAAAGGTCGTAGAAACAAAGAGTGCTACGAGCCTGCAGTGGTTTCACTTGGCCCGTACCACTATAACCAACCAACGCTTGCTGAAGCCGAGAAGTACAAAGCCATAACACTAGAAGGGTATCGTTCGAGCACCGGAAAATCTATTGCTTTTTTATATAACAAGATGTTTGAGGTGGTACATGAGGCCCGAAAGTGTTATATCGATGGTTCTACAGATGATTACAGCGATGAGGAGTTTAATCAAATGATGTTACGTGACGCTTGCTTTATTTTGTTATATATTGAAAACTTGGCGAGGGGAGACCAAAATGTATTTTTAAATTTGGAGTATTTGGGCGCGATAGGATTGGCAACTTAACGCGCGATATTTTACTGCTAGAGAACCAGATCCCCTTTGTAGTACTCGAAGTTTTGTTGAACTTGAAGTTCCCTGAAGATAAAGGCGAAGGTATCCTGAACAGATTCTTTAACTACTTAAACTACGGCGAGGTGATCATGAGGGAGGATAAAAAGGTTTTGGAATACAAGCAGCCGCTTCATCTGCTGAGCTTTACAGATTTTATTTCATTTCGCTTAATATTTACTCTAGTCTCCATTCGTCGGAAAAAGAAAGTGAAAAGAAGGATTCACAATTCACAAGAAGAATATAATTATGTAAAACGAAGTAGATCGTTTGCTTCAGTAACACAGCTCAAAAGCAGATGGATTTTCATGAGGTGTACCTCGGAGGAGTCTGCGATTGACATGGAATTTAACTTGTATAGATTCTATGGTGAGTTTAAGCTTGCGCCTAGAGCAGTGTCCTCCTCTACGAAACCTATATATCTGAACATGATCGCGTATGAGATGTGTAAGCATAACCCCAATGACTATAGGGTTTCGACTTATATTCGAGTGATGAAATCGTTGATTAAACATCGTGTAGATGTGAAGGAGTTGCGACATATTGGTATCTTGCTTCATAGTCTTGGTAGTGATGAAGAAGTGGCGACGATGTACGATGACATTGAAGTTGCGGCGGTTAATGTTTTCATGTATAATCAGATCCGGCTAGGGATAGAAAAGCTGAACACGAGCAAATACAAGACCTGGGTGGCGGAGCTGATTACGGACTACTTGGGTAGTCCATGGAAAGCAGTGGGTTTATTGGTGGCTTGTGCTATTCTTGTCACTGGTTTTCTGCAGACTAACTTCACGATCAACCCACCGGACTAGTAGCTATTCTTACAAGGGAGGGAGTGTTCAGTATAGGACCAAAAAATATCATAAGAATTGTGAAATCAACATTATTATACACTTATACATAAATGTATGTGATATCTAAACCACCACATTTTCTCTCCAGCCATCTTAACTATATCTAATGTATTATTAGGCTCTCTCATTTTTAACATTTCCTTCCCTTTTCATCTATATAGTGAAAGCTTTGAAATGTTTTTATTATTGACTTTGTAAAGTGGAATTTAGAATCAATGCGTAACATTTTAATGTTCTGATTGCTTGAGTTTGATGACATATTCCATCTTTCTTAGATGGGGGAAAAGACCCTCCAAATTTTGTAATTTGACATTTACACCCCTTACACTCCTAAAAATGTTATAAAATGTCATTTTACCCCTTGAATTTCTAACGTTTCATGTTTACCTTTTGTATTTTCATTCTGTTACTTATAAAATACTAGCTTCTTACATGCTTTTTTTTATGGAAATATCGGTATAAATTCTCTAACGTTTCAAGTTTACCTTTTGTATTTTCATTATGTTACTTATAAAATACTAGCTTCTTACGTGCTTATTTTTATGAAAATGTCGGTATAAATTCACATTTCGACATAAATGGTATAAATTCACGTTTCAACCTAAAGTTTTCCATAAATGAATGGGGAAAAATAATACGTATTCATGCTTATTTTTATGCACGTTTTCAACTAGTCTACGTTTTTCCGTAAATTAAACAAAAAACGTTATTTTCTCACGTGCTTATTTTTATGTATATGTGGGTATAAATTCACATTTCGACCCGAATATTTTTACCAGAAATGAGTCGGGTCAAATATATTTTATTAATAATAATTTGTTTTTTATTTTCTGTTTATACTTTTAATATGATGTCGAACCTTAACTTGGTGTAGGTAACGCTCGCGTGCAATAGCCTTGCATTAAAGATCTTGGCGTTGGAAGAATGAAACTTTTTAGAGTTAAATGCTGATTGGTCCTTGTGGTTTGCAGTTTTTACAGAGTTGTCTTAAGACATTAAGAATTAATAGGTGATCCAAGGTGGTTTCACTTTTTAAACTCGGATGATCCTTATCGGTAAACTATGTTGAATTTCTTAGTTAAGTATATGTAAATCAGGGTGAGTTTCTAGAGTGAACACTAGCGTATTTGACATGAGAGACTAAATCTAGATAACCCTTGTATCACTTCCAAACTGATGTGTTGGGGACAACACGTTGCAATATAATAGTTTTGTACACATTTTAGCATTTTATCGAGTCATTTTGTATATGTTTATTGTACTTATGTTGTGTGGGTTTTACAGGTAACGATGAAAACTAAGCGTTAGCGAATAAAGTTGGAGCGTGCGGCGTGAACGAGCAACAGAAAACAGAATGCTGAAAAAAAGACTCCCCCACGCCATGCAAAAGAAGACCAAGTCTCCCTTATGACGCGCGGGGCGCCGAATCGGGAAAAAGGAGATTTTGACCTACTTAAGCTTGTGGATTAAGTTGTTGGGTGAGGATTTATTTTTACGAATGAAGAGCAGCAAAAAGGGCGATTTTCATTGTTCTCCATTAAGATCTTCTCAATTCTTCATGTTCGTTCGTTCCAAATCAAGATCTGAAGCTGTGATGACAACCATGCGCGGCTAAACGCCTTGTAACTTATCCCGATGATCAATTGATAGGTTTTTGCATAATTAATTTGTTTCTGATTGGTATACCTAATATATCTTTATCATTCGTGTTTGGATTTGATAAACGTTATTTATATTTGAATTACTTGTCTTTTATCAGACGTATTGGCGGTTTCTTGCATTGTTAGCGGGTTGGTAATTAGAGGTTAGTTGGTATATCTTAACGGACCACTAGGTCGTACGGTTATTGTTAAACTAGCCTTAACGTTATTCAAATTCATAAATTCCAAGGCCATGCCTATGTGGTGTTTAAGTCATTGAAATAGAGTCTTGTGTTAAACTTGCAATTGGGATTTTGGTGTGGTTTACGTCTTCTTAATCAGATAAAACTTTCTTGGTTACTTTTCCAAGTTCTTTCAACCAACCAAACCCCCAAATTTAGTTCGGTAGTTAATTAAATAGTTAAAATTGCTAAACACTGACCACAAATTCCCAGTGGATACGACCTTAGAGCATTCCATCCAACCCCCCAAATATTTGAGGGGGGTTATTTTATGAAAAGGGTTATAGGTGGTTGTAAATGGTTGCGAGTAGAGGAGAGAAAATATTATTGTTCATCTGTAAATTTGAGAGAACATTGTTTACCCTTTATAATTTTTTAGTATATTTTGAAAGTAGTTGTGAGTGGAACAAGGGAAAATGTAATAGTAAAAGTATTAAAAAGTATTATTTAATTAAAATGAGAGAAAAGATATAGATTTTTAATGTAATATAGGGTAAAAATAAGGGTTAGATGTGAATCCTCTAGAGCATTTACTTCCATCCATATTTTTACCATTTATTACACTAAAAAACATTACATTTTCTCTCACCTTTTCAATTAAATACATTTATGCCTTTTTACTACCTTCTCTCTTATCCACTCACACTCACTTTCAAAATATATTAAAAAATTATAAAGGTGAACAATGTCCTCCAAATATACAGATAAATAGTAATATTTTATCTCTTCTTACTCACAACCATTTTTATACTCTTTATATTATAAAAACTCCACTCATACAATTTGATAGAATGGATTTGAATGCGCTTAATTACGTATACTATTGAGGTGTTTAAGTATTAAATACTTGCTTTTTATTATCTCACGACAACTACATCACCAACCACACCTGTTTGTCAATAAGATCGAAAAGTATCACTTGGTTAAGGATAAAGACACATTGGTGCAACTCTTTAACCTCTTATGGCGGCTCTCATCTCCAACTCCAGTTCCAAGTTATGCATATCTTGCTTGTTGTACCGATTCTTCACCCTTACATATTGTTTTTGATTCAAAAGCAAATATTGTCATGGAAATGTCACTTAATGGCCATTAATTAGCCCATCAATCTAGCAAGAAAGCAATATCGCATCCACAACCACACCCCCACCCACCCCACCCTTGTAGATAACCTCGAATATCAATGGAGGACTTCACTAAAATATGCTTTCAACTTATTATGTCTTCCTTCCAGGAATGCTTAACTTAATGGGTATTGGGTTTCATAACATTGTATTATAATGGATGGATGATATAACTTTAGACCAAAGATTCAGCTTGTCATTATGTTTCATGGTTTCCTTTAAATATATGATTAAATCTGGAATACGAGTTGCATTAGAATTCAACAAAAGTCGTAAAAGCAGCAGGAGGTCAATCAACCTCATTCATCATCTACCCTCAACACGAAAGATCACCTTCTTCTAGACCTTGTAACTCTCGCAGCTGCAGCATGCGATTCTACCTTCACAGATGTACTACTATTTTTCTTAGCCCTCTGCTTCACGGTTCCTGTAAGAAAATCGCCAGAAACTTGTGACCAAAGTTTAAAAAGGCATTACATCATATTATAGTCGTATCGTATGAAAAATCCTTGAAGTTTCACAGTACCTTTGGGAACAAATTCAGGAGATTTGACCTCATCCTCATCATACGGTTCTGACTGAATCACTTGACTAGAAGCTTGTGAGCATTCTTCAGATTCCAGAGGTTTTGAAGCTTTTTCGTTACTAGAAACATCAGATGTTCCATCCATTGAGGGATCCATGACCTCACCATCTGTATCATATCATATTCAAACAAAATTAGTATTTTTTTTATATTGATATTAAAAGACTATTAAAACTTCTATTTCATCTCATCTTTTATTGTACAAACCTTCAGCAGCTTCGGACTCGCTACTTTCCTCTTGATTTTTCTCATCCAGCGTAATGTTTTTAATGGCATCCGCTTTCTGTTGATGAGCAGCTGCGTTTCTTGCTGTAAGTTCCTGTTCCTTTTTATCGATGTGAAATTTGTCACTTTCCCCTCAAATTCTTCGATGCATGCCTTTAGTTCTGGTTTGGCAAACTTCTTACCCTAAAAGATTGGGAAAAAAAAAGCATGAAATGAGAATCATGTTTAAGGAAAATTTTGAACATAAACCATGAAAATTGAAAATACTCGTATAAATAGGCAATTAGGTATAGATGGTACCTTGTTTATTATGCTTCTAAAATGATCCATCACAACGTCATTTGATAAAACATGTTCATAAACTTTAAATAATTCTATCAACTTCTTAATGCCTTTGTCGGTAAACGATAGTTGTGAGAGACAGTATGATATGTTTTCCCACTGCCTAGCATCTGCATACGAATATATTAGAGAGTATAACAAACTATAGCAGGAGAGAAATGACAAAACAAAACATAAAAACATGTGTAATTATGTCTCAATAAAAATGTTTGTTTAAGATTCAAACCTGTGACACCACTGAATCTATGGCATAGCTTTTCAACAAGAGCTTCCATTTGCTTGTCCTGTATAATTATTAAAATATTGTCAAAATGTTGGCGCCTTGACGATACGCCACATTAATAATTTGATACCGCAAAAAAACGAGTTACTTTTACCTTCTTGATTGACCCTATCAAGAACTGCATTATGTTGAAGAAAGATTCTTGTTTCAAATCCTGGTTTGACAGCTTGCCGAGAATATCCGGTAGCAAATTATATATAGGATTATTCCCTGAAAGAAAAAAACACATAAGCAATTAATAAAGGGTAACATTCAAGTGTGCAGTTAGCATCAATGTTTACCTTTCTTTGACAGCTCATGGAAAAATAGTTTAGCAAGATTAGAAATCCGTTCATCTTCATCTTCTAGTCTCATTGCCATCTCATTTATATGACCTTTAACCTAACAAACGCAAAAAAAAAAGATACATAATCAGAAACTACCTCCAGTTAGTTACAAGCATTGATTTCAACCGAAGTAATACTGTAATAGCCAGCATCTCTAACCTTCATCATGTCATTGAGAATAAGATGAGAGAGAACTAAAACCGCATTCTTCCTTACAGAAAGTGATGGATCATGCAGTCTCGAGTACATGTTCTCGGTCCATGGTTCTAAAAGATTAGGGAAACGAACCGCCAGATCACCAAGAGCGATTGTACAGTTGGAGCGAACGGTTTCAGATGGTGCACTCTCAACGACAGTGAATAGAAGTTGAAGGTTTGCTTCGCTGCATAGTAGATCACGGGTTAAACATTTTAGGAAACAGAATTTTGGAGAAGAGAGTGATAAACGGATAGAGAAAGTTTACCAAAAGTTGGCATCAATAATCATCAGCCGGCATAGAGCGAGCATCCCAGATGCCTGTAACTCAGGATACTAAAGTAGAAATTGCAACCATGTCAACAACTAAATAATCATACAAAAATATTAATGAAAAAAAAAAGAGTAAAACATCATTTTCGTCCCTGAGGTTTGATCACTTTTGCAACTTTCGTCCAAAGGTTTGCTTTTCCACATCTAGATCCAAAAGGTCTAAAATCTTGCCAATTTCATCCGAATCGTTAACTCCATCCATTTTTTAACGGTAAGTCAGGGGTATTTTCGTCCTTTTACCTATTTGTTAATGTTCATAAGAAAAGTCATAACTAGAAAGTCAACAGAGGTGTATCTTTATTTCTTAAAAGTGTTTTATTTTAATTAAAAAAAGTCTAAAAAGACAGAAATACCCCACATTTAACGGAAATAAATGGATGGAGTTAACGAGCCAGATAAAAATGACAAGATTTTACACCTTTTGGATCCAGATGCAGAAAAACAAACCTTTGAACGGAAGTCACAAAAGTGGTCAAACCTCAGGGACGAAAATGGCATTTTACTCAGAAAAATAGGATTGTAATAAGTAATAACCACCTTCTGCATTAAACTGAAGTTTCTACACAGTTTCGACAGAAACGGTGCACAGTATCCAATCAAGTTTTTTTCGGTAGAAGCACTAGAGACAATTTCCTTTTCGGCCCGTTCAGAAAGTATGTCAAGCACTGCATCCTCAGTGGCAGCAACGCCTAATTCTGCGTTTATATCATCTTCCTGAAATACATCAAAACAAACAGCTTCAAAAACAAGAATTCAAGTATCAAAGAAAGGATCATGAACAGATATTGTATTACATTATATTATCGATTTATCTCACCTTTGATTTACCATTACTGCCAGCATTTTGGCCTTCTGCAGCTAGTTTTTCTTTCTTTGCTTTCTCTTTCTGAATCTTCCTAACGCATGATTCAACGTATACCAGTTGATTCATGGCAACATGACTTATAACATATAGAAATCTACTTAGTTTCGTAACTTGAGCTGCAGTAAGGACATTATTGTCATTTTGCAACCCGTCAACTCCAAAAACAGAATTATGAGATTTTATAATCAAATCAGCTGCTAGAGTTTCTGGAGAAGGATGGATAGCGTATATTGTGTTGATTGCTTTATCAGCAGCAGCATACCATATGTGTTCTGGAAGCCAAGATCCGGTAATTAGGCCGTCTAAAACACCAAATAACCTGCTGCCGTGATTGGTCAACAGGTTTTTCTGGTCAACAGCAGATAACCTTTGCAGTGCAATACAAGCTGTTCTAGCAAGCAAAGGTTCTACCTTCGCCCACCTACCGAAACCGATATCTATTATGTCTTGTAGATGGGAACTAAGAATATCGGCTGATGATTTGGCGGCCATGCAGAGTACAGATAGAGCTCCACAGCTGTGTTCTGCACTAGTTCCCCTAACGTTGAAACAGAAGTAGTCCCACAATGCTGACACCTGTCACCATACAAAGTTTTCTTATAACATATAGTTGATGATCAAAGTTTTCTTATAACAGATAGTTGATGATCAAAGTTTTCTTATAACAGATAGTTGATGATCAATTTAAAACCACAATGTCAAGCGTACCGTACTAGCGGAGATGTCCCCTTTAGACACCAATGAATTAACGATAAACTCCAATGCCGCAAGGTCCCCAATGTTTGAATCAGTGGCAAGAGTAATAAGGCTTTTAGCGGTTTCAAGTGGACTCTTTGTTATGTAGATTGTAACAAATGCATTCTCCACAGCTTCACAAATAGATTTATCTTGAGAAAATACCTTCGTACATTAGGAAAAAAAACAGTGTCAAAATAAAAATAAAATATATATAGAATAAAAAACGATGAATCACCAGTGGCAACATCTTTCTAAGGCAGGCTTCGGATCCATCAATCTGAAACTGTTTGCACCTCATCAGCAATAAAATGGTATTTTCAACATCAGTTGCTGATGATGAAGCCATTAATTGAACAAGGGTCGGCATGGTGTCAGATATACACTTCGAAAATCTCAATCCCACTTCAAGTGACGCAATCAAAGTCCGGGTTTGCTCCAAATTCCCGACATCTGGTAACGAACTATCCATTTGAGTACTCTGTTCATCCTCTTGTGCAATACAGCTGTCCGTCAAACTATCGTCCTGCTTCTTCAAAGCTCCATCTTTGTTACCATCTTCATTTCCTGTATCACTATCCACACTATCCAAATGTGATGCGTCCAATACGTTTTCTGATGACCGATTCGGTTCTAGTTCATTCAACTTCTTCGTGTACTCCTTTAATGTTGCCTCAAATGAAGCTACACGCAGTTGTGGCCCAAACGGATTATGTTGCAGCATCATGATAAGTAAACTCAGTGCGGATTTTCTCACTATCGCACTCTTGTCTTCCAACCTTCCAGCAGCTACTACAGCAACTTCGTTCCACAAACCAATAGTTACAGAATGTTCTTCGCAGAGTTCAGCCCACACTTGTAACACTCGACTTCTAGTATAAGCGGAAACATCTCTAGCACGTTCTAGAAGAATTTCCAGCATCGCCTGCTTGGTTCGAAGACGAATAGACTTTGTACTTACTTCACCTTCGAGATCTTTAAAGGATTTCGCTACTAACTTCCCCAACACTCCAACAAGAGCATTCCGTATCTTGTACGATTCTCCACCGAAATGAGGAACCAATAAACCAATGTTGGTTGAGATTAACTTTGGTAAACGATCAGCAAGCTCTACAAGAAACCGTCCAATATTATCCGCTCCAGCAGTGTCTTTTACGTAGTCTTTTGGGTTAGTTCTCCCTATTTCTCTAATAAGAGAGATGCACAAACTCCCGTCTGAATACTTTTTCTCGGCCCAAGCAGCAGCATCAGCCAAGTGTATAACGACATAATCGTGTTTGTGAAGTAAATGCAAGATTGAAGCACAAGATTGAGCTAAATAGTGGTATTTTGTTGCACATGTTCCAATGATACGGCATAAAGCTTCTTTTGCATCAGCATCTTTCAACAGTGTTGGATTCTCGAACATAGAAAGTGAATTTCTACAATCACACGAAACATGTATTGTTATAAATTACAACTGACATAAAGCTTCAAATTTATAGATACGTGTATTTGAGCTAATTAGATAAACGACAGTCACGATAATCAACATACCTCACTACAAAAGACAAATAGTTTTCATCTGGGTCTGATGAGCCAAAAAGCAATGAGAGATTGATTTCCAGAGAATTTGCAATCAAATTTAGTATGCGTCCCCTTTGAGCCTCCCAATTCCATGAGCTAGCAGGATGTTTCTTCCTGCCACTTGGCATCGCCTAAAAAGGTGTTAAACCTATTAACCCAATATCCTTAACAAATGCATATCATTATATAAACAGATTGCACATTATGTGAATGTTGACCCATTTAATCAAGATTAATCGCTATCAAAGTTTAACAATTACCAACATAGCACAGGCACCATGCACGACATTCCACTTAAATAAACCATACACAAATAGGCATTAATAGGTCCTAGGTTTAATATACCCTAGAAAGAACCTGACTATGTTGTCAAAACCGCAAGGCGCATAGGCCTCTCACGGAGCCTGGGCACAAGGCACTTAAAAAGCGAGGCACATAGTATAAAAATACCGTTTTTGAAGGTTATAGACATGTTTTAAGCTTGTTTAGGGCTAGTGTAATTGTTTCAAACTTGCTCAAACCTGTTCAAACAATGTTTTGCCAGAATTTGGCTAGAACTTGGCCTAAAGATGTGCTTGAGTGCCTAAGAATGCGTCTATTCAAGCGAGAAGCGCATACAATGATGTGTTGCACCTAGGTGCGCGCACGTTGTGCTTTTTTGAAAGCATAGTAACCTTATCATCAACGTTAACATTACTGCTAGTTGCTTCCACTTCGAGAAACAGCATTCTTGTTTGACTGATACAGTAACGACCATTTCCTAAGCGCTAATCAGAACTGATTCGTCTAGCTGCTAAAAGTAACACCAAACTAAACCTTTACAAATAAAAATAAAAAAAAATCATGTTACCAAGCAACACTCATCTAATCTTCTAAAAACAATCTACACTACTAACGTTAACACAAAAGAAACAGCATCTCCCATACATACATGTACACAATAAACCCCTAACATCATGCAATAACCATCATCAACAACACAATCATCAATCAACACAAGCTAAAGAAATAATTACTTTAGTAGCATTGCCGGAACCACCGGCCGCTTCCTGAGATAACACCACATGAATAAGAAAAAACGTATAAATCTTAAACGCATTCCGGTGCGAATTAACTCTATCAAGCACACCACCACCATCACCACATCCACTCCCACTAGCAGGCGAAGCCGGAGCCCTAAAAAGCGAATCAATATTCGGAAGCAAAACACTAAAATTCGACCGAAGACTCTCAACAATATTCAGCTTCGAACCAGGAGTTAGGTCACCAAAACACTTAACCAATGAATAAATCCTATCAAAGACGTCTTGTTCTTCAACGCAAAACAGCTCTTTGTCCGATAAATCGAACGAAATGCCTGTAATTTGAAACATTTAGGGTTTTTTGTATAGATGATAGGGAAATTGAGATGTGAGGTGTGTGAATGAGTGTACCTTTGACGAATTCTTCGAGATCTGAAGATCGGAGAGAGGAGATGCAGGTAGAGTTTTGGACGGAGAGAACGGAAGCATCGTCGCCGGAATCCTGTTGTTCTAGGGCGGTGAGATTTGGGGGAAATATGAACGTCGGAGACATTAGGGTTCCGGTGAGAGAGAAATGAGATGTTTCTGTGTGAGTGTGAGTGATTTGAAATTGGGGGAAGTTGGGGAAGCGGGAATTTGAATAAAGGTAGATTTACGGGAATACGCTGATATTATTATCGTTTGAAAAATATTTGTAAAGTGGGTATAAGTTATTAAATTATTATTTTATAAAAAAAGAGCTATAAATTATTAAGAGTTAAATGCTTGGTTGGTCCCTGTGGTTTGCAAATCTTGCAGACTTGGTCCCAGTGGTTCACACTAATTACACACTTGGTCCCAGTAGTTTCAAATTTTGCACTCGGGTGGTCTTTACCACTAACCTTTGTTAGATTTCTAAGTTAAGTATACATAAAATGTCTATTATACCCTCGTCTTCTTCATCCTTTCTATCTCTCTGAATAAAAAGCCCTACCACACACTTGCACCTCCTCTCCACTACCATTGCTGGTTCTTTTTATCCACAATCTGAAGCACCGACAGCTGCGGAAGGTGATCTTAAAGCGAATGGAACAAACTCTGCTGCATTTGAGTCATCTTCAGTGCCATCCGTTGAATCCCTCCTGGTATTCGGCCTCAACCGATCTCTCGGTTGGAACTTGTGTAGCCAGAATCGATCGTCAGTTAGAAAAAATAAAAGCATTGATGAATTGTTCCTGTGTTGGAGATATTAAAATGCAAAACTATTATATCGAATTTAATCGATCGTCACTTCTTCTTGAATATTCGGTTGGAACATATGTGACTTCTTGCTTAATTGTATTCAATCCACGAGTTCTTTATCTGCCAGAAACCATGTTGGTATGAGTAAAGTATGATATAAGATATGTGTTTTGCAGGATTTGGGTAAAAGAATCAGTAACTTGCAGGTTCACCTTTTGAAGTGTTACTACATACTCTTTTAAATTCATGTTAGTTTTTTGAGGTTAAAGAAGAATGAGCTTATCCAATAACGTGTCTTCCGCCATTGACAGGCTTAGCTCGTCAGGAAAAACAAGAACCATACGTTCAAATTCAAGTGCAGCAGAGTTTGTTCCATTCGCTTTAAGATCATCTTCCGCAGCTGTCGGTGCTTCAGATTGTGGATAAAAAGAACCAGCAATGGTAGTGGAGAGGAGGTGCAAGTGTGTGGTAGGCTTTTTATTCAGAGAGATAGAAAGGATGAAGAAGACGAGGGGTATAATAGACATTTTATGTATACTTAACTGAGAAATCTAACAAAGGTTAGTGGTAAGGACCACCCGAGTGCAAAATTTGAAACTACTGGGACCAAGTGTGTAATTAGTAAACCACTGGGACCAAGTCTGCAAGATTTGCAAACCACAGGAACCAACCAAGCATTTAACTCAATTATTAATTAGTGATTTAGTGGAGACATACTAAATCCAACATTATCCAAAACATACAGAAATAATATTGTAACCACTCTTGAACTAACATAACTAACAAGTATTGGTTTATATAAACTTAAAAATTCAAAGACTTTAGTATAAAAATATATAGCACTGATATTAGTGAGTGAAAAAAGTGAATTTCACGTCATTGTCGTGTGTAGTGAGACTCTCGATAACTACTATTGTTTAAATTAAATAAATTAAAACAAAAAGGGTGAGGTGTAATTTTTTATTGGGTAAAATAATTAAATGGGGAAGAAAAAGTTGGATTTGGGCGCAATCATGCCCTTGGGGCCTCACTCCCTTCATGTGAATATGTGAAGCAGTTTAACAAGTGTTAAAGTCTAAGGTGGTTGGAGGGCGCTAGATCTCACTCCCACTACTGCTAGCCCAAGAATCTCCTCGGTTGTGTTAAAATAAATGTTCCACACCCTCTACAACTAGCCTAAGAATCCTATTGGTCATGTTAAGATCAAGGTTTCACACCCTTTTGCTACCTTGACTTTTACATAAGTGGTCCCATATCGCACATTATATATTAGAAATCCAATGGCCACTACCTATCCCAGCCATGTCTTATAGTTCACACTAGTGTTATTTCTAATGGCCAACTATGGGTTGCACCTATTTCAACTCAACTGACCATACCAACATCGCATAGCGTCAAATGATGGAAATAAGATGATCATTAGTTAGTGTTAAGTGAGTACCTAAGGTTTTAAAACCCTATAACAACCCACAACAAATATTATTTTCTCGAATTCCAAAAAGCAGTTTTCAACAATAGTTTTCCAACTATTGAAAAGTGAAGTATAATTTGTAATTCATATTGCAAAGTATGTGTAATGAACTTAATTAACAAAATAAGTAAAGTTGTTATAATTGTACTTTGTTGTTATAGTTATCCTTTTGTGTAATAAGTGTTAAAGTGTGCAGGCTTATAAAGCGTGATGGCTTTGGTGTAACTTTGGAAGAACAACGAGGGCTAAAGTGAAAGTTCAAGTGGGGCTGGTATATATAGTGTATGGTGTTGATGTATCTCAGTAGTTGAGAGTGTAATCGTTGTTAAGGTTTCCTCTTGTTCATCTTGTTTGGTTTGTGATCTTGTGATCTCAGTTTCTTTGTATTTCTTGTTCATCATTGAACAGGTTATACTTGTATTGTTTAATAAGATCTCATCATTGTGAGATCTAGGGTATTCGAGGGATGTTTTTGGTTTGGGTTAATCAATAAGATTCTGGTTGCCTGGTTTTATCACTACATCTTGTTATTCATAGTAGATTCATCATTTCTTAGGGCTGGCAATTTCAGACACATACACGAATACACGACACGAACCTACATGAAGTTAACAGGTATCGTGTATGGCCTTAACAGGTAACAGATACTAAATAGGTAAACACGAAAACACATGTTTATTTCGTGTCTAAACAGGTAAAATACTTGTTTACCTGTTTAGTACCTGTTAATACATATTAACAAAATTTTAATATAATAAAAAAATATAATTTAGTAGGACCATGTGATTTGAAAACCTGATCTTATCACTTATCTTTCTAATTTACTCTTCTCGTTCCCATTCCAATTGACGTATTAAAAAAAAAACCCTAATTCGTCCCCTTCTCCAGCCCCACTCCCAGCGACACCACCCCAACCACCGGTCGTTGAGAAGAAAGACCTATTATTTAAACCTTTTGTGATTTGTCATTTATGGATTTTGTTTCAAACTTGTTACGGATTATGCGTTTATGAATTATTTAAGCTTATTGTGAACTTTTGTTTCACTAAACAGGTTCTTAGATATGTAATTATTGAAACATTCGTAGACAGGTATTAACAGGTGATTATCGTGTATACATGTTAAAAAATATTTCGTGTTCGTGTATGGAAAACTAGACACGAAACCTTATCGTGTCGTGTTCGTGTATGGGATTTTGTGTATCGTGTATTATCGTGTTCGTGTATACGCATACACGATATGTCAGCCCTATCATTTCTACATGGTATCAGAACTAAAGGCTCTAGATCCGTTGTTTCCGCTGTAGGTTATTTCGATTTTGGGCGATTCGGGGTTCCGTATTCAAGATTGTTTAGTGTTTAAGCGATTAGGGTGTTTATGTTCGAAAGCCTTGTTTGTTGTTGATTGGAGTATAGATCTGGACTTCAAATCTGATTGTTGGTATTCTGATTGGGAATAAACCCTAAGTGAAGGTTTACTGTCGATCTCTTTGGATTATTGTTTTGCACCCAATGTAAGTCGCCTGAAACCCCCTTTTACGCTGCTTGGAGTATTTTGTAAGTTCTTCTTGACTTGTCTTTTATTTCTTATCACACGAATTGTATGATTTAGCCATTTTATTGTTGGGCTAGTCAGACCAGTTTGTTGATATCAGAGAGAGCCATACTTTTATTTTATTTGTTCATTCTTTTGTGTTGCATTGTTCTTGTGTATTTTGTGAATATTATCTTTGTGACATTGTTTACTCTTGAATATATAATGTTTTTGTATTTCTTTATGGTGTAGAGTTTATAGGAAAAGGCTCCTGTGTTAAGACATGTCCAAGCACCTTTGAGTGATGAACCTGGAATCTTGATCAATCTTGATCACTGACACAATTTCGCCATTTGTGTTTGTGTGTGGTTATTTGTTTGTTTTCTGGTTATGCTTAAATTTATACTGTGTTTAAAATGGTTGATGATGCTAGTCCTTCTCAGACTCTTATTAGTAATTTGGATATTGGGGATCCATTATATTTACACCCCAATGATTCAAGTAGCTTGACCATTGTTGGTATAAAATTAAAAGGAACTGAAATTACTCACTATGGTCTAATTCTATGAAACTTGAATTAAAAGCTAAAAATAAATTTGGTTTTATAAATGGAAAGTGTAAAAAATCTATTGATGATGTTAGCTAGTCAATGGGATAGGTGTAACTATGTTGTGTTAACTTGGTTATTAAATTTTGTTTCTGAATAGTTATATCTAAGTCAGGTTTTTTTTCTTCAAAATTGGCTTCTGACGTGTGGGTGGATTTAAAAGAAACATACGACAAGTTGGAAGGATCTGTTGCATTTGATATACAAAGAAAAATAAACTCATTAACTCAATATGGAAGTTCATTTTGACTATAATCATAAACTTAATACAATGTGGAAGCAGTTTGATGTTATGGTTCCACTGCCTTCGTGTTCTTGTCAAGCATCCAAAGAGTTTAATGATTTTAATACCTTAATCAAACTAATATAGTCTCTAATGGGATTTGATGATGTTTATCATTCTATAAGAATAAATTTGTTAACAAGAGATCCATTGCATAATGTGAAAGTTTTTTTCTCTATAATGTCTAGAGAAGAATCACATAGAGTTTCTAGTGGAAATTCTAAAAAGTCAGAATGTTTCTTTTGTGTCTAAGATAGATCAGTCAATTGATTATAAGAGAAAAGGATTTATAAGATGTCCTAATCCAAACTTAAAATGTTCACACTGTAATATGATTGGACACGCTGTGGATAAACGTTTTGGATTGGTTGGGTATCCACGAGGGTTTAAAAGAAAGTCTGGAAGTCAAATGGGAAAGGTTAATAGTGGTAATAATATGTTTACAAATAAGTCTAACATGGCTTATAGTTCTTCTTCTATGCCCTTTACCACTGAGCAGATATCTAAGCTGCTAAGTCTAGTGAATGAAAAGTCATGTTCTGATCAGCAGAACTCCAATATAGGAGGTGAGTCTTCCATCTTGGACAATAATACTAATTTGTCTATCGTGTGTGGTAATTTTGTTAGTTTTCAAGTGTTGTGAGTTATGGGTTTGATTATAATTGGGTAATTGACTCAAGAGCTAATCAACATATGGTCATAACTGATAAAGAAATGTTTAATTGTGTTAGTGTGTCTGAAATTGACTTAAAGGTTTGTCACCATAGTGGCACTAGTGTAACTAAAATTGGAGATATTAAATTGGTTTCTGTGTTTGTTTTGTATGATATTTTCTATGTACCTGGTTATAGTGTAAACCTTGTGTCAATAAACAAGCTAGCTAAAGATAATAAATTGTTTGTGGTGTTTGCTGACACTATATGTTATATTTAGGATTTGAAATCAAGGAAAGTCATGGTGATTGGTAATGCTATGTGTTTTAATAGAATAATTAAGTCTAATACTTGGCATAGGAGAACTGGTCATCCCTCCGAGCAAGTTCTAGTTGTATTAAAAGGCGGGTAAAAATTTTCTACAAAGGCTCGTAAAAATAAGAAGTGTACAAAGACACAATAGATCACAAAATATAACATAATGTCAAGCAAAATATTGTAACATCCGTCGAAAAACGGGTCCTAAAAATCCGAAACGTTTGTAACTGAACCTTCTTTAAATAAACACGGATGGAATTTTATTTAATTTTTATTCTCACACACACACACACACACACACATATATTATATATAATTATATATATATATATATATATATAATATATATATATATATATGTATGTGTGTGGGTGTATTTATATACACAAATCCTATCTAACTAAGTGAAGCTTTTACAAAACTAGAGGGGCCTTTTGTGGATTATTTGAATTAAGAGGTTTCAAAGGAAATATAATTAAAAGTGAAAAAAATTGTGGACCACGGGATCGAACCTGGGTCTACACAGTTTAACAAAGCAACGCACACCACTATACCATGCGTCATTATCTGAATAAACTATTATCACATTAATACTTAAAGACAAACACTTAGTTCAAATAATATACCTTTGTCGTCCAAAAGACTAGTAACACTAGGCACATTGTTGTCTTTCTTTTTTGATTGACTGAAGCTATTTTCTCGATGATTGAACGTGATGGAGGTTTCCCTCCTTACAAAAATCATGAACCTGGACGCTTTATCGACTAAGATCCCGCACACTCTCTCACTCGTATTTTCGGAAATTCTCGATATTCCTAATCAAGAATCAAAAACGCGTTTTAATACAAACTGTTGTTATACCAAACCTCTATTACACCCTACGAGTTCAACACCACCCAATAAACCACTCCAAAAAAACCCTCTCGTTAAACTTGAAGCCGCCGGAGTTCTACCAGAGTTACCAAGTTCACCGGAAAATATCAAGAATCAAGCCACACGTTCGGTATACTTTCTATTTGTTTTAAATCCTTTTTCGTTTCTGTTTTTACATCAGAAATATCAGTAAGAAACACGAATTTTATAGACATCGATTAACTGATTCCGGTTGGTTAATATGTAGAAGATGACAACAGTCATCGACAATTTAAATGAACTCCAAAAACCCAAATGAATACAACCCCGACCCCGGTTTAATCGCTGCAACCCTTTTTATTTTAGATATTATTAAAGTAATATATGTGAGGTTTAGTTACTGTATAAAGATAATTAATGATCAAATCCTATTGGGTTAGACACCCAGTCCAGTGGTAGGACGTGTGCACACGCAACCGGAGGTCGTCGGTTCTAGTCTGACCGACCCCTTTTTTTCCAGTTTCGCTTTATAGTATTTTGTTATATGTATTTTTATTCATAGTAACTCTTTTACAGCACAAGATTATTATAAAATTTCAAATAACTATTAATTTTTTAATTTTGTTATAACATGAGATTTTTATATAATTTTTCAACTAACAATTAATTTTTTTATCCTGTTATAACATAAGATAATTATAAGATAAATTATAAACTCTAAATAAATAAATTGTGGAAACTATAAATATTAGGAAATGTATTGACTAGATCGTTTATGTTCTATGGTGATCAATTTCGTCCATTCAGGAAATTCCTATTCTTTTTCCTCGTGCGTTATCTTCAAGGAATCCTTATATCCAAAATTGTGAGTAAATCTAATTCCCCTTTTTATCACGCATTTGGGGTGTATCATATGTTTTTTTGTCAACTCACGTTTCCAAACCTTACATGCCAATTTACCGTATGTTGCGTTGTGATTATTTGTTGTTAGGTGTTGTTTAATTAATTACATTTACATTGTACATTACCATTGCATATACTTGGCCAGCCATTTCCTCATTACCTATTAGTGGAATAGGATGTTATAACATGAGATTTTTATAAAATTTCAACTAACAATTAATTTTTTTATCCTGTTATAACATAAGATAATTATAAGATAAATTATAAACTCTAAATAAATAAATTGTGGAAACTATAAATATTAGGAAATGTATTGACTAGATCGTTTATGTTCTATGGTGATCAATTTCGTCCATTCAGGAAATTCCTATTCTTTTTCCTCGTGCGTTATCTTCAAGGAATCCTTATATCCAAAATTGTGAGTAAATCTAATTCCCCTTTTTATCACGCATTTGGGGTGTATCATATGTTTTTTTGTCAACTCACGTTTCCAAACCTTACATGCCAATTTACCGTATGTTGCGTTGTGATTATTTGTTGTTAGGTGTTGTTTAATTAATTACATTTACATTGTACATTACCATTGCATATACTTGGCCAGCCATTTCCTCATTACCTATTAGTGGAATAGGATGTTATAACATGAGATTTTTATAAAATTTCAACTAACAATTAATTTTTTTATCCTGTTATAACATAAGATAATTATAAGATAAATTATAAACTCTAAATAAATAAATTGTGGAAACTATAAATATTAGGAAATGTATTGACTAGATCGTTTATGTTCTATGGTGATCAATTTCGTCCATTCAGGAAATTCCTATTCTTTTTCCTCGTGCGTTATCTTCAAGGAATCCTTATATCCAAAATTGTGAGTAAATCTAATTCCCCTTTTTATCACGCATTTGGGGTGTATCATATGTTTTTTTGTCAACTCACGTTTCCAAACCTTACATGCCAATTTACCGTATGTTGCGTTGTGATTATTTGTTGTTAGGTGTTGTTTAATTAATTACATTTACATTGTACATTACCATTGCATATACTTGGCCAGCCATTTCCTCATTACCTATTAGTGGAATAGGATGTTATAACATGAGATTTTTATAAAATTTCAACTAACAATTAATTTTTTTATCCTGTTATAACATAAGATAATTATAAGACAAATTATAAACTCTAAATAAATAAATTGTGGAAACTATAAATATAGGAAATTTATTGACTAGATCGTTTATGTTCTATGGTGATCAATTTCGTCCATTCAGGAAATTCCTATTCTTTTTCCTCGTGCGTTATCTTCAAGGAATCCTTATATCCAAAATTGTGAGTAAATCTAATTCCCCTTTTTATCACGCATTTGGGGTGTATCATGTGTTTTTTTGTCAACTCACGTTTCCAAACCTTACGTGCCAATTTACCGTATGTTGCGTTGTGATTATTTGTTGTTTGGTGTTTTTAATTAATTACATTTACATTGTACATTATCATTGCATATACTTGGCCAGCCGTTTCCTCATTACCTATTAGTGGAATAGGATGTTATAACATGAGATTTTTATAAAATTTCAACTAACAATTAATTTCTTTATCCTGTTATAACATAAGATAATTATAAGATAAATTATAAACTCTAAATAAATAAATTGTGGAAACTAAAAATATTAGGAAATGTATTGACTAGATCGTTTATGTTCTATGGTGATCAATTTCGTCCATTCAGGAAATTCCTATTCTTTTTCCTCGTGCGTTATCTTCAAGGAATCCTTATATCCAAAATTATGAGTAAATCTAATTCCCCTTTTTTATCACGCATTTGGGGTGTATCATGTGTTTTTTTGTCAACTCACGTTTCCAAACCTTACGTGCCAATTTACCGTATGTTGCGTTGTGATTATTTGTTGTTTGGTGTTGTTTAATTAATTACATTTACATTGTACATTACCATTGCATATACTTGGCCAGCCGTTTCCTCATTACCTATTAGTGGAATAGGATGATGCCGAAACACGAGATCGACTCCGTTTGATTGAGCCTAGATCTTGCATTTCAAAACCGCACGCCATAATACCGTGCACCCTTACATGAGATGTTTATTGTTTGAGATTGTGATAAGGTTTGTCATTTACCATTTCCATTTATTTCAAGTTAATGCATATTTTTCTATAAACAATATAAGATACATTTTTTTTCAAATAGCAAATAAGATTTACTTGCCAACTTTTGTTGACCCAAAAACTATCTTTTTACACATGATACAGGTGATCAGGTTTGAAGAATGGATCACGTAGGATTTGGGCCTTAGAGGAATAAAGAAGTTATTTTGGGATTATGTAATTGATTTGTTTGGATATTGTGTTGTGTGGTTTTTATTTAAATTGAATTAATAAATACTTAAACTACTAAGAGTATGTCATAAGCTTTGATGAAACCCAATCATGCCCCGATCACCTTATCCGCTGCGGGTCGTGGTGTGACAGATTGGTATTAGAGCCAATGACTATAGGGATATAGGATATGTTATTAGACCCCTTAGAGCCTATACTATAGTCAACTAGGACTTATTGATGATTGTCGTTAGCGTCAATCAAAAACCGAAATAAACTAAGTAGCTAGAGTAAGTCTGGTATCGAACCAGAGGAGTATTGTGGAAAGTGTCGTGAATTAAGAGCTAATAACTAATTTCAATAATGGAAAATCAAGGTTGTTTGTTTGATGGATTAACTAAAATTACTAAGTAAACGAGTTTGTATTCAATAGGAGAAACAATGCTTCCTCCGAATTTCAGATTCAAGGCGAATTTAGTTCATGTTTGTTTGCTTACAATTACATAGACATAACTGCATAATCCGATTAATTGATTGTGATAAAAGAGGACTAAGTACTCTCATTGATTAACAATGAGAGGTTATCACACGATTATCAATTGAAATTAACCAAACCCAATCCCTATCTAATATATCCCAATTTCTAGAACTCTCGGGAATTGAAAGAATCAAAACTAGGTTTAAGCAAAAATCAACTGTTTACAAATCAATCAATTCAAACTAACTGGTAACAAACATCGAATGATTAGATTACCGGATTTAACAATCATTCAAACATAAAACATAGTTCACCTACAAGAATCCTCCACCCGGAGGATACCACCTAGGGTTTAGCCGGTCTTCGCGATCAAACAATCTTCAAAAGCTTGATGAACAATCGAAACCATGATTAATCTTGAGATCTTGCAAAGTATATGATGATTTTGAGTGAAAAAGCTTCAATCTTTATGTATCTTGATCCCAAATTTCGACCTAGGAAGTGATGTTTGATTAGGGTTTTGAGAATTCCTTTTATACCTTCCAAAATGACCAATTTCGCGTTTTTGGCTGATTTTTACGTAACCTACGCTTAGAGCCGTAAGTTACGATTCAGACTTGCTGCTCTTTCTTCCCTGGACCATAAATTATGGTTTCTGACCGTAACTTATGGTTAGCAGATTTCTTCCAAAACTGTTTTCTTCATAACTTTTTGGTTTTAGCTCCGTTTTACGCACTGTTTTCGCCCACATCTTCGTAATTCAACCCTCTATCATGCTATCCTCTAATACCTTCATTTTCAATCCATTAACATCCCCCAAAACTCATCCTATCTTCGTATTTAACCTGAAAAACATCATTTTCTCATATTTATCCAATTCCACACATATAAACAATCAAATATGCATAAGATTAGACATTAAACACCTATAAATCACATTCCTAAACCCATCCATCACTTATTTGCTTACGTGCTAAGTTGGTTATGTTCCAACTTATGGCATTCATTTATTTTACATTTTTAGTTTCCTTCCACACACAATTGCATGCAAGCACTTTAATTGCTACTTAATTATGTAATACATGCAACGTGTTATAAAATTTGTCAATACAATATATATATATATATTATATATATATATATGTATATATATATTATATGCTATCCTTATAATGAAAGTCATGTTTCCATTCCAAATTTTCAAAACATTTCCCTTCATTTTCAAACACTTACTTCTACATTGTTTCTAAAATTTTGTGACTTTTTGTTTTCGAATCTCATCAAAGTGAGTTCATATGACGAGCATGTAGTAACTGTAAGGGTTCGAGCACTGGTAGTCGGTACGTCCTGTTTAGGATTGGCATTCGTATAAATCCAAAGTAACGGACCAATTTGCCTACCTGGGGACTAACAATGAGAATACGAAGGACCTATTAGGCCAAAACATGTCACACCAACGTCGTGTGAACTAACCCTACTTTGAGTTGTCACCTATCTACACCAGGATACCTTCCTATTTTATACATCCCAACCATGTTTCTCGATTTTCATTCAGGCTGTGCGTATGTGAACATGCCAAAACTGATGTGAACCCTACGAAAGCGTTGTAGTCATAGGGTCCCACATGATTACATAGGTGAATTAGGGGACATATGAGGCCTAAACATGAGCAAAGCCCAAGGCATCCTATTGATGCATGGATATTTATATTTTCCTTTCATTTTGTGAACATTATTTTTAAAGATTTCCGCTTTTATACAACACCCCATTACTCCTACTCACCAAACTCACAACCTTGTTTGCGTTAATTCCTGTAGATGTCTTCTAGGCACCTTTGCGGAGGTAAGAGGCCCAGAAACTCCGGCAAACGCATAGGAGTGATAATTGTGAATTGAGTAGGTCTCGATATTCAACCAATCTTAATAGTCGTGAGGTAAGAGAGTGTCGGTTTGTCTTGAATGTTAGGTTTATAGGAGTAAAACCTTTGTGATAAGATTTCTCTAGTTTGCTTGTCATTCCTTTCCTATCGAGTATGATCAGAATTCCAATAGTTACCTCGTGTACTTTTAGTGTATCGAGACTTTCGCGTTGTGAGGTAGATTGTCTAGCGGGTACTTCATTATTAGAGTTGGAAAGGCCTTGAGGGAATCCACATAAGCGATAGTCTTAATAGCTTTTAGGAATCCTCTAGGCGATACCTGACTGGGGTGCCGCGCCACGGTCTAATATAATATTTATTTACCCAAATTACTTTAACTATGAGTTAGTGGTAGTAAGGGGTCGGAGCAAGAAGAGTTTGTGGTTTGAGTCAGGACTTGGTCAATTATTTAGTTGGGACACTTATGAAGCTTGCAAGTTGATTTGTTTCTTTGTTTGTTGGTTGGTTTGTAAACTGTTAATAACTACTAACGTTTGGTTACTTGAAATGATGCAAAAACTTGAACCCTTGATTGAAAACAGTAAATCGGAAAAAGGTTTACACCCAGTTCGGTAATTGTAAGACCTAGGGTTCCTACACTTTTTAGATTCAATTTAGTTATTAACGGATTTAGTGTCACGTGGCTTAGGTGCCAAGTGCTATCAACGTCATAGACAACGGACCGCACTACACCCCGTTAACAAGAAAATGTAAATCCTATCTTATGATAAGGCATAATTGCACATATTCGTTTCACAAAGTCGAATTTCATAACTCACTCGACAATTCATGAATTCAATACAAACACAAGACAATTATCAAAAGATTCAAATACTTAAACAACTTGTCACAAATCAAGTCATAAACATCATGTTGAAACCATAGAAATTCTTACAAAAACCTACACCGGGTGAAAATCAGGAGATTAGCCGCTCATGGTGGACGGAACAAAATCAGCGGATGTTGAAAACACTAACGAGTTCATCGTGATTCCTGAAGCTTGACCTTGATGATGATGATGGTGGCGGTGGTGGAATTAGGGTAGGGATGATGAATGTGAGTGATGGGTTGGTTTATTGGAATGGTGATGATTGGATGATAATTAGGTTCCGGATGTGATCAATGGTGGTATTGGATGGATTGTGGATGAGGGTGATCATGAAAATAGGCTCCAAGAATGTGTGATGATGTTTTAAATTCGTAATACCTCAAAACATAACCCTAAAATGGGTCAACATTGGTCAAATAACCAAACTCAGCGTAGCTGTGCAAAAGGTCGCGTCGACAACGGGAAAACACCGCGTCGGGGACACAGATGTAAGTTCATTTTTCTTCCGACGCGCTACGCTACTGTTTACGGACATTTCTGAACGAAGAAACGCGAGGCTGGCCATAGGCCGTCGTCGATGCAACCTCCAAGTTCGGTTTTTTGTTTTCTTCATTCTGCTTGTCCAATTGGCCCCGATCGTTTCCTGATGCTTCGTAAAGCTCCCGAATAGCTCCTTAAACTCCATTAGACCTGGAAAACACAAATCATATCAAAGTAGACTATTCGAAATTCAAATTTATGTAAAACACAAACTTTTTAAACGATTAAACAACAGGTTTTCAACCGCGTATCACATCCCCATACTTGCATTTTGCTTGCCCTCAAGCAAATATGTTTTTTCATTGAATGTTTTGTATCCGTGATAATCTCATATCTTTCGATGTAGAAGAGATCCATAATCTTATCTTATATTTCTACATCTAGGATCTGACTTGTATGATGGATACTAATAGGAACTTAACAGCCGAATCGGAAAAAATTAAGTGATATCATAAAGCTTTGTATCGACTAAGTTCATGAGTTAGAGATAAGCGGACTTGAACCACTGACATCCGCCAAAGGGTAAACCACTGCCCCTCAGGTTCCCCAACTGATTCTACCATAAAGGCCAACGATAGGCAATAACTCCCCCAAACACAACTTACAACTTTCATCATACTGTTCTCTCTAAAGATCACACAATCTCACTCAAAAGGTGCTGAGTTGGAATTGCATTCTAATTCTAACTAAGGATTCCTATGGTTCCGGAGGAGCCAACTACAGGAGAACCAGGAAGGAAGAGCTTTTCCCCTTTTCCGCCGACTCTTTGGCCTTGAGAACGATGGTTTTAAGAATGAGTGATTACCTGTCACACCCCAACCGATGGTGGAAACATCAAGGCGGGACGAAATAGATTGCTCATTGCTCATAAATACTAGTTGCGACAATATTTAAATAAACCGGATTTCATTTCATAACCAAAATTCAATACATTACAAGGGAAATTCAAATAACAACAAAGTGGCAAAATTTGATACAACAATATTAAACCTAAACGTCTAAATGTGTATCTATCGTCCTTGCTACTTTGATTTCATAGCATCATCTCCATCAACCTGTAACATGTTTTAAAATAACAATTCAATGCAAAAGCAAAGGCGAGTACACAAGTTTAAGCATAGCATACGTATAAGAATAAAGTTTAAACAATTCCTCATGGCAACTATGATCTTACAAGAGCGTATACCAGGCATGCAATACTACTAGTCAAACCCTTAACGCAAACACAATATTTTAACATGGCCTCTAGATTTCATGAGGAGGGGGATGCATTACTTCCTATAGCGCTATAGATGTCAAACGAAGGCTAAAATAGTTAATGACTAAGGTATTACATAAAGAATGTCCAAGATATAGCATCAATGTAAGGATTCAAGCATTCATGGATATAGGATTGTTTGTGCATTTCATAAAGTTTATGTGTTGTGATTTTTGTATATGGAAACATGTTACACCCAAAAGTGTTATAAACGAAAAGTGGGTCGAGTGTACTCACGGTTTTGCTAAGTCTTCCAACTTGACAAGCCTGTGAAGGTAGTTGTTTGGATGGGATGAACGCCGAGTTATCATACAAGAGGAAAATGAAGGCGTATGAGTATTTTGGGGATGATGATGGGATATTCGGTTTTAAGATTCAAAATATGACAAAGTATAAGATATGAAAATAGTCACTAAGGTATTAGCACTTGTCTTTGACACTATAATAATCCATAAGGATTGTATGTGGTTTCATAGGTTTAAGACCTATTAGAATCGTGACAAGGAACACATAGTGATAAACTTATTAACTTGATAGATGCTAATTTAGTCATATCAAGGGTTTGGTTTTAAGGTTTATATTATAGTCCATAAGTATAGATATAGTTATATAATCATGTAGGAGGTGGGAGGATGAACCATCCACTTTGGTACCTCTTAGTATCATGTAAGTCAAGTAGGAGGTGAGAGGATTAACCATCCACTTTGGAACCTCATATGATGTTCACCACTATACAAGTCACCATAGGTAACAAGGAGGGTACTAGAACAAGAACATAAACAAGAATGTAAATGACAAGAATGTAAGGTGTGTCACCATGATACCAAGTAGCCAAGTGAAATACAACCCGGAGAGCACACATTGACACACGTCAATGGCTAGGCGGGGTTGTGACACTTTAGAACTAGAAAACTACTTGGGATAATGACGAAAATCATCAAGTGATGTGTGGTCTCAAAGTTTAGGATAGCCCAAGCTAACCAAAGTGGACACACATGAACAAGTTTATGAACTTGCATCGCTTGTGAGCTTGAAGCTCTAAGAAAACAGAATTCTTGTGAGGATAAATACTCTATTTTGAATGTCTCAACCTTGTTTTTAAGCCTAACCAACCACAAGTAGTGTTGTAAGCATTAGGACATAGGTTTGAGATGAGTTTAGCTCAAGTAGGATGAAGATTAACAAGCTTTGAAAAGTTTTAAAAACAAACAGAAAGTTTTGGGACATTTCAGGGGCATTTCCAGGTTTGGATTCTCCATGGAGAACCCTTGGATTCAACCCCAAAGATTATCCAAGTATTTAGAAAGAAGAATCAAGTGATTCCGTTAAGAAATGAGCAAGTTATGCTCACTTTTGTGCAAGAGGGTGAATCTGCCCGAAAATTCTGATGTTGCAAGTTCTTGAGATGATTTGAGAGTGATATGGGAGAGATTAGAAGGTTGTGAAAGTGTAAAATAGCTTGGAGGAGGTGTATATTTATAGTGGGAGTGTTTAGGGTTGATAGGAGATGATTAAAGGAGGTTAGAAGGTGATTGGTGAGGTTATGGATGTGTGGATTCGTTCAAACCCGCGGGTTTGAAACCTGCTGTCCCGCCCAGCATGCCTTACGGATCGGGTCCGGGACAAGTTTTTGTATTTTGTGGATTTATTCAAATGTTACGGGTTTAAATGTATTTCTAAGGTATCTTATGACATCTTAAGGTATTATAAGCATATTTAACATGTTGTAACATACGTGTAAGTATAAAATGAATACGATTAAGTCCAACATTACGTTTAAGTTTCGAATAAGTTAATCATCACGTCTTGCAAGTTTGTCACACGATTACGAGTATTACGAATACGCTTCACATGTATAAATAAGTATAAGTATAAAATCATTATGAATAACACAACATGAATAGAATACGAGTTTCTCATTATGATACAAGTCTCAGAATACAATGATTACAATGATAATTCGAATACGAGATACAACGCTTTCCGAAAATAGAAATACAATACGAGTTTGCTATAAATAGAAAGTATGAAAACGCGGGGCGTTACATTACCCTTCTCCGACCCTTATTGTCCAACCTGAGAGCGGACAGCTAATGCGTTCCACTTATTGAATAGGGTTCTATGGTGGGTCTGTGATCCCTGGATGCCAAAGGCGTCCTTGGGGTAATCTCTTAGTTCCTACGGGGTGGAATAATGTGTGGTTTCCATGGATTTTCCTTCCTTTTTTCGTATTTCACTCAAAGTGTTGAAGGGAAATAGTGCATCTAGCTGTTCGCAAGGGCCAACTTGACCCACTTCCATAGTGATCCCCGATAAGGGAACCCTAGGAGAGCCACCAACTCCAACTACCATCCATGTAAGATCCGTACTAGATCTGACCAATTGCCCATCCTACATCTTGTACGTTCTTGACATCCCATCTTTGTCTCAATATAGTCTTTAAGTGGCATGTTTCGGTCCTCTTTCCCATTACTTAGAAAAAGTGATCCACCGGTTTAAGTACAAGAGACTATCATTACCGCTTGGACAATTAGACATCCAACATGTGATTGCAACGACCCAATTACAAGAGCGGAGCTCTACCAACTGAGTTATATCCAGAGCCAAAAGGAGCATGCATTAAGGATTTAGACGTTTATTACATTCTTTTCCCTGGCGCAACTGGGCCATCGTGGACTTGAACCAGAGACCTCACCCATGAAGTAAATCATCGCACTGATTGTCCAACCAATTGGGAGAGAATTAATAGATTCCTTTTCGGGAGCTATTCATCCGTCCTTAATGCAGCATGCAACTCTCAGTTATATTGCGTTATCCAAGTGTGTTTGTTCCCCCTTATTCCTTACCTTGGCAAGTCTTTGTGAACGAACTCCAATGAGAAGAAAAAAGAAGGCGTTTAGAGACCCTCCTGGCCCAACCCTAGACACTCTAAGATCCACTTTCAGACCTGTTTCCATTTTGAGTCAAGAGATAGATAAATAGACACATCCCATTTGTATTTCAACTTTCTTTAGACCCCAGGGAAAAGAAATAAGAAACGATCTCCCCAACACACAAATGGTTGGGAGTTCACGTTCTCATCATCTTTAGTAAAATCAAGGCCACCACAAAGACATTTATAAGTAGTTATTAGTAGATAACCCCAATTTAGGTTTATAGGACATCCCAATAGGGGACAACCATACTTGTTCAGTTTATCTCTTTCAACTTGGATATAGTGAGGCAGACCCTTAAATGTTTTAACATACGCAGTCGAGATTCCCAAATATTCAGACATAGAGCACGTAGGGCTTTAAACCCAAATACACAACCTACAATGGAAGCAAACATGTTAGTAACAAAACCTTCTTTGAAAAGGTCTAATGGGTAAGCTACATAAGCAATATATTGATTGCCTTCTCTAGTAATAGGCTCACGTTCATAGCATTTGCCTTTGTAACAATCAAGGCTCGTAAGTCTACCGGCCCATACAGTTGTCCGTGTACCAGTAGAAGATTCGGTAGCTACTGCGGCCCCTGCTTCTTCAGGCGGAACTCCAGGTTGAGGAGTTACTCGAAATGCTGCCAAGATATCAGTATCATTGGTTTTATATTCAAGAGTATAATAAGTCAATTTATAACCTTTAACACCAGCTTTAAATCCACCACTTGCTTTAGACTCAGTTTGTGTAACGCCTCGCTTTTCGCAGCTTTCCATTTTTTAACAAGATTGTATCGTAATTCTATTTTTCGAAAACTTGTTTCCCTTGTAATTGTATCTTGTTTTCAAATCATTGTAAATCCGAGACTTTGATCACAATAAAATGAATCTTTTATCATTGTTTATACATGTCTATACATTAATACGTGCATTCGGTTGATATATGATTCATAATTCGCTTAAACGTAAGTTTAACTCGTAAACCTTGATCGTGTATTTGTAATTCTCAAATCTCCATACATTCAAATACTTGGTTATTCGATTTTAAGATTAAGTTATATGTTTTCACTTGATTATACCTAACCATAAATCAAACATACTTGTTACTTTTGATACGTCACCTACATGTATTTTTATCACACATTTTGGCACTTTAAAACATGTTTAATATGCACTTTAGACCTTGATAACCTATGAATAATACACCAAACATCATGTAACATCTTATTTATATAAAGTGCATCTCAAATACACCTTTTATTACAATTAAACAACAAAAAAAGAATATAAAGGCTGAAAATCAGCCTTGCAATCAGCCCTTGTTTGGGTATGTTTTTGGGCTTGTTTCAAGTCTAATGACCCACTAATTCTATTCAAAACCCAACCCACTTAAACCCTAATCCTTTCCCTATAAGTACCTCTTATATTCCAGCCATTTTTTCACTTTACAAAGCCTCCAAGCCTCCCAAAACACTCTAAGTTCGTAGCTGAATCCAATTTTCGGGTAGATTTGTACCTCTACACTAAAGTGAGCATAACTCACTCAATACTCAACAAAATTGCCCCATTCTTTTTCCTACATGCTTGGTTTTTCTTTGGGCATGATTCTGTGGTCTCTCCTTGGAGAATTCAGACCTGGAAATGCCCCTAAATTGTCCAAAATTTTATGTTTGTTTTCAAACTTTGTTTATGTTCATCAACTTGAGTCAAACTCATCTCAAACCTATGTCCGAATGCTTACAACACTTCTTGTGGTTGGTTAGGCTTAAAAACAAGTTGAGACATTCAAAAAAGAGGTTTAAACCTCACAATAATTCTGTTTTCATAGAGCATTTAGCTCACAAGTGATGCAAGTTCATAGACTTGTTCATGTGTGTCCATCAAGGTTAGCTTTGGCTATCCTAAACATTGAGACCACACATCACTTGATGATTTTCATCATCATCTCAAGTAGTTTGCTAGTCCTAAAGTGTCACAACCCCGCCAAGCCGTTGACATGTGTCCTCGTGTGCTCTCCGGGTTGTATTCACTTGGCTACTTGGTATTATGGTGACATACTTATAATTCTTGTCATTTCATTCATGACCCTCCTTGTTGTCTATGACAACTTGTGTAGTGGTGAATCACATAACGAGGTTAAATGGATGTTCATCATCCTACCTCCATGCTTGACTTACTTGAATACTTAGAGGTACCAAAGTGGATGGTTCATCCTCCCACCTCCTACATGATCTTACTACTATGTATATATTATAGACTATAATATAATCCTAAAACCGAAACCTTGATAATGACTAAATAATCACCTATCAAGTTATTAAGTTTATCACTAAAGTATGTAGTTCCTTGTCACGATTCTAATAGGTCTCGAACCTATGAAACCATATTAACCCCTTTCGGGTTATCATAGTGTCAAGAACAAGTGCTATGTCTTAGTGAATATTTTCATACATAATACTTTAATTCTTATTTCCATAATCTCGCTCAAATACTCCAAATCC
The DNA here is from genome assembly GCA_947069175.1 of Scalesia atractyloides. Taxonomy (NCBI): domain Eukaryota; kingdom Viridiplantae; phylum Streptophyta; class Magnoliopsida; order Asterales; family Asteraceae; genus Scalesia; species Scalesia atractyloides. The sequence continues at coordinate 73,579,140 of CAMTDV010000024.1, forward strand.
ACCGTTGCACTCATAACTAATACCTATGTTCTTCTTGTAGAAGGACAAGGTGCCAAACTCTAAATCAACACAACAAAGCTACCGGGATTACTTAAGTGGAACACTTAGCAAAAACCGTGAGTACAGTCGACCCATTTACCGTTTTAATAAATTTTGGGTTGTAACATGTTTACCTATCAAAATACACATATCACAAACTCATACTTTACATGCTCAATCTGTATACATGAATACTTGTTATGCCTAGATACATGCTTGATTATACATGCTTGATCATTAACTTAGCTAGCCAAACTTATCATATATAGCGCTATAGGAGTAGCCAGCCGCCCGTCGGGGTTATGTTAAGATTCTCATTCTCATTTTAGTCTTGTCGCTTTTGTGGCAAGGGAAGTTCGATCTCGTTAAAACTTTTGTGGAAACTCGGGGTTTGATCTAGTATTGCATGATTAGTATGAATTTTGCTTACAATTACCATGTGGATTCGAGTTACACTTTTATACTTATGCTATGTATCACCAAACTTGTGTACTCGCCTTTTCTTTTGCATTGAACTCTTATTTTTAACATGTTACAAGTTGATGAAGATTTTGCCATGAAATTGGAGTAGTGATGATGCTCTAGATATACATTTAGACGTTAGGCTAAAATGTTGTATTATTTTGTTGTTATTATGTTGTACTCGTCTTTAAATTTCTAAATTGTTGTAATTGACTTAATGATGTAATTTGACAATGTTATCGTTGAATGAATGAAATATGGGTTTTGTTTAAATATTGTCGCTAATAGCGTTATGAAGTCTCTTGCAATCTCGTTTACGTCTCACTCCGATGTTCCGCCATCGGTTGGGGTGTGACAGTTTGTGGTGACGTAAATCCCTCCTTACAAGCTCGGAAGCACGGAAACGCCTGGGAGGTGCCGTCTCCCGTCCCGGGGACTGCCAGGGGACGGAAACGGCACGGGGACGGCCGGGAAACGTCCCCGACAGGTAGGAAACGGTTAGGAAGCGTGCAGGAGAAGGGGACGGTGTATGGGGACGCGCAGGAAACGTTTCCTGCAAGTTTCCGGTCATAGTTATCGACTGAATAGCGTGAAAATAGCGGATTCTGACGACAACTTCTGGCCGGAAACCTGCAATTTCTGCCGGAAACTTGCTGGAGACTTGCTGGAAACTGTGAAGAAGAAGAGCGGCTTTTTTTTGTTGCGTTTGAGCCTTTCTAGGGTTAAATAAGTTTATGGGTTTTAACATTTAACCCCTCTATCTTTCATTAGGTTACTTTTAGTCATTAAAACTTGTAAAACTTACATAAAAAGTGTAAAATTAGTTTTTGTATTTTAACATTTAACCCCCCTATTTTCACTACCTTACATTAGATTAGGAAGAAATGGGATTTTTGAGCTTTACATCAATATATAACTATTTTGGGGTTTTGTGTTACATTATCTTTGATATATATTTATTTTTTACATGTTTTTATTCCCGTACCCGTCCCGTCCCCGCTTCTTGAATTTTTTAGTTTTGCCGTTTCCCGTACCCGTCCCCGTACCCGTACCCGTACCCCGTTCCCGTACCCGTGCCAGTGCATCATAGCTTACAAGTCATGAATTAATAATTCTCCCAACAACAAGGTATACTCGACATGAATTAGGCGTTAATGAAGCTTTTTACAGGAACTTTTGACAAAATTCCCAACTAATAGTAAAATTATCAACTAACTAGAATGCTTTATTATTAGACCATGGTATTTGATTCGAGAAATACATCATTATTGTATACACTTTCATATATATGGCGCAACCCAAATTTTTTTATCGAAATACCTAAAAATTACCCAATTACTAAGAAATTATCCCTTAAAAGTGATATACATTGAAGTGTTATATGTTGTATATGTGAATCCTAGATGTGAAAATATGTGGAATATTTCTATGAAAAGGAAAAGAAACTATACGTAAATCAATAGAAATAAGAAGAGCCGATGATAAAAAATACTATGTTGGAAATTTACCAAATCAGGCTTTGATAACTTCTCATATACATGCTAAAACTTACACACATACGTGATAATATGTTTGATCATTATAAGCTATTATTAATTGAGTTGGCAGTCCAATTCATAATTTTAGTCAAATTTGTCATATTCACCGTTTGGGGGTAAATTTTAGTCAAATTTGTCATATTCACAAAAATCACAATCTCATATTGTGTTATTCAAACCGATTTGATGATTATTGTAGTTAGTTTTCATCGATTTAATTATTTCAAGAAGTTGTACTCACTATATAGGGTGATTATAAGTTACAAGACATTATATCATAGTCAAGGTTCCCCGATTTACATATGATTCGTGTATTAGCTTGAAACAAAACAAATTAAAGCGAGGCGGAGAGCATGGATTACCAAAGAGATTTCAGACAATTATGATCACTACGATAGGTTAGACTGAGTTAAGGTCGGTTTTTATTTTTAACAGGGCAATTCTGTTTTAATATTTGGAGTTATAATCATTTTAAAAGGCCAAAATTTAAACCCAACTAAATAAATAATAATAAAATGGTAGGTTGGAGCCGTTTTTTTTTCTCACTGAGGGCCTAATTTTTTATTTTTCTTTTAATATTCTCAGTGACGGGTCTAGACAGAATTAACATTTTTGAGTTTCAAGGCTTTAGATTAAGTTGAAGGCTTGTATGATAGCGAATTAATGGAGGATGGCTATAGTACTACCATAGTTTTCGTTAAAGTGTAGTGGGATTTGAATCTTGCACCAAAGTTGTTTTATATATGAGGCATGAGCATCGATTTAAAATACTTACTATTTTTTGTGTTCCAGGTGGGGGCTCTTGTATGGAAAAATATTAAAGGTCATTGATTTTTAGGGCCCGATCTAAAAGCCCCACACAATTATACCTCTCTTATCTTTTTTTTTTTCTTTTGTAATTGGTTGGCCCTATACACCATATAACTAATATAGAATGGAATAATAGCCATAATATAACTAATAATCATGATTATGAATATAATATATTGATACTTGTATATATGAAAGTAAACAAACAAATTAATTGCAATTATGATAATAATACTAACAATAATAGTATTCAGATTTAGTACATATTTCTATTATTTATAATGCACTAATTATGATAGTAATAATATAAACTAGTTAAATTCATCCGCACGTTACGGTGGGTTTCGTTTGGTATCGGTTAGATTTATTATGTCACGTCACTCGATATATCAAGCGACGTATATAACCAAAAAGAAAAATCATGATCAAAATAATATCGATACGTGTTTTACATTGGTCAAAAACCATAAATACATATTTCAGTAACGATTCTGATAATAACGATACTCACACCGATGTTGTTTGGTCGAGATCAACAGGACATCAATGTTACTAAAACATTATTTAAAATGTTATATGAGAAATAATAAAATAAGAAAACAATAAAATAATAAATTAAAGTAAGAAAATAATAGAAACTTAGAAAACTATAATATTAAAATAAAAAAATCTTGAAACTGTTCATCACCGGGTTTCTACTAATATTTATAGTGAGATTTCTCCTGCACTTCGTGACAAAAATTCGGTTGGTATCTGTTCTTTCGTTACGGTACCACTATTCGCAATAGCCTATAGTAATCGAAAGAGAAAACCTTACATCGAAAACAATAAAAACGAATATCCGAGACTGTTACCGATGTTGTTTAGTATCGGTTTGGTTGGTTTCTATGTTTGTTTATTTTTTTTCAACATTGTGGAATAAATGTTATTGATAACGAATATTGTGCCGCTATTATAGCAAACCGAACCGAAACCAACTAAACAACATTTGCATCGGTAGCGGTATTTATTTTTTTATTGTTTCCTTTCGATAAATTGACACTGTATCGCTACCATACTGTACCGAACCGAACAAAATAGTTTTTGTTACATGAGTTTATTTATATTGTTTTTTTCTTTTGATAATCTAACATCAACGGTACCGGAACCTGTATTCATTTTTTTGGTTTTTGGTCTCGAAACATTTTCATGTATACAAATCTATCTATTAGGATAAATGAATACCGACACCGTGACACTATGAACCGATCGGTTTCGTACGAACAACATCGGTGCCAGTGCCGGTGTTCGTTTTTAGCGTTTTCGATCTTGTAAAACTGTGTTGATTTTTATACCAAGTGCAATGATCGTATCAATACTGTAACGAATCAAATCAATACCGATCTAATTAGTAAAGCTAGTAATCAATTATCTTCTTCTGTAAAATACTTTAATAATTGTAAAAAATACTTTAATAATTGTAAAAGTAAACGAAAAAGTAAAATAGTCGAAATGTTCATCAAGAGTCGAAATTCATGTATATAATAATAACAATAATAATAATAATATATATAATAATAATATTTTTTTTAATTGTAAAACTATATTTTTAATTTACCGTCGTTCTCGATAAAGGAGAACGATTGGTAGCTATCCTGCATATCAAAAGACATAAGTTCAAGTTTGAGGAATATAAATTATAAACCCCATTGATGACCATTATCTTTTAGAAGACAAGGTACAAGGCGTTAATGAGCCCGCGTGACATCCTATTGAGGGAAGGGAAAGAGGGTGTGTGCGAACTGAAGGTAAGGGAAAGAAAAGGACGGTGTCCGTTTAGATTAGAATGGGCAATGCCAATGTAAAGAAAGAGTGGGTGTTAGCACCCGAGAACAATGCTCTTGTAAATACAAATAAATCTTAATAAGTTTAAAATTTCTTATGTAAGAAACAACTAATGAGGTGGTGGTGGAGTGGTGAGGGAGAGACTTAGTGTTCTAAGGGACACAAGTTCGATTCCTGTCCTCCTCACTATTTTCTGCGGCATCTAGTGATGATGAGAGACTAGACGAATAAGTGGAGATTGCTAGTTTGATCTTAAACTGAGCGGGTTTTACCTCACTGCATTGTCGTGCCTTCGGGCTAGTGTTCACGGGTTTCGACCCTAGATGAAGGTTTTTCCAGTTCGAATGTGATGAATTTTGCCAGATACCTCATTCAGAGAATTCGTTGACCGTTCAAAAAAAAGAAGAAGAAAACAATAAAAATAAAATGGAAAAAAATCAAAACAAAGCAATTTCTATTTCCATTTAAAACATTTCAAGTGAACTATGTCTCACGTTTAAATCCCCTAGTAAAGGATATTCATATTCCCTTTTACCACAAAAAAGATACAAGAAGTTACAAGTGTTTTGTCTCTTCATCTTCATCTTCCCCATTCAAACATGTCTACCAAACGATCCCACCTCCGATTCCGACTCACTTCCAATCACCGACTCAACTCTTACCTCTTCCTCTTCACCATACTCTCTCTCATCCTCTTTCTCGCTCTAAAATCCTCCCACCACTCCCCTCCCAAACCCCTTCCAACCCCCACCATATCCACAACTCACAACTTAGCAAACATTCCCCGGTTCGCCTACTTCATCACCGGCAGCGGCGGCGACGGGGCTCGTGTGTCCCGGCTGCTGCGGGCGGTGTACCACCGGAGAAATTATTATCTGTTGCATCTGGATCTGGAAGCTTCTGATGCAGAGAGAGTTGATCTGGTGAAGAGTGTTGGGCAGTTGGAGAATGTGATGGTTGTTGGGAAGGCTAATTTGGTAACTTCGAAAGGGCCGACAATGATCGCGTGTTTGTTGCATGCTGTTGCTGTTTTGTTGAAGCAGGGGAAAGATTGGGATTGGTTTATTAATTTGAGTGCTTCCGATTATCCGCTTATGCCTCAACATGGTTAGTTTTTTTTTTTTTTTTAAAGTTTTATTTGTTACTTGTTTTTAGTTTTATATGTTGTACATGTTAAAAGCCCTTGATGATGATTGTTCATTTTTTAGGAATGTAAGAAGAACACTATAGGTTAGATGGTTATAGTTAAGTAGATATCCATCTGTGTAATGTGACTACTAATTTTAATTAAAGTAAATGAAAATGTGAGAACAACTTGTACACTGGATTTGGGAGATAGGAAGCTAGACGCTTATGCGGTGACAAATAAAACAATAGTTACATGTGTTTACGCTGTTTAGATGGTTCTCTTCTTAAAATTGGTTGTATATTGATTATAGAATGGCTTTTTCTTTTTACCTACACATATATAGAGAGATGTTTGTGTATCTTTATTGATTAATTTCTCGTAAATTCTATTAATAGTTTAATACCTTGAAACTTTCCTTTTTATCATGAATGGATTAACAACCGTTGGGACTTCTAGTCAAACTTGACTATATGGAGGTGTTTGGATGTCACACCCGACCCGCAGCGAAAAAGGTGATCGGGGCATGATTGGGTTATCATCAAAGCTCATGACATTTATTTTAACGTTTCATATTCATTAATACACTTTAATGGAAAATTACAATCAGTATTACAACATGTCCTAAATATCAATCTAGGCTTCATTGTTTTCTTCTAAGGCATTTCCTATGTTTTCCTTGCTTCATCCTGTTCACCTGTATCATGTGTAAAAAGGGTTTTTGGATCAACAAAAAGTTGGCGAGTGAATCCTATGGAAAACATTTGAACAAGTTTATTTAATTGATTATGAAATAAAGTGCACAACCACACATGAGTAAAAATAGATGTAAACTTATTCATAAATCAATTTAATATTAAACAATACACACATGAACAATAATGGATCGTTTAGAGGCACGCGTTGCTCAACTCGTCTCTCACGAGGAACTGATGGGCTAGTGAATGAATTGCATAAACATGATAATATGAAAGACATAACTACAAACAATATAAACTCAATAATACACACACGAATAATAATGGATTGGTTTTGAGGCACGCGTTGCTCAACTCGTCTCCCACGAGGAACTGATGGGCTTAATGAATGAATTTCATATAAGTTGACAAAATAAAATACATAATCACAATAATATAAACAATCTAAGTTTAGATCACGATATGGTATGGCACAAGTTTAAATAAACGAGTTAATTATTTTGTGACACATGACACACCCCAAAACGTGTAATTAAAAAGGGGGAGTTGTAAGATTCACTCACAGTGGGTGCGTTCGGTTGATGATGTTGAATGCACGCGAAGTGGTTTTAACCACGAGTGAAATTAACCTAGATAAATAGCATTATGGTTCGGTAAGTAAACGGATTTTATTAATCCATTTTAGTAGGATTGTTGGGTGTATTTTTGTGAGTTTAAGGCTATTTTCTAACCTTAAAAATGTTATTTTTAAGTATTTTTAATTGATTTTTAATTAAAATAAATAAATAAAAATAATAAAAAAAAGTTGACTTTTTTGACCGTTGACCGTTGACCTTGACTGTTTGACCGGTTCGTTTGCGTGTAAGTGTGCGCTGAGTGAGGCTCGAACCCGAGACCTCCCGTACGCGTGCACGCAGCTCTACCAACTGAGCTACGTGTCTAACCCGAAATATTTATGTTTTTAATTATATTTATATATTAATTAGATTAATCCGAAAACCAGCTTATTTCTAAAAAGATTTTAATCCGTGACTCGGTGCGCTCCACAGGTCTCGAACCCGGGACCTGTGGGTTGAGTTAACACACAGTCCACCGCTGGACTGTGTGTTTAACTTGTTATATAAACCGATTTTTATTATACTTATATACAAACTGAACATTTCCATTTCTGTCTTAAATAAAAAGTTAAATAATTATCCGGGCCGGTGCGGTAGCCCGGACTCGAACTCGTGTCCTGTGATTTAAACATACACACAGTCCACCGCTGGACTGTGTGTCTATCTTGGTTATTATTCCGGTTATTATTATACTTAACATATACAGCGGTGACTCCGGTTCGGTTAACAAAAAGACATTTTTATTAAGGCAAGCATGCGTGGGACAAGATTCGAACTCGAGACGTTTACGTGTTTAATGTGCACACAGTCCACCGCTGGACTGTGTGTCTAACCCGAGTAATAACTTGATTTTAATTATACTTATACACTACAGAAACTTCGTCTTCTTCGTTGATTTTAACCAGAATCGGAAGTCCGACTGGTTCGATGATTAAATCATGTTCGTTAGTGTCTGATGGTTAATTACATGTGAGATTAAATAAAAAGAAAGAAAAATTAGGCGTAAGGTATACCGACTGGACTCCTCTGTTTCTCCGGCGGAACTCCGGTGACAGCAAAAGATTCCGGCGTCGTGTGTCTTGCGGCAGAGAGTCTTCAGCAAGCTTGAAAAGGATGTGGGTGACTTCGGTATAAGCTCAGGGGGTTCAGTAAGGCTCAGAAGTGAAGGGTTCGGTTTTCCGGCGATGCGCAAAAGTTTTCCGGCGAGTGAAATTACGTCGGGTAAATGTGCGGTTTTGAGCGAAAAAGCTTGCAGAGGTTTGAGGGAGTATTTATAAGGCAGGTCATCGATGAATTTGGTCCGATTTCCGACTTGATTCGTCGGTTAGAATTTCTCCGGCGGTTATAACTTGTGTCGCGGACTCAGACATCGGTTATAACCGATGTACTGTTTAAGGTTTACGTTATAACTGAAGTAACCGTCGATTCTTAGCGAGTTAGTCGGGATTTCCGACGACTGCAATTTTGGCGCGCCGATTTTGAATTCGAGGATTATGATATGTATTATTTGTTTCCATTAATTAACAAGAAGCATGAGTGGCGCAGTGGTTAAAGGGTTGAGTGTTAAGTTGTGTTGACCCGGCTGACTGACCCGGGTTCGAAACCCGGCAGAAACATATTATTTTTATTTTCTTATTTTTAACAGTTTTTCGAAAACAATTTATATATTCCAATATAATAATTAATTATGTATCGTTTAAAATTATTTTGGGCATTAAATTCGCAACGAAATTTTTAACTGATTGTTCGGTTAATAAACGGAGCGGGTTTAGTAAAATCCGTTTTTGACGGATGTTACAGTATCCCCTGCTTTTTAGAAATTTCGTCCCGAAATTTAAGTAGTGATATATTTGACTAAAAGAATGATGGTGTTTAGTTTGACAGTTACATGCTTAGAAAAAGTAAGGGTTTAAATTTTTGTTTGAGGCGGTAACGTCCCTTGTAAAGGTTAAGTACCCTATTACAAGAATCGCTTTTTGTTGCCTACTGTAAAAGTACTGATAAGCAGAATTGATTCGCTAAATATGATATCATGCATAAGAGTTTGGATATGCTTGGAAGGGTATGGTTATATCCTAAGGCAAAACTTCTAATACTACAACCTACATGGAACTTCTCATAACCATCTAACAATACCTCTGATCCTTTGACAAGAATACTTATATATAGGAAGTACCAGCGGCGTATCCACCATATTCTTGTCAAATTCTCATTGGTTTTATCAGTAAGTTATGATTGGTTCTATGACTATAGAACATAAATAAACACAATAGCTAATATTTGAATCCACATTCTGATAGCATATACGTTTGAATGGTGACAGTTCCTCTCTCGTTTGTTATGATGGAGAGGTTAGTTTATGTAGAAATGGATCACAATCCAATTTCTTTAAATAGCGAGATGATATAAATGTAACACAAATTTCAATCAAGACAATACTAAATCTTACATGGAACTTCTCATAACCGCCTGATAATGCCTCTGATCCTTTGGCAAGAATACTTATATATAGGAAGTACCAGCGGCGTATCCACCATATTCTTGCCAATTTTCATTGGTTTTATCCACAAGTTATGATTAGTTACCAAGAAACTACTAAATTCTACATAGAACTTCTCATAACCGTCTGACAATGCCTCTGATCCTTTGACAAGAATACTTATATATAGGAAGTACCAGCGGCGTATCCACCATATTCTCGTCAAATTTTCATTGGTTTTATCAGTGAATTATGATTAGTCCTATGTGACTCTACAACCAATACAACAAACTCATAAATACTTGAAAATGAAAAATGTCTGTGCGATTAAGGCTCAATCAAACGGAGCCGATCGTATTGCATGTACTGAAAATGAAAATGTCTGTGCGATCAAGGCTCAATCAAGCGGAGCCGATCGTATTGCATGTACTGAAAATAATAAATTTAATCTAAACAACAATCACACAAACAGCCTATACATGGAACCTCTCATAACCGCCTGATAATGCCTCCGATCATTTGACAAGAATACTTATATATAGGAAGTACCAGCGGCGTATCCACCATATTCTTGTCAAATTTTCATTGACTTTATCCACAAGTTATGATTAGTTCTATGCGACTCTACAACAAACACAACAACCACAAGATACTGATAATGAAAATGTCTGTGCGATCAAGGCTCAATCAAACGGAGCCGATCGTATTGCATGTACTGAAAATGAAAATGTCTGTGCGATCAAGGCTCAATCAAGCGGAGCCGATCGTATTGCATGTACTGAAAATAATAAATTTAATCTAAACAACAATCACACAAACAACCTATACATGGAATCTCTCATAACCGCCTGATAATGCCTCCGATCCTTTGACAAGAATACTTATATATAGGAAGTACCAGCGGCGTATCCACCATATTCTTGTCAAATTCTCATTGACTTTACCCGCAGGTTATGATTAGTTCTATGCGACTCTACAACAAACACAACAACCACAAGATACTGATAATGAAAATGTCTGTGCGATCAAGGCTCAATCAAACGGAGCCGATCGTATGTGGGCACGCCAGGTTCAACCTCATAATAAAATGGGGAACATGCTCAACGCTCATAATGTAATGGGGAGCGGCGGCCTATGAAATTGCATGTACTGAAAATAATAAACAATAATTACTCAAACAGTTTACACATGGAACCTCTCATAACCGCCAGATAATGCTTCTGATCCTTTGACAAGAATACTTATATATAGGAAGTACCAGCGGCGTATCCACCATATTCTTGTCAAAGTTTCATTGGCTTTATCCTTAAGTTATGATTGGTTCTATGTGATTCTAAAATATAAAGAAAAACATAAAACTAAACGATTGAAGTTGAATCTGGATTTTCGGTGAAGAGGACTAGTTGGGTATCTTCGTTTGGGCCGTCATTATCTTCGACAGGAATGGCGTTGATGTTGAAGACTCTTCCTCTTGCTGGTGGCCTAGCGGTTGGGTTTTCTTGGTTTACTTGGTTAACTGGGTTTGATTGAGCTTGAGTGTTGATGACGTTAACCAATTGAGGGCATGTGTTTCTAAAGTGGGTAGGGTCGCCACAATTGAAACAAGCTCGAACATATGGGAACATGGGGTATTGGGGTTGTTGATAGGTTTGGTTCATGGTTTGAGTAGGGGGAGAGATTTGGTTTTGAAAGGTGCGGCAAACCTTGCTCAAATGACCATAGCGTCCACAATTTGCACATAGTCGACAAGGTAGAGTAAGGGGATGGTGATAAAAACAGTTGTTGCATCGAGGGTGAGGTCCAAGATATGGTTTCTTATTTGGGTAAGTTGAGTTGGGTGCCACTTGAGTGATTGGGATAGCTTGGATGGGTATGGCGTGTGAAATTGGTTGATTTCGTTGGATAGCAGCGAAAAGTTGCCCGTCTCTCTTTCTCTTAGAATTGGGTTGAGAAGGGGATTCGATTTGGGTGTAGTCGGAGGTTTCAGTCGATGCTTTATCCTTCTTCTTCTCCTCCTTGAAGTCTTTGTTCCGGATTCGGTTCTCGGTGAGCGCTGTAGCTAACTCCATTGCCGCTTCCAAGGTTGCAGGCGTGGTACTAATTACAGAGTCTTGAATCTTTGACGGAAGACCATGAATGTAGTGCTCGATCAAACGGTAGAGGGGAGTGAACATGTTGGGAACCATTTGATGTAACTCGAGGAATCTTTTGTTGTATGTGGTGTGGTCTCCTTCCTTTTGCTTCAACGAATAAAATTCATCTTCTAATTTCTTGATTTCGCTCCTTGGGCAAAATCGTCTGGTCATGATTTCCTTCAATTCGTTCCAAGTTAAAGTCATAGCATCTTCAACACCTCGTTTGGCCTTCTCTGTATTCCACCAAGTAAGTGCTATCCCATATAAACGACCGGTAGCATATCGCACTTTGCGATCATCGGGGCAATCGCAATTTAGAAAAGTGTTCTCCATTTCTTCAAACCAATGGAGGAGAGCAGTGACACCTTCAGTCCCTTTGTATTTTGGAGGGTCGCATGATTTGAAATGCTTGTAGGTGCATTTAGTGGTATTTGGGGGAGGGTTGATAACGTTTTAATTTTCTTGATTGACAGGATTAGCGGTAAGTGCTTGTTGTACTTGGATTACAATGTTGGGTATTACGGCCGCCATTTGTTGAGCGATTAGGGCAGCCATGCGCTCGCGGGCTTTTCCTGCTCTCATCTTCCTACGGGCGAGGTAAGAAGACATCTACAAGGAATACATGTCAAGAGTATGAGTTGGATGTTTTTGGGTTCATGGGTCGCACTTAGGAATGAACATTCATAAAATAATTATAGAAAAATAAATCTACTACATCCATAGGATGTCTTGGGCTTTGCTCGCCATTAGGCCCTACATGCCGCCATACTTCACCTTCGTAATCATGTGGGCCCCCATGAATACCGGGTTTTTCATATGGTTCGCATGGGTTTGCCTGGTTGCGTACACTAAAACCCGGAGAAAATCGAGAAATATGTATACAACGTATAGTATTCGGAATGTGTCCAGGTGTAGACACGGTGACACCTCAAAGTGGGGTTAGTTCGAACGACGTTTGGTGTGGCATGCTTTGGCCTAATAGGTCCTTCGTACTCTCATCGTTGGTCCCCAGGTAGGCAAACTGGTCCGTTATATTGGATTTATACGAATTCCAACCTAGACAGGACGTTCCGACTACCGGTACTTGTACCCTTCCAGTTACTACATGCCCGTCGCAGAACTTACTTTGATGAGATTTGAAAATTGCAACAAAATCTTTGAATAATGAGAGTACGAAAATGAATTGAATATATGAACATTGATATATGTATAATGAATATGTATATAAGTATGTATGTTTGACTGTAAGTATAAACAAATATGAAACAAATAAATATCACAAGTTTGTATGTAACCACCTAATCAATTAAAATTTAGGCAGACTATAGTATAGGCTCTAAGGGTCTAATAACCTATCCTATATCCCTATAGTCATGGCTCTGATACCAATCCGTCACACCCCGACCCGCAGCGGAAAAGGTGATCGGGGCATGATTGGGTTATCATCAAAGCTCATGACATTTATTTTAACGTTTCATATTCATTAATATACTTTAATGGAAAAATACAATCAGTATTACAACATGTCCTAAATATCAATCTAGGCTTCATTGTTTTCTTCTAAGGCATTTCCTATGTTTTCCTTGCTTCATCCTGTTCACCTGTATCATGTGTAAAAAGGGTTTTTGGATCAACAAAAAGTTGGCGAGTGAATCCTATGGAAAACATTTGAACAAGTTTATTTAATTGATTATGAAATAAAGTGCACAACCACACATGAGTAAAAATAGATGTAAACTTATTCATAAATCAATTTAATATTAAACAATACACACATGAACAATAATGGATCGTTTAGAGGCACGCGTTGCTCAACTCGTCTCTCACGAGGAACTGATGGGCCTAATGAATGAATTGCATAAACATGATAATATGAAAGACATAACTACAAACAATATAAACTCAATAATACACACACGAATAATAATGGATTGGTTTTGAGGCACGCGTTGCTCAACTCGTCTCCCACGAGGAACTGATGGGCTTAATGAATGAATTTCATATAAGTTGACAAAATGAAATACATAATCACAACAATATAAACAATCTAAGTTTAGATCACGATATGGTATGGCACAAGTTTAAATAAACGAGTTAATTATTTTGTGACACATGACACACCCCAAAACGTGTAATTAAAAAGGGGAAGTTGTAAGATTCACTCACAGTGGGTGCGTTCGGTTGACGATGTTGAATGCACGCGAAGTGGTTTTAACCACGAGTGAAATTAACCTAGATAAATAGCATTATGGTTCGGTAAGTAAACGGATTTTATTAATCCATTTTAGTAGGATTGTTGGGTGTATTTTTGTGAGTTTAAGGCTATTTTCTAACCTTAAAAATGTTATTTTTAAGTATTTTTAATTGATTTTTAATTAAAATAAATAAATAAAAATAATAAAAAAAGTTGACTTTTTTGACCGTTGACCGTTGACCTTGACTGTTTGACCGGTTCGTTTGCGTGTAAGTGTGCGCTGAGTGAGGCTCGAACCCGAGACCTCCCGTACGCGTGCACGCAGCTCTACCAACTGAGCTACGTGTCTAACCCGAAATATTTATGTTTTTAATTATATTTATATATTAATTAGATTAATCCGAAAATCAGCTTATTTCTAAAAAGATTTTAATCCGTGACTCGGTGCGCTCCACAGGTCTCGAACCCGGGACCTGTGGGTTGAGTTAACACACAGTCCACCGCTGGACTGTGTGTTTAACTTGTTATATAAACCGATTTTTATTATACTTATATACAAACTGAACATTTCCATTTCTGTCTTAAATAAAAAGTTAAATAATTATCCGGGCCGGTGCGGTAGCCCGGACTCGAACTCGTGTCCTGTGATTTAAACATACACACAGTCCACCGCTGGACTGTGTGTCTATCTTGGTTATTATTCCGGTTATTATTATACTTAACATATACAGCGGTGACTCCGGTTCGGTTAACAAAAAGACATTTTTATTAAGGCAAGCATGCGTGGGACAAGATTCGAACTCGAGACGTTTACGTGTTTAATGTGCACACAGTCCACCGCTGGACTGTGTGTCTAACCCGAGTAATAACTTGATTTTAATTATACTTATACACTACAGAAACTTCGTCTTCTTCGTTGATTTTAACCAGAATCGGAAGTCCGACTGGTTCGATGATTAAATCATGTTCGTTAGTGTCTGATGGTTAATTACATGTGAGATTAAATAAAAAGAAAGAAAAATTAGGCGTAAGGTATACCGACTGGACTCCTCTGTTTCTCCGGCGGAACTCCGGTGACAGCAAAAGATTCCGGCGTCGTGTGTCTTGCGGCAGAGAGTCTTCAGCAAGCTTGAAAAGGATGTGGGTGACTTCGGTATAAGCTCAGGGGGTTCAGTAAGGCTCAGAAGTGAAGGGTTCGGTTTTCCGGCGATGCGCAAAAGTTTTCCGGCGAGTGAAATTACGTCGGGTAAATGTGCGGTTTTGAGCGAAAAAGCTTGCAGAGGTTTGAGGGAGTATTTATAAGGCAGGTCATCGATGAATTTGGTCCGATTTCCGACTTGATTCGTCGGTTAGAATTTCTCCGGCGGTTATAACTTGTGTCGCGGACTCAGACATCGGTTATAACCGATGTACTGTTTAAGGTTTACGTTATAACTGAAGTAACCGTCGATTCTTAGCGAGTTAGTCGGGATTTCCGACGACTGCAATTTGGGCGCGCCGATTTTGAATTCGAGGATTATGATATGTATTATTTGTTTCCATTAATTAACAAGAAGCATGAGTGGCGCAGTGGTTAAAGGGTTGAGTGTTAAGTTGTGTTGACCCGGCTGACTGACCCGGGTTCGAAACCCGGCAGAAACATATTATTTTTATTTTCTTATTTTTAACAGTTTTTCGAAAACAATTTATATATTCCAATATAATAATTAATTATGTATCGTTTAAAATTATTTTGGGCATTAAATTCGCAACGAAATTTTTAACTGATTGTTCGGTTAATAAACGGAGCGGGTTTGGTAAAATCCGTTTTTGACGGATGTTACATTGGATTCGAGTTTAACTGTTTTGAGTGATAATGCGATTTTGAAGAATCGGTGTATTTAAGATCATTGATTGTACGAAAATGGGCTGTAGAAGATAGTGATTGAATGTGTTGTTGTTTGAAGTTGTAATGATATGTTGTTCGGGTATTTGGCAAATTCTAATCATCTAAGAAAGGTTGGACAAAAATGACGCCAGGGGCGGCCCTGGGGGTGGGCGGGGAGGACCACCGGCCGCACGTTATTTGAAAAAAACTATGTAATTTATTTTTAATAGGGTATACCCATAAAACACCAACATATGCCCACTTACAAAACTATTCTTATGGTTTAGATCAGTTATTAGCCCATTAACTATAGGTTTAGACCTTTAGTGAGCCTAATACTCAATTTCGTTAAGGCCTAAGGGCACATTTTTTCGAGCTCAAACAGGGTACACGAATCCTTAGGGCCGGCCCTGAATGACACTCTGGTAAAATGTGGAGATTCATGAGAGTAAAAGGTTTTCAAGTTAGGTTGTTAAACAAGGGTAATTAGTCACTTTATGTTACCTTTTGGTTGTGTATGAAATTGAATATCCCAACAAAAAAATCAGATAATTCGTTTTGATTTGCTAACTAGACGCCTCCCTAAAAAACATATGCTACTTTGCTTTGGACCATGTAAGAGATGCTTAATACAAGTGGGGGTATTTGGTTTGAGGATTCCGGAATGGGTATGAAAGTGATAGCTACTAGTGGGTATTTGTTTGTAGGGGATGTGTCTTGCAAAACTATGTATAAGGGTTTTTGCAAACCCGCCCTATCCCATTTGGTGTATTTTTTCAAAACTTCATTCCCTTATTCTCTCTTCATAGTTTTTTCTCTCGTTTTTTAGGAACCCATACCCATTTACAAACCAAACACACCCTAAATAATTACTACAAAACCAGCGGGTTTGGTCATATAATTTTTTTGAAGAATGCTTTTTAAAGGGTTGCTACAATGTTCGAGGGCACAAACTGAAACCGTAACTTCTCATAATAACTTGCATTTTGCATCCTACACAATTCTTTTAGTGCAAAAACATTCTAGAACCCAAGTGTCATTCTTTTTTTAACTAACCCCATCTTACATAGCCTTATGTATTCTCCCATAAGTGGAGTTGTACCAGATTTTGCAGTCTGGTTGTGTTCTTTCTACTCATGTGCATAAAGACCCGATACGTTTTGTAACATTATTAATAGGATATCCAATCTGTTAACCCTTAGTTAAATCATGTGCACAAAGACCGGATACCTTTTGTAACATTATTAATAGGATATCCAATCTGTTAACCCTTAGTTAAAAACTCGATGAAATTAAGCTTATTCTATGTTCCTTGGGTTTTTTCTTCTTATTTTTTGATTTATTTTTTTCAGATATCCTCCACATTTTTCCTACTTGCCACGTGATTTAAACTTTCTTGAACACACAACCAACATCGGCTGGAAAGAGTGGGTTTACAGTTGATACTTGATCCATCACTTTGATACGCTGCATAAAACAACAGTAATAATTTCAATTTACCAACTTCTAACTTTTGCAGGTTTCAAAGGGCTAGACCAATTATCATTGATCCCGGTTTGTACCATTCAAAAAAATCTGGCGTATTCTGGGCCATAGAGAAACGATCCATGCCCGCTTCATTCAAGCTGTTCATGGGTACTATTTCAATAAGTTAATATTAATTATAATAACATTATATATAATTATTTTTCATATATTGTTCAACAGGTTCTGCGTGGGTTGTGCTAACCCGGCCCTTTTTAGAGTTTTGTGTATGGGGATGGGACAATCTTCCTCGTACGCTTCTAATGTATTACACGAACTTCTTGTCATCGCCCGAGGGCTACTTCCACACGTTATATGTAACCATATAGACTACCAAAACACAACCGTCAACCACGACATGCACTACATTAAATGGGACAACCCGCCAAAGCAGTACCCTGTAAATCTCACGATACAACACTTCTCTGACATGCTCGAGAGTGGGGCCCCCTTTGCGCATTCTTTTTCTAAAGATGATCCGGTTCTTGACAAAATCGACACGGAGCTTTTGGGAAGGAGATCAGACCAAAGTAGTGCCATTTTTGGGAAGATAGATGTCATTAGACCAACTTTGAGCTCAAAGAGACTTGAGAAACTTATAGCTGATCTTTTAAGTACTCAAAATTTCAGGCCTAGACAATGCAAGTAAATATGGTTTATAAAGCATTGCAACTGTCTTTATTATTGATTCACTGCTGTAAGCCTGTAATTGTCTTAACATTTTTTTTTGTTTTTTGTTGAATTTTATAAATTAATGGAGTAAATATGATTACGGAAATTTTGTTGTTTAATATTAATATACATGTATATTTTAATTAAAATAAAACAATATAGAGTATAATCACTTTTTACATGTATATTAATATTAAACAACAAAATTTTTAGAAAAAGAATGCACAAAGGGGGCCCCACTCTGTTCAAGCGAGGGAAGAAGATTCACCTTATTTTGTCGAAGCACAAACCTCAATCTAATCACTTGATTAGTTTGGTGTTTCTTCGGTTCTGATAAACACTGGTTTACACAGTATTACATGGTATTACCCGCTAGACTGTCTCGTATATTAAGGTTCAATCTCTTCCTCTACTCGCGTTAACTGATAAACTGTAAAACAGAACACCGGTGACTCGCCACAAGGAGGAGAATATGAGGGGTTCTCCTTGTGATCACCCTTCGGCGTGAGAATAAGTATTGTTACGAGGAAAATAGTGTGTGTTGATAGTAAAATGTGTGAGAGTGGTCCCCCTTAAAGCTGGAGGAGAAGTTCCCTATTTATAGTCGAAATGTGAAGAAGGAGAGGAGGTCTGCCAGCTAGTCGTGGATGCCAGTTGTCCGACCAAATGAAATATCCTTCTTGTCCTCTCTGTTGTTATCAGGATAGTGGGTGACATGGCACACATTCATTGGTCCAGCAGGCGACTATTCGCAGGAGGTTGTCGGTCTGTCCTCGCAGGTCCAGCTGGCGCCCCCACATAGGTGACACGTGTCGTCCTTTGTGTCTGGGGGAGCATCTTTCTTGTCGTCTGGATTTCGTCCATAGGCTTTTAGAAGCTTCTGGATATCTTCTGGTGATGTAGGCGCCATGCTGAAAAAAGTGGTATGAGCCCTGTCATCTGTGCATTGGTTAAGGACCATACCTCTTCAGGTTCACTTACATGCCAATCTTTTTTTTACTATTATGACGCATGTGTTTGGACAATGTGCCAGTGGTTTGTACAGCTCCGCCCAATTATATACGTAATTACTTGTCTAAAATTGTAGTCATATATAGTATACGAGTAGCCTAGTATATAATACCCAAAGCATAGTAGCATACGTTATTATATTAAAGAAAGGAATAAGAAGATTGTGATTTAGTGATCACTTCCGTTTGAATTGCGTTAGCAAAGGAATAAACATTTGTGACGAGAGACATTTGATTGAAAATTGTGACACGTGAACCTATAGTTATATCATAATCTGCCTCGTTATTTTTTTCTATCGTTAAATCATAATTTGGACAAAATTAGAATACTATTCTATTTCTAAAAAAATGTTACAATTATATTATACCAAAAGGGAACTAGATGATGAAGAGGAAACGATCCTTTTTATGTATTTATTTTTATAATATTTTATTTATTACTTAATTTTACATTAACTTATAAAAAATCAAAATCTAAGACTGTCTTTATCTTTTTCAGTATATATATATATATATATTTTCACAACGAACTGAAACGACTGATCATCACCATTATTTATTTTTACGGTTTCCGGTTTCAATAAACTCACACCATATCATTACCATACCGTACTGAACCAAACATCACAATATTCATTTTTATGGTTTCCACTTTTGATATTGTTTCATTTATAAAACTGCGTTTGTGACGATAAACAGATACCGTTACTATTTCCGATAGTAGTACCATTCTGCGACGATAAATGGATCATGACAAATCAAACCAATATATTGTCCTAACAACATCAACACCGGTACCGACATTTGTTTCTATGATTCAAGCGATTTAAAACACCTGTTTTAGCTATACCAGTATTATACGTACTGATACCAAATAGCTGAGAGAATCTCACTAGTTTAGAATTTGCATGTCCCAACATGACTAGTTAATAAGTAATAACGTAATCATAAATCCTCCATGTTTTCCTCTCTTCCAATCACCAATTTCCCCCCTCAAAACAGACTCTCTTTCATTTTCAATCCAATTCATTTCAGATCAATTCCATATCTTACAATTTCACATCCGCTGCAATTCTGTTACGTTACAACAAACGTTTCCATAATGGAAAGCCGAAGAACCATGACGATGAACTGGGAAGGAATAGAAGACCTCGACGATGACGACGACGTTTTCTTCGACGCTTCTTCCTCGTCCGACGAAGAAGAATCATTCGAAGACACCCGCATGACGTTCGCCGATTCCTCCATCTTCTCCGAGTTCCACTCGGGCAAATACTACATGTGGATGACCACACCCGAATCCATCTCCGACAGACGACGTCGTCTCCTTCAAGGCATGGGCTTAGGCACCAATGATGATCTTTTCAACAGACCTCCCGCGACTCCAATATTATCGCATAAAACGGATATTCCTCCTCCTGCGAACGAATGTTCGCAGGAGGAGAAAGACTCGTTGTCCCTGGTTTCAGTCTCTACAAAAGATGCTGAGAAGGATGAGACGACAGAAGGCGAAGGCGAATGCAAATGCGAGTGCAATCCGGTCATTTCGGTTATCTCGGATGGGTTACTAATGCGGTCGAGATCAGATGGGAGTATAAACACATCTGTTGGTGATGCTAAAAAGAGGAAAGAAGAGATTATTGGGTCGGTGTCGAAGCAACGGTTAACACGAACGTCGTCGTGGTTTGCCAACCCGCTCATTGCGTTGTCGTCGTTTAGAAGAGGCCAGCAGAGGAGGATTTTCGTGGCGAAGGAGCATACGGATGATAGTGATGATACACACGGGGTGGGGAGGAACGAGTCGATTTTGGTTAATTACGATACGGGGAAGGAGTTTATGGTTAAGGAGTCGAATGCGGATGGGGAAGGGGAATGGAATAAGTTGAGTGATGTGGAGACGGGGAAGGAGATTACGACGGAGGAGTTTGAGAAGAATGCATGGCGATCGCCGGAGGTGAAGGAGTCGTCGGGGAAGGGGGGTAGCGTTGATCAGAAGTTGAGGCGGGGGAATTCGTCGTTTCAGAAGAGTTTCAAGAAAAGTAAGAAGAAAGGGGCTGCATTGTTTAAGAACATGAAGTTGGGGTCGATAGGTGGGTCGAAGGCGGATAAGGAAAGGGGTGCGGCGATGAGTGCTTCGTCTTCGATGAATGGTAGTAATGCGGGGTTGACAAGTGATCAGAAACCGTCTTCACAATGGGTGAAAGTGCGAGTTCATGGGAAGCCGTTTAAGGAGTTTACAGCATTGCATAGGAGTCAAGAGATTAAGGCTCATGAAGGATCGATTTGGACGATAAAGTTCACGCACGACGGGCATTATCTGGCGACTGCTGGTGAGGATAAAGTGATTCATATATGGGAAGTGCAAGAATTCGATGTAAGGGCGATGCAAGGTGGAGATGATTCGAGTTCAGCTGGTAGCACGCCGGCTCACCCGATGGCTATGGTGGCTAGTCCTGACTGTAGGCCACCGTTGCCAGATTCAACAACGGAGAAGAAGAAGAAAGCGAAGAAAAAGAAAGCGATTCCGGACTATGTTCATGTGCCCGAAACTGTTTTCGGGTTGTCGGAAATGCCGTTTTGCACCTTGAATGGTCATCTGGATGATGTCCTGGACCTATCCTGGTCAAAGTCTCAGGTCAACTTAAATCTACAAAGTTTTTAGTTCTTAGAAACTTATCTTATTACCACCAAAAGTTCACATTTTATGTTTATGGCAGCTCTTGCTTTCATCTTCAATGGACAAGACAGTAAGGCTATGGGATATTAAGACCAAGGAATGTTTGAAGCTGTTTTCTCATACCGATTACGGTACGAGCATACAAAACAAGTCAAAACATGTTGCTTTTAACCCGTTAATCGCAAAATACAATGTTTATCTTTAACCATGTAACTTATATGAATGACAGTGACTTGCATTCAGTTCAATCCGGCTGATGATGACTACTTTATAAGCGGTTCACTGGACGCCAAGGTTAGAATCTGGAACATTCCAGACCGACATGTCACGGACTGGATCGATCTGCATGAAATGGTAACCGCTGTTGGCTTTTCTAGCGACGGCAAGGTAATTTTGATCGAAAAACTCGACTAGTTTTCTCCAACTGTAGATTGAAAGTCAGTGAATGGTTTATGTTTGTACAAATGCAGGTTTCGGTTGTTGGTTCTCATAAAGGGATCTGTCGATTTTACAACACTGCGGGTGCATACCGTTCCTATAACTGTTTCTGATACTTACTAGATTATCGTTTATGCGCCTCTTAGTTTATTTTGACTCTTAGATTGCAAGCTTGAGCCTAAGGATCAAGTTGAATTGAAAACTAAAAAGAAGCCACAGCCTAAAAAGATAACCGGTTTTCAGGTACTGATATGCACTAACACTTAACTTTACCTGATCGATTCGTTAATGTCAAACTAATAAATCATGTTGACTTGCAGTTTTCCACATCAAACCCATCTGAAGTACTCGTGACATCAGCCGATTCGAGGGTTAGAATCTTAGATGGAACAAAACTCGTCCAGAAATACAAAGGTATGCATGGTTTGACTTTCAGGTCAAACCGGTTGAGTTTTAACATAAATTTGACTTTAAAAGTCAACGTGTACTACTGACTATTGATTTGTCATAGGTTACAAGAACATAACAGCCAATTTTCAGCTGATTTTAGTCCCGATGGGAAATACATAATCAGTGCTAGCGAAGATTCACAAGTATACGTTTGGAGGCACGAAGAACCCAAAGCGAAACACAAACATCCGATCATTAAATCTTACGAACACTTCCCGTGTAAAGAAGTTTCCGTTACAGCACCATGGCCCGGAATTAGCAAACTCGAACAGCCATTTGTCGCAATGCATTCCAAAAAACACGCAAAAAAGTCCACCACCACACTCCCACCACCGGGGGCCGATGACAGTGGCCAAAGCAAACGATCTGCATCACCGCTGCCAGCAATTCCTAAAAAGAGTAATCCCTCAACGGATAACGTTGAAGACGCAGACCACCAAGCCCATGCTGATTCTAGCGTAGGGCCGTGTGAGTCGTTCAGCTCAGCAGCCACCGGTTCATCAGGCAGGCTTGATGAAATGGCATCACCTTCACCGAGCACCATGTCATCTCCGGGGTGGGGTAGTAACCATGGTCACAAGACCATCCAAGCAACCGCATGGGGGTTTGTGATCGTGACTGCAGGGTTGGGTGGTGAGATCACAGTTTTTCAAAACGTGGGTCTGCCGTTTAAGGTTGGTCGCTTGTAATCGGTTTTGCCTACGTTTCTGTACGTAATGATTCTTTGTCGGGTGCCGAGGCATGTCTAGTCGTTTAAAAGATTCATTGTAAAACAAGAAATTTGCTAGTCGGGAGGACTTTAATGAATTAGTAGCTCCCAGATTCGAACATTCTATGTTAGATTCTATATGGAGAAATGTTAAATGTTGTGCAAGTGAAAGATATTTGTTCGCGTGTACAAGATGTAACATATAACAACATTAATAACATATATGTAACAGTATTACCTAACTAAACAAGAACAGTAAGTTGCACCTCATACATCATATCATTTCTAAATATATCTTCACAAGATAGGATTCCAAAAATGACATAACTTAAAAATCTGATACAGAAAGTATATGCAATACTGCAGTTACATCAACCCTGAACCAACATGGAATTAATTCATTGTATGCTAATCAGTAATCAATCCAATTTGAAAAGTCCAAACCCTAATTCTCCAACAAGTTTAAATACCTCACTTCACTTGCCACACATGACACAACCCATCAAAGTTTGTCATAAGATACACTTAACAAATGCAACTCAATTAAACAAATCAACATACACGAGATTCACACTAAATATATAAATGTTCCTATCTATACTATAAGGCCTACCGCCCTTTGGGCGGTTTGGCATACGAAAACGCCCCATAGCGCCGCCACACCATTACGGCGGGCGCTATGGGGGAAAAATTGGTGGGTGGCGCCATGTTGATAGCGGCGTTTTGGGGCACGATTTCAAAAAAAACGACCGTTGACAAACGGTCATATATTAAAAAAACTTTTTTATTTTAAAACTCAATAAATACTCCTCCATCTCTCATTTTTTTTATAAAAATTCAACACACTTCACATACTTTCATCCTATTCTTTCCCTTTTTTTATAAAAAATTACAATCTTTTAACCATGAATCCTTTCAACCGAGGTTTCATTCCTCCACGTTCGAGCGCCGATACGAACCAAGCTAGCCACTCTACCTGTCCCGTTTCTCCGGTACCCACTCGGCCCACCCCATACGGTTCCGGTTTCGTCGACTTTAATCAAATTCCCCCGGGTTCTTGAACCTTTTGAACCAACCACTTTCATGGACCCAAATTTATACGGTTGGAACCCGAATCAAAACATGGGCGAAATGGGGTCAAAGAGATCAAAAAACCAACGAGTCGGGTGAACCCGAAACGCCGACTTCCGACGCTCGAAACATCGACGTAAACGATGATATTCCGGAGGAAGAGCCGGTTGAAGAGCTACCACGACCCGCCGGACGAACCGCTTCAAGAAGCGGTGCGAGGTCGAAAAGGCCCGAGTAATCGTCGATGTCATCCGACATGACTAATGCATTTTTGGAGGTAAACCGACGCCTACAAGACATACAAGACTTAGGGACTAAACGTATGGAGGAGAACCGGGAAGTGACCGAGATTATGCGGGATAGGCAATGGGCCTACGACTTTGAATTCTACTCGAAACCGCATGACCACCTAACCGGTAAAGCGTTGAAGATGGCGTTAGCACAAAAGGAGCGAATCGAAAAAAAATATAATCTTTCAGTGTTTTTTATTTTAGTTTGATGTTTTTTTTAATTTTTGGTGTAACTTTTTTATTTTTATTTTAGTGTAATGTTTTTTTTTTTAATTTTTAGTGTAATGTTTTTATTTTAATGAAATTGTTTTTAATTTTATAAAGTTATAAATTAATTATAAAAATTGGAAATTAATAATTGAGTAATGATGAGGTAGGGCGTTATGACTACGGCCTCTATTGGCATAACGCCCCATGCTGACGTGGCACGCCACATGTCGCAAAACGCCCCTTTGGTGGCGTTATGACTACACAAGGCCTAAAATGTGTCTCGCGTGATGCGACAAGAAACACAGACACAATAAAAAAAGTGTATGGTTCGACCAGTTCGGTTTATATCCTCAACTGAACCCAAAAGTGAAGTCATCGATTATTCCATATTATTAACAATCGATTTTCTGTTAATCGTTTCGGTTTATTTGTTTAGATTGACGGTTTTTTGTTAACCAGTTTGGTTTATTCGGTTAGATTGATGGTTTTTGGTTCGGTTCTTTTAATTTTGGTTAATAGTTAAAACCAAACTGGACTAAAACTTTGCTTAAAAATACTTGAAATTAATGTATAAAATATGAAATAGATGAACCAGAGTTATAAAGCTAGAAATATATAAAATATGAGTGGTTCGATTTGGTAAATTTTTGATTAAACGAGGATACAAGAAAAAAAAACGATAACCGGTTTTTGTTAATGGTTCAGTTAATTCAGTTTTTTGTTGTTTTCGGTTTAGTTTCCTTTATGAACCTTTAGTTTCGGTTAGCGATTCATATCACATTTTTTTAACTAAAAACTATAGTAATACTATACTCAAACAAACTAAAGGTAATAAAATGCCCTTTTTTATGTTAATCGTTTTAAAAAAATATTAACGTACGAAAAAGCCATGGCCGTTTATAAATTGTGGGGTAGTTAGTTATTTTACAACGGGATAAAGTGTAAATACTAACTATTTATCCATAATCTGGTAAAAGATGCGAGATTTAAAGTGAAATTTAAATGAGAGGATTAAAGTGTAATAGTGTTTGAAAGACGAATTTACCCTCATTTAGCTTTGCTAATTCATGTTATGAAGATCGATGTTGCAACAACTCGGATATTCTCGATAAAAATCTAAGGACACGTGTCTAGAAATCTTCTTCACGATTAACTTGGTTAAAGTTGAGGGATTAGAAATGCCAAAAAAGGCAAAGAAAGAAGTTGAGGAGCTGAAAATGGCAAAAAACCAAATTTTGCTGCGCTGAGGTCCTTGCGGACTGTATGGCCTACCTCTTGCAGTTTGCAGGAGGTACCTGACAACAGTGAAATCGCTGGCAGCAACAGTTTTCACCATTTTGACATTTGTTCAAGGTGTTGCCACCTTCTCTTCCGATTGTGACACCTAAGTGGACACTAATCACTCTCTTAAACACTCTTTGACACTTGTCCACCTCTCACGTTTCCTCTATTGCTATAAATAGCAACCTTGATCACCATAATTCTCATCCCAAATACACTTCACTCATAAGAATTGTATGAGTTCTTCCTTTCTGCTTTACAAGCTCCTCTTCTGATCTTTTAAAGTCTTCTTCTGAAGTTGGTAAATTCTTTTCCTTAAGCTCTTTCAATAACAATTAGTTTCATAACTTAAATTCGTTCGGGTGTCAAGAATTTCAAACAGTTTGACCATACTGTTTGACTTTCAATTATGACAAATTTGGTCAACCATTCTCAAATAAAATTCACCCAGATGGTCTTCATAATGTAGAGAATAAAACCCTACATTGACAACTCGTGATCATCACATCTAAATGGGTCAAATTGACAAGTCAAACTTGGCTTTTGTAAAAGTTAAACTCAGCTTTATGTAATTACCAAAGAATGAACTTTAAACATATCTAATGTAATATTTTCAAATCAAAACAATTTGTACAACATAACAAACATATATTTAACATGTTCGACTTGTCACGAACCCACCTTCCCGTTCAAACCCGTATTTACGCATACAACTCGTTAAAATGGCAAACCATATAGATAAGTCGTAATGGGTCAAAACCTTTTCACACCCTTTTGAAATCAGAATGTAAGGCTAACAAACCATATTATACGAGACTCCTCACTCGTATGGTTATAACCAACATTCTATTCGGTCACCGCTAGCGAAACCGTACTTAAATCCACGTTAACCAGTCAAGTCTTGATGACTTATGATGACCCGTAAACAATTCTCATGGATATTATTTCTATTCACTCTGGACTATAGAGCCCTCCAGTAATCACACCGTAAGACAATAAAATTTGAGTCCGGCTGTACTACAAACCAAATACGCTGTGTTCAACTGTTGGTAACTAGTATACTTTAACTACTTTTATTAATTCTTAGGATATAGTATGAAATCCCTTGGTTCGGGTATTGCAATGGGCTAAATGCTTTAGAAGGATGATAATCCGATTTAATCCATATTACATTATTAACATAAAGCATTTGGGGTTGATAGTACCGTATCCGGGTTCCCCCGATTCATTTCTTTTAATGGCCATAAGTTCGGGGTGTAGGCATACACCCGAGAGTCACTAAATATGGTGTGCATATTGATAAACCACTGGCTTCTATATTGGTTCCCGAATGTGACAAGCATGTAAATTGGTAACAAAGATACTTGTCCCTTTGAAAATTTAATGTTTTAAAGATGAGTCAGTTAATTTTATTTACCAACGAAAGATGACGTATTTTTAAAGAATTACTTACAGGTGACGAACCTAGACAATAGGCTGGATAAGGTTCGGTCTATAGCTTTGGAATTTGTGACTCCAATGGTAAAGACCCATGATGTCTCAAAGTCCATTTTAGTTCGATCATACGTTTGGGATACCTTGTACTGAATATTGATACTTAAAAGTTTTAATACTTGTATTTTATTACTACGTAACTCCCTATTTCCGCTGCGCTATGAAACTGGTATACAATCGTAACGCCAGTTCTCCAAATGCCTGGGCCCACTGACACGGGAAATCCGAGGTGTGACAGATGCCCACAGGTTCACGGGTCTTGAATTCAATTCGGAGACTGAAGGCCGGGTCTGAAGATTTGATTATACGAGTCTGATAGGGATGGATGTTTCGCTAAGTAGGTTACAACACCATCTACAATGAAATTTTGTAACACCTAGATAACACCTTAAAGAATTTTAGTTTGCAAATTGGTATTACCTGTAAGTTTTTAAACATTTTTTTTGGGATCATTTTTCTGCTGCTAATTAAATGGTTAAATCTTGTTTCCAACTTAGGGCGTCATATACGATTACTACTAAAGTATGTATTGACACATTGACCCTGAAATCTTGGCAATGTCGCCAAGTGTGGCGTATGGAGCTAGCGAAAGCTGGGATAACATATGATCTTCATGTAGTGAATGGAATTTTTTTACAGTACCTACTAATTTATATTTAGAATTTTGCATACAACATACTTTTATGTTATTTATTTGAATTGAATGCTAATGTAACAACAAAGAAGCCCAAAATCATTGCTTATTATGACGACAATTACCTCAGTGTTGATGAAGTTTAAGGACTATTTGATTTGGTTTGTGAATTATGCTACAATGGAGGTGATGTTCTCACGAATGGAACCACTTCCTTTGTAGGCTCAGTTAATTAAGAAATGAAATAGAATTTGTGTCCTCTTAGTATAACGTATTCAAGGTTTAATAAATGAGGAATGATATCCATGTATCAATAGGACCAGTTAACTACTACATACTTTATCCTTTCTCAAATGCCTTCATTGACTAGTTCATTATATTTATTACATAGGAAACTACTTAATGATTTATTTGGGCAATTAACAATTTATTAGCTTAGTTACGATCAAATGAACCAATCATTCTAAAAATACAACTTATAACCATAGCTACTAAAGTTATAAATCAGCGAGTGGTTTTATAACATCTGTGTAAAATGGTATGAATCAACACAGAACAAAGAAGAAGCGACAAAACAGTGACCAAAACTTTTATTAGTTTAACCAACCCAAAAATCACCCAACCAAACCCTAGATCTCAAGATTATGAGATCTGAACAATACAAAGACCAGATTCAACAGATTAGCATAATCTGTTGAATGATCAAATGAAGATACAAAGAAAAATATACAAACACAGAGATCACAAGATCTCTAAAACACAACGATCTCAACACAGAGATCAACCAGATGAACGGAACAATACAGAAAAGAAAGAAAACCCTAGAAACTATTGAATAGACTGAACAACTCTTTCTCTCTCATCTCTTTTATACAAGAATCACTTCAAGTTACACCCCAGTCCCTGGAATGTTTAAGTTAGGACCTCATAACTTCTCTTAATAACGACCAAGCCCCCAAACTTTATACCTGTATACAAAATAACAATTGGCCCGCAATATTAGAAAACAAAACTATAATAACCTGCTAAGCCCAATTATACAAAACAATCACGTGCCCACACGGTAAACCAGAGACTTTCCTAACATGACAGTTGCATGTTCGATTAAAAAAATCAACAAAACCCCTCTTTGTCTCGTCTTCAACACCGAACGTGTTTAACCCGATGCCAACAACAGTCCAAGTTCTAGACCCTTGGATTTTCTTTTCAATTTTATTCTATGCCCACTTAGTAAGCAAGTGCTTCTCCTAAATACCCTGCAATCGGCGTTCATAAAACCATTTTGAACAGATTGCCGGAAGAATTCTATAAGTTGCGTTATTGGCATTTTCTATGGATGTTAGAAAAAAGCGTTAATGGACTTCGCACAATTAGATTTCATATAATGAAATTGACTGCCGGGACAGTGTGCTCTTGACCATCTGCCAAACCTATTACTTATTAGAGTGCTACGTATTCTTGGAACTGCTAGACACAACGCGTTGAAAGACTCATCAAAATAAGACATCCTGTAAGATTTATATATGTTCCACCAAAGCGTGTCTTATTTTTTTTTTCGACGGGATACGGAAGTTCATCATTAAATGATGACAACACACAGCCCGTGATAAGCACGTGGAAACACGATCCTAATAGCTAAGTGTATAGATTTTGCCTGGTCCGATATGATTGCCATATCAGGAATTTCACAAACACACTCTCTCAGACTTGGCAGGAACCAGGTCCAAGATTCTCCATCCTCTGATTTCCAATTCCATACGCAATAGGTAAAATCTAGTTGTTTCCATCCATGCCAATAGCTAGAAACATTGTTCCTTTAAACTTACCCTTCAAGTGCGCGACATCGATGATAATCACCGGTCTTAAATTACACATAAAACTCCGAATTTGAAAGTGAATTATTATTTACAAATCAACGACAATATTAAATTAATAAAACTAAATAAAAGTAAATCTTATTGATTGCAACACCTATCATGAAAACACCATTTCAAAGCGACTCTCGGCATCAATCAAGATGTGAGTAATCGTTCCAGGATTAACGTTCTCCAAATTGTAACAATAAACTTAGAGTTCCACAAAAGAATTTCTGTTTGTTCCTTGTAGAAGTTTTAATGCGTGAGATTTTCCACGCCAAGCTTGAATGTAAGTTATCTTAACCTGGAATCTTTGTCTAACATCTTTAACTATCTCGTTGCAACGTTATATTAGAGCGCTGTCTTTTGATGGTTCCTTTAAATAGTGACCCAAAACCTTTGGGTTTGCCTCGAGAAGATGTGGGAATATCAGCATCTCGAACATGTGTGTTTATCAAAATGTTTAATAGAAAATAGACTACAACCAGGGAAGATGTATGCCCTAAAATGCCACTCACAACCATCAACTCGACATCTCGTGTTTGGGATGATCTATCTACTTTATACTAAAAAATTCTACATACATTGTTTCCTAATTCAAACTTCATTTCTTCTTTGTTATTGGATACATGGCCTGGCTCAAAGCGAAATTGATCAACAAGTTTCTAGTATACTGGGAAAATTTGGTTGACCTTCGTTTAAAACTTCACCAGTTTCATTAACAAAAGCATTTAAATTAGGAACTTTGAAAGCGTTTAAAGATGTACAACTAGATGAACCAACCCCAGATTCTTGAATAACGTATAGTTTTTATAATTCAAAAGAATTTTCATCACCAAATTAAAAAAATGCAAATCACGATCATTGATAGGATCAGTTTGGTCGACTTTATAGCTCCCGGTGATATCTAGACTTCAATATAATGTGCGGAATCCATGATAAAGAAGTAGAAACACAAGAATTCCTTAATTTTCTCAATTCGCATTACTTTGAATGATATAACAGTACACGGTTGAAATTTGACAGACCTTCGCCTATTGAGTGAATCTCGAATTCTAAGATCATGCGCCCAAAACCTCCTATTTATAGGCATTTGGTTTGGGGTGGATCACTCATTTGTGCGAACTAGCTCATCCATACGACGAGTGTCTCTTATCTGTGCAAACTAGCTCATCTGTACGAATGAGGTACGTTACAAACAAAACACAAAATAACATTAAACCTATTACATGTTATACTATTCTATTAATCATGAGAGGACTCAAAGACGTATGCAATAGACATATGCACCAACAATCATTAATTTATATCGATTGGATCAGTAAACGTTTACATCCATTAGGATAATTGCATAATGTTTCAGAGCTCACACAACTTAGAAACATAACTTAAAAAACTAATGCATGAAAGATTGGTTTCAGTTTCTAAACCATGTCTTGTTGCATCGCCTTCAGCAACATACTCGATGTTTCCGTTAACGACCTGTCACTTTCCCTGTCGTATGCCACAAAATTAACCCTCATATTTTAAAATAATCAATAGAAAATGTGATTGTCTTGATAGGGAAACAATAGATTAAGTTACATTATAAATTAACATGCTTGTTCACAAAATATAAATTAAAAAAAAGCTATTACGGTGTACGGACACGACTCCAATTTAGTAGAAAAGGCTCAGTTGTACGGACATGCCGCTAAGCCCTTTAAGCAAATGAGAAGGCTTGGACAGTGTACGAAAGGGCTTTACGCTTTACGAAACAGTTCTAAGCTGTTTTAATTAATCAAACGACTTTAATCTCACTATAGCGGCTATAAGTCATTTCCGTTATTAAAATGGCTTTAATCTCACTATAGCGGCTCTAAATTGTTTCAATTATTTGAGCAGAGGGACAAGCCAATCAACAGCCGATGGGAGCGTCTCGGCTAAGACCGGCTAAGACGCTTCCACTGAATAACAGCGCGAGAAATAGCTCCAAGCCATTTCAGCAGTTTAGGACATGTGGCGGGTGATGACTGATTCATTTTGAAGACTCTTTTAGAGTCATTTCATCCCCATGAAATTCCGTGAAGAGGCTCCCTGGCCGCTACAAATGGCTAGTTTGGAAAATTTGACTGGTCGATGACTATTTTCGTTATTTTCCCTTTATAAAATGTGTGTATTAAATGTTGTTGTTACCGGTTATAATTTAATATTGATGTATTATCACATTTTACGCATTAAATAACCAGATATACAGATTCATAAACCATTCCCTATATTCCTTATAGTTTTTGTTAGTAGATGAGTGAAAGAAAAATAAAAGAAAGAAATGTTCTTTAATTGAAAAGGGATAGATATAATGAATGAGATGTAAGGGCTTTCCAAAAGCAAACAAATTTTAGGGATAAATATGTTTTTTAAGCAAAACAATTGCGATGGGATGAAAAACATAATGTATATATATATATATATATAGGGTAGGGTTCTAGCGTGAACATTAGGTTGATAGTGAACTGTGTGAACTAATCTGGGCCATTAGATTACATAATCTAGAGATTTTTAAACAATGGCAAGATTGTAATTATAATGTTATAACTTCCCTTTAAAATAATTGACAAAAGGGTATTTTGTCTTTAATAATTGCATTTATTAAACAATATAATCAGAATCCCTATAATCTATAGTCTCTGTATATACAAGATACACAGCTGTTAGTGTATACACATGTGTACAGTCTCGCTACTATTATTTTATACAAGATACACAAATGTTAGTTTATACACATGTATACAGTCTCGTTAACTATCAGTTTATACAAGATACACAGATGTTAGTTTATACACATGTGTATAGTCTCGCTAACTATCAGTTTATACAAGATACGTAACTGTCAGTTTATACACATGTGTACAGACTTTTATACATTTGTGTATTATATTCAGAAATGGTTACATATGTGTATATTAATAATATATTTATAAAATACATTTCTAAACATTCTAATATAATTTTTGTTGAAAACGTAATGCATTCAAAATAAAGTATTTTTTTTCTATTATAAACAATACCAAATGTCGGTATCATACGATACTTTTCTTTGAATATGTAATGAAGTTATTTATTTTTTCTATAACGAACATGATCAAATACTGAGTAAAAAAACTAAGTGATCATAAGTGTAAGGGTTATGCGTATATAGTATACATAATCGATACGTGAAATAATTAATTAAGAAAACTAGGTATCACTTTGATACATAAATGTATCTCACCCTACACACATATATATCTCGAGTGAGTATCTGGGAAGATACAAAATAAATAAAAATTTAAATATACTAAATGAATAATAACTGAATTATATAAGACTCTAAATTCATAAAGAACAGGATAAATAATTCTTGCAATTATGAAAAAGAAAAGTTTACCTAACAAAACGAGACTTTATTTAAATAAATAAATATGAAATTAAGTATATTTTCGAAAGAAGCAGAAAGTTTAGGCCTTATCCAAAATTCTAAAGTTTCAATCTCTTATAACTAAAATAAGGGAGAATATTTAAAAATGAGAGAGAGAGAGAGAGAGAGTTAAAAGATGAGAAAATTAAGTAATTTCAATTTAATATACTTGCCTAATGTCAATCTTACCATTTTAATCTAAAAAATGATCAAGGGCCAAGATTAGTTCACTCTCAAGAAGTTGTTCATTCATGAATCTAATCCTATATATATATATATATATATATATATAGGGATGGTTATCTTGAGAACCTAAATATTGCCAGAACCGTGAGAACGAATGAAAAAATCAATCAAAACCAACTTTTTTAATATAATCCTCATTTTAATTAAAACGCAACGTCAAAAAAAGATTTTCAACATCAAATAATTCATTTCTACTCTCGAAATCACTCTTATTAGATTTTTTACACATATGTAAATATAACAAATTTATACATGTGTAAATGGCAAACTTACACATGTGTAAATTTTATTTATTTACGAATTCACGTAAATTTAAACATGCAAATTAAATTTCTAACATTGTATTCGAATAATAATTATAAGTGTAAAAAGAAATTTTGAATTTGAAATGTTTTCGACCCAGATTTTGCGGTTTTTTTCATTCGTTCTCATGGTTCTCGCGATATTTAGCGTTCTGATTTAAACCCTCCCCTATATATATAGTTGAAGGTTCTATGCATAAAACTAAATATTGCGAGAACACGCAGAACAAAATGAATCACCAATTTTTTCACTCCGTAAAAATCTATAAAGTAAATGAAAATGTTAAAAATGTAAGATTTATTGTTTATCACACTAGAATTCAAAACAAAACATGGAAATTTTTCAGTTTTTATATAACCTATACATATATAGGTTTTAGTGTAGGTTAAATTATCTGTATATAGGCTATGTGTAGATAAAAATAAATGGTTTTTTTTATGTATATATAATACAGATATGAATGTAAGAAACATAAAATTTTAAAAATATGAACCTTAAATCCCAAAATCTAATGATTTAGAGTTGTTCTTTTTTGTTCTCGCAATAATTAGTGTTCTGTAATAATTCTCATCTCCATCTTATATATATATATATACGGTTAGGTTCATTAGTGAACAACCATCTTGATTATGAACACTTGTGAACGAATCCTAGCTCTTGATTATCAATACACAAGTGTATACACAAATATAAATCAATGGCCAGGATTTGTTCACTAGTTCACAAATACACTAGTGTTCACTCTAGAACCTCACCATATATATTATATATATATATATATATATATATATATAGGGTATGGTTCATGCGAGAACCACCTTTATTGGGAGAACCATGGGAACTAGTGTGAACACAATAAAATAAGCCCACTACACCACCATCCAAAACCTAAAAACCTAACCCCCCAACCCCCTAAAAACCTAACCCCCACCCAAGCTAAATGCTAAAAATTAAACCATAAACCTAAACGACACAACTACATGCTAATTTTTTTAATTTTTTTAAATCGCTACTTTTCGTCCCCTCCAAAAAAAAAAATGGGACAAAAAGTAGCGCTTTAAAAAAATATTAATTTTTTTTTGTTTTGTTAGTTTTTTTAGGTATTTTTGGTTGTGTTCACATTGGTTCTCGCGGTTCTTGAAATAAAGCATGGTTCCTAACAAATCTTTCTTACATATATATGTGTATATATATATAGGATAAGGATCCGTTAGGAACCACCATTTATTGCGAGAACCACCCAAAAAATACATAAAAAAATTCTAAAAAACACCCCAATTTTTTTTAAATATTTTTTTTGAAAAATTCGCTATATTTCGTCAACAATAAAAAAAAATTCAAAAATAAAATAAAATTTTGAGTAACAGTTATCCGTGCACATGTGCATTTTTATCATTTCTTGAATAATTCAGTAATACATTACAAACATTGGACAATTGTACTTTGATTTATCACTACCACGTGTAATACACTACTTTTTACGTTACCAATATTAGAAATGCACATGTACATCTATATGTATCAACATGAAATAAGGTGTTTTGGTACACTACTTTGAATACACTTTCTCTTTCATCTATCATTCCATCCATAATACACTACCATGCACATGTGCATATGTATCATTTCATCGACAAATTTTGTATACGTTACAAATATTAGACAATAGTACTTTTATTTACACTACCATGTGTAATACACTACTTTTTACGTTACGAATATTAGAAAGGCACATGTGAATTTATATGTATCAACATGAAATACGGTGTTTTGGTACACTACTTTGAATAAAATTTCTCTTTCATAAAATACCATCCATAATACACTTCCATTACCTCTGTTAGGATCTGAGTTTGATTTACTTGTAGTTTTTGTTTCAAATATTGGAAATATGATTGAATTGAAAGGTAATGCAGCGGAATAAGATGGAAACTTTTACTACAAGTAAAGGTCGTTTGTTTTCATCATCATCATGTGATTCATAAACTCTCCCTCAGCCAATTACAACACAGTTTGATAGTACAGAAAACTCAGAGAAGATAATTTGTGAATGATCTTTTAATAGAGAAGTTCAACTGTTACATCGATTCACCTATTTATACTAACTATCTAACCACTGAGCATCTTTTGATGACGTTAGGGTTGATAGTGACATTTAACAACTAAATAACTAACTAAAACACTGCTATCTAACATCTGATAGTGCGAAGCACTGTTACATTGATTATTAAACTAATAAACTAAACTCTGATCTCTATCCTCTGATCTGTATTCTTATGGCAGACCTTTGACAAATGTTGAGACAGATGATAGGAAACAGATCTTGTGGAAAGCATTGTATATACATCAGAGGTTGTAACCTCTAATAGTTGTAACCAAACCGCGGATAGTGTATTTGGGTTTATATCATCTACTCTTTTGTATAGGGTTCAATCCCAACAATCTCCTCCTGGAACAGATGATGCCAAAACACTTATTTATTTTTGGTTTTTATTCCTCAACAGAAATTCTCTGATTTGTCCTTTAAATTGTAGTTCAAAGTTCAGAGACACTTCATCATCATCATCCTTTTCGAGTACCAGATCCATAAGATCTTGGAGGTCTTCTGCACACAGCTCATATACATCCTCCATTCTCATATTGGTAGCATCACCATTAGACTTGAGCAAAGTCAATTCGTGGGAGTTTTTGTCAACTTTCCACTTTAGAATTTTTGGGTCTGAAGGCTTTCTAGGATGGCACTTTATTATTGAGGTTGGTAGAGTTGGTGGAGTTGATTGATGAGACATCTTTAAAAGATCTGCTGCAAGCTCTTTACTGGCTTCATCAGTATGATAATCAATCATGCACTTGATTCCTTCTTTGATGTGTTCATACACTCTTTTATCTTCTTCAGCCATCTCCTCTTGCCTGTTTAATTGATTTAAGGCAAGTGTGGAAGGGGCAGATGTTGAGATAGATTTTTTTAGAGTGTTGAGCTTTATGAACCACAATCTCTGATGAATAATCAGGCTTAGGAGGCATGTTTGGATCTTTCTTCCTTTTTTCTTCCAACCTTTTGTAAGTGTCAAGCACTCTCAACTCTCCCCATCTAGTGATCTGATTTCTTGATCCATAATTGTTCTGTATCAATTCTTCCTTCATCCTTTTGAGCTTCAAAGCTCTGTCAGGCAAATTTTTCTTGTATTTCTTCCAGTCTGGAGGAGTTAGCTTTTTATGAGGATCTTTTAACATTTCTTGCATTCTCTCTATTTCTTCTCTTAGATCACTTACACTCCAATCTTTGAACTGTTCCCTGGTAGCTTTGTACTTCTTGTTGGTCATGATGTGCTCAATGTAGTCATGTCTTAGGCTTTGATCTTCCATTTCAGACAGCTTCTTGCACAAGTCTTTAACAAAGTCTTCCAAAACTCTGACTTTGCTCAGCTGGAACTGCATATAGTTCTGCACTTCTCTATCACTTTTACCTGCTATATCTCTTTTGGCTATATCCTCTGCTTATTTGGCTTTAAGTAGTAAATACTCATCAATATTAGCTGGTCTAGGATAACCATCCAGAGATTGGATGAGTCTTTTCTTAGGATTTTCTTCAGAGTGAAAAGACTTGATTTCTTCCCTTCCAGTTGGTAAATCAAGAGGAAACTTTACTACTGCAGGAACTATTTTCAATGGTTGATCAGTTGTTTGAATGGAAGATTGAGGAACAGATGTTATAGAGGTCAGAGGTTGTGTTGACAATGGAATTGGAGTAGGAATGATCTCATCTTCATTAATGACCTTTGTAACCTTTCTCCTTTTGATCCTGAGTGTAGGTGATGGTGGATGATCAGGAATCTTGTAGGTGTTGGTATTGGTTGGGTGGATGTAGGAAAAATGATCAAAGGAGTGGATGGATTAACATCTTCTATAACCTCTGCTGTGTCAACAGATGTTGACACAACAGGTGTTGTAACATCTGTTGTGGTGGAAGTAGGTTTAGCTTTTGGAGGAGGTGTAAGAGATTTTGTGGGAGTAGAGGTTTCAATGGTTGGAGTAGCAACAAACTGAGTTTTAGAAGGTAGTGGTTGTTGGTTACCTGGTTTTTCTAACTGGTCTCTTCTTTGTGGAAGTACCAACCTCTTCTTTTTCTTTTTGCAGTGCTATCTTTTGCTCAACCAACACTTTGCCCTCATCTCTTACCCTCATCTTATTCTTCATCCTTTCCCTGGCCAAGAAGTTCTCTGTTTCATCAACTTTCTTTGACCCATCTGGCTTGGGGATATCCACTGTTGGTCGAGCAGCTCTTTCAAGCTTTAGCACTTCTTTCTGTAAATGTTTCTCCCCCTTTTTGGCATCATCAGTATTTACCAATATTACTGTAGGAGGAGTGGTACGAGTGGTTTGAAGGATGTGAGCCTTGATTTCCTTAATATCTGCAACTGTATCCATGAATCTGGCATCAACCATGTTTCTAATTTCTTACATTTGATGTTTATATTGAAGGTCAACAAAATGTTTTGGTTGTTGAAACAGAGGGTCTAAGGCTTGTTTGAGATCATCAATGGTTATGACAGAGGGTTGGCTCTTTGTAGCTATCATCTACTTCAGTAAATCTTTGATTTCATCAACAGAATGTTCAATGTTAGTGACTCTCTCCGTCAAATCCTGGTTTCTTAGATCTTCACCTAATTTAATAGGATCATCTGAACTCCTA
The DNA here is from genome assembly GCA_947069175.1 of Scalesia atractyloides. Lineage (NCBI taxonomy): Eukaryota > Viridiplantae > Streptophyta > Magnoliopsida > Asterales > Asteraceae > Scalesia > Scalesia atractyloides. The sequence goes on from CAMTDV010000024.1 coordinate 73,617,923, forward strand.
CCAAATGTGGTAGTTATATCTACATCATCATGAACAGGGGTTTCAACCCTTGTTTCAAACATAGATGCCCCTTTGTCTTGGTACTGGGGACTTCCCACATAAGCAGAGGTTACCGTAGTAGCCTCAATAGTGGTTGCCATCATGAGAGTTTTAGGTATGTAACCACTGTCCAAAGGTAAACTTGGGAGTTTAGCAATTGTAGTGGCTGCTCTTGATGAACTATCACCTAAGGTTACATGTAACCTAAGGGATGTATCATCTTCAGTTGCTGATGGGTTAGCAAAAAATAAAGAATCAGACCCAGTCACATTCTGGAGTATGTCCTCAATAATAGGTTTTTGAGAAGAAGTGGTTAATGTCTATTCTAATTCAATTGCATTCAGCAAAGGCAACATAGCAGGTGGTAGTGATTTTGTTGGTGAAGGGTGTGGTGTAAAAAGAGACATTGCCTTGGGAGATGGGCTGTGGAAGATAGAACCAAGTGATCTTAGAGCTTCATAATTTGGTGTCCCTGTGTTTACAACCTTTTCCTTTTGTGAGGAAGAAGGAGGAGTTTCAAATCCGGTTTGAGATTCTAACATCTGTTGTGAAGAAGTAGCAGCAGTGTTTACTTGTGATTTTGTGATCACTGAGTTAACCTCCAGGATCTCATCTTCCAGAGGGCCCATTTTTGGGTTTGGTGGGCTTTTTGGTAATTTTCGTTGGTTTCTTTTTAGAGATTTTTGGTGTGGGTTTTAGGGCAATGGTTGTAGTGCCCTGATCACTAGCAGGAGGTTGAGATTGAACATTTTGTTCTGGTAAAACTTGCTCTTCTTCCTCTACTTATGTTTTTGAAACTTTATCTTGATTTGTGATTCTTGTAAAAGTTTCATGAGTTAGGCCGCCTGGTTTTGTAACCGTGCCTTGTTTAACATCATCATCAGGTAACTGATTATGAAGATAAACACTCAAAAATATTGGATGTATCAGAAAAGCTTTTTCTTGTTATTAAAATTTGCCACAAGATCATTGAACAATATCTGGGAAAAGTTAAAATCTGAACCAGTTAAAATGGCATAACCCAGATATTGGATGTTCAATGGGATTTCGTTAAAAGCTGTGGTCTTAGCTGAGAGACAAGTTAAAAGAGTATGAAAGAAAAATCTCATTTCAGCAGGAAAATTGGGTTTGAAGATTGTCATACCTTTAAGTTGCCCAATATAACCTCTCTCTAAGAATTCGGCATGCATCTCGTTGATAGGAAATGACAGAGGATGTTCCATATCATTTAATTCGAACACTTGTGAGATTGATTTAGGGTAATCTTCATCAGTGTTTTGTCCACTCTGGATAATATGACATAAGGAACATCTTTTTGAGAATGAACCTTTGCGTTTGCCCAAAATTGCCGTTGTGCTTCATGATAAATTGGGGCTTTGACAGTTAACATGTGTTTAAATTGTGATTCTTTCAAGATTTTTATCATCGGATGATATCTTGTATTTGAACCGGTTGCTTCAAAGATTGATGTGTAGTTATGAGGAGTTTTGATGATGAGTGTGAATGGGGGTCGTTCTGGTTTGGGTTTTGCTTTTGATTTGGTTTTGGGTGCCATGGTTGAGAGAAAATCGCTTTGGGAATTTTGAATTCAACACGATAAAGTGGAAACTCTGTTATGGATAAAACAAGTTTTTTATAGGGTTTTGAAATAGTGATGATAACGTGGCATCTGATGCATTTTACTGACTAATAATGTCTGAGCACGTGTATCCTCTGCTTGAAAATGGAAGACAGTTGTTTGGAAAACACTGGTTGAAGATATGCAGTGGATTGTGAACAATGTTTGACACTATCAGAGGATACACTTTTGGCAGTGGATAGACTTTCTAAACAATCAGTATTTTAATGCTATCAGTGGTTTGAACAGACTTTGAGGATTTATTGAAAAATTCAATTTAAACTATTTTTAAGGATGGAGTTTTTGATTTTCTAAAAATATTTTTATGCTATTTACACATGGAGCACCAGAAAACTGTTTTTAGTCCATGTTTAGCATTCCAATTCTAGAGATCAAGCTTTCGAAGGTAGATGTGTCCAATGCTTTTGTTAGAACATCTGCCAGCTGATCCTTAGTATGGACATGTTGTAACGAAATCAAACCTTTTTCATAGTAATCCCTCACAAAGTGATGTCTGATGTTTATGTGCTTTGTTGTAGAATGAGACATTAGGATTTCTAATGATGTTTTTAGCTGCTTGACTATCAATCTTGATTGGAGTCTTTAAAGTTGTTACACCAAAATCCAAAAGTTGATTTTGAAGCCACAAGATTTGAGCAGTGCAACTTGCAGCAGCTATATACTCTGCTTCAGCAGTGGATGTGGAAACTGCAACTTTCTTTTTGCTTTGCCAAGACACTAGGCAATCTCCTAGGAATTGGACACCTCCTGATGTGGACCTCCTTATTGTCTTGCACCCAGCAAAATCACTATCTGAGTAACCTGAAAGCTCAATGTTCTCATTAGCAGGATACCAAATACCAAGTGTGGGAGCACCTTTAGCAATAAGATCAGACTTTCTTGGTAGTGACTGTGATCTGGCACAAACACATGTAGCAAACATGATGTCTGGCCTTGATGCAGTTAGGTACAATAAAGACCCAATCATGCTTTTGTAAAGTGTTTGATCAACAAGGTCATCTTTACCATCAACAGTGACTAGCTTGGAAGTTGCCATGGGTGTGCTGCAAGGTTTACAATCATCCATATCAAACTTTTTAAGTAGTTCTTTGACATATTTATTTTTATGGATGAAAGTGCCATTGTGCATTTGTTGACTTGTAAACCAAGAAAACATTGCAACTCACCCATTGCACTCATCTCAAACTCTGCTGCCATGAGTTTCTGAACTCTTCACACATAGCAGTGCATGTGGATCCAAAAATGATGCCATCCACATAAATTTGGACAAGCATCAAATCTTTTCCTTTCCATTTTAAAAACAAGGTTTTATCAATTTTACCTCTTGAAAAACCTATGGATAAGTGAAAAGTGGATAGAGTTTCATACCAGACTCTTGGTGCTTGTTTAAGACCATACAGTGCTTTGTTTAACCTGTAAACACGATCAGGATGAAATGCATCTTCAAATCCAGGAGGTTGACACACATACACTTCTTCCTTGATCTTTCCATACAGGAATGCACTTTTGATGTCCATTTGAAACACTTTGATGTTGTGGTTAGCAGGAAAATCTAAGAACAGTCTGATCGCTTCTAACCTTGCTTCAGGAGCAAAGGTTTCATCATAGTCAATACTTTCTTCCTGTCTGTAGCCATGAACCACGAGCCTTGCTTTGTTCTTGACAACAATACCCCTTTCATGTGCTTTGTTCTTGAAGACCCACTTTGTGCAATTGGACTGACATCCTTAGGCAGTGGTACAAGTTCCCAAACTTGTTGTCTTTTAAACTGAAGGCAACTATTTTCTTTTACTGCCTTTTGGTACTTGACAGGTTGTGTGAGTGATAGAAAGCCAGCAAAAAGGCAAATGTTTTGGGATTGGCTTCTTGTGAGCACTCCCTCATTTATGTTACCAATAACTTGATCCAATGGATGACTTCTGAGGAAAATCAAATCACCTTGATATGGGACAATTGCATTTTGAGGTGAAGACTGCAGATGTGTATCATTTGAGCTATCATCTGCTGGTGAATTTGAAGGTCCAACCTCTAATTGGAATGGAGGTGGAGGTATGGTTGTGAATGTTTGTTGATTTTTATCCACATTGGATGGATTTTTATCAACAGTGTTTGTTTTTGAGAGCAGACAGAGGATTGAGAATTAACCACTGTTGAACCAGCAGAGCTTTCACCATTGTTACTAACATCTGCTCCTCTGCTTGAAGGACTGATCTTGAAATTTGGAAGTATGCAGTCATATCCTTGCTCTTGTGTTGATGATTGTGGTGTACCTGCATGATTAGTCTTGACAGACACATCTTCAAATGTAAATTTATCTAAGTCAAACAGTTCAACATGATTTGCTGGGATTTTTAAAGATGAGAGTTCATTGAACTTCACATAGAGTTTCTTCAACACACTTGGTCCTAGAGTTAAAAACTCTGTAGGCTTTGGCAGTGGTTGAATATCCCAGAAAATAACCACAGTCAACTTTGGCTGCAAACTTAGAGATGGAATCTTTTAAGTTCAAAATAAAGCATGGACAGCCAAAAACTTTGAAATATGAGATTTTATAAAGCAATTCATAGGCAGTCTTTTGATGCCTGGGTTAATCAAAACTCTGTTATGAACATAACAAGCAGTGTTTACAGCCTTTGCCCCAAAAGACAAAGGGTAAACCTGAATCTGCAAGCATAGTTCTTGCTGATTCGATTAAAGTTCTGTTTTTCCTTTCAACAACCCCATTTTGTTCTGGAGTCCTTGGGATGCTATATTGTCTAACAATCAATTTTGACTCGCAGAAGGCATTTAACTCATTGTTTCTAAACTCTGTCCCATTGTCACTTCTAAAAATTTTTACTGGTAGGTCAAATTGCTTTTCAACTTGTTTTACAAAATTTTGCAAAATACATGCAGTTTCATCTTTAGAGTGAAGAAAGAAGGTCCATGTAAACCTTGAGAAGTCATCAACAATTACCAAACAATACCTTCTCTTTGTGAGACTCTCAGAAGTATGAATTTTAGATTGTCAATTAAGTTAACATTTTCAATTTTGAGATTCTCAGCCTGAACACACCCTGACCCCAACACCTTCCCCTTTGAATTGTTACTAAAAGATATATCACCCCTCAATGAGCCAAGAAATCCTTGAGAAGGGCTCTACATCATGTCATATACCTGGAACCTCCACTATCTACATACCATAAACTATCAAGGCAAGTAGAAGCTCCCTGCACATAAGTAAACAATTAGTTTAGATGAGATTCCAAAGCCAGAATGGCTTTGGATGGGGTAACAGATTGTCCATTCTCAAATCCAGGAACATGGTCAGTGGTTTGATTTTTGCTTTATATCCACCGTTGTGAAACATTTCTGGTAAGATGTTGGTAACCATGAGGATATTTATTCACTTTGGGCTTTGAAAGTTTTTTGTAACCTTCATAGCTCATATGAACCTTTTGATAAATTGGTTGACCATGTCCTCTTGGTTACCTGTTTGCAGGTGGAGCATCTGTCACTTGTACCTCTCTGGGAACAGAGGTTTTGTTCAATGATTTTGTGACAGATGTTTCAACAAGTTCTAAGGTCTACTTAGATTTATTTCTGGCAGAGCTTGAACTTTCTCTCTCAAGAGCTTTTGCCTTGATCTCTTTTACCTTTTGATCATAGGTTTGAAGATAGACACACTCATGAGTTAAGTGATTTGTTTTACCATAGACAAAATATTTTGAATCATTTGGGATCACATGTGTTCTATTTATGTCATATGCTTATAATGAAAACAGTTTTCAGTGACATGATTTATTTTGTTGCAAAATTCACAAAACAGATGTTTGATCTTTTCCTTTTTCTTTTTATCTGATTTCTTCTCACCAGATGTTGTAACCTCTGTTGGAAGATCTTTGATGGGAATGATTCTAGTCTTTGGTGCCTTGACACCTTCAATGGTTGAGAAGTCCATTGGCTTAAAATTTTCAAGAATATCACATTCATCTGACCATGTGGGTTTGAATTGGTATTTCTCAATTTCCTTAAAAGTTGAAGACCCTTCATGTTTTTCAAGAGAAATTTTGTTACCATTTTTATTAGTGATTTTTATCTCTTTTCCAGCCAAATTTTTAGGAACCACTTCAACCTTTTCAGAATCAATTTTTGTAACATTTTCAGTGGCTTGTTCTTCATTTTGAAAACCTATGCCAAATTTTATGTTACTCTTGATCTGTTTGTCTAGCATAATTTCAAAACCTTTGGAAGACTCTACCCATTTTTCACATGTGATCTGGGTAGTTTCCAACTCCTTTTTGCAAACCTGATATTTATCTACCATAGTTTGGAGTTGGTCCTTGGTTATGCTAGCTTCATGCTTTAAGCTACTTATCTCAGAATCTTTTGAGGTCAATTTTGTTTTTAACTCTTTGATAAGTTTTTCAAAATCGAGTTCATTTTCTAAGATTTTGTTCCTAAGGTTTTCATTCACCTGTTTAATGTTAGCAAAAGCTATTATACATTTTTCTGAACAGAGATTCTTAAGAATCTGAGGTGATACCTTGGAAGCAGCCATAAGAGCACAATCACAGTCTTCACACACCTTTGTATCCCATGGATCAGATAGAGAGGTCTTTTCTTCATCAACAATGTTTTGAGAAACCGCTGGTGTAACCACTGCTACATCACAACTTTGAACCTCATCAGATTTTGACACTAGTTCCTCAGACTCATCACCTTCAACTATAGTTTCTAAGGGCATTAAACAAATATTTTCATGTCTAAATCATTTTTAGCCATTAGAGCAAAGTTTTAATCAGATAAATCCTCAGGCAAACTACTCCAGTCAATAAAGCCTTGTGTAAATAAGCTCTGTTGGTTGACCTCTGCCGGAGCAGTGGTTTGAGTAGTTTGAGTGACATGTGGACCTTGTTGCACATGCATTTAAGGTGGTCTTGGACATATTGAATATGTGGAGTAGGTGTTTGGATATAGTGGACAGGAACTGTAGTAGCAGGATGTGCAAAGTGTGCAGTGTTTTGCATTTGTGGTGTAGGGGTATATAGGAATAATGAGCAGTGCTTTGAGGTCTAGGGCCTGGGTGAGTCACAATTGGACCTGCAGTTTGAGATCTCCATTCCCTGGCAAAGTGTACTAACCTATTGCACTTATAGCATTTGATTTTGGATTTATCCAACCCCACTTTCAACCCCCCATGCAATCCAGGAAACTTCCTACCAGTCCTTTTGTAAAATTTACTTGCTCTAACACTCAAGAGTGCTAGCTGATGTAAAATATCCATTTATTCCTGATCAGTGGGTTCAAATGTTGTAAGTCATTCATCTCAAAGGACATATTGTCAAGTTTTGGCTTTCCCCATTTACAGCAAAAGCAAAATTGGGTGTGTAAGGATCAGAAGTAAAATTGTTTCCAGAAGTTTTGTCAATATAATGATCATAACCCTGATCCTTCCCACTACTAGAACTCTCTTCATGACTATAAAGAGCAGTGTTACCCAAAGTATAGTCGTCTGTTGCTTTCCCTGACTCTTGCAACTTCTTTTTCTGATTCAACTCTCTCTCATAAGTGAGGAGTCGACCATGAAGTTGAGTGAGGGTCATCTCTTTAAACCCAACATATGTTCGAGTAACTAAGCTACAGTCTCCCATTTTTCTGGTAAGATCTTAAGAAACGACTATTGACAGTCGAATTAGGAAATTCCACGTTAACCAGTTTCAATTCACTGATGAGACAGCTAAAACGTTCGAATTGTTGTGTTAACGACTCACCTTTTACGTGACAAAACGTCTCATACTGTTTATTCAGAACTTCTCTATTGTTTTCAGTCACTTCTTCAGTACCACCGAATTGCTCTTTTTGTGCATCCCACAACTCTTTTGCACTATTGCAGTGGAGCAGTCCAACATAGATTTCGTTGGGTAGCGCGGAAGCAACAATGCTAAACGCTTTTGCATCCAACTCTATTTTCTGGAAATCCTGCTCAGAGTAGTTTTCAGGATTTTTTGGCACTTGAGTAGTGGGATCCTCTGTGCTTGGAACCAATGGAATATGTGGTCCAAACACAATGGATCGCCAACATCCGGTGTTTTGCTGAGCTAAGATGTGACCCATCTGACGTTGCCATATGAAATATTCATTCCGTTTCAGCATCGGTGGTTTGAACATAGATCCAATGTTGGAATCTGATGTGTTTTGAGACATTTATGCTTGTTTACAACATATTTGTGTTTTAAAAACTTTAAACGTAATAAAACTATGTTTTCAAGTAAAACTATCAAACGAATTAGCAGTGAGAGCTGATCTGTTCAAATCAAATTAATTGTTAAATCAAATTTTATTGATCTAGCTCTAATACCAATTGTTAGGATCTGAGTTTGATTTACTTGCAATTTTTGTTTCAAATAATGGAAATATGATTGAATTGAAAGGTAATGCAGCGGAATAAGATGGAAAACTTTTACTACAAGTAAAGGTCGTTTGTTTTCATCATCATCATACTTTTAAGTTGATAAACTTTGCATGTGATACACAAACTCCCTCTCAGCCAATTACAACACAGTTTGATAGTACAGAAAACTCAGAGAAGATAATTTGTGAATGATCTTTTAATAGAGATGGTTCTCGCATGAACCTTATATATATATATATATATATTATATATGTCGTTTAATTGTTAAATTTAAAATTATGTATCATGAGTAACACATATATGTTTTTATCGAATTTACAAATTTCATATTTGAAATAATCTTACTTCTCTCATTTAACTGCAGAACTTTACTTACATTTTCTTTAATATTTTTATAAATGTAGAAATAATATTTCCTCATTATTAATACTAAGTTTTTTGATAAGTCAAATATTCTATATCATATTTTCTAGTAACTAATATAATTTCAAATTTAAAGTAATACCTAATTATCTCCAAACTAATTTTTTTATTATCTATAAGTTTACTCTTATGATTTGAAATCCTCCTAATATAACAAGTTCCCTATTAAATTTTAATAATATGTTTATATTATATATAGGTTTATTAGATTTTATCACTCTCAACTATTGGGTATTGACTGCTGTCATTCCTAACTATTATTTTGATTTCCACTACTTCCAACTTAATATTTTGTGTGTTGTGTTACTCCGTAAATGAATATTTCTTAGTGTTTGACTTGTGTTTTAGGTGATATTAGACTAACACTTTGTGAATTACTATTGATTGCAGGTGAACCTGTTCCTAAAAGACAAGGGGGGGGGGGCTACAAACCACTCAAACGGAGTGATACAACACACAAAGTGTTAAGTTGGAAGTGATGTCAAAGTGATAGTTGGGAGTGACAGCGGCCAATACCCAATAGTTGAGAGTGATAAAATCTAATAACCCTTATATAAAAAAGTCCAACTTAAGAAAAATCAATTTAAAAAATTCAATAAATGCGTATACATTTTCATCTCACATTGTTTATTAAGTCCAATGTAATACACGAGATTAAAGAAGACAATTTTATATAGTTGTATATCCCGTGATGATTTTTTTTAGGTAATCGCTATCCATAGCTAGTTTGTTTTAAGAACATATTCAATAAATGCGTATACGTTTTCATTTCACATTGTTTATTAAGTCCAGTGTAATACACGAGATTAAAGAAGACAAATTTATATAGTTGTATATCCCGTGATGAATTTTTTTAAGGTAATCGTTATCCATAGCTAGTTTGTTTTAAAAACAACTAGTGTTTTCGCATGGTCTCTATTCGAGAGTCAAATGTAAAGATGGACTTAAACTGCTCATTGTTGAGAAAGATGGTAATCTTCTGAGTAAGACATCTAATGTTGTATGTCCACATAGAAGTTTTTCGAGATTCATAATTTGTGTTAATAGATTTTTAACTGTAAATATAACTTTAATTGTAATTTTTCATTATTACATGTAATATGTAATGTAATGTAATATATAATTATATATTATTAATGTTTTTCTATTGCATTATTTGTGTTATTTAACCCTATCTATTACACTGGTTATACCTGTGTAGTATACATGTTATAATTTTAGTTTTTTTAGAACGACAACTTTCTTGTATTAGGCTACTACAATCTCTAAATTGGAGAGCCCCGTTGCCCCACTCCGGTCAGACTATATTGTCTGGACCCAAGTGAGCTCAGGATAGAATTTTATAATCTGACATCTCTGCAAGGAGACTAGACTCTATCTATTATTGTCTCTGATCCAACAAAGTAACAAAAGTGAGAATTGAAGTTGGATCTCTATTGGAGAACTCAAACCTCCCTATAAATATACCACTAGGCTACAGGTAGTGGATTAAATTTAGTTTATTATATTTGGATACTTCAATATATAATCAATATATAATCAAGTAATTAACTTTTCAACAAAATAGTAATATAAAAAGTAATTCATTGACAAATACTATGCAATGAATTTATTAAAAAAGTAACCGATATCTAAAAGTTGATGGTTAGGAGAATGCTATTAATGAAATAGCGTTTTCTTCATAATATCTTATTTTAATCATGATTCGTAAATCGTAAATTCTACTGTAAACAAATTTGAATTTGAATGTTTATTAGTATTAGTATTCTTATTTAAAACCCAAACAAAAAAGTACATTCTGGCATAAATAAAATAAAGTTACATAGCCATTCAAATATCACAGTTGTTTTGCAACCACAACAACAACAAAATAAAAAAAAATACAAAATAAAAAAAAAACAAAAACAAAAGATGGTTTTAGAATTCTGGTGGGTTGTTTTTAACACGTAGGTTCCTGTGGTTGTTCATCCATACCCTCAAAACCTGTTTAGTGACCCCGATGGCCATGCAAAATTCTAAAACCATCTCTTCATCTTTCTTTAGCAACTTCCATCCTATTTTTTCTGCGAATGCTAGCATTTCTTTCTTTTGATCGTCCGAAAACTTTGATCGGACTCTTTTAGTCCGATGATTTACGGGTTGTTGCTGTAAGTTTGGGTTGACAGCAACATACATGTGTGGGGCTGCAGGTGGGTAGTAGGATGAAATTGGTGATGGAGATAGTGGTGGACTCGGAGTGTTGTTGCTCATTGGCATGTCGGAATGTGGGGAGGTGTGTGGGCGATGGAGGTAATGTGGTGGGAATGGGTACTGGATGACATGATTGTATGGTGGATAGTGGTGTTCGGTTTGATGATGGAAGCTGCGGTGACAGCCACAAGCATCACAATAAATATAACCTGGGTCACTTTGGAATAAATGTGGATGAGGGCATAAACTCTCCACATCCGTCTAGAACGTGGTCACCAGTGCTAGCGGCGTAATTCTTGTTACATTTGCCGTATGAGAATCCCATTAGCAGCGTTGGTTGGTAGACACCAATAGGTGGCTCAACTTCAGAACCACCAACGTTCGTGGTGGCAGTGGTTGGTGGTGGTGGGGATCGTGGTGATTGTGGTGGTAGGATGTCCATGAGCAAGCTTGGATTTATGCATGGGAAAAATGATATGATAGTAAATGAGAATTAACTAGATTTAGCGCCCACCGCAATGCGTCGGGGGCGTAAAACCGTGCTGAATAGCACCAATGCCACACCACCGCCAACGACAACCTATACTGAAGTTACGGTGTGTTAATGCGGAGAAATTAGATTGCAACGTAACACATAGAAAATAATAATTAAGTCGATTTAAGACCCGGCGCGTTGTAACAACTCCGTCAAACGGGGAAAAAATAGACGCCTTAAAAACGTTGAACTACACACGTACGTTGAGCTGTGTTAACTCGCAAAATCTAGTACGGAGTGTAAAACAAAATGTTAAAACGTTGAACCACACACACATTACATTGTGTTAACTCGCAAAATTTGAAACGAAAAATCTGCAAAATATGAAAAGTGTGGGAACCAAAGTTGAAAATACAAAAGTTTTGAGTTTAAATTGCAAAAGATGAAAATTTTTGATGTTATAAGTAGAAAAACAAATAGTTTTAAATTAAAAATAAAACATCAAATTTTTTTAAAAACCTCCCAAAGCATGAGGTACATGCATCTATGCACACAAATGTTGGTAATTTATAATTTGTTAATGTCAGAAGAAAAAGCAAAAACAAAAAACAAAACAAAACACAAAATGATGATTTTCTTTTTTGTTAAAATTCATATTAGCAATTTAATATATAACTAATTTGTTTGTCTATAATCATAAGAAAAAAACATAATTAATAGAAAATAAAACGAAATCAATGTGATTTAATATAAAAATATAGAACGACTTACTTATATACCTCTATGGTCATGTAATTAAGATAATTTTTTTTGTAAAATTAGAATTTACATGACAATTGGGTCGCATGCCTTATTCCATACGTGTACCGTCTGTTTTACCCCATGGATGTTATATCCGTAAAAGCATTGTTTATGCAAACCACATAGTAAGTGTATCCATCCGATATACTTAATCAACTAAAAAATGTTATCTAGGTTTGCAAATGTGTCTCGCATATCACCCCTTCTGGTCGTGAATGATAGCTGTAATTTTCCTATAAAATATCTAAAGATGTCGAGAAAATCTCATTTTCATTAAAATGTTAAAGTAACTAATTACAAACATGTGGCAGGTAAACGGACAACAAGCTGCGCCACAACCCCCTTTTGAATTGCAAAACCGATCCTACTAAAAACGAAACGACCCTTAAAAGTTGAGATATTACTATTCACAACCCGTTCCTGTTTAGGAATTCCACGGCTTCTGGGGCTAGGGAACCAAATGTATCAAAAGCGAATAGGATAAACACATGTTGGTTCTCTAAACAAGCCTTCTCGTGTTTAGCAACCTTGCCTGATTCCGCCTTCAACGCAGCCTGGCCAGCAATAAACCCCTGAGCCCAACAAGAGGGGACATTCCTGTAAGGTCCACACAAGCGTGTTTCCCGCTGGCCCACCCAAACATAAGTATATCAGCTGACCGAAGAGTAGACCTCCTATCGAGTGGATCCGTCAGAAAGTTCACCGAAACCTCCTTTTTTGCCGAAATCCCTGCCCGCTTTAGAACATCAAACAGAATATCCCTTACCAAATCATGCCTGTATTTAAAACTAGGTAACTCCTTACAATGGACCACATGCTCGCCAAAAATATCTAAACAAACCTTGCGGCAAACTGGGCAGGGCTCATCAACCGGAAACAGAGGTATCATTAGCCCGTACTTAAGAATTGCCTGGTATTCCACTGCCGACATGTGTTGGCCTAGTCCTTCGATGGGGATAACTGTCAGGAAATCCTGAGCATGAGGAACCCGGAGACAATCGAACACGGCTTTCTGACGAGGAGATAGACTAAACTTCTCTCCCAAACTCCAGAAATTTCTACTAAATAGGGCACTTGCCAAAGCATTTTGGCCTTTAGGGGGCGGTGTCCTTATTAGAGAAACCGCCAAGATCGAAATCCGAAAGGGACATGTGCATGCAATCCAACGCACGCACATAATCAGAATCTCATTTAAACTGGTACTTGATCTAAACTCATGTTTAGAGATATTTTGATGCCTACTAGAAGGTTTAATAGGGAAATCACTTGTACGATATTCTACATGGAAGCGAATCAAGCAATATTAGAGAGCTTTTGGATCACTAGACCAATTGATTTATGTGCTTGGTTCGTGATATATGTATCAACTACTTAAAGTGGTGGTATGTGTGGTTTTACAACCTATCACATTGTTGGTAGATAGGTTACATGATAAATGGTCAATGGTTAGGAGTTGCTAGTGTGAGACAAGTAGAAGCTCGTTGTTCTACATGTTACACTATAGTTTAAAGAGAAAGTGTTTATAATCTAGGCATCTCAAACTCCATGGTATTTGTTAGCTGATTAACTAATGTTGCAAAATGCCCTAAACTTGGGGTCTCATTTTTGGATATACTCTTTGGCATATAATTGTTAAACCGTAAAAATTTCATAAAATACGCAACGGAAAACTTTGAACAAACATCCGTAACTAAACACATGGTCAAAACATAACCTTCACCGAAACCAACACTGAAGAGCTCATGAACTATCCTATTTTAACGTGACACACATATTAAAAGTAGCTACACTGAGTGAGTTCTAGTTTTATATGACAACTATAATTGTAGCAAGCATTAAACCAACACATAACATACATATATAGCACATCATCACATAACATAACTTTGCATAGCATAAATCTGCATATCACTATGAAGCGTAACATACATAACTATACTTCACGTAGTTGTATAACCACTTGGCAAGCCACAAAGGCATTGCCCATGTTTTATGGCGTGACATTAACTTTAGACGACCGCGCTAACTTTAGACACATTTTGACCATTGTGTTACCTTTAGACATAGTTGAGACTTTGATATTAAATTTAGACACCGATGTTAACTTTAGAAGTGATAAGTCTCCTTTAATTTATGTCATCTATTCATGCATACTTTAGATACTTAATCTTTATAAAACTTTTCGCATGTCAGGTTTATATTTCAGAGACTGTTAACTTTAGACATATCTCCTTGCACTTATGAGACTAGAAGCCAAAATATCTCTTTCTTGAAAACTGTACCTTTGTTTAAACCTATACTTCACATTGACATGCTTTAGGAAACAATGTCTTTCTTTAGAAATCATACATGTTCAATACTTAGGGGTATTCACACCATCCCAAAACTCAAAGTGTCTAGCGCCACATGTAAATGAAGTTGTGTAGAGATGGACTTTACAACTTTAAAGCTTCAGAGTGGACTCTCAGACACTAAGTTAATCTAGTAAGGATTCACATGTGAAATGATCAGCTTGTTTGCATAAGCTTTTGTGTGAAATCTATGACATGCAATTATCCATACGAGATATAGTTGTCCTTATGAAATATGCTTATCCATATGAAAGATGGCTATCTATATGAGATATGGATATCTATACGAAGAGTACGTGAGATACGAAAACTCACAGTTCTTTTCATAAACCTTATTGGTGGTAATAATAGTGGTTGTCAATCCCAGATCTGTAAACAACGTAAGATTCTAACTTTATGCACCAAAATGCTTTGACTTCATGTTTCCATGCATAACCATTAGCATAAACACAAGCTTTATTAAAAATCTATACATTTAACTCGTTTGTTTGAACCGAGATCCAGTCGAAATAGCTCCAAACTCTAGTCTCAAGCTTGGAATCAACTAAAAAATATGCTCGCAGGTGTTTATCACACACCGTAGATGTTCCTTTGTAATAACCATGAATGATTGCGAGTGAATGCACGAAATGAAAGTTTCTCTCTCAAATAAATTTATTTAATTTAATTTAATATTTAAATATTTAATTTAATTTAAAATTTAAATTTAATTTAAATACTAACATTTATGAAGTTGGGTAAATAGTGCTTTACTCTGGTTGGTCAATGTGGGGGAACACAAACTTTCCCTTTGTTTCTAATTTTCTCAAAAGCTTTAGCATTTGTTTATTGTTTCTTTAACACAAATTAGTTAATTAGTTAAATACTAACATTTATGAAGTTGGGTAAATAGTGCTTTTCTCTGGTTGGTAAATGTGGGGGAACACAAACTTTCCCTTTGTTTCTAATTTTCTCAAAAGGTTTAGCATTTGTTTATTGTTTCTTTAACACAAATTAGTAGGTAGGCGGGTGGCTAAGGCGTTTTCCTTACAGCGAAGAGACTTGGGTTTAATTCCACCCCCACCCCCTCCCTAGTTGCTTTAAATTGTTCTTTTTTCTTTTCTTTATTGTATTCTAGTAAATATTTTGTTACCATTCTTCTTCATTATTTAACTTTTTAATTTTCTTTTTTAAACTAAAATTATTATTTTCGCAAATATAACATTTATGAAGTTGGGTAAATAGTGCTTTACTCTAGTTGGTCAATGTGGGGGAACACGAACTTTCCCTTTGTTTCTAACTTTCTCAAAAGGTTTAGCATTTGTTTATTGTTGCTTTAACACAAATTAGTAGGTAGGCGGGTGGCTAAGGCGTTTTCTTACAGGAAGAGACTTGGGTTTAATTCCACCCCCACCCCCTCCCTAGTTGCTTTAAATTGTTCTTTTTTAATTTCTTTATTGTTTAACTTATATTCTAGTAAATATTTTGTTACCATTCTTCTTCATTATTTAACTTTTTAATTTTCTTTTTTAAACTAAAATTATTATTTTCGCAAATATAAGTAAACAAATATTTTTGAAATGGTTTTTCCCTTTTTTTTTCTTTTCATCTCATTTCTAATTAAAATTCAATATTAGAACGAATGCCCCAAGCACACATTGCATATATTAGAAAAATATTTATAAAGGTTGTACCAAAACTGATGGGCTATACGACTATATCGACATCAGTATTAATTTTTAGTGTTTCCGATCGAAGTAAAACATGTGTCAAGGTGTTGGTAGTGTACCAAGCCGAATCAATAACAAATAAATTCCCACAGCACAATGTGGGAATCTCACTAGTTTGAATAAAAAACAAATAAAGGCACTATTTATCATTCACGTTTTACTGTTAATAGAATAGAATAATTCATAAAACAAGTGTATGAATTGCAGTTATTAACGATTTAAGATTTAGAAATTGCGTATGATTGACGCTTATGCATTAAATAAGCAAATATAAAATTTTATTTTATTTTCAAGAATAAAATAGATAATAAAGTTTGTTACACTACTACAAAATAGCAGTATCGCTTAATAAAATCCAATTATAAATTCGAAACGGGCCCCAAAATACACTCGGGCCAAAAACTAAAATAAAACAAAAGTTGGCAAAAAGCCTAAAAAAACATAAAAATGAAAAATACCCATAGAAATAAGCCTACCATCGCCCATGCTTATGAGATACCTTGTCTTGAGTACGAATATGCCTTAGGGAATCATGATCAGTGAATAAAACAAACTCTTTATGAAACAAATAATGACGCTAGTGCTTTATTGCTTGGACCACTGCATAAAACTCCAGATCATAAGTGCTGTACCTCAATTTGGCCCAGATAATTCTCACTAAAATAAGCAACAGGCCTACCACCGTGACTGAGCACCCCGCCAATTCCAACATTTGAAGCATCAGTATGAAGTTCAAAAACTTGAGAAAAATCAGGCAATACCAGAATCGGTGCTGAAGTGAGCTTGTCTTTCACAAGTTGAAAAGCCAACTCTGCCTCTTCTGTTCATACAAACGTCTTCCCCTTTATACAATCTGTCACCAGGGCCATAATAGAGCTGAAATGAGGAATGAATCGCCTATAGAATGAAGCAAGCCCATGGAAACTACGAACTTCAGTAATGATAGTAGGAGTTGACCAATTTCTAACAGCCACTACATTGGATTCATCAACCTGTATCCTGTAACATCCGTCAAAAACGGATTTTACCAAACCCGCTCCGTTTATTAAACCGAACAATCAGTTAAAAATTTGTTGCGAATTTAATGCCCAAAATAATTTTAAACAATACATAATCAATTATTATATGGGAATATATAATTAGTTTTTGAAAAACTGTTAAATATATGAAAATAAAAAATATATGTTCCTGCCGGGTTTCGAACCCGGGTCACGGTTCAGCAGAACTTAGCGCACACACACTTAACCACTGCGCCACTTGTATCTTTTGTTAATTATTAAGATCATTTTATTCATAACGTGTCTTTCCGAATTCAAAACCGGCGCCCAAAGTTCAGTCGTCGGAAATCCCGGCGATTTCGCGAGAATTAACGACATCTTCAGTTATAACGTAAACATTTACTAGGACATCGGTTATAACCGACGTCTGAGTCCGCGACACAAACCATAACCGCCGGAGAAATTATAACCGACGAATCAAGTTGGAAATCGGACCAAATTCATCGACCACTTGCCCTATAAATACCTCCTCGAACCTCTGCAAACATTTTCGCTCAAAACCGCACCCTTTCTCGGCGAAAACTCACTCGCCGGAATATTTCTGCTCATCACCGGAAAACCGAACCCTCCATTTCTAAGCCTTACTAAACCCCCTGAGCTTATACAGAAGTCACCCACATCCTTTGTAAGCTTTCTGAAGACTCGCTGCTGCAAGACACACGACGCCGGAAGTGTTTGCTGTCACCGGAGTTCTGCCGGAAAAACAGAGGAAT
Organism: Scalesia atractyloides; assembly: GCA_947069175.1. Taxonomy (NCBI): domain Eukaryota; kingdom Viridiplantae; phylum Streptophyta; class Magnoliopsida; order Asterales; family Asteraceae; genus Scalesia; species Scalesia atractyloides. Next base: position 73,635,715 of record CAMTDV010000024.1, read on the forward strand.
CCAGTCGGTACACCTCACGCCTAATTTCTTCATTCTTTTTATTTAATCTCACATGTAATTAACCATCAGACACTAACAAACATGATTTAATCATCGGACCAGTCGAATTTCCGATTCTGGTTAAAAACTCAACGAAGAAGACGAAGTTACGGTAACACATAAGTATAATTTAAATCAAGAAATAACTCGGGTTAGACACACAGTCCAGCGGTGGACTGTGTGCACATTAAGCACACTAACGTCTCGAGTTCGAATCTTGTCCCACACACGCTGCCTTAATAAAAATGTATTTTTTGTTAATCGAACCGGAGACACTACTGTTATATGTTAAGTTTATTAATAATCGGAATAATAACCAAGTTAGACACACAGTCCAGTGGTGGACTGTGTGTATGTTTAATCACAGGACACGAGTTCGAGTCCGGTCTACTGCATCGATCCGGACAATTATTCAAACTTTTTAAATACGGCATAAATGAAAAGGCTTAGTTTGTATTTAAGAATAATAAAAATCAGTTTAGTTAACAAGTTGGACACACAGTCCAGCAGTGGACTGTGTGTCAGCATAAGCCACAGGTCCCGGGTTCGAGACCTGTGGAGCGCACCGAGTCTTGGATTAAAAATCGTTTTTAGAAAATAAAGGATTTTCTGTTTAAACTAATTAGTATATAAATATATTTAAAAACAGAATTATTTCGGGTTAGACACGTAGCTCAGTTGGTAGAGCTGCGTGCACGCGTACGGGAGGTCTCGGGTTCGAGCCTCACTCAGCGCACATATACTCGCATTCGAACCGGTCAAAGTCAACGGTCAAGGTCAACGGTCAACGGTCAAAAAAGTCAATTTTTTTATTATTTTTATTTATTTATTTTAATTAAAAATCAATTAAAAATACTTAAAAATAACATTTTTAAGGTTAGAAAATAGCCTTAAACTCGCAAAAATACACCCAACAATCATACTAAAATGGATAAATAAAATCCGATTACTTACCGAACCATAATGCTATTTATCTAGGTTAATTTCACTCGTGGTTAAAACCACTTCGCGTGCATTCAGCATCATCAACCGAACGCACCCGCTGTGAGTGAATCTTACAACTCCCCCTTTTAATTACACGTTTTGGGGTGTGTCATGTGTCACAAAATAATTAACTCGTTTATTTAAACTTGTGCCATACCATATCGTGATCTAAACTTAGATTGTTTATATTGTTGTGATTACTTATTTTATTTTGTCAAATTATATGAAATTCATTCATTAAGCCCATCAGTTCCTCGTGGGAGAGAGTTGAACAACGCGTGCCTCAAAACCAATCCATTATTGTTCATGTGTGTATCATTGAGTTTATATTGTTTATAGTTATGTCTTTCATATTATCATGTTTATGCAATTCATTCATTAGGCCCATCAGCTCCTCGTGAGAGACGAGTTGAGCAACGCGTTCCTCTACACGTTCCATTATTGTTCATGTGTGCTTTATTTAATATCTAATGATTGTTGAGAAATTTTACATCTATTTTTACTCATGTGTGGTTGTGCACTCATTTCATAATCAATTAAATAAACTTGTTCAAATGTTTTCCATAGGATTCACTCGCCAACTTTATGTTGATCCAAAAACCTTTTCACACATGATACAGGTGAACATGTTGAAGCAAGGAAAACATAGGAAATGCCTTAGAAGAGATCAAAGAGGCTTAGATTGATAGTTAGAACATGTTGTAACATTTATTGTAAATTTCCATTAAATTGTATTAATGAATATGAAACGTTAAAATAAATGTCATGAGCTTTGATGATAACCCAATCATGCCCCGATCACCTTTTCCGCTGCGGGTCGGGGTGTGACAAATTGGCATCAGAGCCATGACTATAGGGATATTGGAAAGGTTATTAGACCCTTAGAGCCTATACTATAGTCTGCCTAAATTTTAATTGATTAGGTGGTTATATACAAACTTGTGATATTTATCTGTTTCATATTTGTTTTTATTTACAGTCAAACATACATGCTTATATACATATTCATTATACATATATCAATGTTCATATATTCAATTCATTTTCAAACTTTCATTATTCAAAGATTTTGTTGCAATTTTCAAATCTCATCAAAGTAAGTTCTGCGACGGGCATGTAGTAACTGGAAGGGTACAAGTACCGGTAGTCGGAACGTCCTGTCTAGGTTGGCATTCGTATAAATCCAATATAACGGACCAGTTTGCCTACCTGGGGACCAACGATGAGAGTACGAAGGACCTATTAGGCCAAAGCATGCCACACCAAACGTCGTTCGAACTAATCCCACTTTGAGGTGTCACCGTGTCTACACCTGGACACATTCCGAATATCACACGTTGTATACATATTTCTCGATTTTCTCCGGGTTTTAGTGTACGCAACCTGGCAAACCCGTGCGAACCATATGAAGAACCGGTATTCATGGGGGCCCACGTGATTACAAAGGTGAAGTATGGCGGCATGTAGGGCCTAATGGCGAGCAAAGCCCAAGACATCCTATGGATATAGTAGATTTATTTTTCTATAATTATTTTATGAATTCCTGAGTGCGACCCATGATCCCAAAAGCATCCAACTCATACTCTTGACATGTATTCCTTGTAGATGTCTTCTAACCACGCCCGTAGGAAGACGAGAGCAGGAAAAGCCCGCGAACGCATGGCTGCCCTAATCGCACAACAAATGGCTGCCGTAATACCCAACATTGTAATCCAAGTCCAACAAGCACTTACCGCTAATCCTGTCAATCAAGAAAACCAAAACATTATCAACTCTTCCCCAAATACCACTAAATGCACCTACAAGCATTTCAAATCATGCGACCCTCCAAAATAAAAAGGGACTGAAGGCGTCACCGCTCTCCTCCATTGGTTTGAAGAAATGGAGAACACCTTTCTAAATTGCGATTGCCCCGATGATCGCAAAGTGCGTTATGCTACTGGTCGTTTATATGGAATAGCACTTACTTGGTGGAATACAGAGAAAGCCAAACGAGGCGTTGACGATGCTATGACTTTAACTTGGAACGAATTGAAGGAAATCATGACCAGACGATTTTGCCCAAGGAGCGAAATCAAGAAGTTAGAAGATGAATTTTATTCGTTGAAGCAAAAGGAAGGAGACCACACCACATACAACAAAAGATTTCTCGAGTTACATCAAATGGTTCCCAACATGTTCACTCCCCTCTACCGTTTGATCGAGCACTACATTCGTGGTCTTCCGTCAAAGATTCAAGACTCTGTAATCAGTACCTCGCCTGCAACTTTGGAAGCAGCAATGGAGCTAGCAACAGCACTCACCGAGAACCGAATCCGGAACAAAGACTTCAAGGAGGAAAAGAAGAAGGATAAAGAATCGACTGAAACCTCCGACTCCACCCAAACCGAATCCCCTTCTCAACCCAATCCTAAGAGAAAAAGAGACGGGCAACTTTTCGCTGCTATCCAACGGAATCAACCAATTTCACACGCCATACCCATCCAAGCTATCCCAATCACCCAAGTGGCACCCAACTCAACCTACCCAAATAAGAAACCATATCTTGGACCTCACCCTCAATGCAACAACTGTTTTTATCACCATCCCCTTACCTTACCTTGTCGACTATGTGCAACTTGTGGACGCTATGGTCATTTGAGCAAGGTTTGTTGCACCTTCCAAAACCAAACCTTTTCCCCTACTCAAAACATGGCCCAAACCTATCAACAACCCCAATACCCCATGTTCCCATATGTTCGAGCTTGTTTCAATTGTGGCGACCCTACCCACTTTAGAAACACATGCCCTCAATTGGTTAACGTCATCAACGCTCAAGCCCAATCAAACCCAATTAACCAAGTAAACCAAGAAAACCCAACCGCTAGGCCACCAGCAAGAGGAAGAGTCTTCAACATCAACGCCAATCCTGTCGAAGATAATGACGGCCCAAACGAAGATACCCAGCTAGTCCTTTTCACCGAAGATCCAGATTCAACTTCTATCGTTTAGTTTATGTTTTCTTTATCACATCGAACCAATCATAACTTAAGGATAAAGCCAATGAAACTTTGACGAGAATACGGTGGATATGCCGCTGGTACTTCCTATATATAAGTATACTTGTCAAAGGATCAGAAGCATTATCTGGCGGTTATGAGAGGTTCCATGTGTAGACTGTTTAAGTAATTATTGGTTATTATTTCAGTACATGCAATTGCCGAGGCCGCCGCTCCCCATATATGAGCGTTGAGCATGTTCCCCATTTTATTATGCGGTTGAACCTGGCGTGCCCGCATACGATCGGCTCCGTTTGATTGAGCCTTGATCGCACAGACATTTTCATTTTTCAATACATGCAATACGATCGGCTCCGTTTGATTGAGCCTTGATCGCACAGACATTTTCATTATCAGTATCTTGTGGTTGTGGTGTTTGTTGTAGAGTCGCATAGAACTAATCATAACTTGCGGATAAAGTCAATGAGAATTTGACAAGAATATGGTGGATACGCCGCTGGTACTTCCTATATATAAGTATTCTTGTCAAATGATCGGAGGCATTATCAGGCGGTTATGAGAGGTTCCATGCATAGGCTGTTGGTGTGATTGTTGTTTAGATTAAGTTGTTCATTTTCAGTACATGCAATACGATCGGCTCCGTTTGATTGAGCCTTGATCTCACATTTTCATTTTCAGTACATGCAATACGATCGGCTCCGTTTGATTGAGCCTTGATCGCACAGACATTTTCATTATCAGTATTTTGTAGTTGTTGTGTTTGTAGTAGAGTCACATAGAACTAATCATAACTTGCGGATAAAGTCAATGAAAATTTGACAAGAATATGGTGGATACGCCGCTGGTACTTCCTATATATAAGTATTCTTGTCAAATGATCGGAGGCATTATCAGGCGGTTATGAGAGGTTCCATGTATAGGCTGTTTGTAGATTAAGTTTATTATTTTCAGTACATGCAATATGATCGGCTCCGTTTGATTGAGCATTGATCGCACAGACAATTTCATTTTCAGTACATGCAATACGATCGGCTCCGTTTGATTGAGCCTTGATCGCACAGACATTTTTCATTTTCAGTATTTATGAGTTTGTTGTATTGGTTGTAGAGTCACATAGGACTAATCATAATTCACTGATAAAACCAATGAAAATTTGACGAGAATATGGTGGATACGCCGCTGGTACTTCCTATATATAAGTATTTTTGTCAAAGGATCAGAGGCATTGTCAGACGGTTATGAGAAGTTCTATGTAGGATTTAGTAGTTTCTTGGTAACTAATCATAACTTGTGGATAAAACCAATGAAAATTTGGCAAGAATATGGTGGATACGCCGCTGGTACTTCCTATATATAAGTATTCTTGCCAAAGGATCAGAGGCATTATCAGGCGGTTATGAGAAGTTCCATGTAGGATTTAGTATTGTCTTGATTGAAATTTGTGTTACATTTATATCATCTCGCTATTTAAAGAAATTGGATTGTGATCCATTCCTACATAAACTAACCTCTCCATCATAACAAACGAGAGAGGAACTGCCACCATTCAAACATATATGCTATCAGAATGTGGATTCAAATGTTAGCTATTGTGTTTATTTATGTTCTATAGTCATAGAACCAATCATAACTTACTGATATTAGCTGTTGTGTTTATTTATGTTCAAATATTAGCTGTTGTGTTTATTTATGTTCCATGTAGGTTGTAGTATTAGAAGTTTTGCCTTAGGATATAACCATACCCTTCCAAACATATCCAAACTCTTATGCATGTTATCATATTTAGCGAATCAATTCTGCTTATCAATACTTTACAGTAGGCAACAAAAAGCGATTCCTGTAATAGGGTACTTAACCCTTACAAGGAACGTTACCGCCTCGAACAAAAAAACTTAAACCCTTACTTCTTCTAAGCATGTAACTGTCAAACTAAACACCATCATTCTTTTAGTCAAATATATCACTATTTAAATTTCGGGACGAAATTTCTAAAAAGCAGGGGATACTGTAACATCCGTAAAAAACGGATTTTACCAAACCCGCTCCGTTTATTAAACCGAACAATCAGTTAAAAATTTCGTTGCGAATTTAATGCCCAAAATAATTTTAAACAATACATAATCAATTATTATATGGGAATATATAATTAGTTTTTGAAAAACTGTTAAATATATGAAAATAAAAAATATATGTTCCTGCCGGGTTTCGAACCCGGGTCAGTCGCCGGGTCACGGTTCAGCAGAACTTAGCGCACACACACTTAACCACTGCGCCACTTGTATCTTTTGTTAATTATTAAGATCATTTTATTCATAACGTGTCTTTCCGAATTCAAAACCGGCGCCCAAAGTTCAGTCGTCGGAAATCCCGGCAATTTCGCAAGAATTAACGACATCTTCAGTTATAACGTAAACATTTACTAGGACATCGGTTATAACCGACGTCTGAGTCCGCGACACAAACCATAACCGCCGGAGAAATTATAACCGACGAATCAAGTTGGAAATCGGACCAAATTCATCGACGACTTGCCCTATAAATACCTCCTCGAACCTCTGCAAACATTTTCGCTCAAAACCGCACCCTTTCTCGGCGAAAACTCACTCGCCGGAATATTTCTGCTCATCACCGGAAAACCGAACCCTCCATTTCTAAGCCTTACTAAACCCCCTGAGCTTATACCGAAGTCACCCACATCCTTTGTAAGCTTTCTGAAGACTCGCTGCTGCAAGACACACGACGCCGGAAGTGTTTGCTGTCGCCGGAGTTCTGCCGGAAAACAGAGGAATCCAGTCGGTATACCTCACGCCTAATTTCTTCATTCTTTTTATTTAATCTCACATGTAATTAACCATCAGACACTAACAAACATGATTTAATCATCGGACCAGTCGAATTTCCGATTCTGGTTAAAAACTTAACGAAGAAGACGAAGTTACGGTAACACATAAGTATAATTTAAATCAAGAAATAACTCGGGTTAGACACACAGTCCAGCGGTGGACTGTGTGCACATTAAGCACACTAACGTCTCGAGTTCGAATCTTGTCCCACACACGCTGCCTTAATAAAAATGTATTTTTTGTTAATCGAACCGGAGACACTACTGTTATATGTTAAGTTTATTAATAATCGGAATAATAACCAAGTTAGACACACAGTCCAGTGGTGGACTGTGTGTATGTTTAATCACAGGACACGAGTTCGAGTCCGGTCTACTGCATCGATCCGGACAATTATTCAAACTTTTTAAATACGGCATAAATGAAAAGGCTTAGTTTGTATTTAAGAATAATAAAAATCAGTTTAGTTAACAAGTTGGACACACAGTCCAGCGGTGGACTGTGTGTTAGCATAAGCCACAGGTCCCGGGTTCGAGACCTGTGGAGCGCACCGAGTCTTGGATTAAAAATCGTTTTTAGAAAATAAAGGATTTTCTGTTTAAACTAATTAGTATATAAATATATTTAAAAACAGAATATTTCGGGTTAGACACGTAGCTCAGTTGGTAGAGCTGCGTGCACGCGTACGGGAGGTCTCGGGTTCGAGCCTCACTCAGCGCACATATAGCTCGCATTCGAACCGGTCAAAGTCAACGGTCAAGGTCAACGGTCAACGGTCAAAAAAGTCAATTTTTTATATTATTTTTATTTATTTATTTTAATTAAAAACCAATTAAAAATACTTAAAAATAACATTTTTAAGGTTAGAAAATAGCCTTAAACTCCAAAAATACACCCAACAATCATACTAAAATGGATAAATAAAATCGATTACTTACCGAACCATAATGCTATTTATCTAGGTTAATTTCACTCGTGGTTAAAACCACTTCGCGTGCATTCAGCATCATCAACCGAACGCACCCACTGTGAGTGAATCTTACAACTCCCCCTTTTAATTACACGTTTTGGGGTGTGTCATGTGTCACAAAATAATTAACTCGTTTATTTAAACTTGTGCCATACCATATCGTGATCTAAACTTAGATTGTTTATATTGTTGTGATTACTTATTTCATTTTGTCAAATTATATGAAATTCATTCATTAAGCCCATCAGTTTCTTGTGGGAGACGAGTTGAACAACGCGTGCCTCAAAACCAATCCATTATTGTTCATGTGTGTATCATTGAGTTTATATTGTTTATAGTTATGTCTTTCATATTATCATGTTTATGCAATTCATTCATTAGGCCCATCAGCTCCTCGTGAGAGACGAGTTGAGCAACGCGTGCCTCTACACGTTTCCATTATTGTTCATGTGTGCTTTATTTAATATCTAATGATTGTTGAGAAATTTTACATCTATTTTTACTCATGTGTGGTTGTGCACTCATTTCATAATCAATTAAATAAACTTGTTCAAATGTTTTCCATAGGATTGACTCGCCAACTTTATGTTGATCCAAAAACCTTTTCACACATGATACAGGTGAACAGGTTGAAGCAAGGAAAACATAGGAAATGCCTTAGAAGAGATCAAAGAGGCTTAGATTGATAGTTAGAACATGTTGTAATATTTATTGTAAATTTCCATTAAATTGTATTAATGAATATGAAACGTTAAAATAAATGTCATGAGCTTTGATGATAACCCAATCATGCCCCGATCACCTTTTCCACTGCGGGTCGGGGTGTGACATATCCCATCACCAGAAACAACATACCCCAAGAACAAAACCTTAGGGGTCATGAACACACACTTCTTGATGGCTGCATAGAAACTTCTCTCTACGAAGCAAAGTCAAAACCTGCCTCACATGCACAACGTGGTCACTGAAAGAAGCACTATAAATAAGAATGTCATTAAAATACACAACCACAAATTTCCCAATGAAGGGCCTAAGCAACTGATTCATCACACGCATAAAAGTACTAGGTGCGTTTGACAAACCAAATGGCATCACCAACCACTCATACAACCCTTCACGAGTCTTGAAGGCAGTCTTCCACTCGTCACCCGGCCTAAGACGAATCTGGTAATATCCACTCTTCAAATCTAACTTTGTAAAAATAGTAGCATCACTAATCTGATCAAACAAATCATCAAGTCGAGGAATAGGAAACCTGCACCTCACAGTAATCTTGTTGATTGCTCGGCTGTCAACACACATACGCCAGGTGCCATCTTTCTTTGGAGTCAACAAAGTAGGAACAACACAAGGGCTCATACTTTCGCGAACATGACCCTTAGAAATCAACTCTTCAACCTGCCTCCGCAACTCCTCATGCTCACTAGGGCTCATTCTGTAATGTGGTCTGTTGGGCAACTGTGACCTAGGCTCCAAGTCAATGTGATGTTGGATGTCACGCAACGGTGGCAATCCATCAAGCAACTCATCAGGGAAAATATCAGAAAACTCCTCAAGCAAAGGAAACATAGCATCAGGAATTTCAAATTCCTCAGGCACCGGCTTCCCCATCAACACAAAAACACTATCCCCCTCCTCCAGTTCATCTTGAAACTGGCTAATAGTCAACAGAGTGCCTGAATGTTTTATGGTTAACTGTTTAGGCTTGGTAGGAACAAGAGTGATCTTCACACCGCCAAACAGAAAACTATACGTATTAGATCGCCCATTATGCTCTATGTTCCGCTCGTATTCCCAAGGCCTACCCAATAACAAGTGACACGCATCCATAGGGACCACATCACACACAACATCATCTTTGTATGTGGACCCAATAGAAATGGAAACAAGGGCTCGCTTAGACACGAGACCTCTCCACCCTTTTGAGCCACTGAAGCTTGTAAGGCTTCGGGTGACTCTCTGTCTTCAGAGACAACTTCTGTACCGCCTCTTCAGATATCAAATTATCACAACTTTCAGAATCAATAACGAACAGTGCATACCTTCCCCAAAATGGTACATGTTGAATGGAAGATATTATGCTTGAGCCAATCATCCCCATCTGCCTTTGGTGTATAACAAGAACGTCTGACCACTAGGTTTACCCCAACATCACCGGACACAAACTCTTCCTCGTATTCAGTTTCTTCAACATACACCGGGGTATTCTCGTATTCTTCATTTTGTTCATCCTCAGACTCGGCAAACAGGTGTCGTTTACCAGCCTTTTTACACTCAGCTTGTCGATGGCCCGTTTCACTACAACTGAAACATCTCGGACCACTACTACTAGCCCCTTTAGAGGCTGACCCGGTATTGTTACCCCCTGGTCTCTGTTGGCTATGCCCCCCGCGAGGTGCCCCACCACCCGACTGTACATTTCCCCCACTAGGGGCGTTAGAATACGAACCACTCGACAGTCGGTTTTGCTTCTCAAAGGCCAACGCCCAGTTGGTGCGCCTCTGCAAGTGGTCAATGGATCAAAAAGATTCACTGACTCCATGATTTGCACCCTCAAACCGCCAATATACCGAGAAACAAGTTGCTCCTCCGCCTCTTGAATATCGTTAATGGCGATCAACTGGTAAAACTCGGTTGTATAATCATCAACCGACTTAGCCCCCTGCTTTAAGTTCTGCAGACGCTGGTACATCAACCGTTGAAAGTTATGTGGCAGGAAGTTGGACCGCAAGCACTTTCTCATCTTGGTCCATGTCACGATTCTCGACTTCCCGAGCCTTTCTTGTGTAAGCTTCAATTGCTGCCACCAGGCAGAAGCCCTACCACGCAATCTGGTAGCAATCAAAGCCACCCGCTTATTCTCAGGAACCTCCTTGTACTCAAACACTTCCTCGACACTGGACAACCAATCGATAAACCCCTCCGGGTTCAAACTATCCCATCGAATTCCGAAATATCAACCCTTATCCCAGAATCCCAACGTCGATTACCCTCTCCTCGGCCTCCCCTCGGCCGATCCTCCTGATCGCCACCGGAATCCGAACCATCGCCAAACGGATTACTGAAATCCGAACCATACCCGTCATTGGGTTGCTGCCTCCTACGATTCATCAAGCCTTCCATCCGGTTAGTCAACTGATCGACCACCTGGTCCAATCGTTGATCCATTCGGGCCATGAGCCGCTGCTCCAACTCCCGTTCATAAACTTCATCGAGTCTGTTTCTTCACGGAGGCATTTTGAGCCAGGAATTCGGCTCTGATACCAACTGATGTAGAGTAGAAACGATAAGTAAGATCAATCACGTTGATTCTACGAATACCCGTGATGAACTTGTCCCAACCCCAAAATTCAACCCAAAGGGCACGGAATTTGATGTGAAAAACTGTTTTTTCCAAAACTAAAATTGATCATTATCACCTCATAACCAACATATTAATAGAGTTATAAATTCGAAACGGGCCCCAAAATACACTCGGGCCAAAAACTAAAACAAAACAAAAGTTGGCAAAAAGCCCCAAAAAACATAAAAATGAAAAATACTCATAGAAATAAGCCTTTTTGGGCCCGAACGTCCGGTTTGCAGCAAAATAGGATTTTTCCTCACGATCGTTTTGACTGGTCGCACGCCCAAAACGGACCCCCGTAGCCCAAGTTAGAGCCATTTTAGTGAAGACCCATTTGTCACGCGATCTTGGGCCTACAAATATAGCATGGCCCGCTCCTCCACACTTGGGCCCGCATCACCCTGATTCGCAGCAGATTAGGTGACCAAAGCATGATTGATTACTCACAGCTCATGAAAACTAATTTAATAGTTTGATATTATCAATATTCCAGTTAAACCAATGTCACAAAATAAATAATCCAAATAATCCTTGAAATCAAACATAACATGAAATTATCCGTTTTATTCTCTAAGGCCTCATCCCTATATGTCATTATCAATATATTCAAACTTGTTCACATGTATCATGTGTAAAATTGTTTTTTTGTCAACATAAGCTGGTGAGTAAATCTATTGTTTTAAATAAAATTGTTTTTGGTTTATTTGTTTTAAAAGGTTAACATGTGATTCAATGGTAGTTAAATGATACTAATAAATGAATAAATCATAACCAATCAACCAATTTGATAATGTGAAACTTTGGAAAATGTGATAACTATGATGAATATGATAACTGGATAAGCTCACCGATGGGCGAATCTTAATAATGTGGCGATACTAGACTACAACCCGTGGCCATGGGGAACCTTGTCAGCCTGATTGATCCATGTGAATAACGATTAGCGATACTGATTAGTGACAATGGTTAGTGATGTAAACAATTAACAAATAACAACTACCACTTAATTACACAACTGAACTTGCGTGTACTTGACCAATGAAAACTTGAAATAATGAATCAATACACATAACACACCACAAAAACATTTAAATGAGAAAAAAAGGGGAATTAGGAAAAGATCTACTCATGGGTTGCGTTTTGTGATTCCTTGAAATAAGCCACGAAGAAAGAGAGAGTTCCAAAAGACAGAAACTACCCTAAGGTATAAAAGACAACACACTAAATATAATATAAACGATAACCATAATTATTTATATGGTTGATTGCTTTAGTTTTCTTATTATTCGCAAGGTACGTCTGATATCACCATGGTTTCCTTTTATCCTAAGAGATCCGAGTGTGATCATAAATACATCATATCTTGGAAGGTTAGGAGTTTCCTGACATCATACAATTTTGAATATTTCATAAATTGTTTAAAGTGTGAAATTTATCGAATACACAAGGTATATCTGATAGATTATTATTTGTATAATTACAAAGATTAAGTTGTTGATTTATATATATATACACACATATATACATAGAAACAAGATCAGAAGAAAATGGTTGGAAGTGTGAAAACGGTGAGAACGGATCCTGGTCGAACACGTGGCAGGGGCGCTAAATGATATGTAGGGACGATTGTCATTGTCCAGGTTCTGCTCAATAATGGTATTATAATTCCGCTTCAAACAAAATTCCATCAGATATCGCGTTTTATTCTTTATGCTCGTTTCAATGGCATTTTTTTTCAAAGAAATATTTTTTAAAATGTTGTTTATTTTTCAATGTCCTTCTTCCTACATTCAATATTTGGTGTTTTCATTATTAATGTTAATTGTCATTTGGGTTCTACCATATGCTTATTGTTTAAGATTAATGGCGTTTTACACTTGGTTACGTACATCTGATTAGTTGTGAATATTGTTGTGAATTTGTAAACATTAGTTCTTACTATTTGTTAATTATTCAACTTATGGGGTCTTCATTAACATGTTTTAGGAAGACAGTAACATAGGTTCTTCTTATTGTTTATTATTCAACCAATGGCGTTTTCATTAAGAAACAAGTAGATGCAATAGTCTAAACAAATACATTAGTCACCATGAAAATTATAAAATGAAAGCAATTCATGGCGTTTAAGTTAATCTACATATTCCTCCATCCTTTGTTCTATTCTCCTGAACCCCGTTTTATACAATTCAGTAATTCTTGCAGCAAGATTTCTTCTGTTTTCATTTTGGCTAAGCAACAAGAATTTTGCAATGTATTTGATCCTGAGGTCACTTAGCTGTTTTTCTTGTAGGCCATTTGGGGCCTTTACTTTTGCCAACCACATTCCCAACCAGCCAACTGCCCCATATACGTCTCCGTATGCCTCATTGCAAAAATCCCACAGTCGATCACGTTAGATATTGTCCTCCAATCCATCTTTTGTCTGACAATAGGTGCCGTCTTCATGATCATAGTCATCGGGTGTTTTTGAATATGTAAGTAGTTTGCAAAAGCATCTTGCCGCAGTTTCACAATTTTTGCATATATTAGTATGGCGTTTTGTCAACATAGTTTCTACATACAAAGTTTTTAAGATACTTACCACCTTTTCCACCCATCTACCATACTTTTTCTTGATACTGAGTGTATCGTCTGCAACGCTGTTATCCAATACATCCACTATGCTGTGTTTTAGATTGAAGCAGACAACATAGAAATGGCTTTGGCATATTATTGGCACGAAGACCAGATTATATTCATTTATCTTTTGATCTTTCCGGTCTTCTTTGAAACGGGCGAGTTTCAAAACCAATTCCATGTTGTTGAATTCTTTGTATCGATAACTTGCTGTCTTTGTATACGTGGGCGTATTCTATAATTTTGAGGAACGACATTTTTAACAACAAAACAAAGTCATAATATAATTGCATCAATTAAATACAGCAAAAGAGTTACTAGCATTATTTGTATGCAGAATAATCTTGGGGTGACTCATGAGCCTTGTATCTTTCTTCATAGTTCAGGATATGCCCCATACTTTGAATAATGCAAACATGTTCATAGAATCCTGGTCTCATGCTCTCATAAATCACCTTTGAGAGTTCTGACACTCCTTTAAACTTGAACAAGGTACTCCTGAAAAAAAAACAACATATGCCATTTTAGTCATGCAAACTCATTTTAATATAAGACATGGCGTTTTGGGTGTTGTACATGAATATGCATGTATATTTTTAACGTAACAATTGCAAAGTTTGGCGTTTTACGAGAAAGAAATGTAATAGTCACCGCATCCAGTGAATATGTATTTCGAAATGTTGTTTTCTTGTGTCTCCGTTGCTGCATGTATAACCACTTGCCCCTAACATAAGTGACAAACATGCCCTACTCTTCTTTGACTATTTTCTCCTTTTTTCCACAGTCTTTTCCTTTTTATTTTCATCATCATCATCTTCTTCATCACCAGGCAGTTTTTTTGGTTTAAAATCATGTTATCTTACATCAACTTTGTGATGTCTGGTGTTTTGTCCTCATCACCCTTCTCCTACACATCTACCCTCTTTGGCGTTTTGGTTGGTGATGTGTCAGTGGCATTTTCATCTTGGGGTTTCTGGGTGTAACACCTCGTAAATTCGTGACCGGTAAAATACCGACATATCCTCGTATATGCCACGTGTTGGCCAAGAGGGACTAATTTTGTCGTTATGTTATTTTAATAACCTCTAAACGACAATTATAAAGTTGAGGGACCAAACATGTCAACATGCCAATTTCTTGGCCTTTGAGTGACTCTTACGGACCGTAAGCCTTGTGGCTTATGGACCGTAAGAAAGAAAAAGAATTGTAGCAGGAAGGCGGTTACGGACCGCAAGCTTTATCCTTACGGTTCGTAACCAATTCAAAACAATGGGCGCCAGAAGGTCCTTACGGACAGTAAGCATTATGCCATACGGTCCGTAAGGGACTGCAGAGGCAGAATGCTTGGCAGTTTGCAATATTGCCACCTATCCTGCAACTAGCCACCCTTGTGCAGCTTCCTACACGTCCATGGACACTTGTTATCATCCTTAGGCATGCCATAACACCTGGAATGATCTTATGCATCATTGTGCACTATAAATAGCAACCAAAGTTGCTCTCATTCCTTGCTCATTCTTGTTTCTTCTCCTCTATCACTCTAATTGGAAGTTGCTGGTTTTTTTGGGAGCATCCTCTGAGTTCTTTTACATCTAAGGATCACTTATACGTGTTCCTTTCCTTTCTCTTTTCATTTTATAGGCTTTTATAGCCAAAAGTCAAGCGTTTTCGATAAAACGCTTTGACTTTCGGTTAAGACCATTATAGTCCAGCCATTGTTTGGTACGAACATGGCTAAGTGATCGTAATTAGGTAGGTTTTAATCCCTAAAAGGGCACCTCCTAAAGATCACGTTTGCTAGACCAATTGACGGGTCAAAGTTTAAGCTTTAAAAAGCCAAACGGGTCAGTTTTATAAATAATTCAAATCTGATAATGTAGATGTTATAAATCATGTTTTGACACTTGAATAACTTAGTAATAATTATTAGAACATGTGTAAACATGTTCAGCCCGTCAATTTCAGTCTTAGGGTCGGTTCGCAACCGAAAGTCGCAAAGTTTGACTTCTGATTTGATTTTCAATTCTACCCGAATTAGATTAGTTACCTACTGATCTAAGGTTGCATTATGATCATAATTTAGTGTAGCATAACCCTCTAAGGTTATATTACACGATCATAATCATAATCCGAGTTTATGCATAAGTTTCATTATTATGCCTAATATGCCCTTTTATAAGAAATAAGGTTTTAATAATAAAAGAACTTGCAAATGATTCATTAAGGAAAAATACAGATATGTTAACATGATTAACATATTTTGATGTTAATAATCTGATCATAAACTGGGTTTTGATTAAATATCGTAAATTATGCTTTTAAAGGACCAAAATGCCCTTTCGGAATCTAAAATGGCTTTAAACATGATTTCTTCAACAAAGCTCAAAAGCTATTGATGTAATATCATAAGTGAGATTATTTGGGATGTCAAGTCAGTGGATATTATGAGTTTACATACAAGTTCTTGTATTATGTCGATAAATGGCGATAATATCCTTACGACACTTAAAATGGGTTTTAACCATGCTTTATGTTCAAAACCTTTTACCCACTGATATGTTATAATAAATAACATATTTTGGTTATATAAACATGATCATAACTTCAGAGTTCATTAAACATCTCATAAATCATCATTTAGCGACTTAAACGTTGTTTCGACGCATAGTATGGTTTAAAACCATATCTAACAACCAAGACTTGTAACCTACTGATTATATAACATATTTTAAATATTTTTACAGTAGGTACATGTTCTAAACTCATAATCCCAAAAAAGTTATCAAAACTCTGTGTGAAATGACCAAAATGCCCTTTAAGTGCATAGTTTGGCCTTAAACTATCAACCACACATATATTTGATATCCTACTAATATTATGTTATAAGTTAAGTATTTTTCCAGGATATTTATGATAATAACATCATATTACATACAAGTTCCTTTTATACGTCATTAAATGACCAAAATGCCCTTATGAGGCATAATTTCATTTAAAAACCTTAACGGACATATAAATTGATATCCTACTGATATCATAACTTATTTAAAACATAATTATGGAACTTGTTCATGACTCATCCGATTACCCGGTATCGCTTATATGCGTGCGGTTAAGCTTATGTAACTAGTTTACGTAATTTAACCAAAACGGGTTTAACCTTATCATTTTTTTTTCAAATTCCAGAATGTAAATAGTTTACCCATATTATACAAGTCTTAGTACTTGTCGGGTTTAAACTACATTCTATTCCGGTCATCGCTTAATCTAGCGTTTCGTACCGTTAATTATCCTTTAAGCTAGCCTGTCCAAGTCTATGACTTAAATAGGACGCGTTAGCATTCTAATTGGTTATTTATACCATCATTCCAGACTAGAGCCTTCCAGTAGATTGCTACCTTATCTATTGATTAAAGGACCGAGTTAATAAAACTTTGAAGTGCTAGCTCAGGTAAATACTTTTAACCTATTTCCCCAATACGGGCTTGGGATACGGTATATTATTACCGCTTGGTTGGGTATGGGATCACTTAACTGGATTGTGGTTATAAAATCTTCAAAACCCGTTTTAGTCTGTAATGTCTGATAACTTAAACATTGGGGGTTAACTCGACCGTGTCTTGGATATCCTCGGCTCATTTAAGTTACTAATTGCCACGACCTAAGCACGGGGTGTAGGCATACACCTGACAGATGCTAATGCTAATTTTTTTTATATACTCCTTGTGAGTTTTTAAGTGGCGCGTCGGTTAATCATGTTATTCGGTTTTTGCACCGAACCCCATATGTATTGACAGACCTGTAAAACTGTATACAAGATCATTTTTAATTGTCCCAAGTTATTTTTAAAATGTGCCTTGTGCACTTAAAACTAATTTTGAAAAGATTTTCAAAATGTGTCGGTTATTTGTATTTACCAGTGTAAATTGACGTATTTTCAAAAGACTAAGCTACAGGTACAACACGTAAATAGGCTGGGAGTTGCTCGGTATCAACATATGAGGATCATGCAAGTCCTTAGTTGTGCCTAAAGTCTGTTAAACACCTTTTGTACATTTTTATGATCCGTCTGTGGATCTTTATTACGAACCGTCTGTATATTTATTCTAAACTTTAACATTGACGGTTTGTAATAGTAATTTAACTCCAAGACTTCCGCTGTGTTATTCTGTGTATATTACTACGATGATATCAATCTTACGTCACGATACTCCCCACCGGGCCCACCGGGATCTATGTGAAAATCGGGGTGTGACACTGGGGTGTCTTTTCTTCTTCAAAAGTTTGCATGAGGTTCATCAACCACTACACCATGATGGTGGCTGCTGACATGATGTTTCATCAACCACTACACCATGATGGTGGCTGCTGAAATCATGTTTCATCTCCCCTTTAGTTTTTCCTAGTTGAGAATGAAGGCATCACTGAACTGTGTCTCTGTCACAGTAATTTAACTCCAAGACTTCCGCTGTGTTATCTGTGTATATTACTACGATGATATCAATCTTACATCACGATACTCCCCACCGGGCCCACCGGGATCTATGTGAAAATCGGGGTGTGACACTGGGGTGTCTTTTCTTCTTCAAAAGTTTGCATGAGGTTCATCAACCACTACACCATGATGGTGGCTGCTGACATGATGTTTCATCAACCACTACACCATGATGGTGGCTGCTGAAATCATGTTTCATCTCCCTTTAGTTTTTCCTAGTTGTGAATGAAGGCATCACTGAACTGTGTCTCTGTCACAGGTACGTTTGCATTTTGTCATTAACTGCCTCAGTTGTTTTTTCGAGTTCAGTGATGAACCCCTGACTGTATGATGTTTCTGTTGGGGTGATTTTTGGCATTTCATCAAATACAACCATATTTGGGGTCTCCTCAGCTGGGTGCATGTGGTTTATTTGCTTTAAGCATTTGTTCCACCATCTTTGGACAATCTAAACCTTCTTTTAGTTCAATCATTTGCTCTAGGTCTTGTCTGGGAGTTCCAAAACGTCAGCAATCTTCCTTTTAATTATCTTTTCCCCATTATATCTGAAAATGTGTTATTCAAGTGTTTTGAAATCACAATCCCAGCTTTTAATATCATTTTCGTTTATATCTTCTTCATTTGTACTTTCTTCAGCTGACAATATAATATTCTCATAACCACCCTCAGACTTACTTTCACCTTCAGCTTTCCTTCCAACCTCATCTTCATTTTCACCTTCTTCTCTTTCATCAGCCACTTCCTTGGCGTTTTCATCAACAAATGTTGGCACTTCGTTGAAGTTTTGTTCTCCAGCCATATCCCCTTCTCCTTTCCCTTCCCCTTCTCCTTCCACTTCCCTTTACCTTTAACTTCCATTTCAACCTTATCTTCATTTTCATCTTCTTCTGCTACTTCCTTGGCGTTTTCATCAACAAATGTTGACATGTTCTTTAACAATGTAAGACATTGTGAGTATTTTATGTGTACCAAGAGGTTATTTAGATGTTCAATCCTTGATTGATTTAACAATGTCCTCATTTTATTGTAACAGTCTTCTAAATCTTTGTATACCCCATCCAACTTCTCTGCCATTGCCTGTTAAATAAAAAATGAATTATTAAGTATGGCGTTTTGTGTTTTTGTTAAACTTATTATACGAACAACATACCTCCTCAGCTTCATTGTTTTGTTGTTTCTCACCAGCACCATGGTCTTCGTGGCCTTCGTACTGTGTTAGTACTCTAACTAGAGCATGGTTTCCTGATGCAGAAACTTCAAACATCTTGTTCTGACTTTCTACATCTTCATCCATAACCCTTTGATTGAAAGCCTCTTCATTCTCACCATCGATCATCATGTCGTTTTGAACTTCAGTGTCGAGTTTAGCATAATTATAATGATCATCATGACCAAAACCATCATCATCATCAACCTCATCATGATCATTATCAGCATGCTCATCAACATTGTCAACATCAACTTCATCTTCATTGTCAACATCATCACCATCAGCATCTTCTTCATCAACACCATGCATTTTGTCTGCTTTCTTGGGTGTGGCTTCCTTAGCCTTCTTCACAATTTTCTTTTTAAGTTCTTTGCCATCATGGCGTTTTGGCTCTCCACCATATTTCCTTTTAACCAGTACACTCTCAAACAGGTCAGATTTTCTTGTTGTAACCCACTCAATCGGGCATGCTTCTTTTCGTTGCAACCTTTTTCTATTGCAAGCATCATTCACCAAGGTAAGCTGTAACACAATAAATTTTTAATTTTTAAATTGTTATTTTGTGCAAATTATTATATATGGAAATTGTTTTCTTATCGCAAGTACAATCAAGGGCCCTGTGAAATGTATATTTGGAGACTGTGCGGTTTTGGCGTGTTGCAAGCATTAAATGAGATAACCACACTAGTTCAGTTGGTTTATTTGAACATTTCATTTAATGTTGTGTAAGAACAGTTGGTTGACGACTGCATTATCACTTGCATGCCCAATTATAGTGAAGAATGCTCCAAGGAAATTTAGGCAGAAGTTTCTCCCGAAGCTATCCATCTTAGGCAAGATGTCATCAAACTAGAGCTTTACAGTTGGTCTGTTAATCGAGTCAGTCCCTTTGAATTGTGCTCTCCACTACTTCATCTTTTGTTGTTGACCTTTTCCCCTTCACGACCACGTTTCCATTCGGTATACCCATTAAAGAGTTTATTAATTCTTCATTAATATGTATTGTATGGTTGCCAACAGTTAGATTGTTTGTTTTTTCATTATAATTTTCAACCAACCAGTACCCAAACATTGTAGGTATGTTGTCTATTTTCATCTTGAGGGCAACACCAAACCCCGTTTCATGTACTGCCTGTCTTTGATTTTGATTCAGATTTATAAACCAAGCAATCAAGTTTGTAGGTTTTACTCTTAACAAAACTCTAGCCCCGCTGAACTGAAAAAATGGTTCTTCATGAACCTCAACATCCTGACTTAAGGCCTTCCTCTTATTGCCTTTGGCTTTGCCGTTGTACAAATTTATTGTTACTCTTAAACCCTCTTTGCCTATAAAACAAGTTTAATTTACATGGCATTTTAGTACTAGTTAAACGATATATGTTGTTCAATAAGACAATCACATATGATAGATGGCATTTAATAACACAAATGATATATGTAAAATGGCGTTCCGTACAGTCAAACAATATTATACCAACGATACATGTATTTGGTGTTTAGTAACAAACTATCAAAGTATATTGCATGATATCTGGAGTTTTACAAACAAACATCATATAAGTAACCATTTGTACCATGTTTTGTTGTTGTCTTCTTTCGTTGCTTGGTGGATCTTTAGTGTTTCGAAGCAAGTGTGAGAGTCCAGGAAACAGCGGGATTAGATGGAAGTTTGGACAATATATCACGAATTCGGTAGAATGTTATTAAGAAAGGAGTAGAAGCATAATAAGCAGAAGCTTTCCATTCATACCGAAAGAGTATACATCTTTACAAGCTGGAGAAATTGGAAGCATTTCCCCTCTGGGATCTCCAAAACTTAATCCAACCATGAACACACAACACTATATATAGACCCGACTACCTCGTGCAAACTTGAGCATACTTTACCCTCGTACGAAGATAGCTAATCTACCTCGTATAAAGTGACGTATATACACCTCCCTCGTCCGCACTTAAGTCATGTGTTCGTATCTAATCTATACAATATTCAACACACGCTCTATCTAGCATATTCGCATAGTGACAGACATAATATGCACCAACAAGGTGACTCTCCGGATTCCACACCCATAGAAACTGTAGCTATTGATAAAATTAAAACGCCAAAAACATTATAAAACTACCATAATGTAAATCGAAGTTAACTTACTCTGTTTTTTGCCTCTAGATCTTGTTTGATAATCAAACGCCATAATATTGTGGTTTGCTAGGGTTTTCGCGTTTTCATTGGAATTGGTGAGGTTTCTCTGGGAAGTGTATATGTTTCGGTCCCTTTTGATGGGTTTTGTAGATGCACATTTACCTTTTTGCCCTAATGAAGCGCGTCAAGTTCGAATGTTGATGTTATTGACGAAAATGCCACCGTGCCAATCTTATCCATAGATTGTTTTGATCAAACGGATGGAGGGCGTTCACACCATTTTCACACTTATAGGTCTTTCCTCTAAATCATGCCCCTGTATATATATATATATATATATATATATATATATATATATATATATATATATATATATATATATATATAGGGTAGGTTCGGCTACAAAGTCCATTTTTCCCACAAAGTGTACAAAATTATAAAACACCTCAATTTCAGCCATAAAACACACTTAAATCCCACAATATTAGCATGAAGATCACTAAAACACAATATCCAAACCCTAACAGTCCATGAAAACTTCAAACACACTATCTTAGAACTATGAACATAAAACACAACAAGATAATCAACATAAAACACACTAATATTAGTCATTCGATAATCAAAGCCTTATCATCCAAAGACAACACAAAACCCACAAATGTGACGTTTTAGTAATCTTCACTTTGTTATTTGTGGGTTTTAAGTGTGTTTAATGGTTGAAATTATGGTATTTTTTTTTACTTTTTACACTTTGTAGGAAAAATGGACTTTGTAGCCAACTCCCATTCTATATATACATACACACACATATATAGGGGATGGATCATCTGAAAATTAGTTTAAATGGGAAAACTAAAAAACTAATTAAAAAAGACTAAAAAACATATCAAAGTTTTTTTTTTAATTTTTTTAATAAAAATCACTATATCTAATTTATAAAAAAATTAAATTTTTTTTGCACATGTGCATTAATACGAAAAAGCCTAAACTAACTAACCCACCCCCACCGACATCCGCCAAAAACCTAAACCCCCATCCCACCCCCAAAACCTAAATCCACCCTCCCATCAAAAGCTTATGCCCCCCCCCCTCCCGAAAAAAAAACCTGAACCCTCTGGTGCATGTCAAGCATGATATGATTTTATAAATATTTTAAGTCCATTTTACGCATTAGTCAAGTTGGGTCTCTATTTGAGAATTCAAACCTCTCTACCAATGTACAACTAGGCCACAAGTAATGGATTAAATTTAGTTTATTATATTTGGATACTTCAATTTATAATCAAGTAATTAACTTTTCAACAAGATATTAATATAAAAAGTGATTCATTGACAAATACTACGCATGAATTATTAAAAAAGTAACCGATATCTAAAAGTTGATGGTTATGAGAATGCTATTAATGAAATAGCATTTTCTTCATAATATCTTATTTTAATTATGATTCGTAAATTCTACTGTAAACAAATTTGAATGTTTATTAGTATTAGCATTAGTATTAGTATTCTTATTTAAAACCCAAACAAAAAAGTGTATTCTGGCATAACCAAAATAAAGTTAAATAGCCATTCAAATATCACAGTTGTTTTGCAACCACAACAACAACAAAATTAAAAAAAACAAAACAAAACAAAAACAAAAGATGGTTTTAGAATTCTGGGGGGTTGTTTTTAACACGTAGGTTCCTATGGTTGTTCATCCATACCCTAAAAACCTTTATAGTGACCCCGATGGCCATGCAAAATTCTAAAACCATCTTTTCATCTTTCTTTAGCAACTTCCATCCTATTTTTTCTGCGAATGCTAGCATTTCTTTCTTTTGATCGTCCGAAAACTTTGATCGGACTCTTTTAGTCCGATGATTTGTGGGTTTTGGTTGTATGCTTGGGTTGACAGCAACATACATGTGTGGGGCTGTAGGTGGGTAGTAGGATGAAATTGGTGATGGAGATAGTGGTGGACTCGGAGTGTTGTTGCTCATTGGCATGTCGGAAGGTGGTGAGGTGTGTGGGCGATGGAGGTAATGTGGTGGGAATGGGTACTGGATGACATGATTGTATGGTGGATAGTGGTGTTCGGTTTGATGATGGAAGCTGCGGTGACAGCCACAAGCATCACAATAAATATAACCTGGGTCACTTGGAATAAATGTGGATGAGGGCATAACATCGCCACATCCGTCTAGAACGTGGTCACCAGTGCTAGCGGCGTAATTCTTGTTACATTTGCCGTATGAGAATCCCATTAGCGACGTTGGTTGGTAGACACCAATAGGTGGCTCAACTTCAGAACCACCAACGTTTGTGGTGGCAGTGGTTGGTGGTGGTGGGGATCGTGGTGATTGTGGTGGTAGGATGTCCATGAGTAAGCTTGGATTTGGGTAAGGATGGAGTGGGGAAGGGTGGGTATTTATGCATGGGAAAAATGATATGATAGTAAATGAGAATTAATGTCAGGAGAAAAAGCAAAAACAAAAAAACAAAACAAAACAAAAAATGATGATTTTCTTTTTTGTTAAAATTCATATTAGCAATTTAATATATAACTAATTTGTTTGTCTACAATCATAAGAAAAAAACATCTAATTTGTTTGTCTATAATCATAAGAAAAAACATAATTAATGGAAAATAAAAGGAAATCAATGTGATTTAATATAAATTATAAAACTACTTACTTCTATACCTCTATAATAATTTTTTTTGTATGGTTAGAATTTACGTGACAATTGTCACTACTAGAAAATATTATTCAAATATAAAATTACATGTTTGTTTAAGTACAAGTGCTGATTCTGACGCAACAATTAATATTTAAATGAATTAACATATAAATTTAACTCCAACAATTAAATCATAGTTCCATCGGAAATGCGTAGCAAGTTTCTACGCATTTCCAACGCAATAGTTAATAATAATACTAATTAAACAATTAAATATAATTTATATACAAATATAATTCATCCGTCATAAGTGCATAGCAAGTTGCTAGATATTTCTGACGCAATACTTAGAATTTAGTATTTTTGTCGTTATTGTGTCGCAAATTGGCCAAAAAATAAGGTTTTTTTTCCGTAGGAAATGCGTAGTAAATATGTCAAAATTTGCGGCAAAAAAGTTTTTGCATAGTAAATTTTCGTAGCAAAATGACCACTTTTCTGGTAGTTTGAGTCGCATGCCTTGTTCCATACGTGTATCATCGTTTTACCCCTTGGATGTTATATCCGTAAATGCATTGTTTATGCAAACCACATAGTAACTGTATCCATCACCGATAACTTAATTAACTGAAAAATGTTATCTAGGTACGCAGATGTGCCTCGAATATCACCCTTTCTGATTGTGTATTATAGTTGTAATTTTCCTATACAATATTGAAGATGTCGATAAAATCTCATTTAAACTAGTACTTGTTCTAAACTCATGTTTAGAGATATTTTAATGCCTACTAGAAGGTTTAATAAGATCTAGCTCACTTGTATGATATCCTACATATTGAAGTGAATCAAGCAATATTAGAGAGCTTTTGGATCACTAGACCAATTGATTTACGTGCTTGGTTAGTAATATATGTATCAACTACTTAAATGGTTGATTGTTTTTACAACCTATCACATTGTTGGTAGATAGGTTACATGATAAATAATCAATGGTTAGTTGTTGCTAGTGTGAGACAAATAGAAGCTCATTGTTCTACATGTCACACTATAGTTTAACGAGAAAGTATTTATAATCTAGGCATCTCAAACTCCATGATATTTGTTAGCAGATTAACTGATGTTGCAAAATCTCTAAACTTGGGGGTCTCATTTGTTGGATATACTCTTTGGCATATGCAACAGAAAACTTTAAACAAAATGCCCTAATCTAGGCATCTCAAACTCCATGATATTTCTTAAACCATAAATTTCATAAATATGCAACAAAAAACTTTAAACAAACATTCATAACTAAACACATGGTCAAAACATAACCTTCACCGAAACCAACACCGAAGAACTCACAGACTATCCAATTTTAACGTGATGTGCATACTAAAAGTCAGCTACACCGAGTGAGTTCTAGTTTAATATGGCAACTATAATCTCTAGCAAGCATTAAACCACACATAAAATCATCACATAACATAACTTTGCATAACATAAATCTGAATATCACTATGATCCGTAACATACATAACGATACTTCACATAGTTGTAGGACCACTGGCAAGCCACAAAGGCATTGCCCATGTTTTATGACGTGGCATTAACTTTAGACGACCACGTTAACTTTAGCCACATTTTGAACATTGTGTTACCTTTAGACACAGTTGAGACTTTGATATTAAATTAGACACCGACGCTAACTTTAGAAGTGATAAGTCTCCTTTAATCTTTGTCATCTATACATGCATACTTTAGATGTTTTATCTTTATAAAACTTTCACGAGTCTGGTTTATATTTCTAAGAATGTTAACTTTAGACATATCTCTTTGAAACATTCCTTGCACTTATGAGACTAGAAGCTAAAATATTTATTTCTTTAAAACTATACCTTTGTTTAAACCTTTACTTTGAAATACTTTAGGAAACAATGTCTTTCTTTAGAAATCATAATATGTTTCAAGATACGTTAACGGGTATTCACACCATCCCAAAACAATCTATAAAGATGGGTCTAGCGTCTTACATGTCAAATGCAATTGTGTAGACTATGGACTTTACAACTTTAAACCTTCAGACTGGACTCTAAGAAACTAAGTTAATCTAATCAAGGATTCACATGTGAAATGATCAACTTGTTTGCGTAAGCTTTTGTGCGAAATCTATGACATGCAACTATCCATAGGAGATACAATTATCCTTGTGAAATATGGTTATCCATACGAAATACGGTTATCTATAAGAGATATGGATATCTATACAAAGTATAAGTGAGATACGAAAACTTGCAGTTCTTTTCATAAACCCCAATTGATGCTAATGATAAGGGTTGTCACTTATCATCCTAGATCTGTAAACAACTTAAGATTCTAACTTTATGCACCAAAATGCTTTGACATCATGTTTCCATGCATAACCATTGGCGTAAACACAAGCTTTATTAAAAATCTATACATTTAACTCGTTTAAAACGAGATCCGGTCGAAATAGCTCCAAACTCTTGTCTCAAGCTTGGTATCAGCTAAAAAAAAAGATGCCCGCAGGTGTTTATCACACACCTTAGATGCTCCTTTGTAATAACCATGAATGATTCACGAGTGAGAGCTCGAAATGAGAGTTTCTCTCTCTAACAAATTTATTTATATACTAACAATTATGAAGTTGGGTAAACAATGCTTTACTCTAGTTGGTCCATGTGGGAGGGCCACGAACTTTCCCTCTTTTTTTAAAGGTTCTTTTTATTGCTTCTTTAACACAAAGTAGCAGGTGGCGGGTGGATAAGGCGTTTTCCCAAGTTGCTTAAAAATTTTCTTCTCTTTATTATTTAACTTATGTTCTAGAAATTATTTTGTACCTTTCTTCTTCATTGTTTAACTTTTTTTAATGTTCTTTTTTTAACTAAATTTCAGTTCTTTTATTATTGTCACAAATATAAGTGAACAAATATTTTTGAAATGGTTTTCATTTTGTTTCTTTTCATCTCATTTCTAACTAAAATTCAATATTAGAACGAATACATCGAGCACGTATTGCGTATATTAGCAAAATATTTATAACAGTTGTACCAAAACTGATCGACTACATGGCTATACCGACATCAGTATTTATTTTTAGTGTTGATTGATGTAAAACATGTGTCAAGGTGTTGATAGTGTAACGAGCCGAATCGTTAACAAACAAATTCCCGTAACACAATGTGGGGAATCCCACTAGTTTGAATAAAAAAACTAAGAAAGTTACTATTTATTATTCACGTTTTACTGTTAATAGAATAATTCATAAATGTATTAAATGCACTTGTTAACGATTTATGATTTAATAGTTGCGTATGATTGACGCTTATGCATTAAATAAGCAAATATACAATTTAACTAGGTTATCACCCGGGACTGCTTCTCGGGCTCGAGAAAGTTTTTTATATTCTAATTTTATGAGTAACATCGTATTTAAAATAATACAATAAGTATATAAATGAATTATAAAGTTTTGGTATAATGAAACCTGGGTTTTTGAACATGTAGCACAATGTTAAAATCGTACTCATGACTCATGATTAAAGAAAATGATAAAGTTCAAATATTTCAACCAACAAATAATACAAAATACTGAATATTAAAAACAATGCTATGCAAAGATGATTTTGGTAAACACGATTTTATGAAATATTAAAGGACCTGAGCTATTGAAAGCAAAACTTTCATCGACTCGTTGACCATTTGAAAATACCCATCTTGCCCCATGGAATCTCCCCCATATTTTATCAAATCATTCTAACCGAAACATTATACCTATATAAACAACAATTAATAAATGAGATATGAAAATAAAAAAAAGTAGTATATTATAAATAGATTACAAACTGTAGTATATTATAAATAATTAAATATATTATAAACCTTGTGTAGTATATTATAAATATATTATAAACCTTGTAATTTCGAAAATCCCTTCTCCTGTAAATATTTTCAGTTCTCATTCAGATCCACCATCATCTTTATAATTATTTTGGAAATATTGTGTATACCATCGAAAATTCCGATGTGTTTAAGTAGCCACTACAAGATAAGAACAAATTGTTAGTAATATTAGAACGTAAATTGTTTAAAAGTTAATAAAAATAGTACACAAAATATTAATGCAATAGAGTCATTTACCAAAGTATCGACTATACAACGTTCATAAACATGATACTTTAAATCATTAGGAAGCTCAACGAAGTTGTATGGGTCATAGATATCTTCAACATCAATGGCATCTGAGGTTGATTTCCTCAATAATATTTCACAATCATATGTATTAAAAATTGTAGTTTTAAAAATGTCTTATTTCGTATTTGAAAACAGATAGTATCACCAAAGGCTAACTTAAGTTCATACACAAAATTAATCCAACTATCTGTAAACAAAAGTAACTGCCACACTTATTTTTTTCTAAATTTGGTATGATATAAATCTTTCAAAATTGGTATGATATAAATCTTTTTTATTGTTTATGCATATTTTTTAAAATTTATTTAATTACTTACGAGATTAGATACATGGAATCATTTATACAATAATTTATCATTTAATTTAATTAAAATGAGTTACGAAATTCGTAAAAAAAATATGTACTACACAATAGTCAGTGACATAGAAAACGCCCCCCTAAAAATGAATACCTATAAAAACATATTATATAAACAAAAAATTTGTATTATTAAAATAAAGATGATAAATATCAAGAAATCATATAAAAAACAGAAACAAAGAACTTAAATGGTTGCCTTGATTATGAATTTTGAATACTTTCATTTCAAGTTAATGATTTGAAATTCAAATTGTCGAAAAAATATTGTACCTTTCAAATTATATATTTTTTTGAATATGATTATTGCTATCTTATTTAAATAATTTTTTTAGAGTTGATTATGGCTAAATATATACCAAAGCAACTGCATATGTCATCTTAAAATTTTATAAGTATTATAATTTTAAAATATTTATAAAAGTTTACGTAAACATATAATGAATATTGATTGAAGATGACATTTAGTTAAAAATTCAAATAATAAATGAAGAACAATTTGATAACCATCTTAGAATACAATGGCATGGAATACATGACAAAATTTTAAAAGCAATAATGTGTACTTCAGAGATATTAAGGTGGCATACGATGCTAGTCATATATCTTGACCTTAAAATGTTCCTACATAACATAAAAGTTTAATTATGTAAGATACAAGGTATAATTGTTAGAAAAGTAATGAATAATTTATGTAAACTTGTATGCTAATAACAAATTACTTGAGTTTTAATTAACCAACTTTACACGTGCCGCATATATAACAGGCTTCCTTTCAAAATTCAAGCGAGTAGATATGTAGCCATATTTTTTCATGTCATACAACTCCATTTATTTCGCATGTCCACTAAAAAGTAAAGTTTAAGTGATACTGTACGTAATAATTTAATACGATAAAAATGCATTAAAAAATATGTGAAAACAATTGTTATTTATGTTAAAGAAATTTTAAATTACGTAAATCCTGTAGAAATAATCTAAATAAATGTTTTTTTTTTCAGCTACTCTTTCGCCCATATTATTCTTCCAAGTACATCTACAAGGAAACTATATATTTTGATTAACAATTTTGGTTTTAATTTTGAATTTATTATATAGACATATTTTGTTGAACTAGTGTGTAATCAATTATATAGGAATAAAGGAAAGTATAATTGTGAAATTGATTAAAAAATCGATTACAATCTAAATTTCAAAGATACAAATTAATTATATCATAAATAAAAAATCATATATGGAAAAGCTGTAAACCAAAACTAAAAAAGGAAATTATTGTAATCGTAAACGAAAATTATAGAAATATATATTGTAAAAATTGACGACTTTTAAATTTGAAAAAATTAAGTTGCAATTACTTTCTTAATAATGCCCCATTATTTTCCTGTCAAAAACCAAATCTAGAGGCCCAAAAAACATGATACGTGTCTCACACTTATTTTCATTTATTATAGATAAAATAATAGAAATAGATTTTATTTTCTAGAATAAGATAACTAATAAAGTTAATTACACTACTACAAAATAGTAGATATGTCTCGCTTAATATAATCCAGTTTATTAGAAAAGGATGTTGCTAAATATACCCTTTTTTTACTGGTTGTACCCCATCCCCTAAAGTTTTAAATAAATACAATCAAACTTTTTGTTTTCTAACTTGTTAAATATTACATTAGAAATCTTCCATTATCATTCTAGAGGTTTATCCACTTTTCATAACTTAAACTCTGAATAAAAATCTTGAAGAGGTATGGTCCCAAAAGTCGCGCCGACTAAAAGAATATCCCCACGATCGCGTGCAAGACCATACCCTGAACGTCACTAAATGACAACACCACAGACCTTGCGTCGGATAAACAGCTGCCTAGAAGCCTACGCGCGAGGTCAGGAAGTAAAACCAACCTTTCTTAGACACTTGTACTCATAAAGACAAAGGACCAAGTTTCACTACCTTGCGTCGACTACAGGAAGCATACCTATGCCGAGAGTAGGTACAAAGCGCTAGGTAACCTCAATAACGTACGAAAGGTACAGATGGCAGGACAGTGAGCCAATCGGCGCCCAACAGGCTGTATTGGGTCATGCTGCACGATGAGCCACCGTGCAGGAGACAAGAAGTACACAAGGACACATACGTGGCACCAATCATCTTGCGCCAACCACTGTCCCACGATCTCCATTAACTGCTGATGACAGACCAAACAACAAGGACGATTGTCAGGACACGTGGATCCATTCACCATGCGCCAGGCACCATTCTCGCCAGCGATCACTAACGGTCGTGACAGAAAAGACAGAATGGATATTCCTTGTTGACAAGCTCCGGCCCAAGGCCTATCATTCCACCTCCTCTGAGAATATCTGCGGCTATAAATAAAGGACTTCGTCTACAGGTTTAAGTATCGCTCTCTTGCTATCTCACTTAATACACACACTTTATCCTCAAAACATATACTTATTCTCACAGCGTAGGGTGGTTACGAGGAGAATCCCCCTATTCCCCTCCTCGTAACGAGCTTAATGGTGTGTTTAGTGTTTTACAGGATCTCGATCATCGATTAAGCGAGACGAAAGAATATTAACCTTATTTTGTCAAAGCACATACCACACACTAATCAGAAGATTAGTTCGGTGTTTCTTCATTGGCGCCCACCGATTTTTACAATCACTTTCTCATCTCATTTCTAAGTTGTTACTCTGTTCCGATGGCTGATCAGAGTACTCCGCTCCCGACTTTCGGTGAAATCTCTAGACTGGGTTCGGCAACGGAAAGCGCACGCCCAAAACAACCCATCGACGAGTATACCGAGGAATTTTGTATTGAAGTTGGAGCTATCCGCGCAAGTGGTACTCGTACCGCCCAAATGGTAACTTCAACAAATCATGGTATTGGCCCGTCAATGTAACATCCGTCAAAAACCGGATTAACCAAACCCGCTTCGTTTGTTAACCGAACAACCAGTTAAAAATTTTGTTGCGTATTTAATGCTCAAATTAATTTTAAACGATACATAATTAATAAGTATATTAGAATATAAAATTTATATTTGAAAATGTATTAAAAATAGTGAATTAAAAATAAAATGCTGAAGCCGGGTTTCAAACCCGGGTCAGCCGGATATTCACAAAGTCTTAACTCTCACTCGCCCAACCACTCCGCCACTTGTGTTGTTTGTTTACATATTGAAACAATTAATACATAAAATAAATCTGGAAATCAAACCCAGTTACACAGCGCGCCCAAATCCACTGACGCCGGAAAATCGACGATTTCGTCAATCATCGTCGGTTACCTTTGACTTAACGTAAGAATTAACAACGCCATCGGTTATAACCGATGTCCAAGTCCGCGACATTAGTCATAACCGCCGGAGAATTTTTGACTAACGAATCAAGACGTAATCAGATCCAATTCGTCGATGTTCTTCCCTATAAATACACACTCTAGCTTCTGATAACCTTTTCGCTCACAATCACACCAAGTCTCGACGCAATTTCACTCGCCGGAAAATCTCTGCAAGTCGCCGGAAAACCGAGACTTTCATCTACACGGTAAATACCTCGACTTTTTCTGTTTTAACCCATTGTTAGATTATTACTAACATCAATCCCTCACCCAGAATCTATTCCAGACGACGTTGCCGGATTTTCTGTTTTCGCCAGAAAACTTCTGAAAGTTCCAGAATCTCGCTGTTTGCCGGTATGATCATTTAAACCTACTGATAATCGTTGCTCAGTAGTTCAATCTCATATCTAATCAATCAATCTGATTTTTGAATCCGAACAGAGGGACTTCACAAAACAGAGCCGACGATCTTTGCTGGATTTCTAAAGAAGACAATCTGCTCGGTACAATCAATCCCCAAACCCTTTCTGTTCAATACATTACGATTGCTCATAATGTTCGTTAACCGAATTAAACAAGAAACAGTTAGTTAACCGTTGTCTGTGTTTTGAACGAAGAAGACGAAGTCGTGTATATATAAATTAATTAAAATCAATATTATGAACGGGTTAGACACACAGTCCAGCGGTGGACTGTGTGCAAACAATATGCATACGTCCCAAGTTCGATCCTTGACACAAACACATTCGCTGTAATAAAATGTCTTTTTTTTTAAACTGAACCGGATCCACAACAGTAAAATGTTAAGTATAATAAAAACCAGAATATTTACCAAGTTAGACACACAGTCCAGCGGTGGACTGTGTGCCAAACTAAACCACAGGTCCCGGGTTCGAGACCTGTGGCGATCACCGAATTGATGCAATTAAATCCTTTTTAAAATAAATGATTTTCGGATTAACTTAATTAGTGTATAAATATAATTAAAAACAGAAATATTTCGGGTTCGGGTTAGACACGTAGCTCTGTTGGTAGAGCTGCGTGCACGCGTACGGGAGGTCATGGGTTCGAGTCTCACCCAGCGCACTCATACGAACGACCGAACCGGTCAACGGTCAAAAAGTCAACATTTTTATTATTTTTATTTATTTATTTTATTTAAAAATCAATTAAAAATACTTAAAAATAACGTTTTTTAAAGTTAGAAAATAGCCTTAAACTCACAAAAATATATCCAATAATCCTACTAAAATTGATTAATAAAATCCGTTATTTACCGAACCATTATGTTATTATCTAGGTTAGTTTCACTCGTGGTTAAATCCAACTTCGTGCGCATTCATCATCAATCCAAGAAACGCAACCACTGTGAGTGAATCTTACAACCCCCTTTTTAATACACGTTTTGGGGTGTATCATGTGTCACTTAAACTAATTCGTTTATTCAAACTCGTGCTATACCATATTATGATTTAAACTTAGAATGTAAATATTGTTTGTAGTTATGTATTACATATTGTCAAGTTATATGCAAATTATTTGTTAGGCCCATCAGTTCCTCGTGGGAGACGAGTTGAACAACGCGTGCCTTAAAACTCATTCATTAGGCCCATCAGTTCGTAGAACAACGCGTGCCTCAAAACTCATTCATTAGGCCCATCAGTTCCTCGTGGGAGACGAGTTGAACAACGCGTGCCTCAAAACAATCTATTATTGTATGTGTGTGCATTATTTAATATTAAGTGTTTTGTGAATAAGTTTACATCTATATTTACTCATATGTGGTTATGCACTTTATTTTATAATCAATTCAATAAACTTGTTTAAATTTTTTCATAGGATTCACTCGCCAACTTTTTGCTGATCCAAAAACCATTTTTACACATGATACAGGTGAACAGGATGAAGCAAGGAAAACATAGAAAATGCCTTAGAAGAAAATAATGAAGTCTAGAAAGATGTGTAGAACATGTTGTAATTATGATTGTATGATCTCCTTTAAATTGTAATAATAAATATGAAACATTATAATAAATGTCATGAGCTTTGATGAAAACCCAATCATGCCCCGATCACCTTTTCCGCTGCGGGTCGGGGTGTGACAGATTGGTATCAGAGCTTTTGACTATAGGGATATAGGATAGGTTATTAGACCCTTAGAGCCTATACTATAGTTGATTAGATTTTAATTGTTTATGTGGTTATATGCAAACTCATGATGTTTATTTCTTTCATATTTATTACATACACAAATGCATGCAAACACTTCCGATACTACATTCTGTGATACATATGAATTATACTTACAGACAAACATACACAATTTCATACACATTCATCATACATATTTCAATGCTCGCATATTCAATCATCTTCATACTTCCGTTATTCAAAATTTTGTCGCATTTTTCATTTTTCAAATCTCATCAAAGTGAGTTCTGCGACGAGCATGTAGTAACTGTAAGGGTAAAGTACCGGTAGTCGGAACGTCCTGTCTAGGTTGGCATTCGTATAAATCCAATATAACGGACTAGTTTGCCTACCTGGGGACTAACGATGAGAGTACAAAGGACCTATTAGGCCAAAGCATGCCACACCAAACGTCGTTCGAACTAACCCCACTTTGAGGTGTCACCGTTCCACACCTGGATACATTCCGAATATCATACGTTACAACATATTTCTCGATTTTCTCCGGGTTTTAGTGTACGTAACCAGGCTAACACATGCGAACCATATGAAAAACCCGGTAATCATGGGGGCCCACATGATTATGAAGGTGAAGTATGGCGGCATGCAAGGCCCAATTACGAGCAAAGCCCAAGACATCCTATGGATGTAGTAGATTTATTATTCTATATTTATTTTATGAATGTTCATTCCTAAATACGACACATGATCCCTAAAACATCCAACTCATACTCTTGATATGTATTCCTTGTAGATGTCTTCTAGCCTCGCTCGTAGGAAGATGAGATCAGGAAAAGCCCGCGAGCGCATGGCTGCCCGAATCGCTCAACAAATGGCTGCCGTAATACCCAACATTGTAGTTCAAGTCCAACAAGCCCTTACCGCTAATCCCGTCAACCAAGAAGATCAAAATGTTATCAACCCTCCCCCAAATACCACTAAATGCACCTACAAGCATTTCAACTCCCGCGACCCTCCAAAATACGAAGGGACTGAAGGTGTCACCGCTCTCCTCCATTGGTTTGAAGAAATGGAGAACACTTTTCTAAATTGCGATTGCCCCGATGATCGCAAAGTGCGATATGCTACTGGTCTTTTACTTGGAATAGCACTTACTTGGTGGAATACAGAGAAGGCCAAACGAGGTGTTGAAGATGCTATGACTTTGACTTGGGAAGAGTTGAAGGAAATCATGACAAGACGGTTTTGCCCAAGGAGCGAAATCAAGAAATTAGAGGATGAGTTCTATTCGTTGAAACAAAAGGAAGGCGACCACACCACGTACAACAAGAGATTCCTCGAGTTAAATCAAATGGTTCCCAACTTGTTCACTCCTCTCTACCTGTTTGATCGAACACTACATTCGAGGTCTTCCTTCAAAAATTCAAGACTCTGTAATAAGTACCACGCCTGCAACTTTGGAAGCAGCAATGGAGTTAGCTACAGAGCTCACCGAGAACCGCATACGAATAAAGACTTCAAGGAGGAGAAGAAGAAGGATAAATCATCGACTGAAACCTCAAACTCCACCAAACCGAAACCCCTTCTCAACCCATTTCTAAGAGAAAACGGGATGGGCAACTTTTCGCTGTCTCCTAAGGCAACCAACCAGCCTCACAAGCCGTACCCCTCCAAGCTATCCCAATCACTCAAGTAGCACCCAACTCAACTTACCCAAATAAGAAACCTTACCTTGGACCTCACCTCAATGTAACACCTGTTTTTATCACCATCCATCTACCTTACCTTGTCGAACTATGTGCGAACTGTGGACGCTATGGTCATTTGAACAAGGTTTGCCGCACCCCTCAAAACCAAACCTCACCCCCTACTCAAAATATGATCCAAACATATCAACAACCCCAATACCCCATGTTACCTTATGTTCGAGCTTGTTTTAATTGTGGCGACCCTACCCATTATAGAAACACGTGCCCTCGATTGGTTAACATCATAAACGCCCAAGCTCAAGCAAACCCAGTTAACCAAGCAAATCAAGAAAACCCAACCACTAGGCCACCAGCAAGAGGAAGAGTTTTCAACATCAACGCCAATCCTGTTGAAGATAATGACGGCCCAAACGAACCACCCAACTAGTCTCCTTCACCAAAAATCAAGATTCAACTCCAACCGCTTAGTTTTATGTTTTTCTTTATGTTATCTCAATTTTCACGTGTCTCAATTATAAATTGGAAATTTATCCAAGGATCTTAATGCGAATTACTATTTCAGTTTTGTTTTTATACTCATTGATTTAACATTCATATCATCATACATCTCAACGTATTACAATCTCAACATTTAAAGAAGTTGAGCTGTGCCTCACTTCTACATAGACTAACCTCTCCATCATAACAAACGAGAGAGGTACTGTCATCATTCAAACGTATATACTACCAGAATTAAGACTCAAGCTTTGGTTGATTGTGTTTGTTTATGTTTTAGAGTCACATAGAACTAATCATAACTTACGATAAAGCCAATGAAAATTTGACAAGAATATGGTGGATACGCCGCTGGTACTTCCTATATATAAGTATTCTTGCCAAAGGATCAGAGGCATTATCAGGCGGTTATGAGAAGTTCCATGTAGGATTTGGTATTGTCTTGGTTGAAGTTTGTTTTATACTCACTGATTTAGCATTCATATCATCTCATCATTTAAAGAAATTGGATTATGTTCTATTCCTACATAGACTAACCTCTCCATCATAACAAACGAGAAAGGTACTGTCACCATTCAAACATGTATACTATCAGAATTAGGACTCAGACATTGGTTGTTGTGTTTATTTATGTTCAAGAGTCACATCATAGAACCAATCATAACTTACTGATAAAACCAATGAAAATTTGACAAGAATATGGTGGATACGCCGCTGGTACTTCCTATATATAAGTATTCTTGCCAAAGGATCAGAGGCATTGTCAGGCGGTTATGAGAAGTTCCATGTAGGTTTTAGTAATAGAAGTTTTATTTTAGGATATAACCTTATCTTTCCAAACACACCAAAACTCTTGCGCATGAAATCATATTTAGTCAATCAACTCTGTTTATCAATATTCATTATCATAGGCATCAAAAAGCGATTCCTGAAGCAGGGTACTCCACCCTTACAAGGAACGTTACCGCCCCAAACAAAATTTAAACTCTTACTTATTTCTAAGTATGTAACTGTCAAATTAAACACCGATCCTTTTGAGTCAAACATGCCACTACTTAAATTTCGGGACGAAATTTCTAAAAGTAGGGGATACTGTAACATCCGTCAAAAACCGGATTAACCAAACCCGCTTCTTTTATTAACCGAACAACCAGGTAAAAATTTTGTTGCGTATTTAATGCTCAAATTAATTTTAAACGATACATAATTAATAAGTATATTAGAATATAAAATTTATATTTGAAAATGTATTAAAAATAGTGAATTAAAAATAAAATGCTGAAGCCGGGTTTCGAACCCGGGTCAGCCGGATATTCACAAAGTCTTAACTCTCACTCGCCCAACCACTCCGCCACTTGTGTTGTTTGTTTACATATTGAAACAATTAATACATAAAATAAATCTGGAAATCAAACCCAGTTACACAGCGCGCCCAAATCCGCTGACGCCGGAAAATCCGACGATTTCGTCAATCATCGTCGGTTACCTTTGACTTAACGTAAGAATTAACAACGCCATCGGTTATAACCGATGTCCAGTCCGCGACATTAGTCATAACCGCCGAAGAATTTTTGACTAACGAATCAAGACGGTAATCAGACCCAATTCGTCGATGTTCTTCCCTATAAATACACACTCTAGCTTCTGATAACCTTTTCGCTCACAATCACACCAATTCTCGACGCAATTTCACTCGCCGGAAAATCTCTGCAAGTCGCCGGAAAACCGAGACTTTCATCTACACGGTAAATACCTCGACTTTTTCTGTTTTAACCCATTGTTAGATTATTACTAACATCAATCCCTCACCCAGAATCTATTCCAGACGACGTTGCCGGATTTTCTGTTTTCGCCGGAAAACTTCTGAAAGTTCCAGAATCTCGCTGTTTGCCGGTATGATCATTTAAACCTACTGATAATCGTTGCTCAGTATTTCAATCTCATATCTAATCAATCAATCTGATTTTTGAATCCGAACAGAGGGACTTCACAAAACAGAGCCGACGATCTTTGCCGGATTTCTAAAGAAGACAATCTGCTCGGTACAATCAATCCCCAAACCCTTTCTGTTCAATACATTACGATTGCTCATAATGTTCGTTAACCGAATTAAACAAGAAACAGTTAGTTAACCGTTGTCTGTGTTTTGAACGAAGAAGACGAAGTCGTGTATGATATAAGATTAATTAAAATCAATATTATGAACGGGTTAGACACATAGTCCAGCGGTGGACTGTGTGCAAACAATATGCATACGTCCCGAGTTCGATCCTTGACACACACACACATTCGCTGTAATAAAATGTCTTTTTTTTTAAACTGAACCGGATCCACAACAGTAAGATGTTAAGTATAATAAAAACCAGAATATTTACCAAGTTAGACACACAGTCCAGCGGTGGACTGTGTGCCAAACTAAACCACAGGTCCCGGGTTCGAGACCTGTGGCGAGCACCGAATTGATGCAATTAAATCCTTTTTAAAATAAATGATTTTCGGATTAACTTAATTAGTGTATAAATATAATTAAAAACAGAAATATTTCGGGGTCGGGTTAGACACGTAGCTCAGTTGGTAGAGCTGCGTGCACGCGTACGGGAGGTCACGGGTTCGAGTCTCACCCAGCGCACTCATACGAACGACCGAACCGGTCAACGGTCAACAAGTCAACGGTCAAAAAGTCAACATTTTTTATTATTTTTATTTATTTATTTTATTTAAAAATCAATTAAAATACTTAAAAATAATGTTTTTTAAAGGTAAAAAAAAGCCTTAAACTCACAAAAATATATCCAATAATCCTACTAAAATTGATTAATAAAATCCGCTTATTTACCGAACCATTATGTTATTATCTAGGTTAGTTTCACTCGTGGTTAAATCCAACTTCGTGCGCATTCATCATCAATCCAAGAAACGCAACCACTGTGAGTGAATCTTACAACCCCCTTTTTAATACACGTTTTGGGGTGTATCATGTGTCACTTAAACTAATTCGTTTATTCAAACTCGTGCTATACCATATTATGATTTAAACTTAGAATGTAAATATTGTTTGTAGTTATGTATTACATATTGTCAAGTTATATGCAAATTATTTGTTAGGCCCATCAGTTCCTCGTGGGAGACGAGTTGAACAACGCGGTGCCTTAAAACTCATTCATTAGGCCCATCAGTTCGTAGAACAACGCGTGCCTCAAAACTCATTCATTAGGCCCATCAGTTCCTCGTGGGAGACGAGTTGAACAACGCGTGCCTCAAAACAATCTATTATTGTATGTGTGTGCATTATTTAATATTAAGTGTTTTGTGAATAAGTTTACATCTATATTTACTCATATGGGTTATGCACTTTATTTTATAATCAATTCAATAAACTTGTTTAAATGTTTTTCATAGGATTCACTCGCCAACTTTTTGTTGATCCAAAAACCATTTTTACACATGATACAGGTGAACAGAATGAAGCAAGGAAAACATAGGAAATGCCTTAGAAGAAAATAATGAAGTCTAGAAAGATGTGTAGAACATGTTGTAATTATGATTGTATGATCTCCTTTAAATTGTAATAATAAATATGAAACATTATAATAAATGTCATGAGCTTTGATGAAAACCCAATCATGCACCGATCACCTTTTCCGCTGCGGGTCGGGGTGTGACAGTCAATGCCCGCAATGTCAGGATTACCAGAGGGGGAAACTCCCGCCTCCTGGTTTGCTAAGATTCAGGCCACTTTGAATCTTATCTTTGCACAACTGTGCGTGCAACAAGGAATAACACCGTCACAAGCACAAGAAGCTCCCTTGGTAGCCCCGATGCCAAGGCAGACAGATTACGAGACACCACGTCAAGAACGTGCACAAAAGTAGCAATACAAAAGATCACCGTCTCCACGAAGACAAGATGGTCACATGACGTCGTATGACGAAACAGAAAGTCACTATGACACCCACTAACAAACTTGACGAAAAACTCCTTTGAGTAGCCAGCTCGGTCCGCGCAACATAAACAACGAGTGGGGTCACAACACTGATGAGTCTGATCCGACTTATCAACAGGAGGAAACTTCATCAGATTTTAGTTGGCTACAAAAAATCATGAGTCATACAAACCAAAGACACGATCGGCGTACAACGAGTCAGCTGAGCACTACTTTAGCTTTGTGTATCAACCAGCAACAGCCGCCGAACACTCGAAGTTCACTAACATCGCTTTAGCACCCCTGGAAAAAGCGAAACTCCCGCAGGCAGTGGGTAAGTTCAATGGTTTGACAGATCCTGACGATCATATACAGTTGTTTACAAGTGTCGGCGTACTCGGAGCATAGACCATGCCTAGGTGGTGCCATCTCTTTCTACAATCTCTAACCGGAGCAGCCCGTGCATTGTTCGATAGCCTCCCAGCAGGAAAGATAAAGTCCTAACCAGATTTCCAAGAGAAGTTTCTCACACACTTTAGCCAACAACGGCGATACAAGCAGGATTCATCAGAAGTTATGAACATTTGGAGGCGTGATAATGAAGGTCTGGAGGACTTCATCACACGTTTCAATAAAGAATGTTTGGAGATAGGAAACGTAAGTGAAGATCTTATGCGTGCGCACCTTAAGAAAGCAATCCGTTGTAATAGTTTGATCAGAACTATCACAGGCAGAGACGAAATGCCAGAGAAATGGGACAAGTTAATGGCTGCAGCAAAGGTACTCGCGTAAACGGAAGAGTCACTCACGGGTGGAAGGTCGAACCACTACTCAGACGACCGATATTCGAAGTTCGACGTGCAAGAGTCGACTAGGCGCAACAAGAAGAACAAAGGCCCCAGCTGGAAGTCAAACCAGTTTAGCGGCCATTGAAAGGCCGTGTTACGGCGATAAGCCCCGATACAGTGAAGACGCGCGCACAACCATTGAAAGGATTGGATATCGAAAAGGAGTCAAGAGCGAAAACCATGAAGGAAATTGGACACCGCTATCCAAAACTCCTAAAGAAGTTCTCATGACAGAGAATCATGGTTTCAAAACTCCACCGGTGATGAAAAACAAAAAAAGGGCAGGATAACAATTTGTATTGCGATTTCCACAAGGAAACTGGCCATCTGACTGATGATTGCATTAGTCTGCGTGTTCAAATCGAAAAGGCATTGAAAAGTGGCAAACTGAGTCATTTGGTACGCAACGTACGCAAAGAAACAAGACAGTTGCAAAGACTAGACGGGGGCGGTTAAAAGAAAGTAAGAAGGCTAGAAACGCATATGGTCATTGGGGGACCATCACGAAGAAGCGCGAAGAGTCAAAGTAAACATCCAATTGACTAGTCATGACGCGAACAATAGATGATTTTCCCAGTGGTTCGCCGAGGGCCTCGCGTCACGAACTCTGTTGTGATCACTAGCAACGGACTACATGTTCATAGATCCGGGGAATGCGGCTAGTATTGTCTTCGAGCAATGTTTCAATCAGTTTGATGCAGAAGATAAGGCACGTTTGGAGCTGGTAGATTACCCTTTTCAGGTTTTTGCAATGAAACCGTTTTTCCCATTGGTCAGCTCTCTTTCCCAGTCACATTAAGTGCTGGGAAACACTCGAGAATAGTTGAAGTAAACTTCATGGTGATGCCCGCCAATTCAAGACATGATGTCTTGATCGGCAGAGAAACTCAAGGATAATTTAACATGGTGACGTCTCCCCACACTCTGCGATTAGGTTTCCAACAGAAACCGGGGTAGCGATCATCCACTAAGAAAAAAAGTTATGAATACTGATTAGGCACCTCCAACAAAAAAGGGTAAATCATCTCCGTGCACGTAGCCAGAGAGGTGGGTTTTAAACCGCAAATACCCAGAGCAAAAGGTAACCCCTTGGTCCCCCGATATTGGAGAATATCAGGACATTTCTAAAGCAGCTGCTCTTTAGGAACATGGACATCTTCGCCTGTACGCCGACAGATATGACCGGTGTCCCGCGCGATATGACAGAATATTGTTTATAAATTTTCCCGTTCGTTGAACCAATCGTCCAAAGAAAGCGCAACCTCGGTTCCAAAAAGACCTAGGCAATGAACGAACAAGTTTTGGAGTTACTGGCTGCAGGGATACTCCGCGAAGTTCGATATCAAACATCGGTTGCGAACCCAGTCATGGTTGAAAAACAGAATGGTGGATGGCGCATGTGCGTCGATTACAAGGATTTAAACAAGGTGTGCCAAAATTTGCTATTCTCTTCCAGGGATAAACAAGAAAATTGATTCCCTCGCACCCTTTCGCTGGAAATGCTTCTTAGACTGTTACAAAGGGTACCATTAGGTACAAATGGCGCTGCAAGACGAAGATAAAACCGATTTCCGTACAGAAATGGATATCTTCTGCTTATCAAAATGCCTTTTGGCTTGTGCAACGCAAGAGCCACTTACCAGCGACTGATGGATCAGACTTTTGGAGATGACATAGGCAAGCATGTCGAAGTTTATATTCATGATCTGGCAATTATGAGCCAAGAGGAGGACCAAATTTTGAAAGATATCGAGAAAACTTTTAAATCATTACGAAGCGTGAACATGAAGCTCAATCCGAGCAAATGTTCATTCGGAATGGAAGAGGGAAAGTTTTTGGGATTTATCGTCACAAAGAGTGGTTTTAAGATGAATCCAGAAAAAATACAAGTTATCGAGCGCATGATGTCCCCAGCAAGTACAAAGATATGCAACATTTAGCCGGTAGACTGGCCACACTAAACCGCTTTTTGTCAAATCACGCGGCAAAATCTTTCCCGTTCATAAGCACGTTACGCAATTGCGTGAAGAAGAGTGAGTTCAAGTGGACGGTAGAGGCCGAAAATGCTTTTAAAGAAATGAAGGAATGTCTGATCAAGCTCCCAACGTTAACAGCTATGCGCGAGGAAGAGCCACTGATCCTGTACGTGTCTGCATCGAACAAAGCAGTCGGTGCAGTTCTACTAGTAGAAAGGGAAGGGATTCAAACCCCAATTTACTATATGAGCAGAATACTTACTAATCCAGAAACTCGTTACTCCATTATGGAAAATCTTGTGCTTGCTTTGGTTCACACCTCACGCAGGTTACGCAGATATTTAACAGGCCACGTTATTCACGTTTTGACAAACTATCATATCGGCATTATCCTCAAGAAGCCCGAGATCTCGGGAAGATTAGCAAAGTGGGCAATAGAGCTGGGAGGACACAACATTGTGTATCGACCACGCCCAACAATTAAGGGGCAGATTCTAGCAGATTTCGTCACAGAAGTACCCGCAGACAAAATTCAAGAGTGTGAGGTAATTGAGATCCCTACAATAGACACAACAAAAGAGCTTTGGTTGTTGTTCATAGATGGCGCGTCAAATGAGGATGGTTTTGGAGCAGGCTTAAGGTTTGTTAGCCCGGAAAAGCACGAGTTTACGTATGCAATCAGGTTAGATTTCAAAAATACTAACAACAAAGCAGAATACGAGGCTTTCATAGCTGGGTTGCGCTTGGCAATTAAGAAAGGGGCAAAACACTTGCAAACACATGTTGATTCACTGTTGGTAGCAGGGCAAATCAATGGCATTTACAATGCAAAGGGAGAAACTATGGCCCTCTACCTCGATCAAGCTAAGGAACTGATCCAACAATTTCAATCTTTCAAGATCGTGCATATCAACCGCAGTGAAAACAAGCCAGCAGATG
This sequence comes from Scalesia atractyloides, assembly GCA_947069175.1. Classification (NCBI taxonomy): domain Eukaryota; kingdom Viridiplantae; phylum Streptophyta; class Magnoliopsida; order Asterales; family Asteraceae; genus Scalesia; species Scalesia atractyloides. The sequence continues at coordinate 73,679,953 of CAMTDV010000024.1, forward strand.
CGTTGAGCAAGTTAGCTTCCACAACTTTCCAACATCTAACTAAGGATGTTTTAGAATTGAATTCTTGAAGAATCCATCGGTACCGCTACGACAAGTCAATGTGATAGAAATAGGGCCCCCGTCATGAATGACACCCTTGATTCAGTACCTACCAGCGGGGATTCTTCCAGAAAGCAAAGCTGAAGCACGCAAGATCCAACACAAAGCATTGTTTTACCAACTCGATGATGGAATTTTGTATCGAAGATCTTATCTTGGTCCACTTCTACGCTACGTTGACCCACATGACGCCAATTACCTGATAAGAGAAATCCATGAAGGCATCTGTGGGATCCATGCAGATCCGCACGTGGTCGTCGCAAAAATCATGAATGCTGGTTACTACTGGCCAGGCATGCACTTGGCCGCAGTTAAAGAATTGCGCAAATGTGACTCTTGCCAACGTCATGAACCAAAAACTCTAAGGCCAAAAAATGATCTGATCCCAATTTCCACGGCATGGCCGTTTCAACAATGGGGAATAGATATGGTGGGACCGTTCCCAGAAGCTCCCAGCGCAGTGAAGTTCATAATTGTGGCAATCGATTACTTTACAAAATGGGTAGAATAAAACCCCTTAGCATTAACAAGCGCAATGGTTGTGCGAAAGTTTATATGGGAACACGTCATCTGCCATTTCAGGATGCCCCTGCGCATAGTAACCGACAATGGCACTAACTTTGCGTCTGAAGATCTCCACAACTGGATGCAGGAACTAAAAATTGAACACACTTTCTCTTCGGTCACGCACCCGTAAGGGAACAGCCAATTAGAAGGTATAAACAAAGGCATCGTGGAAGGAATCAAAGCCCGCCTGGGCACGAAGCGTAGAGGGTGGCTCGATGAGCTTCGAAGTATACTTTGGGCTCATCACACCATGCCCAAGGAGAGCAACGGCGAGACCCCTTTCAGCCTGGTTTATGGCTCGGAAGTGGTTATCCCGATAGAAATTGGCCTCCGTTCCCCTCCCCTCGCTTGATGGCAGTCATCGCGATCGACAACGAGGCAGAGTGTCGGCTAGATTTGGACCTACTAGAAGAACGGAGCTAGAACGCAACCATAAAAGATGCCAAATATAAGTCCAAATTGGAAAAGTACTTCAATGCACGAGTATGCATTTGTACTTCCAATCCAGGGAATATTTGTTCCGTGACAATGAAGCCTCCAACGCTGAACGCCTCGGGAAACTGGCACCTAAGTGGGAAGGGCCTTACCTTATCCACGAGGTCCTGGGAAAGGCGCATACCCCTTCAAGGTCCTTATCTTTTAGTCCAGAGCTCCAACCACTTGCCTCGCGCATGGAAGCAGCACTAGACTAGGGGGACTTAAAGGGGCATGGTCCCAAAAGTCGCGCCGACTGGAAAAATATCCCCACGATCGCGCGCAAGACCATACCCTAAACGTCACTAAGTGACAACACCACAGACCTTGCGCCGGATAACAGCTGCCCAGAAGCCTGCGCGCGAGGTCAAGAAGAAAAACCAACGTTTCTTAGACACTTTTACTCATAGAGACAGAGGACCAAGTTCCACTACCTTGCGCCAACTACAGGAACCATACCTACGCCGAGAGTAGGTACAAAGCGCAAGGTAACCCCAATAACGTACGAAAGGTACAGAAGGCAGGACAGTGGGGAATAGGCTCCCTGGAGGCTGTATGAGGTCATGCTGCACGATGAGCAATCGTGCAGGAGACAAGAAGTACACAAGAACGTATATGTGGCACCAATCATCTAGCGCCGACCACTGTCCCACGATCTCGTTAACTGCTGATGACAGACCAGACAACAAGGACGATTGTCAGAACACGTGGATCCATTCACCATGCGCCAGGCACCTTTCTCACCAGCGATCACTAACGGTCGTGACAAAAGAGACAGAATGGATATTCGTTCGTTGACAAGCTCCGGCCCAAGGCCCATCAGCCCACCTCCTTTGAGAATCTCTCCGGCTATAAATTGAGGACTTCGTCTACAGGTTTAAGCATCGCTCTCTTGCTCTCTCACTTAATATACACACTTTTATCCTCAAAACATATACTTATTCTCACGATGGAGGGTGGTTACGAAGAGAACCCCCCCCTATTCCTCTCCTTGTAACGAGCTTAACGATGTGTTTAGTGTTTTGTTGGATCTCGATCATCGATTAGGCGAGACGAAAGAAGATTAACCTTATTTTTTCGAATCACATACCACTCACTAATCATAAGATTAATTAGGTGTTTCTTCAGATCTCCATTAAATAAGTTATTGCATCTTTAATTGTTTAAATTTACAAGGAATCCATATCGTTAAGAATTAAAAGGTTGCTAATTCTAACTCTGTACCTTTTACGCATTTTCGTAGACCTTTGACCAAGTCAAACATATCTCCTTGTTTTTCCAGTTTCAAGAATAAAAAGTAACTTCTACTTCTTTCATTAATTAACGTGCTTTTATATTTATTTTTCGTTTATAACTTTTAAATTAAAATTTAAAAGTACCGGTGTAACTTGTTTATATAAATGTTATAAATTAAATTTAAAAGTACTGTGGAACTTGTTTATATAAATGTTATACTATTATAGTTTTATATTTTTTCAAGACAGTTAAAGAAAAGTTTGTCTTATCCTCGCGACAGCAAGCCGTGTTTAAGTGTTTGCGAGCGCCTCATGCTCAGGATTTTCTGTCTGTTGTTCCCATTGATGGTTTAGGGAAATTAATGTATGTCGGTTGTGGAATACGCGCTATCCTCAAGTAACGGCTGATTATACCCCTTTTCCCTGTTGATGACTCGTGTCTCGTATGTCGGAAGTCTTGCTTGGATTCTTCTAGGGAGCATGCAGTCCATTGCAAATAATTACCAGGCTTTAAGTATCGACATGATTTAGTTTGAGATGTGCTTCATCTTGGCAAAAAAGGAAGCCCCAGTGAACTTCTTGACTGATCCATTAGAAGGGAGATCTTCCCTACGGCCCGCTAACATTCTTGTTTTTGGATGGGAAGGAGGGAAACACGCATGCGTCAATTTGACAGGTGTGTCTCCTCTCGTTTGGCTAAGGGACCACGGGTTTGTGACGGTCCAGGCGATAACCAAGGCGTAGGCAGGTAAAGTAGCTAAGCACGAAAAAGCTTGTATCGAGAATCAACACGTGTTCGTCCCGTTCGCTTTCGATACCTTTGGCGCTCTCTGCCCCTGACGTGGTGCGGTTCCTGCGGGTTCAGCAAGTGGTAAGTAGTAACACTGTGCATGTTAAGGGCAGAATTTTGTGTTTAGTAGGGTAGGGTTTGCTATTTAGAAGAGGTTGCGGCGCAGCTTGTTATCCGTCTACCTGCCATTAGTCTGTAATCGTCTCTGTTTGATCAAACATACTAAAATATCATTGGTAATATCATAACGTCTTTGTAAGTGCATTAACTGTCAATATTACATTAAACAGAGCTTCGTTAATTATTTATATAATATAATATATATATATATATATATTGGGACTTTGTAACCCCCTTTATTTTAACTACTAACTTTGTGTTACATAAAATAGTTTTAGTATTTCCTTCATAGCCCTTAAATTCCAGATGTTATAAAAATAAGGAATTTTAGAGGGGTAAAATTTGATAAGTTTAAAACTGACTTTTTTATTAGAAAGAGGATGTGAAAAGTAAAATTAAAGATGTATTTAGCCTACCCCATTAGAAAACAGGTTATATAACATCTTTTTGCACTAATGAAAGTAAAATTGACTCATGCTATATCAAAGGAACCATGTTCTATTTTAGACATTTGGTTAAAAGGAATACTAACACGTTTGAAAGTAGTAAGCCCAATTTTATATAATTAAGTACACCTAATTTTCAAACATACAAAATTGCTTTTTTGTTTCCTCATAATATAATGAATCTAAACCCGACATGTATTCGGACGGGTATACAAAATATGAGCTTGAGTGTTACACCCTGATCCGCATCGGATTAGATGATCGGGGCATGATTAATTGCTCACAGTTCATAAGAACTAATTTAATAGCTTGATATTATTAATATTCTGGTTAAACCAATGTCACAAAACAAATAATCCAAATAATCCTTGAAATCAAACATAACATGAAATAGTTCGTTTTATTCTCTAAGGCCTTATCGCTACGTGTCATCATCAACATCTTCAAACATGTTCACATGTATCATATGTAACAATAGTTTTTTGGGTCAACATAAGTTGGTGAGTAAATCTATTTTTTTTAAACAAATCTGTTTTTGTTTTATTTGTTTTAAAATGTTAACATGCGATTCAGTGGTAATTAAATGATACTAATAATTGAATAAATCATAACCAATCAACCAACATGATAATGTGAAACTGTGGAATATGTGATAACTGTGATGAATATGATAACACTATAACTATGAGACTCAAGCCCACCGACGAGCGAAACTAAATGTTGTGGCGATCCTAGACTACAACCCATGGTAGTGAGGGACCTTGTCAGCCTGATGGATCCATGTGAATAACGATTAGCGATACTGATTGACAATGGTTAGTATCACAAACAATGAACAAATAACAACTACCACTTAATTACACAATTGAACTTGCATGTACTTAAACAATGAAAACTTGAAATAATGAATCAATGCTCATAATACTCCCCAAAACTTTAAATGAGAAAAAAAAGGGAATTAAGAAAGATCTACTCACGGGTTGCGTTTTGTGATTCCTTGAAATAAGTGCATGCAGAAAGAGAGAGTTTCAAAAGACGAAAACTACGATATAAAATACAAAACACTAAATATAATATAAACAATAACCACAGTTAATCATATGGATTGATTATTTTAAATTTCTTATTATTCGCAAGTACGTCTTATGTCACCATGCTTTCCTTCTATCGCCAGAGATCCGAGTGAGATTAGAGATACATCACCTTTAGAAGGTTAAGAGTTTCCCACATTATACAATTGCGAATATTTCATAAATTTTTTAAAGTGTGAAATTTATCGAACACACAAGGTGTATCTGATAAATGTTATTTGTATAATTACAAAGATTAAATTGTTGATTTATATAATATAATATATATATATATATATTTATTTATATATATATATATATATATATATATATATATATCTAACACCTCGGAAAATCATGTCCAATAATGCATTGACACGTGTCCCTAATCCTAATGATGCTTAACGGTAGCTAGAAGGGACTATTTTTGCCAAAATTGAAAACTATGGATGTGGAGGGACTAAAAGTATCAACATGCAGAAACTAAGCCTCTGAGTGACCTTATACAGTGTCCGCATTCTCAATTGAGCCACTTGTTGGACATAAGGAACCATATGTGGAATTGTTTGAAAGTTTGTGTGACGAAGGGTTAAAAGCGTCAACATGTTAATTCTTACCTCTGAGTGACCTTTTAACAAACCGGGAGATTTATGATGTTTGATCATACTCTCGGAATGCCTAATATTGATCATTTAAGGCTTTATGCCATTAAATGTTAAAATACGAGAGTTTACAAGTTCAGGGACTATTTCCAACAATTGCGAAAGTTTGCCGATTCTCGTATTTTTGAATACGGACCCCATATATAAAAATACTTTCTATTCAATAAAATCTTGAGTTTTATTGATACGAATGTAAAAATGTCAATCGTTGCAAAAAATTATTTCATTTTCGTGTTCGTTAAAGCGTTTTACGTATTTTTGCGAAACGCATAACCGTACAACCGAACGAACCGAACTCCACGATATTTTCGTGAAAATTCAAGTCACATATGCCTTAACATCTTTATAGATCCTAAAAATTAAGTTAGGGGGGCTTAAAAGTGACAAAACACGACGAAACAAGTCCAGGGGCCAAAAGTGACAACAAATGAAAGTGTGTTTTCTGGCCAGGGTCCTTACGGACCGTATACATGGACCCATACGGTCCGTATGCAAGTCTGTAACTATGAAATTTTGCTTGGTGGCCACTCCAAGCAACTTTAAACCATTGATTGATTATATGGGTTGTATATTGGATTAAGACACGTTTAGGGGCACTTGTTATCATCCTAAGAGGCCTCTAAACACCTGGAATGACCCTAAAGATCCTTCAAACACTATAAATATGTGGTGGGTTTCATTTGAAAGCTTGCACCATTCTTCATTCTTTCTATAGTTCTCTTGTGGATGATCCTGAGCAATTGGGAACTTCCCTTTGAGTCTTATTCAATCCCTAGGACCACTTGTAAGTGTTTCTTCCATTGCTTGTTCATTTATTATGTCACACCTCGACCCGCAGCGGAATAAGAGTCGGGGCATAATTGGGTTATCACCAAAGCTCATGATATTTACTAATATGTTTCATATTTATTAAATTCAAAATTTCATCCTCAATATTCCAAACATGTTCATACAATTACAAAGAAAGATAATCAACTAAACATTCCAAAGTCTAAACCGGTTTATTCTTCTAAGCCATCCTATATGTTTCTTGCTGCAGCTGGATCACCTGTATCATGTGTAAAAATGGGGGTTTTGGGGTCAACATAAGTTGGCGAGTGAACCTTGTTAGAAAACATTTATTATGATTTCTTGTTATATTTATTATGGAAAATTGTGCAATAATCATATGTGAGCAAACGTAAATAATCATACAATAACAATAACAACAACAATCAATAACATACATTAACAAACCAACTTGCATGAATATATAACATGAATGATACTGTATATGTTGGCAACGTCCCGTTTACGCTCATAGGTAATGGGGAACGGACGGCCTATGATAAATGTCTGTGCGATCAAGGCTCAATCAAACGGAGCCGATCGTATGTTGGCAACACCTCGTTCACGCTCATATGTAATGGGGAACAGCTCAACGCTCATATGTAATGGGGAGCGGCGGCCTATGATAATGTATGTACTGATGATAAATTTAATCTAAACATTAACCACACAAACAGTTGATACATATTAAATACACATTTGATCATGAATATGATGGATGCACAATAGTTTAAATGTAATAAATAATAAGACACATGATACACCCCAAAAACGTGATTAAAACGGGGAATTTGTAGAGATTCACTCACATTGGTGCGTTCGGTTGAAGATGATGAATGCGCACGGGGTTTAGAGGGCTGATCGACGAGGATTAACTAACCTAAATAATAACGAAAGGTATGATAAATGAGTGGATTTTATTAATATTTTAATAGGATTTTTAGATATATTTTTGTGAGTTTAAGGCTATTTTCTAATTTTAAAAACATTATTTTTAAGTATTTTTAATTGATTTTTGAATTAAATAAATAAATAAAAACATAAAAAAATATGTTGACTTTTTGGGTTGACCGTTGACTTTTTGACTTTGACTTGTTGACCGGTTCGGTCGTTTATATTGTTTGCACTTAGTGAGGTTCGAACTCGTGACCTCCCGTACGCGTACACGCAGCTCTACCAACTGAGCTACGTGTCTAACCCGAAATATTTATGTTTTTAATTATATTTATATACTGTTTTTAATTTATTCAAAATTCATTTATTTTCTAAAAAGGATTTTAATCATCGAACCGGCAGTGCGTAACAGGTCTCGAACCCGGACCTGTGGATTAACGTTGCACACAGTCCACCGCTGGATGTGTGTCTAACCTGGTTAATATTCTGGTTTTTATTATATTTAACATCTTTCTGTGCGTTAACCCGGTTCGGTTTTAAAAAGAGCATTTTTATTTCAGAGAGTGAGGTTGGGTCAGGGATCGAACTCGAGACGTGTGTGTATTGTTTGCACATTGTCCACCGCTGGACTGTGTGTCTAACCCGGTTATATATCTAGTTTTAATTATACTTATACATTAACTCGACTTCATCTTCTTCGTTCAAAAACACAGTCAACTGGTTTTCGACTAAACTTGTTCAATTTAGTTAACAGGCGTATGAGTGATTAAAATGTAACGGATAGGAAAGGTTTTGGGAATGAACATACCGGAATGACGATTTTTCTCAGAACTCCGGCAAAGTCGTCGGCTCTGTTTTTATGAACTCCGTCTGAGCGGACCAATTAACAGTTTTGATTAGCTAGTTGTGGCATTGAAGTACTAAACAAGAGTTATCAGAAGGTTTAAAAGATTATACCGTTTCACACGAAATCTAGGAATTTTCAGAAGTTTTCCGGCGAGTGTTGATTATCCGATATCGTCGCCTGGAACTGATTCTGATTGAAGGGTTTGAGTTAGCAAAAGCCTAACAACTGATAGAAGATGGAAGAATCGAGAAACTTACCGTTTTGATGGAAGACACGGTTTTCCGACGAAAGTCCGGCAAGTTCAAAAGCGATTCCGACGATCAGAAATTTGAGTAAAAGTGAAATTAGAGGTTCTGTGAATGTTACTGAATTGCGAGATGATGATTTTGTTGAAGTAATTCAAGAAGTGAATGTTTTCGGTTATAAAAACCGAACATCACCAGAATTCAAGCTCATTCAAGACTGAATTGATTAGGAACGTCGGTGTATCGGTTATTTTCAGGAAATCCGCGATCACTCAAACGTCCTGGACGTTTGGAAGCCGATAACGGTTTCAGTTTGGCGCAAACAGGTTAATTCACAGTTGAACTTATGTTTTAATTGCTTCCTAGATTTCACAAAGTCAGCTAGTGGCGGAGTGGTTATATGTTTGATGTATAAGGTTTCCGGCTGACCCGGGTTCGAAACCCGGCAGCCCTTTTTCATTTTTAACTGTTTTAATTTTATTTTTTAACAATTTTAATTTCCATAATCTAAAATGTTTATTAGTTATGTATTGTTTAAAATTAAAATAGGCATTAAATGAACAACAAAAATATCAAACTGATTATTCGATTAATAAACGAAGGGGTTTTGAAAACCCGTTTTTCGACAAATGTTACATATTAGGCGTTAAAAGTCGAAAGTCATGCGTTTTTTATAAACGCTTTGACTATCGGTTTAGACCTTAATGCTCCAGCCATTGTTCGCAACGAACATGGCTACGTGATCGTAATTAGGTAGGTATTAATCCCTCAAAAGGGCACCTCCTAAGAATCACGTTTTCTTGGTCAAATGACGAGTCAACATATGTTCTAAAAAGTCAAACGGGACAGATTTTGAAATAATTACGATTTGAGTTTAGATGTGTTTTAAAATACGTTTTAACACATAAACAACTTGGTAATAATTATTAGAACATGTGTGAACATGTTCGGCTCGTCAATTCCAGTTTTAGTGTCGGTTCGCAACCGAAAGTCGTGAAGTTTGACTTCTGCTTTGACTTTTGATTAGGAACCGAATTAGACTAGTATGCTACTGATTTAAGGTTCCGTTATGATCTTAATATGATGTAGCATAATCCTCTGAGGTTATACTACACGATCGTAATAGTAATCTGAGTTTTATGCAAGTTTCCATTATATGCCATACTTTGACTATTTTGCCCTTTTTTATTAAAAATAAGGTTTTAAACACCAATGAACTTGCAAATGATTTAAGTACTGATATGTTAACATGTTTAACATATTTTGATGTTACAAATCTGGTCATAAACCAAGTTTTCATATAAAATCGTTAATTACGCTTTAAAGTGACCGAAATGCCCTTTCGGCGCATTGAACGGATTTAAACGTAATTTCTTATACTAAAACTCATTGCCTACTGATGTAATATCATAAATAGGATATTTTGGGATATCAAGTCAGTTTATAAACTGAGTTTACGTTCAAGTTCTTGTATTATGTCCTTAAATGACGATAACGCCCTTATGGTACTTAAAGTTGTTTTTAATCATGAATGTGATACAAAACCTTTTACCTACTGATATGTTGTACTAAATAACATATTCTAATCATATAAACCTAGTCATAACTTTTATTTTGATGCAAGATCGTAAATATTGTCATTTAACGACTTAAATGTCCTTTTGGCGCGTCGTATGGTTTTAAACCATATTTACCAATCAAGACTTAACTCATTTAAAATGTTTTTACAGTAGGTACTTGTTATAAACTCATAATCCCAAATAAGTTTTCAAAGCTATGTGTGAAATGATCAAAATGCCCATACGGAGCATAGTTTGATCTTAAACTATAAGACACACATATGTTTGATATTCTACTGATATTATATCATAAATAAAGTATTTCATAGAATTTTTATGGTCGTAACATCGAGTTCCTTTATACGTCGCTAAATGACCAAAACGCCCTTATGAGCATAGTTAGATTTTAAAACCTTAACGGGCATACAAGTTGATATCCTACTAATATTATAACTTGTTTAAAGTGTACTGGCATATGGAACTTGTTCATGACTCATGCGGTTACCCGATATCGCTTATGTGCGCACGGTTAGGCTTATGTAGCCCATTTACATAAGATTATCGAAACGGGTTTAACCTTATCATTTTCACTTCAAAATCCAGAATATACTTTGTTTACCCATATTATACAAGTCCTAGTACTTGTTGGGATTTAAACCACATTCTAATCGGTATACGCTTAATCCAGCGAACTTATTCTTAAGTATCAGGTCATATCTAAATGGACTACCTTTTGCCCGTATACATTCTAACAGATAATAAATCTGTTTATTCCAGAATATATTACCCCCCAGATAATCGGACTTGGTCAATAATACTTAAACTTGCGGCTTTTTGCTAAATTATAATCTTATTGATTGGAAGCTAGCAAAAAAGTAAATACTTTTAACCTATTTTCCCTGTACGGGCTTGGGATACGGTAAATTATTACCGCTTGGTCGGGTATGAGATCATGTTGTCAGATTGTGATTTAACTAAATCTCATAACCCATTTTAATTTGTATTGTCTGATAACTTAAGCATTTGGGGTTAACTCGAGTGTGTGTCCTGGATATCCTTGGCTCATTCAATTGCAAAAGGCCACGACTTAAAGCTCGGAGTGTAGGCTTACACCTGACAGATGCGAATGCTAAATAATCTACCCACAAGTTGAGGATAACTCCTTCGCGGGTTCATAAGTGGTGTGTCTGTTAATCATGTCTCGGTTTTCATACTGGGCCCCATATGTATTGGCAAACATGTAAAACTGTATACAAGATCATTTTGAATTGTCCAAAGTTATAAAAGATTTTTCGTGCCTCGTGCACCTAAATCAAATTTCTGAAATGTTTTCAAAATGAGTCGGTTAATTTTGTTTACCAGTGAAAGCTGACGTATTTTCAAAAGATTGAACCACATGTACCGAACCTTATTATAGACTGGGAATCCGGGTCGGCTAGAATGAAGGCTATGGAATTTGCAACCCTTATGCTTAAGGCCTATGATGTCTAAAGCTCTGTTATTAGATCCCGCCTGTGGGCACGTATCGAAACGCTTGTAATACTTTTATATATTCAAGCTTTATTGAATTTTATATTTTTACTCCAATACTTTTGCTGCATATTATTACATTGTGATAACTATTATCCAGCCGTCACGATTATACCCATCCGGGGCCACCGGAAATCTGGGTGTGAATATATATAACTTATATTAAGTTTAGTTTTTATAAAAACAAGAAAAAATTAATAAAATAGGTTCTAAGAATTAAATGTTTAAATGCTCAAATAAAAACAAAAAGAAACAAAATTTAAGAAATAATTAAAAGCTCCAAAGACCACGAAGGCCGGGTATCAAACCCGTGACCTCCGGGTTAAATCGATGTTTCGATGTTCCCAACCACTTGACCACCTTGCATTTGATGTAAAGACATCGATTGTTATAGTTTTTAAATGTTGAAAACAATGGAACTTAGATCTAGATTAAGTAAAGAATAAAAAGAATGAAAAGCACGGGAGGTCGGGTATTGAACCCGTGTCCTCCGAGCTAACACTGATTATCTACCACTGCATGGTTTCGTTTCTTGTGTTGGTAAAGGTTTTAGTTTAACTTTTTACAACGTCGCAGATTCATCATCTTCATCATAAAATACCCAACCCAAAACCCTAACCTTTTTTACTCCCAAATTCGTTTCACGTGCTCAACTATAACTGTTATAGGTTTAGGGGTTTTGTTTTACAACAAAAACTGATTCAAATGACATAAGAAATATTTACCGATTGCTAGATGAGCGGTTTTCTGCGGAAATTATACTCTGGCGGGATCTTGTAGACAAGGTCAGATGGGAAATAGACAACTTGGAGGTGTGGTAAACGTTTTAGGGCTTAAATGGGATTTGGTTTTATAATTAATATAAATCATAACAATGTTTGATTCGAAGTTCATCTCAAACTAATATAGATGATTTTGTTGTCAATTAACAATGATTTCGGTACGATATAACGCATGTATCTGGTATATTATCGAGTGTAGATGCAACACCAACTTATGGAAAATACGATCTCGTAACCAGGGCGAAGATCTGTGATGTTGTTTGTTGCTGGGGACTAGGGTGTTCTTGGGGCAAGTATGCGTTTCAAATTTATAACCCGCTTCAGTTAAAAGATTAACCCGCTTCAGTTAAGGTTGCGAGTTGGGTGAGACCCGAGTTCGAGTCCCATGTCCATCTTTTTATTTTTGTTTCTCTTGTTTCATGTTTCAAGAAATACACCAAGGCCCCTACATTTTGTAACTTAAACTAACTCAACCTAATTAACTTAGTTAATTTAGTCTAATGTTTTCCTTTTCAACAATTAACCAACCTAACCAAGTTTCTTTTAAAATGTTAATATTTTAAATCTTTTATTAATTCATACAATATATTAATCAATTAGAGAATAAAAGTCAATAAATAACTAAATAAATAGATGAACAAATAAACTCCATATTATTCATTAAGTGAAGGCCCAGTTACAAACGAGCAGGGTTCTAGCATCCGTTTTTTGGGGATGTTACATCGAGCATGATATTAGTTGTAAATATCTTCACATGTATATGATGCGTATTGTATTAGGAGATACTCGACTTGGTTACCTGCAAAATACATACTCATTTACCTAAAATCATACCTGTAAACATTTAATTCTTAAGTAATCTACTAATCAACAATTTTTTTAGCTTTCATATATATAATCTAATTGGCTTAAAAATCTATATGAGAGTTAGAATAATAAGAAATGTACTTCGTAATTCCAACACGTAATTTAGCAAATTCGCGAACATACTCGATACCCACGAGTATAACCCAAATCCGATGGGTAATTAGTAATTAGGTATGGGATACAACTTCACAATCGAGTTTGAGACATTGTTGCATAATTACGTATGAGATTGTAAAGGGGTTTGAATTTTTTTTTCTATTAGGGGTTTGGTTGTTTGGTTTGGTGGTGTAATCAAAGAAGGATTTGTTGTTGACGGCTGATTTAGATTTTAGGTTTTTGGTGTTTGTTTGTAAAATCATATGGTGTGGAGGGGCTTGAAAATTGAGTGTTATTCGACACGTGGACGACACGCCAGCGCGTGTTATAAACGGGGCGTGGTGCAAAAACGGGGGTGTGGGAAGGGGCGTGGAAGAGTGCCGTTATTCGACACGTGGCACCTACCTTTTTTTATTATTTTTACATAAAATGTGTATTTGATTTTTTTTAAATGCTTATATAATGATTAACAATAATAAAAAATAGATAATGTAAATAAAAAAGAAATTACATAAATTAAAAAAAGATACATATTTTAAATAAAAAAGACTACATAAATTAAAAAATAGATTACAAAGATCGAAGTTGCATACCAGTTGAGACCCTTGAGGTTAAGTGGCGTTCGGTACTTCACCCACGCCATAAGAGTTGTTTGGATCAAAATTGTGATTGTGTGGATGCACTATTTTTTATAAAAGGTTAGAGAGATGATTGTGTGAATGTATTATTTTTTATAAAAGGTTGAGAGATTTTACAAGAATAAAGATTGGGAAGAAGAGAATGAGGTGAAAAGTGTTGAGTTTTTCCATATAGATATGGTAAATATTTTTTAAATGAATTTGTTTTAAATAATGCCGTTGGAGTCCAACGGCTATATGCCACCCTCATTCACAGCATGCTACATTAACACACATTAACTCACAATGCCGTTGACGGTGTGATGCGTGTGACGTGGAAAGGCATAAACACCGCTGATCCATGACCACACTGTATGGTCTAAGGCATCAGGGCCGTCTCCAAAAATTACAAAAAAATTTTTTTGCCTTGTGCGAGATAAAAATTTTGGGCCCTATTTGTAAATTTTCCATTTATTATAAGTTGATCAAGTATTTAATCACTATTTCCATGTATTATAAATTCATCAGTTATTATTTAATCACTAAAATTTATGTTAAAGTACTTTAAATAGTTATTTTTAGCTAAGTTTAGTTAGTAATTTATTAATTAAAGAGAAAGTTGACAAAATTAGGCATTAAATGGCATATGCAGCTAAAATAGAGAATTTGGAGACGTCGGAATTAGAACTCGTGTCTCATTGTTGTTTACGCAAGGCAATAACCACCCCGACAAGATCTTATTTGTGTCATCTTTCCATTATATATATATATATATATATATATATATATATATATATATATATTCTAGCTTATACAACGTAAATTCTATACAAAATTAAAAACATTTAGCCCCCAGAGGGTTTGGGTCCTGTGTCGTCGTCCACCCTGCACCCCTCAAGACGGCCTTGTAAGGCATGAAAAAGGTTCCACTGGGGAGGCGGCAATTCAGGGAACTTTGTTGTATTCAGTTTCTCAATTGTTAGGTAGTGTTTGGTATGCAGGAGTGAGAAGGGGAATGGAATGGACCATTGTGAGGGAATGAAGAAAAGAGTGTTTGGTTGGTAAATTGAATGGAATCGCTAATTCCAAATCATTTCATTCCTCAAAAGCATTCCATCCTCCCCATGTTTTGTTTTTTCCATTTCATTCCCTCTTCACCCTTCATTAACAACACAGCCGACTACCGTTTGCCACACCCACACCACCGCATCCCGCGCCGCACCGCCGCCACACCCACGCCTCCACCGCCACCGCCACCGCCGCCACCGCCACCGCCTCCACCGCCACCCGCCACCGCGCCACCCACCCGCCTGCCACCGCACACCCGCCACCGCCACCGCCACCACCCACCACCGCTGTCACCCGCCGTCGCCGCCTCCGCCGCCAACCGCCACCATCACCTGCCTCTACCACCACCGCCGCCACCTACCTCCGTCGTCACCTACCACCACCACCGCTGTCACAACTCACCGTCGTCTCCGCCCACCACCACTGATGCCGCTACAACTGCCATCTATCACCACCCACCATCACCGCCTATCGTTGACCACCTCCATCCGATTTTATTCATTCGTCTTTTCACGCATACCAAACAACAAAAAGCAATGGTTCATTCCATTCTCATATGGTAACCAAACAAGACATGGAATGGTAATAATCAATTCCATTACCTCATCCATTCTATTACCTGTCTATTCCATTCCCCCGTTTATTCCATTACCCCATACCAAACATAACTTTAGGGTTTATTGAATGATAGAAGACGGAAGTCACGGAAGAGGGACTACTTGGGTTATTTAGGCATGTTATTTTTGGAGTTAATTGTGGCCCAATTCAAAAATGAATAATACTAATGTTTATTGCAAAATTTGTTTGAAGACTACAAACATTTATATTTATAATGTATTATATAACAAAAAAAAACCTAATAAAACTAATTTATCTGACTTAATAAACAAGTGTATTTTTTTTTCATATGTGTGGGCTTTTTTTGTTAGATTATTATGTATTTCTTTGATAAAAATCAATAAATAAATTCAATGCAAATACTCATCGGTAAAAATGTTTAGCTTATCATTAGCAAGTTAAAGTCATTATAGGGTTCGTAGTACATCAACCGAGAAAAGTAATTAATATACGTTTTTGAATGTAAAGTTACATTGTGACCACCCAGTTAAAGAAAAGTTTGGTTCCATCACTGTTCATTTGTAATGAAGGAAGCGGTTGGTTGATAATAGAAAAAAATAGGGTTGCAGGTGAAGAACGAAGAAGGGGTGTTATATTATATGGCGATTGGTGGGTAGGGTCCGGCTTTTTATCTTGCCAGAGCCAAAAACTTTTTTAACATTCTTGGAGACGACCCTGTAATTACACATATCTAAGATTACAAAAGTAAAACCAAGTTTTACTAATTTAAGTCGTGTAATACGTGAGATTCTAACCTTGTTACTTAATATAATAAACACCTAACAAAATTAATGAGGTGAAGTGCAAACCTTGATTAGCAAGCTAATTATAATAAAAAGAAAACTAGTAAATTAAAAGATAATTGGATTAATATTAACTACGCCTTGTATTATGTCCGATGTGTGGAGAAACGAATGAATCGTCGGATCATCTTTTTGTGTCCTGCGGCCTCGCGCAAGCCATATGGCAGGCGATATCCTCTTGGTGCAAGGTACCCCTATCTTTGCTTTCGGGTTAAGAGATATTTTAGAGGTGCATTCTATTTTGAGATCGTCTCCTAAGTTCAAGAAGGCGGTGCATGCGGTTTGTTTATCGGGACTGTGGTGTATATGGAAGGCACGGAACGAATTGTTTTTTAACCAAAATAGATGGCCGTTGGAGAAGATCGTGGGAGATGTCAAGACACTAAGCCTCTTATGGGTCAAAGGGAGGTCGAAACATGCTGGACTTAACTGGGAAATTTGGCGTGAATTCAACTTGCATCTGGTGGGATGGTAATCTGATTGATTGAATGTAATGGTTTCTATATGTTTGGTGTATGCTTTTGGTGACACTGTGTAAATATCCAGGCTAGTAACCTCTTTAGCCGATTGGCGAGTAATAAAATCTTTTGTTGGCCGTTCAAAAAAACTACGCCTTGTATTGTCAATCATTAGCACATACCCCCATAAGCTCAATGTTGGTTCGTATCATTGTACGTAACTTGGATCAACACCAAGATCTGACTTCTCCAATAATGTGGGCCATTCACTTCACATCCATTCGTCAAATTCTGTTTGTGTAACTATTCTTAAAATGATTATGAGTGGAGAAGATATATTATAAAAAGTTGTTGTAAATGATTATGAGTGGAAAAAAGAGAAAATGTTATTGTTTATCCGTATATTTAAGAAATAATGTTCATCTCTGTAATTTTTAATATATTTTGAAAGTGGTTGTGAGTGAAAGAGATAGAAAAGATAATGATAAAGATATAAAAATGTATTATTTAATTGAAAGAAGAGGCAAAATGTAGTGTTTTTAGTGTATTTATAGTAGGGCTGTAAACGAACCGAACGAACACAAATAAGGCCTTGTTCGTGTTCGTTCATTAAGGAATGAAACTGTTCACGAATGCTTGCCGAATGAGATTTCTTGTTTATGTTTTTCGTTAAGGAAATGAATGTTTCATTAACTGTTCACGAACATTACCGAACGTAAACCAACGCAAACAAACACAAGAACACAAACAAATGTTCATGAACATACATAAATACAATTGGACGTTCATGCACACAAACAAATACAAACGAACATATATAGTATAACCAGGGTTTCAATTTTTTTTTAAAAACTATAACCAACAAAATAAAAATATAACATATAAAACCGTTAAGTGAATAAACACAAATGAACATATATGAGCGAACATAAATGAACATATTACCGAACATTCACGAACATAATTGAACACCGTATCGAACGTTCATTAACATAAATGAACAGAACGCATCCTTTGTTTATGTTCGTTCGTTTAGCTTAACGAACATAATTTCTTGTTCGTGTTCATTAATTTAATATGCGTCCATCCTAACTAGACCCGTCGGTGTAAGCCATACTATAGTACCATACTAGCTAAGGAGGCATGTTAACGAAAATAAGTCCTAGTCACATGTTTCTAGTATCACGTATTGAGCATACACAATCAGATTATTCGTGTGTGATAAATAGTTTGATTTGTGACGTGATTTTCATATAGGAACGTATGTAACACCCAAGAAGTGTATTAAAGCGAAAATGGGTCAAGTATACTCACTGTGGGTGCATTTTAGGTAGGTTTAGAGATCTGAGGAGAGTTGTGAAGAGCGCCGGATCATCCTGCATACGCGAACGGAAGTGCATCAGTCTCCGAAAAGCTGAAACGGTTTAGTTTAGGTTGGGCAGTAGACAAGTTCGGGCGAACTTGTATGTAAACATACAAGTTCGAGCGAACTTGTAAGGTTTTGGTGAGATTTGAGCCAAGTTCGGGCGAACTTGTAAGGTTTTGTGAGATTTGAGCCAAGTTCGGGCGAACTTTAAGGAAATCTTACTGAAGTTACAAGTTCGGGCGAACTTGCATAGTTTCTTAGGAAACTAGGCAAGTTCGGGCGAACTTGCAAGGAGATTTGGTGGAAAGGACTAAAGTTCGGTCGAACTTGACCCATGTGGGTACAAGTTCGGTCGAACTTGACCTGGTGTGCTGGTGATTCTCGAGCGAACTTGATGTTTTTGGGACCAAAATCTTGCGTTTTGCGTCGTTTGCTGAGGAAATCGAGTGTCCATCCCTCCAACCTTAAGGCCACTGAGTAAAGCTTAGACGGATAGGTCTTTTGGAGCGAACTTAGCCATTTTATAGAAACTCAGGCTAATCCGGGCGAATTTGAAGGTTCGTACGGGTTAGTCCAGCTTGTGTAAAGTGACGATTTCGTCCTTTTGCTTCCGGATATGAGATTTAGCTTTGACAACGCCTCGTTCTACTCAAAAGTGAACGAAACATTCGTCATTAGTCCGAATATTGTGTAAAAATCAATACTTTAAAGGTTTTGCTCAGATCTAAGTATAGATCTGAGTGAAAAACAGAAGTTTTATGGAAAAAGATGAAGATTTTCGTAAACAGAATAGATTTGATGAAAACGAAGGCAATGCCTTGTGCAAAATCGTTGTAAACGTTTGTAAAACGTTGTTGAACATCATTATAGTTGAAGTCGGGTTGATTCTTACTTAGAAAACAGAGGGTTTCGGGTTTCGGGAGCTCAGAGCGAAGTTGCAGCAAGTTCAAATGAGAGAATGGGGCTGACTATTTATAGGAGAAGGCAAAAATGAGAGTTGGTGGAGTAAAGTTCGGTCGAACTTGCATGTTTTCATGCAAGTTCGGGCGAACTTGCTTGATTTTTAGAGGATATTAGCCAAGTTCGGCCGAACTTGTACATGTGTGTACAAGTTCGAGCGAACTTGTGGAGAACAACGCAGCAATCGCAACTTGTGTCTCAGCAAGTTCGGGCGAACTTGTGTGTACAAGTTTCTGGCCGATACTGGCGGTACAAGTTTCGTTTGCGATTTCGGTTAAGTAGTTCGTTAGCTATTCGTCGTATTAGTCGTTATAATTAAGCGTTAAATGATGTATAGGATTTAGCGATTTCAGTGTGCGAGAGCGATGCGATAGCGAGCGTAATCATAACCATAAAACACACATAACACATATACAACATAGAACCACATAATTAACTGCGTTTTGTGATGCGATTTAATAAGCGATTAGATGCGATAATAACGTATAATGCCATAATTAATTAATATAAACTTTATTATAAACTGGATCTCGGGATTACAAAGGTAGATAAACGGAAAAACAAAAAGGAAAGATAACAATCGAATTTTCGAGTTGTTACAGTCTCCCCTACTTTAGGGAATTTCGTTCCGAAATTCAAGTAGTAGCTGTAACAAAGAGATGCGGGTATTTGGCCTTCATATCACTTTCCAATTCCCAAGTGAACTCCTCGCCGCGTTTGCCTTCCCATCGGACCTTCACGATAGGGATGCGAGAGCGCCGTAGTTTCTTGGTTTCTCGGTCCATGATCTCGACAGGCTTTTCCACGAAATGGAGAGTCTCGTTGATTTGCAGATCTTCGAGAGGTACATGGAGATTCTCTTCGGCTAGACACTTTTTGAGGTTAGACACATGGAAAGTCGGATGTACGTTGTTGAGTTCCTCCGGTAATTCGAGTCGGTAGGCCACTTTCCCAATTCTTTCCAGAATCTTAAAGGGACCAACGTATCGAGGCGCTAGCTTTCCTTTCTTGCCGAAGCGGACCACTCCCTTCCAAGGTGCAACCTTTAGGAGAACGTGATCTCCCACTTCGAACTGCAGGGGCTTGCGGCGTTTATCGGCGTAACTCTTTTGACGACTCCGAGCTTTCAAGAGATTGTCTCTGATTTGGAGGATCTTGTCCGTCGTTTCTTGAATTAGCTCGAGACCGGTGATTTGTGCTTCTCTGATCTCGTGCCATGCAATAGGCGATCGACATTTTCTTCCATACAGTGCCTCAAAAGGAGCCATTTGAATGCTGGTATGATAACTATTATTGTACGAGAATTCGATTAAAGGTAAATGTGTATCCCAGTTACCACCAAAATCTATGATGCACGCACGAAGCATGTCTTCGAGGATGCGGATCGTGCGCTCAGTCTGACCGTCGGTTTGAGGGTGAAAAACGGTACTGAGATTGAGAGTAGTACCGAGAGCAGATTGAAAGGTCTCCCAGAGACGCGAGGTAAAACGACCGTCATGGTCAGAGATGATGTCACGAGGCGTCCCGTGTCGACAAATGACTTTGTCTGTATATATTCGGGCTAACCGTTCAACCTTAAAGTCTTCTCGTATAGCAATAAAGTGCGCTAATTTAGTAAGACGATCAATGATAACCCAAATGCTATCGTGACCAGAGGAAGTACGCGGGAGTTTAGTAACGAAGTCCATGGCTATACTCTCCCACTTCCACATCGGGATTTCAGGTTGTTCGAGTAAACCAGAGGGCCTTTGATGTTCGGCTTTAACTTTCGAACAAGTTAAGCATATTGAGACGTAAACGACGATATCCTTTTTCATGCCCGGCCACCAATACTTAGGAGGAAGGTCCTGGTACATTTTTCAGCACCGGGGTGAATGGAATATCGAGATTTATGAGCTTGATCAATAGCAACTTTCGAATATTATCACGGCTAGGAATCCAAATGCGATTGAGGTAGTAATAAATACCATTAGGCTTAGCTACGAGCTGGGTTTCGGCACCACATTTCATTTCGTCTTGAAGGGTATTCTCATTAAAACAAGCAAATTGAGCGGAGCGAATCATGATTTCGAGATCATTCAAAGCTTGAGAGTCACGAACACTATATACATAGCTTCGTCGACTTAGAGCATCAGCGACGACGTTTGCTTTGTCGGGATGGTAGCGTAAGCCACAATCGTAATCGTTGAGAAGTTCAACCCATCGTCGTTGGCGCATATTCAGTTCCTTTTGATTAAAGATATGCTGTAAGCTCTTATGGTCGGTGAAGATCGTACACTTTGTACCGTAAAGGTAGTGTCGCCATATCTTTAATGCAAAAAACAACTGCACCGAGTTCAAATCGTGGGTAGTGTAGTTCTTCTCGTGGATCTTGAGTTGTCGAGACGCATACGCGATAACCTTGTCTCGTTTCCTAAGGACACAACCAAGGCCAAGATTAGAGGCATCGCAGTAAACAACAAAATCGTCGTTTCCGTCGGGTAAGGCGAGAACGGAGCGTTGCATAGCATACGTTTAAGTGTTTGAAAAGCTTCATCTTGTTTAGAATCCCAAACAAAAGATTTGTCTTTATGAGTTAAAGCAGTAACGGAACGGCATTTTCGAGAAGTTAGGCGATGAATCGACGGTAGTAACCCGCCAATCCAATAATTGAACGGATTTCGGATGCATTCTTCGGCGTAATCCAACTCTTGACGGCTTCGATCATTGCATGGTCGATGTGAATTCCTTGACTATTAACGATGTGGCCAAGAAATTGGACTCCTTCGAGCCAGAATTCACATTTAGAGAACTTAGCATAAAGGCGATTACCTTGAAGAAGTTCGAGAACTAAACGAAGATGATGCGCATGTTCGGCTCTCGACTTCGAGTAAATAATGATATCATCGATGAAAACAATAACGAAATGATCTAAGAAAGCTTTACACACACGGTTCATCAAATCCATGAAGACCGCGGGTGCATTGGTAAGACCAAAAGGCATGGCCACGAATTCGAAATGGCCATAACGAGTACGAAAGGCGGTTTTCGGAATATCTTCTTCCAACACGCGTAACTGATGATAGCCGAACGTAAATCGATCTTAGAAAAGCAAGTAGCACCTTGAAGCTGATCAAATGACGTCGATACGAGGAAGAGGATAACGATTCTTTATCGTGAGCTTGTTAAGTTCACGATAATTGATGCACATTCGGAACGATCCATCCTTCTTTTTCACGAAAAGGATGGGTGCGCCCCATGGCGAAGTGCTCGGGCGTATGAAACCTTTATCAAGAAGCTCTTGAAGTTGGCTCGATAGCTCGCGCATTTCGGATGGTGCGAGACGATAAGGAGCTTTAGCAAGGGGAGTAGCACCGGGAACTAAATCGATACGGAATTCAACATCTCGAGTAGGGGTAAACCAGGTAAATCGTCGGGAAAGACTTTAGGAAATTCACAAACGACGAGAACGTCTTTATAAGTCTTCTTTTCTTTCTCCGGGTTCACAATATGGGCGAGGAAAACAACACATCGCTTTTGCAAGCATTTGTGTGCTCCAGTACATGACAAAAGCATCAACTTCTTTGAGGGAGTTTCACCATAAACATGGATTTGATCACCGTTTGGGAGAGGAAAACGAATCATTTTATCGAAACAAACAACTTCAGCATGATTCTCACGAAGAAAATCCATACCTACTATGATATTGAAGCTACCTAATTGCATAGCTATTAGATCGATTGAGAAGATGTAGTTGTTGAGATCGAGATTACAACCACGCAAGACGGAATTGACGGTAACGGTTCTTCCGATGGCGACTTCGACATCGAAAGTCTTTGGGAGTTTAGCGCGTTTACATTTTAAAACCTTTTCGAATTCTAACGATACGAAACAGTTATCGGAACCTGTATCAAATAAACATGAAGCATAAATACCATTGACAAGGCACGTAACCATTGGCAATATTGTTGTCATTCTAGGCCTGGCGGTGATTCAGGTTGAAAGCTCTTCCATGCGCAGCTTGTTTTTGCTGCTGAGACTGCGGTGGTGGCTGCTGTTGCTGCGGCTCTTGTTTGACAGTACGGTTTGGGCAGACATTGGCAAAGTGGTTCGGATCACCGCACGCGTAACAAGCACGTGCCTTCGGGGCTTGTTGTTGATTGGCCTGGGGAGGAGCTGGTAAAGCTGGTGCTGCTGGAGCCTGAGGAGCAGGCTGACGAGTACCACTACTGTAGCTGACTGTAAAGTGGCGGTAGATGTTGCAGTTTGTGCAAAAACGGCAATTGCCACCAACGACATGATGATAAGTGCACTTTGAGCATAAAGGATGCGGGCCAGTGTACGCACGCTTTGCTGGCGGTGCATTTGGTGCTGCTGACTGGAGTGGCTGAGGGTTCGCTGGAGCAGTAAGAGCAAAGTTCTTGCTTGGGTTTTCCCTTTTGCGACCACGGCGACTGTTCTTTGGCTCTCGGGGTTGTTCGGTAGTAGGAGCTGCTGATTCGGTAACGGCCTGATTCGCGACCTTGCTGCTTTTAAAGTAACCAGACTGAACTCATTTGTCATTAATCTCGGCGGCTAACTGGTAGGTCTCCTCGATAGTAGCAGGCCGTGCTGCTTGCACAAAGTCAACGACGCAATCGGGCAGAGCGTTGAGGTACTTCTTGATTGCTTTCTCGGTCGTATCCACTTGACCGAGACAGATGATGCTCAAATGTTTGAAGCGAGCAGTGAGGCCAGCATTATCGGGACCATCTTGCTTGATATTCCATAATTCGTTCTCCAACTTCTGGATCTCGTAGGGAGGACAGAATTCCTTGATCATAATTTCCTTAAGTTACTCCCAAGTGAGTCCGTAAGCTTCGTCGTTCCCACGCCTGTTGCGCTCGGCTGTCCACCAATCGAGAACCCTTGATTGAAACAGCCGGTGGCGTTGATAGTGCGCAGAGCCTCGGGATACCCACTCTGGCGGAATGTGAGCTCGATAGAGTCAAACCAGTGGAACATGGCACTCGGTCCTTCGTGCCTGAGAAAGTAAGCGGTGCACATGCTTTGAACTGCTTAAAGCTGAAGCGGGGTTTCAGGCATCTCCCTTGGAGTCAACTGAAGAGTTGCTGCTAACCGCTTGAATTTCGCTGACAATCTGTGGGATCACCTTAGCCATTTCCTTGGCTACCAGAGAGGCGATGCGTTTGTCGGCGGTGTTGCGCTGAGCGATGCGACGAGTGTGAGATCCCATTGATTCCATCTACATAAAGGAATTGATTGGATGAGATTCGATTATAGTATAGTTATGTTTAGATATTTATTATTATTCATACAAGGCACAAAACAAAATAGCACGTATCCACGTAAACACATAAACACGTAAGCACATTAACACGTAGGCACATAGGCGCGTAAGCACATAAGCACATATTTTTGCACGTATTCACTTCTAATTACCCATCATGCATAGCGCGATATGAGATGCAAGATATAAGTGAGATATAAACGATATATAATAGCGAGATAAGCGAGATAATACCGCGTATGAGCCACACAAGTCCTCATAGGCGTAAGCGAGTTAAGCGATTTGTTTGGTTGGTGTATTAATTAGCGTTTTAGATTACAAGAGCTGTGCGATTTGTGCATATATTCGATGGAGCGTAAAGCGGTAAATCGAGAAATCGATGATATGATAAACCATTAAAATGAGAAATCGAACAAAGCGAAAATTCTCAAAATTTTTAAACACATAAATAGTAATAAACTCGATGATGCGTAAATCGACGATATAGGCTTAAATCAATTGGGAGTGTCCGGGTTTTGAGATATTTGACACGCCAAAGTGATTCGACTACCCTTTGCATTTGGACCCACGCTTTAGCCTAATAGATAAACGCTCTCACCGCAACCGGCTAGCGACGTTTACCCTTCCAGTTAATACGTGTTCCAAACCATCGGTATAACCGAGACTTTGGTGAGATTGAAAATCGAAAGCGAAATTTGTTACTAAGATGCGGGTTTCACCCCCAACTTAGCAACGTCATTCCTAGTTGTGGCTACGCGCACCGATCACATCGGGCGTTCCACTAGATAGAAATGGAGATTTTCGTCGAGATTTGGATATCACTCCTAACTCAACGAAGATATCTCGTGATGAGTAATACGTGGAATGAGCGATCTTATCGAGAGTTCTTGGTTATCACACCTAATCTCGACTTGATCCTCGTTGGTGAGATACGAGCGTTTCATAATCGTGTATATTATGTTTAGCCTTAGGAAAAGCATATTTAAGCATTTATGTCAAGTAGTTTAGCATTTAGTTCAAAGAATGGTCAATCGGGTACTTAGACATGCTACTAGGTCGAACATGGCAATCCTACCTATCATCCTAAGGTTATGGCGCTCTGATACCAATCTGTCACACCCCAACCAATGGCGGAATCATGGGGGTAGTGGCACTAGGCGAATCAGATTGATCAAGAGATTCCATAACGATTAATTCAAAGACAATAATCAACATTTAATATCCCATACTATCAAACTCATACAATCTTCAAACAACCATTACAATTCAACAAAAATCTCATAAATCAAAATCTGATCCGATCTTCCCTAGATTTATTCACTTGGAACTAAAACATAACAAAACAAACTAAGCAATACTAAATCCAAGCATCCAAACTAATCCTCAACCTGTTACATACGTTAAAATACAAGTCAATACAATTACGTAAAGGTGAGCATACAGGTTTAAGTACTACTAGCATAATCGAAAAAGCGTTCGCGAAATAATCTAACTACATATCATGATACACAAAAACACTTCACACAACATAGGCTCATTTCTCATGCTAACTACCGTGAGAAGGCTTGCGCGTCCATCCTAACTAGACCCCGTCGGTGTAAGCCACACTATAGTACCATACTAGCTAAGGAGGCAGGTTAACGAAAATAAGTCCTAGTCACATGTTTCTAGTATCACGTATTGAGCATACACAATCATATTATTCGTGTGTGATAAATAGTTTGATTTGTGACGTGATTTTGATATAGGAACGTATGTAACACCCAAGAAGTGTATTAAAGCGAAAATGGGTCAAGTATACTCACTGTGGGTGCATTTTAGGTAGGTTTAGAGATCTGATGAGAGCTGTGAAGAGCGCCGGATCAGCCTGCATACGCGAACGGAAGTGCATCAGTCTCCGAAAAGCTGAAACGGTTAAGTTTGGGTTGGGCAGTAGACAAGTTCGGGCGAACTTGTATGTAAACATACAAGTTCGAGCGAACTTGTAAGGTTTCGGTGAGATTTGAGCCAAGTTCGGTCGAACTTGGTAAGATTCTTAGGAATTTTGTCAAGTTCGGGTGAACTTGTAAGGAAATCTTACTGAAGTGACAAGTTCGGGCGAACTTGCATAGTTTCTTAGGAAACTAGGCAAGCTCGGGCGAACTTGCAAGGAGATTTGGTGGAAAGGACTCAAGTTCGGTCGAACTTGACCTGGTGTGCTGGTGATTCTCGAGCGAACTTGATGTTTTCAGGTCCAAAATCTTGCGTTTTCGCGTTGTTTGCTGAGGAAATCGATTGTCCATCCCTCCAACCTTAAGCCATTGAGTAAAGCTTAGGCCGGAGAGGTCTTTTGGAGCGAACTTAGCCATTTTACAGAAACTCGGGCTAATCCGGGCGAACTTGAAGGTTCGTACGGGTTAGTCCAGCTTGTGTAAAGTGACGATTTCGTCCTTGTGCTTCCGGATTTGAGATTTAGCTTCGACAACGCCTTGTTCCACTCAAAAGTGAACGAAACATTCGTCATTAGTCCGAATATTGTGTAAAAACCAATACTTTAAAGGTTTTTCTCAGATCTAAGTATAGATCTGAGTGAAAAACAGAAGTTTTAAGGAAAAATATGAAGATTTTCGTAAACAGAAGAGATTTGATGATAACAAAGGCAATGCCTTGTGCAAAATCGTTGTAAACGTTTGTAAAACGTTGTTGAACATCATTGTAGTTGAAATCGGGTTGATTCTTACTTAGAAAAGAGAGGGTTTCGGGTTTCGGGACTCAGAGCGAAGTTGCAGCATGTTCAAATAAGAGAATGGGGCTGACTATTTATAGGAGAAGGCAAAAATGAGAGCTGGTGGAGTCAAGTTCGGTCGAACTTGCTTGATTTTGAGAGGATATTAGCCAAGTTCGGCCGAACTTGTACATGTGTGTACAAGTTCGAGCAAACTTGTGAAAGCAGAACAATTCTTGTGTCTCAGGCAAGTTCGGGCGAACTTGTGGTAGTCAAGTTCGGCCGAACTTTGTCTGGTGACCAAGTTTCGTTTGCCGATTTTGCGTTAAGAGTTCATTTGGCTATTTGGTTCGTATTAGTTAGTTGTATTAAGCGTTATAATTGATATAATAGTGCGATTTAGCGATTTGAGTGTGCGAGAGCGATGCGATAGCGAACGTAATCATAACCATAAAACACACATAACACATAAACAACGTAAAACCACATAATTAACTGTGTTTTGTGATGCAATGAGATAAGCGATGTGATTTAATAAGCGATTAGATGCGATAATAACGTAAATACCATAATTAATTAACATAATCTTTATTATAAACCGGACCTCGGGATTACAAAGGTAGATAAATGGAAAAACAAAAAGGAAAGATAACAATCGAATTTTCGAGTTGTTACATTTACAACCCTAATTTGTAGAGTAAAAAGGGTGGAAGAGATGTGAATGCTCTTACCAAATTCAGGTACTCAATTTTTACTCTTGATTTTGAGCCGATGTGAGATTAATCCATTTGGTTAAGATACTTGCCTCTTAGAGGAGAAGTCTTAGATTCAAAGTCGGGTGAAAAACATACTTTAATATAACTAATGTAAGATACAGTAGGATTACCGATTACCGTTAAAAAAATCTCTTTGATTTTGAGTTTGGATCTTCTTTCAAGCCTTCCAATGTAAAAAAGATCTAGGCCTATAAAAGCACCTAATTTTGCTTGATGGATGGGAAAATTACGCGTTTTGTCCTTTATCTTAACATTATTTTACAAGCGGTGTCCTTTTCAACGAATCTTGACAGCTTTTGCCTTTTACAATGAATTTTGTTGCAAGTTACGTCCTTTTTCCCAAACATCGTTAGATTTTCTTGTTAAATCTGGTTACCCAAGGGCATTTTAGTCTTTTACCCATTTATTTAATATTATTTAAAAATAAAACAAAACATTTATAAGATTTATTATTATTATTACAACTCTCTTTCCCTCTCTATACCTCTCTCACTCCACTCAGTCTCTCTCTTTACTACTATCACAAAGATCTCAACACCTTCCACCTCTCAACACCTCCCACCTCTCAACATCATCACCACCATTAACCCACCTGCCACCACCATCAACCTGCCACCGCCACCGCCATCGCCACAACCACCAACCCGGCAACCCGCCACCACCAACACCACATCTGCCATCAACACACCTACCACCAGCAACAACACCCACCGTCCCCCACCCACACCATGTACAAGCCACCGGCGAAGCTCCAGGCACTACCAGTTACGTTACTGCGTCATCACCGGACGGGGTTAAGCGAGCGAAATTTTAAGAACGGCCGTCGACGTTTCCGGTCAATGTTCCGACTGGTCTAAGATACTGACCTTCAGTCTAGATCTTTTGCATATATAGTTGAGTTGAAATTTTCATCTGTATGAATATTAGGTCATATGATTTGGTATAGTTTGGTTATTGTAATGCCTCTATATAAGCTAGAAAACTGGCCAAGTTACATCAAAACAGAAGGTAACCGGGCAACAAGTTGCGCCATTAATCCTTTCTGAATTGCAAACCCTAACCTTCTAAATACAAACCCTTGCCCCCTTGGGGTTGAACAATTGCTGTAGACGACCCGTTGAACCCTCGTCAAGAAGTGGATAGCTTCTAGCGCTAGGGAGCCAAAAGTATCAAAGGCAAAAGGGACAAAGACATGATGGTTCTTTGCGCAAGCTTTAGCGTGCTTATCCACTTTCTTTGATTCTGCCTTTCTTGCCGCTTGTCCAGCTACAAACCCGTTTTACCTTAAACCAACCTAAGGGGAAACCCCCGTGAGGTCTACACAAGCATGTTTCCCCCCAGCCCAGCCAAAGACGAGCAGATCCGCTGGTCACGGAGTAGATCTCCTTTCCATAGGGTCCGTAATTCACAGGGGCCTCTTTCTTAGCCGAAATCCCAGCTCTTCTTAAGATGTCCCACAAAGCATCACGCACCCAGTCGTGCCGATATTTGAACCCAGGGATCTCTTTACAGTGAACTGCATGCTCCCCGTATTTATCCATACAAGCTTTACGACATATCGGGCAAGTTTCATCTTCCGGGTACATAGGGATCATCAACCGTATTTGAGAATGGCTCTATATTCTACTGCAGACATACATTGTCCCAACCCCTCAAGTGGTATAACGGTCAAAAATTCCTGAGCATGGGAACCTTTCAGGCACTCAAACACCGCCTTCTGGCGGGGTGACAAATCAAAAGCTTCTCCCAGGCTTTGAGCGATTTTGCTAAACAGAGCATTCGCCAAAGTTTTTTGTGGCTTCGAGGGGGCGGTGTCCTTATTAGAGAAACCGCCAATATCCAAGTCTGGGAGAGAGACATTTAAGCGTTCAAGCGCCTGCTGATAGTCCGGCTCAAGCCCGACGACCTCACAGTTTCGAAGGATATTATCCTGTAGTTCCCAAGACTGAGCTCTAGACGCCACAAAGGCATAAGCCCCAACATCTCAAGCTGAGAAGAGGCCCAAACCACCTAGACGCATTGGCAAGATGCCAGACGCCACTGGAGGTCACCAAAGAAGGGGCCACCACCCACTACTATGTATTCTATAGCCTCTCTAAGGCCATCATCGAACCGAGATACCGCATCCTCCATAAAATGCGGTTGACAAGTCCGCAACCCAAAAAGTAACTTAGTGACCCCCATGCACGACCTTAGCAGAAGGAGTTCACATTGGGGATCTCTCAGGCAGGGTAAGAGTTTCATGTGGTCAACCGCCCCCGAGGCTCGCCGCCCTACCAACTCCTCAATAAAGCTAGGATCCCGACTAACAGCTCCACCAAGGAGCTTAATCCCCTTCTCTGGTCTACCGATCCCTCTCGGGAAAAGCCCATCTTGAACTTTCCGCCCGTCGCATGTCGGCCAAAAAACCTATGTTTTCTTAATGTTGATATAAAGCCCTAGAGATGGACCCTCCTCGTTGATGATGTCTAAGGCCTTAGCAACCTCAGAGGCGTTGCCGATAATCGTCCCATCATTCAAGTACCAAGCATGAAATGGGAGTTTACAGCGGTCCTGAACCCGGAGAATAAGGGGATGTAAGGCAAGGGCAAAGAGAAGGGGCCCCAAGGGATCTCCTTGTTGAACTCCGGTAGTAGCCCCAATACACTCGTTGCCAACATACAACCTAGCAGGCTGGGCGTAAAGAAATTGGACCTACCGATAGATTGACGGGCAACGTTGATGAACCTCATGCAGAAAAGCTGTGCGGTCGACCGTGTTGAAAGCATTGGAGAAATCCTCAGTAAGCAAGGCTAAGGAACCATCTGCAAGAAATGAGTTGAGAAACCTGTTTGCACTGTGAAGCACCGCCTCTGCCCCATTTGGCACCCCCACCCCAAATTGATAGTCACCCAAGTACTGGGTCATTTCTTTCCCAACCTTCTTCATCGCCACCTTTGAAACCAACCTTCGCCAAATACCCCCCACAGCAATAGGTCGAATTCCTTTATCGGGCTTCAATAAGGGGGTAAGGGGGGCCGAGACAACAAACTCAGCAAGCACCTTAGGGCAGGATCCCCAAGCCATAAGTTAACAACTTCAGTAATGCTCGTAAGCAAACCTGAGGAAGTCGCCGAGCCCTCGCCACCAATAGCATCTAGCAGGTGTTGGGCCCGTATCCCGTCTCTGCCACATGACGTCCCTTTAGGAAAGGATCGAATACATTTGAGTACACACTCCCATCAACAACAAGAGTGGGTTGGGCCAAAGGGTTGGAAGGCAAGGACGGGGGCGGCACCACTGGGTGTTTATCAATAAGGGCTTTCAATGTCGAATCACCTAGAGAGGCAACTCCACTAGAGCATAGGACCTTAACCGCAACTGTCAAATGTCCATCCCTGACTTTCCGAAGACATTGCTTAATATTAGGGTTCCTTTCTTTGTCTTCCTTTCTCCTGCATTCTCCCCTTGAAGCCCCCGTCTCCCCCACACTATCCAATAGGGAAGAGACCAAATCATCAAACCCAGACCCATCTTTCCAATTGTAAGCGCGTGTAAGATGTTACTACACTGTAGAGTCCTGTTCCCTGACCTTCGCTCTTGTCTGGAGGATGGTCTAACCACCCGCAAGGTGCAACGCGGTAGTAAAAACAATTGGACCCAATTGTCAACCGATCCTGGCGACGCTACCACCTTGCGCAAAGCACCTGTTAAATCCTGAGCAAACAACACCGGCAACTGGGGGGAATGCTTTTAACAGTCTGAATAGGGAGGGAGAAAACACGCTCGAGTAGGTTAACACCACCCCCGAGCCCTGCTGGGTGACGTGGGTTCGTGCCTTTATACATACATACATAAATATATGTATATATTTGAGTATTTACAAAAATTGTCCTTTATATGTATAAAGACTAAACTACCCTCATGTGACTTGCATGTGACCAGATTTAACAAGAAAATCTAACTGGGTTAGGGCCAAAGGACGTAACGTGCAACAAAATTCACTGTAAAGGGCAAAAGCTGTCAAGATTCATTGAAAAGGACACCGCCTGTAAAATGGTGTTAAATAAAGTACAAAACTTGAACTTGGATATTGTTTTTATATGTGATTACATTACTAGTCAAATCATTATTTATCTCAACTTGAAAGGATCAAAATCTTGAGTTATGGCCTCTCAGTTATTTAAATACAATTTCTAAATTTATAAATAATCTCATTAATAATGATTTAAAAAGTAAATATAAATCAAGAAGATGATAAGAGTTAGGGCCTCTCAATTTTTTAAATACAATTTCTAAATTTATAAATAATCCCATTAATATAATGATTTTAAAAGGTAAATATAAATCAACGATCACAGTGGAAACAACAAAATAGAGAGTAAAAAATTATATTATATATAGTTATAAGGAGAACTTGGGTTAACAGTAGCAACCTTGCTATTGGTTAGGGTTTGTTTTTTTTTTAGTAAATAGGTATTTGCTTATTTTAATTTTTAACCGTTAACATTTGTATTTACACTTATAATCTTTGAGTTTTCTAAGGCTAGTGGGTATGGGGGTCGGCTTAGGCCCGGCCAGGCGAGTCTAAACTCAATCTAATGGTTACATATAAAATGAAAACCATTTTTTTAGAGTAAATTGCACAAAACATCCTTTATGTTTCCTCAAACTTGCAGGTTCCAGCCTTAATGTTTAAAAGTTGCTAAAAACAGCATTTAAGTTTATTTTTGTTGCGGGTTCAATCCTTTACAGCTAACCACGTTATTTTCTTCAGTTAAGTTCCCTCACATGCATAACATGTGAGGGTATATTCGTCTTTTTGGTTGATCTTCCACCCACTTCAATTATAAAAAAAGAATATTTAAGTTTTAACCTAGTTTAAACAAAGTTTGGTAAAACGTACGCGACTACATAGGAGCACGATTACCGTTTGATAGTGTTTAAGTCTAACTTGCGGCGTCCTAAGCGTCACCAGTTGCTGGATCCGACTACTGAACACGGTGTTACGAAGTTCTCTGATTTGACGGCATCGGAGTTCCGTGAGAGGTATCTAGGGTTGAAGAGTCGTTTGTTGTTTCCGTCTGATGCGAATAAGGCGCCGATTATTCCAACTGATGATAATCCTGAAGAGTTGGATTGGCATGATCAAAATCTGTGTTAATCTTTACAGCTTAGTGGGCTAGCTTAACAAGATTCCTATCTTAATTTCGGGTTCGCCGGAATCCGGCGAAGTCGTCGGAGAAGAAGACCGGAAAGAGGGTGTTGGTTTTTAAAAGTTTGGTTTTATTGCACATTAGTCCCTGCGGTTAGAATTTTTTTAAAATAGGTTAAACCTTAAATATTCTTTTTTCTTATAATTGACTTGGGTGGAAGATCAACCAAAATGACGAATATACCCTCACATGTTATGCATGTGAGGGAACTTAACTGAAGAAAATAACGTGGTTAGCTGTAAAGGATTGAACCCGCAACAAAAATAAACTTAAAGGCTGTTTTTAGCAACTTTTAAACATTAAGGCTGGAACCTGCAAGTTTAAGAAAACATAAAGGATGTTTTGTGCAATTTATTTTTTTTTTATTATAAATCCCAAGTATGGATCCATACATAAAGAATCTTTAGGTCATGATCTATATCTTATAGCCACTTGACAGAATCATATAGTATCCAGAATTTTACAATTAGATCATGTGTTACTTAGGTATATATCTAAGTAGTATTAATATTTCAAAACATATAAAATGAAATTTGGTTCACAGATGTATGTGCCTGTAAATATTGCTTTTCATACTACCATTAAAAGAAGATGATGATGACAACATGGGCACACCAGATGTTGAACCATGAGTGCAGTAACCATCAAGAAAGGATAACCTTTGTCTCGGGGTACTCAGTGACCGCGCCTTTGCCATGAACGATTCTGTTGTGGCCATGTAAGCCGGAAAGACTGGTGAATTCTGTAACGAAGAGTCGTCTGATTGATCAGGGGACAAGTGGTAGTGTCCTTTTGAGTTGTACAACATTCGTGGTCGAAAAGAAGGTGAATTATGTTCTTCGTATGATGTTTGTGTCTGAACTGTAGTTTCTTGATTCGACACATTTGATTTGACCCGATTGATGTCTCTTGATCGAACCAGTTGTGGGTTGTTATGGCATTTGAGTCTTCAGTAATAGTAATCTGATTTGTTCTTCTGTCATTCAGTGGGTTAAAAAGACTTTGTTTTTCTTTGTAGATTTTAGAGAGCACTTGATCGAATTTAGGGACTCGGATTTGATGGATTCTTGATCTGTTGGTGTTCTTTAATTTGTTTAGGAACCTTCGCCTCACGAGTTCGGCACGGATCACCGCTTGAAGCTTTACGACTCCTCTCAGTCCGTTTAATGCTTTCCATGCCTGTGTCAATACCATAGAAATGGCTATAAGAAACAGAAACTATGTTTTGTTTTGACTTTTAACAAGTCAAAGATACAAGTTTTCGACATCAGAAAAAAATAGGATTTAATTAATTACTTACAAAATATTTATAAAATTACTAAACACTATAACTGGTTGAACATATTTATAATGATATGATATTACATACTAGACCAAACCTCTATGAAAATCAGATTTAACTTTTGTAGGTTTGACCTTAAAAGTCAAAATGTGTCAGTTAGTACCAAAGAAAGATATATGTAGTTGTGTACCAGATGTGCTCGATAAAAGGATTGAATCTTGATGGCGGCTGTGATTCGGGTTGCCCCTTCGATGTCTTTAGGGGACCTTATGAGCCTAGCAAGCTCGGTGGCTGCATTTGCAGCCACCACAGCTGCTTCAGCTGCAACCCTCATTGCATTGGCTAGCGCCATTGTATGTTGTTTATCATCCTCCACATGGTTGATTACTTCTTTCTCGGATCTTTCGAGTGCATGGTAGTGGCGGTTGATCTTTAAGATCCCGAAACACCATCTTCTCCTCTTAGTTCCCTGAAAACAACATCAAAACGCCGGACATAACATTACGGTTATGTTTAGTATAATTTATCATATTATTTACTTTAAAACTAAACTCACCTTCTCATCCTTCGATTCGACCTTGCAAGCGAAAAATCTCGTAAAGAAACCAAACGAACACCTTTTCTTTCCCATTAGAACTGCAAAAGACTATTTAATAAAAAAACTAAAATAATTAGTGTCTTTCAAAACATATACCTTGGGAGTGTTTCATTAAATACATCATGAAACATAAGACCAAATGGCATCATATCATTAATATCGTCGAAAGATGATTTTGGTTACCTTTAGTTGGTTCGGTTTCAAGCTAGAACAAAAGGGGTTGAGCCGAAGAGGGTCGGTTTAGCTTCCTGGACGGTTCGGTTTTCAGGTATATATATGGTGTAGAGGAAGAGCTAACAGGAAATAGACCTTGCCTTTTGAATGGCTTGGGCATATGCAAGTAAAGCTTTTATAGGGTCAGTGTGTATACAAGTGAGATAGCCCGGTAACATTCAAATCTAGAAAAGGAAGATATATAAAACTAAGAAAGATCATGAAAATTGCCATTTTTTCTATATAGATATAGTTGTGTTGACATAGCCATCTAGTTAGAGAACTTTTACCTGTAAAGAATGAAAGACAGCCAAATTTGGTGTAATAAGTTATTACGTACCATTGGAGTTGGTGATCTAGTGGCAGAGGCAAAGCGTCTTAAAGCACCATTTATGAGAAGGTCCTAGGTTTTATCGTGAGCCACTGGTGTGGTTTAGGAGTAGGATAGAATTGTTGTAAAAAAAGTTATTTCGTGTAGTCGGATTTCTTTCTAAAATACGATATATCGCTATCTTTTTACTAATGTATTTGACAAATATAATTTTCATGTACCCATTTTATTTTTGTGTATGTGATGTATTTTCTTACAAAATGGGTCTGTGTTGCGTATTTTAAAAATTTATTAGCCAATATGCGAGATATAGTAGACATGCGAACTAATTTTGTGTCCAGTTACAATCAGACTAAGTTTACAGAACAATTTGATATATGCTTCTAAACTTATAAAAGAACATATTTGCTCAAATCATATTACAAGAGTATGATAGCTCAAACATTCAAAATGTATGTTTTAAATGTAAAATATGTTACGAGAATAAAGTTATAAGATGGTTCAAGTATGCATGATCCATCTTGATCAATACTCTATAAAGGGTCAAACAAATATTATTTTTTCAATTTTATATACACTTTGTGTGACCTCACATTGGTGTATCAGCATGTGCTATTGGGAGTGTAATCAAGTACCAACTTCTTAATTATAACATGTAATGCATCACCTTTTGGCAAAAGAATAATAAAATACACTTTTTTTCTAATCTACAAGTAACTACTTTTTATTTGTTTGAGAAAGAATTATAACATCAAGTGTTATAAAGTATAATTTAGCATATTTTAGTTGAAGGATATATAAGATAACAGAATCTACTTTATCCGAATTAACAGTCTACCCTTACTTAAGTCTAGCGAATCGGGAGACTAATAGGTTGAGTTGGATAGATATTAGAATGGTATTATTCGTTTATATATAGGTTGATTTTACAGGATCCTAAGACTATATATATATATACAAAGTATTTTTTTTTTCTTACGGCAAAATTTTATTCAACAAACAAGACGCTAGCAGTCGCACAAAACAATAATTACTAAGAGAACTTGTATCAATTTTTTCGTATCAAAGATTTATATGGGTTATTATATATCCATAAAAAACTTAATGATTTAACCTCTTCCACCACCTTAGAGCTTGAAACCAATTTAGCGGGTTATTATGGCTTGCACCAACAAGCCATAATTTAATAGATACCTTGCAAGACTTTCCCTTTCTTCTTCCACAGTGGCACTGAGATGTGTAGAGTGAGCAAGTCCCAAATCAGAGGAAATAGATTGCCTGACCAATGCAAAATGAATTTCACCGACGGTTGTCGATGATCACCAAAAGGCAGGTCAAATTAAAAAAAAAAATTGAAAGTTGTTTGTAACGTTGTTGTGCTTGACACCAATTAATCACCAAGAGCACTGGAAATCATTATTGTATGTTACATATCCGTTGATGATGTGTCGAAAATCAACAAAGGTCTCCGACGAAACCATTAGGAAGACAATCGTTGATTAAGTCGTCTCACTTGCGGTATGCGTATATAATGTATATATGTGTGGGCGCTCGGGGAGGGGGGGCAAAAGTGAAAGTGCACTAATTTTAACGTTATTTTACTAATTTCGTTAAAATAACATTAAAAAAGGGGATGGTTAATCGTGCATCACGTGGTGGCGTTGATAGCCGAAAGACAAGGGAGCGCGTGCACTAATCGGCCTTTGTCTTAAGTGCTTAGTGTTATGTGCCTTATGTCCAAGGCTTGATGCAAACTACTATCGAGCCGAGGGTCTCATTGGAAGCAGCCTCTCTATTCCTACAGGGTAGAGCTAAGACTATCTACGTCTTACCCTTCTTAGACCTTACCTTAGCTTTGCTATTGGTAGAATTTACTGAGTATGATGATGATAATAATGATGATGATTGATGATGAAGATTATGTTGAAGGGTCTATTCGAACATCCGTTGTCGATGGATCTTAAGTAAGATTAGATTTTTGATAAGGTTTTTTCAAGCTTTTCAATCATCTGGTAAGTGCGACTTTACGACATAAATCAATTTCAAACTACAAAAATAAATTTCAGATGAACAATATCTACACCGAGGGACTACCATTGCATTTATTTGTAGAAGTTCACTAAGGTGGTGTTTGTTTTTCCTGGAAAGGTCTTCAGGACCTCTTATGTCTGCGCCGCAGACCACGCGCAGACCTTTGGGTCTAAAGACTGTTTGTTTTCTCGAAGACCTTTCATTACAAAAATAGTCTGCGAGACCTCTTCTTGGTGCAGACATGGATCAATGTCTTCATGGGTCTGCAGACTTCTCCTCCACAAAACCCTAGCTCCTCCACCGTCGAACTCCACCATCGACCCATGCTGCCTCCGCTGTCCCACCTTCTCCAGCAAACACCGCGCAGACCACCCACCGTCGACCCCTGCTGCCTCCGCCGTCTCACCTTCTCCAGCCAACACCTCCACCTCCTCCGCCACCACCTCTACCTCCTTCGCCCCCACGTTCCCCGTCAACCACCTGTTGCATCGTTCCTCCGCCACCACCTCTACCTCTTCCACCGTCGAACTCCACCATCGACCTCCACCTGCTGCACCGTTCCTCCGTCGATTTCAGGTTTGCTACTTCAGTTCCGTCTCATTTCAGGTTTTATATCATACTGTTTGTTGTTGAATGTTGACTTGTGAGTTTTAGAGGTTGTTATGTACACATGTTGGATGAAATTAGAGCTTGGATAAAAATGGTTCTTGATTTCAGTCCATTATTTATTGAGATATTGTGATTTTTTGGTGTTGGTGATGGAAATTTTTGATGTTTGTTATGAAATACTTCTGAGAAAACAAACAGTCTTCTTTTTGCAGACTGCAGAGGTTTGGTCCACCTTTTCTGCTACATACATTTACAGATGTGGTCCACAGACTACGAACGTTTTACCTCTGAAAAAACAAACTAACACATAATTTGTAGCCAACATGTAATTACTTGAAATAAACACATATATAATATATTATATCATTTATAATTATCTAGTTAAATAATAGTACTTTCTTTTACCTACACTCTATTATAATATTTGTGGAAACTCGAAGGCATCATGTCCTACACTCTTTATCACGAAGGATGGCCGCCTAGAAGAATTGTAAATTGCTTCATAAAGCATCCATCAACCTTCTATGATCAAGTGA
Source organism: Scalesia atractyloides (assembly GCA_947069175.1). Classification (NCBI taxonomy): domain Eukaryota; kingdom Viridiplantae; phylum Streptophyta; class Magnoliopsida; order Asterales; family Asteraceae; genus Scalesia; species Scalesia atractyloides. The sequence goes on from CAMTDV010000024.1 coordinate 73,718,498, forward strand.
TCCGTTGGCATACTTTTAAGGTAAATTATTAATAGGCCCTAATTTAATTTTATATATTAGATATTTTCATTTTACATAAGATACAATAGTATTTTGGTCATCATAGATTATAACATACAATAGTATTTTGGTCATCATAGATTAGACTAGTTTTTTTTTTCAAGTTAACCAAACTACTTAGCATAGATTATTCTCAAATCCTAAAGGTTTGAGGTTTTCTATTTTTAACAAGGTTTGTTCAAAAAAACCCGTGGTTCGAAGCTTACTCGAAGCTCGCTCGAAAAAAGTTTTTTTTTTTTTTTTTAAAAGCTCAGTTTGAAGTCATCTTGTCCAAGCAAAGGTAGGTTCGATTCTGGCTCGTTCATTTGGCTCGTTTAAATTAAACCCCAAATTATATATGTGTGTGTGCATGTATATTCTAATATATTTAAGAAATGTTGTTTAATTAGTAACATGGTTATTTTTTTATCGAAAGAAATAGATAGTTAAGCTATAAAGGTAACTAACATAAAATCTTTTTTGTTCATTTTATTTATAGTTTTCCCAAAATTACTATTCTATTAGCCTAAATTATGTTTTATTTATTGTTTTTTTTTGTTTTATGTATATCATTATGTGTAAAAGAATACAAAAATATATAAACTTTTTCAAACAAATGAGCCGGCTCGACGAGCCACGAGCTGGCTCAAGCTTTTGACAAGCCGAGACCAAGCCCAACTTTCCAGCTTGTTAAAAAAATGAGTTGGCTCGACTCGATTTTCAAACGATCCGAGCCTGAGTCCGCCTAGTTCGGCTCGGCTCGACTCGTTTACAGACATATCTTTAACCTAAATATTCTAAAACATTTATATAGAAAAACTTAGGAACGGTTAATTTATCATTATAACCAAGGTCTTTAGTTATCGATAAAATAATAATTTATTGATGTATGTACTTTTAATATTTGGGTTTTTTTACACAAAACTAATTGACTTTATGAATAAAATATATTATTTAACGAATAAATAATTTATGCAGATCTAGTTCAATGTATTAACTTTATGAAAATTCAGTTAATAAGTACATACACCATTTAAATATATTATTTAGCTAGCGAATAAATAATTTAAATACCTTAAAGATATTATTACGTAATCTATTATTGACTTTATATTCGATAGGCTCTTATTATACGTAGGGTGATGATCAAATAGGAAGTACGTTTTGGGTAGGAAGGATATGAAGTAATCTTAGCCGTCTATCTGGAAAGTAGAAATACAAGTGGGAAGGGTATTTTAGTCAATCTTCTTTTATCTTTTCTTTCTATTTCTCTTCTCTGTATCTTCAAAACCCAGATATTTAAAACCCACCATCTTCAACATTTCATTCCTTTTCTCTCTCTAGAATTACTACATCATGGTGCAAATTTTCTTCATCAATGAACGGTTTGAACACTCAATCAACGTGTTCTTCGATTTTTTTGAAGAAAACCCAGTTTATGTTTCTATAATTTCTCGTTTTTTTCAATTTAACATGATGCGATGGAACATGAGATTTCTGTTAAAACAGGTACTCCTCTTCTCAAATTTCTCAAATATTTTTTAATTTAAAGTGAAGATATCTCTGATTCTACTATTTCTTTTGATGTATTCATGCGTTTGGGCAACATCATTAGTTCCAATTTCATTGAGAAATCATTAATAAAAAGTTGCACATCAGGTGTTTGACAAAATGTCTCAAAGAAAAATTACAAAATATCTTTCAGTATAGACTTTCATTTAAAATAGTGTTTTACAAAAGATTGAAAAAACACACTTTTGGGTGTTTTTTGGTCCATTGCGTTTTACAAGCTAATGAAAAAACACGTGTTTTTATCCATTGCGTTTTACAAAAGAATGAAAAAACACACTTTTTTGGTGTTTTTTGTCCATTGCGTTTTACAAAATAATGAAAAAAACTGTTTTTTTATCCGCGTTTTACAAAAGAATGAAAAAACACACATTTTTGGGTGTTTTTTGTCCATTGCGTTTTACAAAATAATGAAAAAAAACTGTTTTTTATCCATTGCGTTTTACAAAAGACACTTTTCTTTTGTGATTATAGTCCATTGTGTTTTAAAAAGTACATTTTCTTTTATATTTTTAGTCAATTGCGTTTTAGAAATAAACTTTAATTTGTGTTTTAATTCTGTTTTTTAGATAAAAAAGCATTGTGTTTTATGATGGTTTGTTAAACTTGAAATGAAACTATATGATAATAATGTTGGAAATTAAGCTGTTTGAATGGATATAAAAAAAATGGTAAACCGCTTGTCCAACATTGGTGTGGAGACAAAGTATAAGTTTATTTATAAGGTGAAACCTTTGCATAACCAACATAACTTTATGACATGTTTTACCATAAGTCCTACGTGCGGGTGCGCAGGGTGGGTGCAAATTGGAACCGGAATTTAGTCGAACTCGTGTGCACCAGCACGTCCTGCGGACACGAATGCAGTTCCGAAAACCCGGGCCCGCGTGTTGCTGGTTTTTGCGCTGTAACAAACAGTTGTGTTTTATAGACTCGGAAATTTTAACTGTCAGCGTTTTTACAGATTCAGTAACAGATGCGTTTTTTTAACTGTCAGTTACAGATCGCTGCGCTTTTTAACTGTCTGTTAGCTTTTGCACTGAGTTTTTTTAACTGTTGCGTCTTACAGATAACTGTGGTTTTTTTCCCTTTTGCGTTTTACAAATCACTTACAGATCGCTGGTTTGATTGTAGACTGTTTTGGTTCACTGCGTTTTTTAACTATCTTTTTTTGGGCTTTTTTCCATTGCGTTTTACGCAACTGGGTTTTCAAAAATTATTTTTTCGAAATATAGCAATAGCATACTCGTTTTAAAGATAAAAAAACGCTCTTTTTTTTGTGCAATTTTTATAAAAAAAATATATCGTATGAAAGAGTTATTAACGTTTAAAAAATGAGGGGGAATTGGAGGAGCGAGAAACTATTACCTTGGATTGACTAGAATGCCCCTATAAAAACCCACGAGCCTCCTCTTTTTGATTCAATTTAATTCATTTAATCTTAACCATCAATGGATGGACAAGATTACTACCCATCCTTCCTAGTGATAGAAACTTCCTATTGTATCCTAACCCATTATACGTAATCTATTATTAACTTTATATTCGATAATTGGCTCTAATAATAATAATTGAAATATATATTTTCATGATGTTATTAACAAACGGAGTATTAATACACCAAAACTTAAGTGTATTGATCTAATCACTGAGCGTTTCTTCTAATCAATTTATAATAATCTAACTAAAACATACTAGTCGAACACAACATGATTGTATGATATAAGTTCATGTTTATCAATCTCTTGTTTGTGTTTTTTATGTAATGTTAGTAAGGGTTTGGGTTTTTTGTTGAAAGAAGGCTTGCAGCATGATGAAAATTTACTTCAAACACCTTGGATTTGCTAAGTTGTTGATTTTCAAATATGAAAATTTGATTGAGTTGATGTTACTTATAAGTTGTTATGGTATATTCATGTGCTCTTCAGTACCACCATAAATTATCACTTCCAGCAACCTTCAACCCCCTCAAAAACCACTAATGGTTGCCTACAAAAACCTTCAAGTTCAACACCATCAAACCATGGCACTTTTGGGTGCCTTTGTCATCCAACGATGTTAGCCTAAGAAACTTAGTGTTAGTAGGTATAGAATAATCTTTGAACGAATTGTGGTTTAAAACTTGAAAGTATGAGTGGAGGAGACATGAAGAAGAACATGACCAAGGAAGTGTTTGGGTTGACGATTATGGTCACAAGAACGAGCGACAATCGGATGAGAAAGTCAAATATGTAGTTTGTTAGATGTTGGAAGTGAGGTTGAGGTTGGTGGTGGTGAAGAGTGTGGGCGTGGGGATGGTGGTTTCATATAAAAAGAAGGAAAAGATGAAAAGGATGTGGTGGTAGGTAGGTGGTGGTGATAGCAGTAGTAGCGTATCAGAAGTAGTAGGAAGAGAGCAATAACACAAGGAGGAATACTAGTAGAAGTGGTAATAGTAGTAGAGGATACAAGAGCACTAGTGGGACACATAATGGTAAAGATAGTCTCATGACAAAAAAAATGTGGGTGCAACGTGTATGAGGATCATAAAGGATTATTATGCGATGGTTAGGGTCATATCTAAGATATATACAAGATTAGATTTGGGTGATTGTTGAAATCCATGCCAAAATGTGTCAATTTAATGTTGCAAACATATTGTAGTTAAATCGTAATATCGTTTTAATATTTTATGTAGAGGCAACATTGTACATGTGCTCAAGGACAAAAGGCTGATGGGCCGGACTTTAAGTTGCTAAAAATGTCTTAATGGGCTTAATTGAAGAGTTGTGGTGTTTAGGGCCTGCATATATAAAAATGCCAATAAGTATACATTCATGCCCCTTAACTACACATGGGCCTCACTTCATCCACTTAGCATCTCTCACTTTACATCACACCAAGGAAATGGTTTAACCTCATTAATGCTTCTTATGTTAATTAAAATATATGTATATATAGCATGTTGTGTGTTTGTAAATTTTCCAATGCTTGATCTCTCTCTCTCTCACTCTCTCGGTTAACATCTTAACACATGAAGGTTTTAATGCCTCTTAACACCCTCCAGAGCAGTATAACAAGTGTTAATGGATGCCAACTAGATTAACATCTATGAGTGTTAGAGTATACCAGGCGGCCTTAGGAACAATAAGTTTGTTACTAGTCAGGCAACATTGAAGGTGTAATTAGACAAAGTTGTCAAACAAGAGAAAGCTTGTTTAGAGAATCAATACGTGTTTATTATTTTGTCTTTGGCACATTTGGTTCCCTAGCCCGAAGACGATGAAATTCATGAACAAGGTTCAGCAGCAGGTCATGCCAGGGGCGGACCTATAGATATCCCAAGGGTTACCCGGGAAAACCCCTCAACTTTTTTGACGATGTGTAAAATTCATTTTCATTTTCTCCGTTTATGTATCGGATAAATATAAGGATACCCCTAAGCATCAGCAGAACCAATGGTGTTTAAAGTGAAGAAAGAAAGGTAGTTAACAAATTCTGAGTTTTTCCGGCCGGCGGGGAGGATGGACTCTGCAACAGGGTGGGAGTAAAATAGAGAAGAAGAAGAGGTGATGATATTTTAAAATGGAGTTGACTATGATGCTAATATATTTATTTATTTTTATTTTTACTTTTATTTGGATAAGACTAGTCACGCCTAACATTGCAGCTTTTTTTCTTAGTCACAACCTCCAATGTTTTTCTATACATTTTTATTGTTTATTATTTCAATTTTAACGTAACATAATATAATATGTACCGTTAGTATGTTTATAAATCAGGCTACCATATATTATTTTATTTAGTATTACTTTTTTTTATATAGGATCTATTATTAATTTATTTAACTAATTCTGATCATAATTTTATATCATTTCAGAATAGCATAAAAATTCCCCTTAGAAATATATTTTAGAAAAAAAAATTAAACCAAAATGCTTTTACTATCATGAAAAATAAAACAATCTATAATTGTTTTGACATTTCAAAGGAACTCGAAGATGCAATTACATACAATTACTATGTGATATGTTGATTGTTAGATAAGAGATTTAGACCTTGATCCGACCAAAGACGAGCCTGGTACAATTCATCGTCAACTGGCTTCCGCTACTTCTTTTGAGCAAAGGTATTCTAGCACAAAAGAGATGAAATTGGATTTTAGGTTAGGGTTTAGTTATTAATTTTTGTTGTTATTGTGTATTGGTTGTATAAACGTACGGTAAAAAAATATAGATTATATTAATGTTAAAAAATTTAGGATACCTCTGAATTTCTTTTCTAGTTCTGTCTAATTTCTCGATCCCTAGATGCATTTTTTTGTGTCATTTCAACTCGACACATAAATTTTTTTTTTCGGTAGCGAAGAAAGAAATACTTTCCTCCGGTTTGTTGGTAATTTTTTTTTCTGAAACCACTCGAAAGCATTTTAGGGTTTTCTTTGCAAGATCAAGGGTTTTAGAATTCAAACTTCATCTCTCATGCTGCTACATCACGAATTAATTATCATCCCTGGTAAATTTCCTTCTCCCTCATCCTCCATTCCCTACCAATGTTGTTTAATTTCATCTTTAGAACCATTTCAACCCCTTCAAGACCTTATATCAATCAACAACTCTGTTTTCATGGCTTCCTATCATCATCTTCCCACCAATCGTCCCATTTTACAACCAAAACTTCAAATCAACACTCATTTACAGTCATGTACCTCATAACTTCATGTGGGGTTTCTCCAGAATCCGCTATTTCAGCCTCCAAACATCTTAATTTATCAAAATCCCCAAATTTTGCAGACTCTGTTCTTGCTTTCTTAAAGAAGCAAGGTTTCACCAAATCCCAAGTTTCAAAAGTAATCTGTAGGCACCCCAGAATCTTATTATGTGATCCTGAAAAGACCCTTGTGCCCAAGTTTCAAATTTTGAAATCTATAGGTCTTTCAAGAACTGATCTTAATGCAATTGTGACTGCTACACCGCAAGCTATTATGCGGTCAAAGTTTAAGGATACAGCCCCACCTTGTGTTGATTACTTGAGAAATGTTTTAGGGTCAAATGATCAAGTTATCAATGCCGTTAAGCGGTTCCCTTTAGCGTTAACTTACGATTTGCAAGTGTATGCTGCGGAAAATATTCGAATGTTGTTAGAAGTAGGGGTTCCTTATTCAACAATACAAGCTGTGTTGGCACGACAGCCCCGGACTTTCTTTACATCTGCGGATAGGTTTAGAAAAGTTGTTAAGGATGTGATGGAGATGGGGTTTAACCCTAAGAAATTGAGGTTTCTTATGGCGATTCATGCTCTCCGGTCTATGAGCAAATCGACGTGGGGTAAGAAACTGGCGATTTATAAGAAGTGGGGTTGGTCTAAAGATGAGATTTTTATCGCTTTTGAGCGATATCCGGGGTTAATGATGTCTTCAGAGGATAAAATTGCGCGAATGTTGGATTTTCTTGTGAATACGATGGGTTGGGAAATGAGTTATATTGTTCAGCGGCCAATAGTCATTTGTTTTAGTTTAGAGAAGAGGGTTATTCCTAGGTGTTTGGTTTATCAGTATGTAGCGGAGAAAGGGTTGGTCAACGAAAATGAGGAATTTTGCTTTACGAAGTGGTTGATGTACTCGGAAACGAAGTTTCTTCAATGGGTTGTGAAGAGGTATGAAGATGAAGCCCCTGAAATATCGAAACTGTATCGGAAGCATTTGAATGAGGCCAATGGATCGACTACTTCCATTCTTCGAAAAAGGGATGTAATTTGAGTTTTGATATGAATTAACAAAAGTTTCTGTAATCCACATTGTCATTGGCTTTTGAAACACTGTGTCTTTACGAAGTTACTGGTTTATTTCAAGTGATTCATGGATTCAACAAAGCCCTTTTGGAAATTTTTGATCTTCTTAGTTTCATAAATATTTTAAGCACTCAATTTGCTGCTGGTATTTGATTTTATAGGGCTTCTAAAATCTCTGGATTGCTGCTGCACAACTGCTAAAAACAGGATATGTTGGACCCAATGGCAATATTTGTTAACGAGAATATGAGATAGATTCAAGAAAATCTATAAAGTCCATATCTAAAGAAGTCGTTGACCGAAAGGTTTAAACGTCTAATTTGATGATCAAAACACTGAGGTTCTTTGGTTATATCTATAATTTATTAGACATATATCCTTGGTTTTAAAAAGCGCGCCTGAGGTGCGTTTAAGCGCGAGGGGCAACAAGGCGCACACTCTGGGGCTTTTTCGCTCAGCGCCTAGAGTAATTACAAGAAGTGCCAAAAAAGCGCATTTTTGGGATTTTTCTTGGCTTTTTTGGCCTGAGGCGTGCGCCTCTTGTACCCAAGGCGTTTTTATGCATCTAACTGTTGTAACTTGGGTGTTTTGGCTTGTACATGCAGCTAAAAGCATACAAAAACCTTACTTATAGCTATATTTTAGTAGGGATAGCTAAAAACCTATGGGATATATAGAAAAATATATATAATTAGCTTGCGCCTCGGGTACGAAAAGCCCACCGCTTTTGCGCTTCACGCCTTGGTTTTAGACCTCGTCGCTTTTGTACGTCTCTCGCTTTTTAATACCAAGCATATATCGTTCTAATGGATAGCACAGACGTGAGCAAACCATGAATCATTAGTTGCAGAAAGCTAGTACATTACTACATTATTATTATCAAGGCAATCTTGTGTTAGCATAATACAGTTAGCTATTTTTGTATTGGGTTCATCTTTTAGTCTTTTCAGCTAGATTACCTAATTAGCTTGTATATTTATTTGCATTTCTTTGTTTTCATTGTATGCACTTTTCAGTAAAATAGAACCCTATTGTTTTTCCTCTCTACATGTTTATGGATTAACATCTAGTACATATTGGATAGTTATCTACCTCCATATGTTCTTGATATACAATTCTATAATATATCATTTCTAGCAGGGGTGCTAAAGATGTGTTTGCGGGTTGACATGTTGAACCTGAAATTTTTCATGAGACCGAACACTATACGTTTATTCACAGGTTGACACAAATGACTTATTTGAACAATATTTTACTTCATTTTATTTTTTTGTTTATTCATACTTTAAAATTACAAATTTAAAACCAAAAATACTAATGTAAATCAAACCAGCTAACTTGATTTCTCTTTTTAACTAATAAATTTGACACGAAGTATCTAAGTATTCGAGTTAATGTCACAAAATACATTAGACTTAAGTGTGATGGCTAATGCCCTTGTCCAAGCTCAGCCCAAAAGAGCGTGAAAGACCGCCCATGGGGTGTGAATAGCGTGAGTGCGGCCTCGAGTGTTGGTCTGGAATGTTAGCATTGAGTGTTGAAACACCACCAAACCATGGCACTTTTGGGTGCCTTCGTCATCCAACAATGTTAGCCTAAGAAAAAGCTTGCACCAATACCTAAGTATGGTTGAAGGGTATAAAACAACCTTTGAACGCATAGTAGTCTCTCATATCGACCACTATTGAGGTTTGAAAGTAGGGGTAGATGAGACATGACCGGGGAAATGTTTTGGTTGATGAGTATGGTCATAAGAACGAGTGACAATCGGATGAACAGGTAGTCTATTATATGTAGGAGGAGAGATTCGGGTTGGTGGCAGTAGCGGAACTAGCCCACTAAATCAGGGGTATCCCAAAAAAAAATTTTCGTACAATCATAAAATAATTAAAAAGGATAATAAATAAATAAAGTAAAACAAATACTTAATATATTTGTCAGCTTGTTTTTTTTATAGCTTGAAATTGTTCTATCATATCGTCGTCTTTTACTAAAATAAAGTATCCTATGTTTTGGTTAGGAGCGATGACGGAACCAGAATTTTTGGTTGGGGCAAAAAGGTTTATATAAAACAAAATAAGCAATTGATAATCTAATTCACAATAAAAATATAGTATATAAATAATATTATTAGTTTAGTATATAAACAATATTAAATAAACTAATAATTAAGAATATCAAAGAGAAAAAACTTACTTCATGATGTCAAATGCAGAATGGACCTATGACTCGTCCACTTCAAAGCTTCAAAAATCGTGAGAGCTTTTCAAAGAAGAAACAAGAGAATCAGAATGCCGCTGAGTCAACTGAGAAAAATAAAACAAAACATTAAAAAGTTAGCTTTTTAGTTTTGGGCTAAACTCAGTTGTGTTTAAATGTAGGCCTTATTCCTTGTAAAGCTTATTTATATGGATTTTAAAATAGATCAGATATAATGTGTTTCCTCTTTAAACCCTCTATCTTCTCCATTCAACTCACAACAAGTTACAGTGCCGCCGGACCGTCGCTTGCCGGCCGGAAATACTTTTGAGATCTCTTTTTTTTTCTTCCCGTTTTAAAGCTTTACGCAAGACAATCAGGAGAGTTAACTATACAAAAAAAATTTCGCTGCGCATACAAAGTTGAGCCGTAGCCCGTACCACGGCTAATGTAAAGGTGGTTCCGCCCCTGTTGGTGGTGGTGGTGAAGAGTGTGGGCATGGAGATAGTGGTGTCATATAAAAAGAAGGTGGAAGAGATGGGAAGAGGGAGGGGATGTGGTGGTAGAAAGTAGTGAGAGTGAGTATAGCAAAACTAGGAGTAGCAAGAAGAGAGAAATAACATAAGGAGGATTAATAGTAGTAGAGGATTCAAGAGCATTAGTGGGACAAGGAATGTAGAAGATAGTCTCATGACGAAAAAATGTAGGTGCGGAGTGTATGAGGATCATAAAGGATATATATGTGATGGTTAGGGTCATGCCGAAGAAATATACAAGATATAGAATTGGGTGGGAATTTATCTCGTCGGATATTCCCAAGAAATGAATAACAAAGGCACCCCAAGACAAAGGGGTCGGGTGGGTAGTTTGGTAGAAGAAAATAGGTTTTCAACTGAGTTCTTAAACTGACGAAACTACTTAAAGGCTTTGGACAAGTGAGTCAACACATACATTTTTTAATAAATGTGACAATATTCTGATAATTGAAATATTCTCAACATGTGAGGCTCATACATCATTGAAGATCGTCTTTGGCGTGAGTCGCCTTTTGCCTATGGGTGTACCCGGGTTGCAGAGCTTTGTTGGACGTTAAAAAAATAAGACAAATGAATAATGTGGGCATACGTTTTAGGCTTTAGTAGATTGATAGGTCGATTTTATACATGCCTTTACTCGAAAGAGTCAACGAGCTTACATCGGCTTGAACGTGACTTAGGCTGCTCGGTGTGGGGCTCGGCATGCCCCAGGCATGGCCGGGCGCCGGCCCAACACCATTCCCCCACCCCATGCCGCGGCAAGGCCGGCGTGCCTTTGCCGCTCAAGCCGCCCACAAGATGACAAAAACTCTCCCCAATATGACCTTTGGCAACGGATTTATTTTCAAAAAATTAATATTTTTTTATATAAAACCCCCCAACACCCCATTTTTTATCCACTTCAACCAACCTCATCTCTCTCAAACTTTCCAAATTTTATAAAAAATTAGTCATGTCTTCATCATCTTCTTCAACGTGGTATTCGTCATCTTCGGGTGAGAACGAAGCATTTTTCGCAAACGTCATTATGCACGCAGCTCAGATGTTTATCGAGGATGATGAGGATTCTGATACTTCAATGCAACGGCAAACTAGGAAGGCCGCCTTAAACCGAGACCGAGAAGGTATTTCAAAAATATTATTACGAGGATTCTTATTAATATTTAATAATTAATTTTTTTAATATAGCCGGCCATGATAGTTTGGTAGCCGATTACTTTTTCGACACGCCTGTCTACTCGGAGGAGATGTTTCGACGCCGGTTCCGAATGAGTCGCCGACTATTTTTACGTATCGCTGATGACTTGGCGCAGTCTGACCGTTCTTCACGTTGCGATACGACGCTAGGGGACAAAGGGGATTCACTACATTACAAAAAGGCACGTCGGCTATTCGCCAACTTGCATATGGGTACGCGCCAGATTCGTTGGACGAGTATACGCGCCAAAAATTCACGTCGGCTATTCGCCAACTTGCATGGTTACTACCTTGTGGATGGAATATACCCACGTAATCCACGATCGTTAAAACTATTGCGCACTCGACAGATGAGAAAAGAAAGAAATTTGCAAAGTTTCAAGAGGGTGCGAGAAAAGATATCGAACGGTGTTTTGGGGTTTCTACAAAAAAATGACATATTATTGGACATCTTCTGCTACACCAAAGAGGTTGCGCCACATTATGTACGCTTGTATCTTGCTGCATAACATGATCATAGAAGACGAAGGTAACGCGATTTGTGAGTAGGACGAGAACGAGCCTATCGGGAATTCTGTTCCAGCCAGTTTGGAACAACCAGACTTAAACGAATTCTCCCTACGTAACGAGTTCACACATCATAATCTACAAGCGGACTTGGTGGAGTACATTTGGAACAACGCACAAAACGAACCTAACAACGACATGACGGATGAAGACTAGTAGTTTTTAATAATTTTTATTTTTAGTTATTATTATTTTTAGTTTTTTTGTAGTTTTATTAGTTAATTTTTATTTTAAGTTTATGTAATATTTAGTTTAATGTTTAATGAATTTAGTTTTATATCTTATTTAAAAAAATGTTATAAAAATAGATGAAGTTAAAAATAAATAAATAAAGATTGTTGGTAGGCTTATCATCCATTTCCATTGATTCTACCATGGAGGGCATCATCCTAAGACTATGACGTGGCGCCCACACGGATCATCCTCTAAGATAGGCTCATCACCACACCCACCAGCCTTATAATTCATATGAGTCAATTTGGCTCGAGTTGATTCCAAATAAATCTTTGAGTAAACTGTCATTTTGGTCCCTGAGGTTTGGGCAGTTTTGCCACTTTAGTCCAAATCTCAAACTTTTTGCATATGGGTCCCTGTGGTTTCAGTTTTATTGTCATTTTGGTCCAAAAGTGATATTTGTCTTCTAAAATCCTGCTATTTTGTTCTTTTTCTCAGGGGCAAAATGGTCATTTTAAACAGAGTTTGAGGTTTATTTATATATATAATATATATTAATGCTTAAATGGCTATTTTGCCCCTGATGAATAGGACAAAATAGTAGGAATTTAGAAGATAAATATCACTTTTAGATTAAAATGACAATAACTAAAATCACAGGGGCCCAGATACAAAAGGTTTGAGATTTGGACTAAAGTGGTAAAACTGCTCAAACCTCAGAGAGAAAAATGACAGTTTACTCAAAATCTTTTTAACCGAATTTAAACAGGTTGATTTTATACATGCCATTCTGAGTCATTCTTCTTACCTTTTTATTGTTACATTTTTATCATTTAATAAAACTAAAAAAAAACGAATAACGAAATGACTTGCATCGGCTTTGTAACTTTTGTTGGCATTTTTAGTGGCATACTTCTCACTCGAAAGCATTAGGGTTTTCTTTGCAAGATCAAGGGTTTTACGATTCAAATCTCATCACATGCTGCTACAATAACAAATCAATCATCATCCCTGGTAAATTTCCACCTCCCTCATCCTCCATATCCTACAAATGTTGTTTAATTTCATCTTTAGAACCATTATAACCCCTGCAAAATCTTCCTACAAATTCCCCCAGTTTACAACCAAAACTTCAAATCGACACTCATTTACAGTCACATACCTCATAACATCATGTGGGGTTTCTCCAGAATCCGCAATTTCAGCCTCCAAACGTCTTGATTTATCAAAATCCCCAAATTTTGCAGACTCTGTTCTTGCCTTTTTAACCAACCAAGGTTTCACCAAATCTCAAGTTTCAAAGGTAATCTGTAGGTACCCCAGAATCTTATTATGTGATCCTGAAAAGACCCTTTTGCCCAATTTTCAAATTTTGGAAAATATAGGTCTTTCAAGAACTGATCTCAATGCCATTGTGACTGCTAGACCAAATGCTATATTGCACACAAAGGTTCAAGATACAGCTTTACCTAGTGTTGATTACTTGAGAACTGTTTTAGGGTCAGATGATTTAGCTATTAGTGCCATTAAGCGGTTCCCGCTAGCGTTAACATATGATTTACAAGTGTATGCTGCGGAAAATGTTCGAATGTTGTTAGAAGTAGGGGTTCCTAATGCAACGATACAATCTTTTTTGGCACGACAGCCCCGAACTTTCTTGACGTCTGCGGATAGATTTAGAAAAGTTTTTAGGGATGTGATGGAGATGGGGTTTGACCCTTCGAAATATAGGTTTCTTTGGGCGATTCATGCTATCCGGGCTATGAGCAAAGTGACGTGGGATAAGAAACTGGAGATTTATAAGAAGTGGGGTTGGTCTAAAGATGAGATTTTTATCGCTTTTGAGCGGTGTCCGGGGTGTATGATGGCTTCAACGGATAAAATTGAGCGAATCTTGGATTTTCTTGTGAATATGATGGGTTGGGAAAGTAGTTATATTGTTCAGTGGCCGATAGTCATTAGTTTTAGTTTAGAGAAGAGGGTTATTCCTAGGTGTTTGGTTTATCAGTATGTAGCGGAGAAAGGGTTGGTTGAGGAACAAGAGGATTTTTGTTTTACGAAGTGGTTGATGTACTCGGAAAAGAAGTTTCTTAAATGGGTTGTGAAGAGGTATGAAGACGAAGCCCCTGAAATATTGAAACTGTATCGGAAGCATTTGAATGAGGCAAATGGATCGACTACTTCCATTCTTCAAAAAAGAGATGTAATTTGACTATTGATATCGTCATTTTTTGACCAGTTTTGATACAAGTTAACATATTCTCATTAGGTTTTTTTACGCCATGTCTTTCATGTTTATTCATTTATTCAACAAAACCTGTTTGAGGATTTTGCAATCTTGTTAGTTTCATGGATACGACAAACCCCTTTTCGTGTTATTGTATTTTCATTCATAAGTCCTTCAAACACCCTATTGAAGTTGTATTCAAACGTGAGACTTCTGCTAAAGGGGAATTTTGTTTATTTAAAGTAAAGATCAAGTTATTCTTCACTTACCCTGACCCAATGGCAATATTTGTTATGGAGATCGATCGATCCATATCTGGAGAACTCGATGAGAAAAAGGTTTCACCGTCTAGTTTGATGATCGAAACAACACTGAGGTTGTATGATACTATGATCATCATATCAGTATCAAATATGATTTGGTGTTTTGCATTTTAATAGACATATCTTTTTAGTGGATAGCATAAACATGTGCAAAACATGCATCATCAGTTATTGCCTTATTGGAAACCTGGTATTACATGGATCCTCTTAAGGACAATATTTATAATACATTGTTAATTTGTTATTTTCAAGGCAGTCTATTACATATTAGATCTTTATGCAGCTTACTACATATTAGATCATATAAACAATGGACATGTATTCACCATATAACAAAGAAAAAGAAATTGTATGCATAAAAATTGATATAGAAATAGAGTTCCTTTTCTTAATCTTTGAACAAGATTTGAGAATCCATTTAGTTGATGGAAGAAGATGGGGGCAGGTCTGACGATCAACCCGTAGTGGGCGAGAGGATTGCATTTTCCTTGAATAGTTCTTTCAAAAAACGAATATATCTGATTTATGAGTCATAACAAGACAATTCGTGATTCAAATTCTTAATAATAAGAAGTAATAATCAATTTGAGTTCATGAATTTACATGGGTGGTCAATTAATTGGAAAATCCAATAAATGGTTTTTATCTTCGAAACCCATTGTATTGTAAGGGATAGTGCACGAGAAAAAAAATCCTGCAGAATTGATCAACTCTTTGGACCCCCCCGAAAGGTGTTTGGAAATGGTCGAAGTAGTTGAATAGAAACCAATGCAGTGTTAATAAAATATATTTCTCGTTGTTTTGTTGCATCCTTGGAAGTGATTCGCCATAATCCAAAGCACATTGTCAACTGAACAGTGGGGCGAAACTGCTTAAGGTACATAGATCACTCGCCTTGAAGAAATAAGTTGTAGTTTCGATTGTTACTTTCCGTTTATCAATTATTTCGAACCCCAAATACCATCTCTCTCCGTATCAACATGTCTTTCTACAAACATTTCTTGGAGTATGCTTTAACCATATTAGTATACTTAACAAGTTCACATAAGAGTAAAAGAAGAGATTTCATAGCCACTAATAACTTTATCTCACAATTCATGATTATGAGAAACATGCTAGTTGAAGATATCATGGGTAGATCAAAATTTCACAAATGAAAACCCTCACAAATTACATATCAATATCTTCAAAAATCAAAGGGTCATCATAAATATATGCATACACAACTTTTATCCCAACTCGGATACATGTCTATTGTTTATATGAGCGCTAACAAACGGGTCAAGATTCCCACTTAAAATGAAATTTGGGTCAGCCAATTGAATCCCGGTTTTTACATCTTGAACAAGCTTGTATGGGCGAAACACATACGTTCTCGTTTCTTGGTCCCGATGGTCAATGAAACCCTCCTTTTTTATTTTGGTAACGTCGGAGACTTGTTGATCATTTAATATTACGAGCAGTTTCGCCTTCAACCGATTAAGGGCCTTCATTTTGTTCGAAAATTGGTTCCTCTCCCCTACACCATTTAACACAAGACATGATGGCTAATGGCTACATGTTAAACATAAACGAACAAAACAGGTTCCGAAGATTTGAACTACCTGATGAGTGAACCGTCAAGCCGGTTGGAGAATGTTGGATTTGAACTATTGACCCTCTTCGACCTCGAACATTTTCACATAACGGGACGTAGTTGATCTTCAAGTCTTTCTCATCAACGTTTAACTCCGGAGTTTCTTCAAGAAACAAAGGTACAACATCAACAACAGCTGAGCTAACCTAAAGTGCAAAAAAAAAAAATGAGAACATCAGCTAAATGTTTGTGCTAGCCTGCAAAATAGGGATGAGCTTTTTTTTCCCAAATACCCGTACCGTACCGTACCGTACCTGTGCCCATACTGATTTTAGGTATTCAGTACATGTAATCAGTACCTAGTTTTATGGATTTCGGTATTCGGTACTTTTCGGTAGCGGTATGAGTATTGTACCAATCCCATCCGTACTGCAAAATACTAAAGTGAAAACACGTATATTGTACATACCTCAGATAAGGATTCGGGATGAGAGGTTATCATCCGGTGAGTACCCTTTTCGCCTAAAAAGTAACCATAAGCGTACTTTCGTTCAAACTCGATAATAACCGATTTGATACCTCCTTCTGCTTTTGACCGGCATCGTTTCTCAACTATTCTTCCCTTTAGACCTTGCTTCTTAGCCCATTTCATGTACATTCCAACAAGTTGTTCTGCCCATATCTGGTTAATAGTCTCATTGTGTTATTAAGCAACAAGAGTTTAGAGTATTTTGGAAAAGAGAAGTAATGAGATAATATGATTTATGAACCTCGGATCGAACGCCTTCGGATCCCGCTTCTATTATAATGCAAGCTCCCTCAAATTCATATTTTCCTTTAAGAAGTTTGGACATTTCGTACTTGTTTAGGAACTTGCTCACATCTACAGATGTGGTATATGCTTGCTTAAGAAGTGCGTAATTTATGATGTCCATCTCAGCTAACTCTGTTATTAGTTTAGCCTCTTCAACCTGCGTAAAATCAGAGTACGCTTAAATAAAATGAGTTGTAGCGTTTTGTTGTTTAAACTCGAGACAAAAAGTTAAAGATAGTAGATAGCCATTGAACACAGCCTATGACTGCACAAATTAGGGCTGGAAAGGAACCGAACGAACACGAACAAGATCTTGTTCGTGTTCGTTTGTTAAGAAATATATGTGTTCACAAATTGTTCATGAACACTTACCGAACGAGATTTTATGTTTGCGTTTGTTTGTTAAGGAAATGAACTTGTTCGTGTTTGTTTGTGTTTGTTCGTTAACTTTAGGCAACGAACGAAAACGAACGTTGATAAACACAAATGAGACAAACTAATGTTCATGAACCCAAATGGAAAGTAACGAACGCAAACAAGCATTCATGAACAAAATATTTAATACACCGACACTTACTAAATATTTTATTGTTCGGAAATTTGAAGTATTAAAATAAAATATAAAAAATAAAACACTAATGAACTATCGAACACAAATGAACACGTTACCAAACGTTCACGAACATAAATGAACGAACGTGATACGAACCCAGATACGGGTCAGAACGGGTCGGGTTTTAATCAGCTGCAGGGGTCTAATTAACCCAGCAGTTTTGGCTCTAATTTTAATTAATTCAGAAGTGGGGAAGTGGGGCTGAATATTAGGGATAGTAACTGCCTGGTTATTTACGTTTAAATATTTTATTCTCTATTCAGTTTAGCATGTCTTGGATATTTTGTTTGTATTGTGATCTCTGATCAGAATTTAGGAGACTAGCCCCTCTCGAATCGGGCCGACTATCGTGTTTGTTCTTGTTTCAATTTAAACATATTTTCAGTTCCTATCAGAACGCGGCCTCTGTTCATATTCCTTCATTAACTAAACGAACGGAATTTCTCGTTCTTGTTCGTTTGTTTAATAAATGAACGAACGAACACAAACGAACTTCCAGCCGAACGGTTCGCCAAACATTTGGTTCGTTTGCAGCACTATGCAGAATACTGGTGAGATTCATCGCACACATGCGCATCCAAACACACCTTGAATTCGGCTTCTTAATATTTTAAGTTATAAAGTTAAAACGCATACTCTTTTGCTAGTAAGATACTGGAGGTACCATGTAAATAACATCACCTTATATGTAAGGTCTTTAAGAGCATCAACCACCTTAGCACTATCAGCTAACTTGATCAGGACATCACTAGACTTAGCTAAGTCGTCCCACAAATCATACTCCCGAATCATTTCTTCTTGTTTGACCCGCCGTGCTTCTTCAAACTCTAACGCGGTTAGACCCACCATCTCTGCACGATTTACCGAATCTTCAATCTTCTTCCTCAATGAAAACATACCTACACAAACCGCAACACCACCAAAAACAGTTACCAAACGTTACATCTCTTCCTAATCCTGATATGAAACCTTTAAATCTAATTGCAACAAACGCATTAAACAATAAAACAATCAAGCCAACATATTCTTAATAAAAAGATAATAATTACATCGAGATAGAAGGTAAACGGGCAACAAGCTGCGCCGCTACCCCTTTCGGAATAGCAAAACTAATTCTTTTAAAAACTACATCCATAGATCTCGGGGTTATAACATTACTGTGCATGACCCTTTGAACTCGGCTAAGTAGGTCCACAGCCTCTGGTGCAAGGTACCCAACATCCTATAGTAAAATGAATTCTTTAAATTCTAACTAATATTAGGGGTGTAAGTGAGCAGAGCCAAGCCCGAGCTCGCTTGAGCTCATTTGACTTATTAGAGCTAGACCTTGAGTTCGGCTTGAGCTTTGTAAGTAATAGGCTCGTTTAGGCTAGCCGGTTGGTTTGAGCTCGTTTAAACTCGGCTCGTTTCTAGCTTTTCTTCCGAGCCGATCTTGAGTAGCTCCGAGTACATTAGCTTATTTACACCCAATTTGGATGCATAATTTAACACCAACACTAACCAATTTATAACACATATTATCAAACCTAACTAATTTGGTACAATATTTAAAAAAACTTCAAAACTCACAGCAATTTTCAGACAATATATATAACTATTAATTTGAAGGTTTTAATAATAAAAACAGACCGAGTTGTTTGTAGGAATTGCTGGTGTGTACATCCATTGGTTGAGAAGACGCTGCAGCTTGAAGTAGCAGACGGCGGCCGTTTCTTACTCCGGCGACGTATCTCCGGTCACGACAACCGTCATAATGGTGGAAGTGTGCAGTTTCAGCCGCCATTTTTGGGTGAAATTCAACTTCCAAAGAGGGTTTTGATTTTGTATTTAGATTCGGATAATTGACCGTGATTTTTTATTTTATTTTCTGACAATTTGTGACATGCTACTTCCAGGATTTTTTGTGCCCCACGAATATTAATTTACTATACACTAGGTTTATAAAAAATAAAAAAAATGTTATATTTTGTGCCTCGTTTTTTTATTCCCTCGTTATTTTTCTTCGAGATAATAAACGAAGTTTTAACTTCAACTTTTCTATAAAAAAGATTTTTATCAGTTGTATTATTCTGGTTTATTTGTTTTTTGAACGGCAAAAAACGACGTGTCAACCATCGTGACACCGGGCACTATGGCCAATGTCGACTACTCGACCGCCGCCAGCCCGAAGGCACGACAGTGGAATAACCAGTAAAACCTCGCCTCTCATCCAAGACGAACCGGCGCCACCCGTATTCGCCATTCACCTGGATACCGCAGAAAATAGTGAGGAGAGTGAGAGTCGAACCTGGATTATCAAGTTTTCCCCAACCACTCCACCACTACCTTATTGACTTATTCTGGTTTATTGGTGAAGGAATTAATCACTATATTGGTAACGGAGTTAACCACGTTTGTGTATATATGTTAGTTTATATACATAGATATATACATAATTGTAGATTATATTTTTATGAGTTAAGGTACAAAGAGTCTTATCACACAAAATGTACGAAAGACATGAAAAAGCAAAAAAATATTTAAAAAAACACGGTGATATTTTTGTAATTATTTGCTCGTAAGGTAATTATTAAAATTACTTTGCAAATGATCTTTTAGGGTAATTTTATAAAATAATCTTGTAGGGTAATTATCAAAATTACTCTATAAATATATCAAAATTACCCTTCAAGTTTATCCAACAACATACAGTTCAAAATTACTTTACAAGATCTTTTGTAAAGTAGTTATGATACTCTACAAATTACGCTACAAGATCAAAATTACCTTATAAGATCAAAATTACCATACAAGATCATTTGTAGAGTAATTATAATACTCAACAAAATTACCCTAAAAGATCAATATTACCCTACAAGATCATTTGTAGGGTATTTTGATAATTACTCTACGAGTAAATAATTACGATAATGTCACCACGTTTTTTTATCTTTTCACCATATTCCTACGTTTTGTCTGATAAAAGTATTTGTATTTGATCTTTTACTATATTCTTATAGTGTTAGTTTATATACAGACATATACATATTTGTAGATTACATTCTTATATCTATTTTTTTAATAACGTATAATAACTTTTTCCTAATTAGTTTCTTTTTATTTTCAAACTAGTAATACGATCCGCGCGTGTTGCGGCGCGGGTACATGTAAACGTCGAACGGATTAGTCCATACGTTATGTGATGCGTTAATCATCTAAAATGTGTGTTTCAAGGTATAGGACTGAACTCAATGTAACTTATAGAGGTGTTTCAATTGGATTAAAATGTAAAGCAAATCGAGTTTATACCATACAATTATAACGTATTATATGCGATTCGACTAACTCGAATTTATACCATCAATTCAAAACGTATTATATGTGACCCGATTTATTTGTAGGAAACATACAAATAACATACAAAATAAAGTACGAAAGCATATACAAAATTTAGGTCAAAACGTAAAAAGCAAAGTTTAAAAGTTAAAGGGTTGGTATAAAGCATATGTGCGAAGAACGTAAATTACCAAAATATAGATAAAAAATGCAAGTTACAAAAGTAAAGGGTAAAAAAGAAAAATTTCATATGAAAAAAATATGAATTACAAAAGTAAAACTTAAAAATAGAAAATTTTAAAGTCGGGTATTGTATTTTAAGTAGTAGTATAATAAGTCTATAAATTTCATCCCGTTATTTTATTTATTATAAATTTTGGAAATGTGTTAATTAAGAACACATATACACATTTATACTTATAAAAGTTTCATGATCGATATGTCTAGTGGAGTGACGCCTATGACCACATTAGCTAGGGGGCGCCAAATATCGCTCCAATGGGGCATGAAGGGTTGGGGTGTGAGTGTGGTAACTAGCGCGAGTCTGTAATGTGGATTTGTATGTGAGACTCATGCCACAGCCAATGGAATCACCCCATATGAAGCTTGACGTGATTCTACTACATTTATACTGTACCTAAACATTTATTATTTCCTCAGATCACTAAAAAAGGTAAAGAGTTAATTACTGTTTTCGTTCCTGTGGTTTGTCAAAAATCACTATTTCAGTCCATTAGTTTAAAAATTGCGATTTCAGTCCATGTGGTTTCACTTTCGTAACCATTTCAGTCCATGTACTTACAGAATAAATGGATTGAAGTGGTTACGAAAGTGAAACCACATGGACTGAAATGGTTACGAAAGTGAAACCACAGGGACTGAAATCGTAATTTTTAAACTAATGGACTGAAATAGTGATTTTTGACAAACCACAGGGACGAAAACAGTAATTAACATAAATGTAAAAAAAATTAAGCTTTTGTACTTTAAAAAGTGAGTTTTTACGATTGTAAACCATTTTTATGGCTGTAAAGGTAAATATATATTTCTAGACAGAAAAAAGATATATAAAAAAATTAGAGAAAGATATCCTATGCGAAGATTTTTAGAAAACTATGGCTCTTCTACTCTACTTATTTAACAAAAATAATAAATTTTATTCTTAACTTTATAACTCTTATTATTGTAAAAACCAATCTCACTCACAAACCAAATGTGATAATATCGATTTAAAAAAAATGCGAAGTTCTCAACCCATTTTAAATTAATACATGAAGATTGTTTAAACGTATATTACGTGAATAGTTATTTTTAAGTTGTTAGTTAACATAAATGGAATTAATAGGCACACAATTAGGGTACAAAATCCATGCTACGTAATAGAAATTACTTACTTTACAGATTTCTATGTTTTTAATTAATTTTTTGCATTTGAGTAACAACCAAACAAATACAAAAATAACTAATATCTTTTATCCTTCAAAAAAATAAATTAAGAAACAAGTCAAAAACATAGAAATCCGTGGCACTGAATCTTGACTTCAATATGCACAATAGCAAGAAGGTTAGAGGTGCAACAACTTCCCAATAAAAAAAAGCTGCTTTTTACGTGGTACCATCGGTTAGCAAGGTATTTATTTGTAGGGCCCGTAAATTTTCCAGTAACAGGCTCTCACCGTTACAAAAAAAAGTTATACGGATTCAGCAAATTGAGGAGCACCCAAGTCTAGCTGTTGTTTCATGACACAGTTCATGAACCATTCATTACTGAATGCTGGTATCCCTTTCTTTATTGCTAACAATGCTTCTTCCATGTTGTCTTCACTTGCCACATATATGCTTCTTGTTGGATCCTTCACTTCTCTAGTTTCCGAATCACCTGAAATTATACGAAAATTAAACCATTTATATCTCATGTTAACAAGATCATCCCGCTTGCGGTATGCGCATATAATGTATATATGTGTGGGCGCTCAGAGGACAAAAGTGAAAGTGCACTAATTTTAATGTTATTTTACTAATTTCAGGATGGTTAATCATGCATCATGTGGTGGCGTTGATAGCCAAAAGACGAGAGAGAACATGCACTAATCGGCCTTTGTCTCAATTGTTGAGTGTTATGTACCTTATGTCCAAGGCTTGATGCAAAACTAATATCGAGCCAGGGTCTCACTGGAAGCAGCCTCTCTATTCCTACGGGGTAAAGGTAAGACTGTCTACATCTTACGCTCCTCAGACCCTACCTTAGCTTTGCTATTGATGGGATATACCGAGGATGATGATGACGACAATAAATCTATAGAGTTAGCCTAAATAAATTATTAATCAGAAGAGAACCTACGTTTCCACCCGCAGACTTTATAATGGCAGAAAGAGTATTGATGGGAGGCTGCACATGAGCCGCAAGGCATACTTGAAAACCTTTAAGAAAACCTCCAGTGTTGCATCTGGCTCTAAGTACGGTACTTTTTAAGTCAGTCCTGTACTTTGACTCGTACTCTTCGTCTTTTAATATGTAAGGCGTTTCATCTGTATATTAATAGGCCATAAGATGCTGTAAACTATTTAAATAAAATATGTATATAAAAACGCCAAAATGCCACGTGAGTACATGACTCACTCACAAATCGACCTTCTCTGAAGCTTTCTTTTAGCCACGCAGATGATATAACCCAAGCTCTACAGTTAACAGCGTTATCCATGCAAGTGTTTCTTGATAGATTATGATGGTAAAATATTTTTAAAATGTTAATTACTTATAACACCTTATAACTCACCCGGAACAGAGCGCTGTACAAAAATTTAACGTCTTTCTGACTTTTCCCGTTATTACATGTGTGCTAACTCTTCCATCAGATGTAACAGAGCCACCAAGATCCTCGATTATCTGTCATCAAACATTAAGTCATTAACCTTAAAGAAAGCAATTAAGGGAGAATATAGTTATTATTAAACCATATTACCTTTGTCAGATTTGATATTTTAGCATCATCCACAATGTTCATCAACATGATATTATAGCAACTTGTTTTTTGAGTATTGTCGTTGCTCAAAGGACCTCCAAGTGTAGGTGTAATATCTGCCAAACCTTTGTTCATCGAAATGGTGATGGGGCTTACATCCATACAACGTTCATTACTTTTATTACTTCGTGAAACACAACCACTGTCCGATTGACAAACGATCAGATGACCGCCTTTGACTTTCTTTGACTTCAGTGAAGTATGAGAGGCTTCCCATGTCCTCTTTTTCGCACCCGATGAAGAACACGAACAACGTTTTTCATCTACACCGTTTCCTGTATTAACACCTTCTTGACTGTACAAACAAACTACATCCTCTGAACCTATTTACAAGAATAAAACCGTGTAAATTCAAGTGCGTACAAAAATTCAGTTTATTCCATATATAAAATTACTCACTTTCTATTAATGAGTTATTTTTCAACATCTTTTCATCTCCGGGCTTTAAGAGAGAAGATGGCTGTAAAGTGTTTGCGGAGTTATCTGAATTTTCCTTCGTTAAATGAGCAACCATGAGGGTTGAACCGCCGGGAAAGCATAAAGATTTCCTTATATCTGCTTTAATCGGTAACTTTCTAGCTCTACCCTTATCGTCTACTTTCCCAACTGATACAAACCCCTGTCATTTTCGAGAAAGTATTAGAACCACCTTAAAATAACAAAAGCAAGCTACACATATAGTCATATAGAGGCATGATTTATTAACGCATAGTTGTTAATAGCAAATAGCGAGGAGGGACCTATATGCTACATAGCGAATAGCGACCACTATTTTATAAATAGCGATACACTAGAAAAAGAATTTTGAAAATTTTTATATGTATATTATATCAAAATACCCTAGTATATATGCTATTTTACATGTATATTTAACAAAAACCTATAAATCCAACTATTTTATAGCTATATCTAACTGTTATTTACATAAAAAAAAAATTAAAAAAAAAACATCACGGTCGCTATTCTCGCTATTGGCCGCTATGATCCAGATAGCGACACTTGGTCGCCTCGCTACATAGCGCGCTATAGCGGTTGCTATAGCCACTATTGACAACTATGCATTAACGGGGATATTAAATCATCTAACGATATGGACGCTTTGTTAATCAACTAAAGATAACTCTTTATTTGAAAAGAAACCAGGTACAGCAGTAGTTGCGTGTTACCTGTCTGACCCAAAATGCTTGGGATTCCACATCAGCCCAGCAAAATATAGAGTGTACGCTGACACTCTGCAGTCTTTTCCGCATTTCCAAATATGTTAGTTGGCCAATTCCCTGTAAGTTTCTAAAAATGTTAGTCCCATAGAATGATTATAGTAGTAAACATACTAAAACGACAATTAGTATACTGCAAAATGCAATAAAACAAGACCTTGTGTTGGTATACAGAACTGACAGCAGCAAGTGGAACCTCAGCAAACCGAGTATCTGCCTGAATTATCTGGAAACTAATTGCAGCAATAACCTGCCGAGTGCCGAAGGGAGTAAAAGAAAAGCCAATATATATATATATATATATATATATAATATAGGTAGAGGATCATGTACAAAGTGCCTAAAGTGTGAGAAGTGTAAGAAATATTGTGGAGATGACATGTGTCCCCAATCTAAATTAATTCAAAAGGGTAAACAAGTAATTTCTCATTAATTCAATTAATTTATAACCTCCCATAACCGCCACCCTTCCATAACCGCCACCCATTGATTCTTCGTGTGGTGTTTTAAACTTGCAGTCCATTATGTGTTCTTCGTATGGTGTTTTAAACATGCAGTCCAGTATGTGTTATTCGTATGTTCTTCATATGGTGTTTTAAACATGCATTCATGGTGTTTTAAACCAGCAGTCTAGTATGTGTTCTTCGTATGGTGTTTTAAACATGCATTCATGGTATTTTAAACCTGCAGTCCAGAATGTGTTCTTCGTAATTTTTTTTTGTCTATATAAATATAACAATATGGTACTCATATTGAAGATAAAAAAAAGCTCGTTAATATGATGTAATTTATTTTTTTAAAAACGCTACGTATAAAAAGTTATTGGCGTTCAAAAAAAGATGGGTGAAACTTGCATGTGAATTAAAGTTGATGGTGTTTTTTTATTTAAAAATACAATATAAAAAGACACTATTACCCCTAATCTAGCCAAATTAGTCAAAAAAAATATAACACAATTTACATCTTAAGCCATTCTTGATCTCAACCATTAACTACAAGATCGAAGGACTTAAAACACTTCTACACTTCTCACAAAACCACCCTTTTTTCCATTAACCCTACCCTATATATATATATTACACCAAGCAGAAACATTGTATCAGTTCATTCAGTCTGACCATTATATCAAAATCAGTTCGTTTCAAGATCTGACATCAGACATTTATGGTAGTATTTTTTTATTATCTAGACTACTCATTTCCACTATCTTTTTTGAATAAATTCTCTCTTTCACATTAGAGATGGGCATAAAAACCGGTTCCGAACCCGAACCGATAGAACCGAACTGGAACCGGGTCCAGTTCCTACCCGACATTAAGTAGAACCGGTTCCGGGTTCAAAATACCCGTTGGTTCCAACCCGGTTCCACAATTTTACCATTTGAATCGGGTCGTACCCGTTCCTACCAGTACCCGGAAATTCAGTTCTAGAAGGAACCGGTTATAAAATGTTACCATTGGAACCGGTTATACCCGTTATAATGTTACCGTTGGAACCGGTTCTGAACAGTAAAAGTCAGGTATTGACTGTCAGGAACCGGTTCTGAACAGTAAAAGTCAGGTATTGACTGTCAGGAACCGGTTCTGAACAGTAAAAGTCAGGTTTTGACTGTCAGGAACCGGCTCCCAACACTATCAGAAACCGGTTCCACACCATACCCGGTTCCATAATACCCGTACCCGATTCTACACGGTTCCATATTCTTGGGTGTGAACCCGGGTAGGAACTGGACCCGGTTCCAATGACATCCAAGCAGAACCGGGTCCGGGTTGAAACCGGTTCCGAGTAATAATAACACCCGATTATGCCCATCTCTATTTCACATTGTCCATCTTGTAAAACATTTTTATACCATCAAGACTAAAGAGTCACAGAAGAAGCAGGCAGGCATTAGAAAAGCATATTCACCTCTCCAGAACCTTCGTCGGACTTAGATTTTAAAACTAGTGTGCAATATTTCCTGCGCAAATAAAACAATTTAATAATAGAAAAAGAAAATACTTGGTATCATGCAAGCAAATAATTTTACCCATTGGATACACATCTTTCAAGGAACATCGACTTCTTTCCGGTATTTGCAGCATAGTTCATCGA
The DNA here is from genome assembly GCA_947069175.1 of Scalesia atractyloides. NCBI lineage: Eukaryota > Viridiplantae > Streptophyta > Magnoliopsida > Asterales > Asteraceae > Scalesia > Scalesia atractyloides. The sequence continues at coordinate 73,745,750 of CAMTDV010000024.1, forward strand.
AGGTAATTCTTTCACATATAAGGTTAATACTTCCTGCAAACCATGAATGAATGATGATACATGAGCACCTAAAGAAGATAACAAAGGTGCAAATACCATACATATCAGTCACACACTCACACGCCTCTAGACCTTGTATTTGCTATCTAAATCCGTTTTCTGAGTGTTGGTTTGACAAAGTTTAAGAAGGTGTCGCTCTCTGATCTTTTTTTTTTTTGCTTGAGGTCTGCTGATTAACTAGTTTTGTTAAGATGGATTGTAAAGCAGAAAAGTGAGCTAGTATCGTTACTAATTTTCATAAGAGGGGCTACAAGGGAAAAGTGATGACTTTCACACCAGTTATAGATAAAGTGAGCACCATCAACATGCCTTGAACAAGATTTGACATCATGTAGGGGCTATTTCAAGGTTTAAAAAAACGGAAACAAGTTTCGAGGCGTTTTCCCTTCGCCTCACGAGGCGTAAGCCCGTAAAATATAAAATTATATATCTTATAAAAATAAGAATACTAACTAAATTCATCATCAAAATCACACATAAAAAAGAGATAAATTGCTTGATATTGCCACAAAAAGTCAAAAACATCAAAAACAAATATCAGAAACCCCTAAGGCGCACTTGAGGTGCAGCCTTTTTAGCGCCTTAGCTCTCTGAGGTGCACCCGTACATAGAAACCCCCTGAAGAGCACCTCAGAATGTGTTTTGGGCGTTTCACCTCGAGTCGCACGCCTCAACCATTTTTTATAACAATGGGCTACTTCATTAATATCTACTATTTTTCTATCATCAAAATTAATTGGTCTTCTTCGTATATTTTACATTATTATATGAGCTACACGTTACAAACGATACATAGGAGAGACTATTATACATGTATGTGAATGTGTGTGATAGAGAGAGATGAGTTACTTGAAGTAGAGACTTTGATTGAGCATCTGAATCCTTAGGGTTAACAAGTACGAAGTAATAACCTGCAGAAGTAGAACGGTTTGAAATGAGTAATACGACCGTCAGTCATCAGTATATAAAAAGGTTCAGAAGCCGAAAATCAATATGCATATGTGTAATATTCTCCCCACTTCCCTGCAAGTGCCAACATTTCCATTTGCCCTATTAGGCACAACAATTCCCTTCTTTCGAAAAAAAAATCAGTTACTTTTCATCAATTATTGTCATTACAAATTATTGATATTGGTCCACATAACGCCTACTACTTTTTGTCGGGGATAATGGCATGTAAGTAGGGGTGAGCAGAAAACCGAAATAACCGAACCGTAACCGAAATAACCAACAAAACCGAACCGAAACAAAAACCGACGGTTCGGTTTTTGGATTTTTAATAACCGAAAGTTTCGGTTCGGTTTTCGGATAACCATTTTCAATAACCGAACCGAACCGATAAGTTATAATATAGGCCAAATTCATATATTTTTATGTTTAAGTTTAAGTGTTTAACCCATGCTATTAAGAATTATTAATTATATTATTGATTGTTAAATATTTATAATAAGAACATTAACATAATTATTTATCATTGAAATGATTTATCCATTGTTTACAAGAAATTACAAAATTTAACATAAAAATTAAATGATTTTCAAAGTATTATAAAGAAAATGTCTTAATAAAAAGTTTGAAGAAACATTAAAATAGATTAGAAGGTTAGGTTTATGTGAACAATATTAACTAAAATTACTAAATATATTAACTTAAATGTAAACATTTAAAAAAGATGCTTAAACTTTGAATTATACTTTTTATTTTTGAATCTTACGTAACTTGTTTCAAAAACCGAAAAAAACCGAAAAACCGAACCGAAACACATCTAAAACCGAAATAACCGAAACCGAAAAAACCGAAACCAAACGGTTTTCAAAAACCAAAAACCAAAAACCGAACTTTCGGTTACGGTTTCAGTTTTACCCAAAAACCGAACCGAACCGAACCGTGCACACCCCTAAGCACAACACAATTTCACAAGTGTAGTGATAAATCCCAACAGTTAGTTAAGTATATTTCCAGCCTATTACAGCAACTTCAACTTAAGGACTAAGTTATTATTAACGCAGTTAATGAAATATTACCATTTTCCCCCACACTCGAATGTTGGAGAGCGTTACGTTCTTTACCAAGTGCATCCTCCACAACTGCCACAAACAATAAATATGAATAAAAAAATAGAGAAAATAAGCCATAGCAATCACAACAAATTTCTACAGGTAAAGCAACCAAATGACAAATTTCTCTTCACAAATCCCAAACACAACTTTAATAAAACTACATTATCAATTTGGCTTAATCAATATACCAAGAAATAATGACTTCCTTAATCACCATATGTTCAAATAACCTAACATTGATAAACCACTTAACATCCAAACACTCAGCAACAGTAGACAAATTGTTGGAAACAATCAGTATAAGCAAATCGATAACACACGCAGTATTTGTGAGTGGCTTTTTCTTTATTAATTATAAAGACTCATACGTACAGTGGAACCTATCTTCTATATTTATAACCCTCTGTTACTTGTTTAACAGGTCTACTACTATGATTCAAACTAGGAATCCTAACTGACTTGGAATTCAAAACATTTAAAAAATAGTTACGGGATAAACCAAAATAAAACAACTTAATCTATTTACTACGTGACCCACAAACCGCATCATCTGTCCAGCGACGCAATCGGGATTATTCGCATCACAAATAACCCTAAAAGTGGTGTATCATAACAAAGAGAACGCTAAATTTATCCAGAAAATAGTGGGCACGAGTGAAAATTATTAGTCATTTCAGTCAACTAAAATGTTCACCCTTTTTAAATATTCGCAAGCATATAGATCAATTATTTATAACATCCGTCAAAAACCGGGTTAACCAAACCCGTTTCGTTTATTAACCGAACAATCAGTTAAAAATTTCGTTGCGTATTTAATGCTCAAATTAATTTTATACAATACATAATTAATAAATATATTAGAATTTAAAATCTATAATTGAAAATTTATAACAAATAATGAAATAAAAATAAATTACTGATGCCGGGTTTCGAACCCGGGTCAGCCGGGTCTACCACAAAGACTTAACTCGCACACATCCAACCACTCCGCCACTTGTGTTATTTGATAATATATCGAAACAATTAATACATATAACAAAACTCGAAATCAAATCCAGTCAACAGCGCGCCCATTTCACAGTCGCCGGAAAATCCGACGATTTCGCCAATTATCGACGGTTTCTTTTGACTTAACGTACGTATTAACGTCGCCATCGGTTATAACCGATGTCTAGTTCCGCGACATCAGTCATAACCGCCGGAGAAAGGCTGACCAATGAATCGAGACTAGAAACAGACCCAATTCAACTTGATTCTTCCCTATAAATGCACACCCAAGCCTCTGGTAGTCTTTTCGCTCAAAATCGCACCATTTCTCGAAGCAATTTCACTCACCGGAGATTTTCTGCAATCATCGGACTTTCGCCGGAAAACCGAGACTCACATCAACACGGTAAATACCTCGACTCTTTCTGTTTCAATCCATTGTTAGACCATTACTAACATCAATCCATCACCCAGAATCAATCCCAGACGACGTTGCCGGATATTCTGCTTTCGCCGGAAAACTTCTGAAATTTCCAGAATCACGCTGTGAATCGGTATGATCATCTAAACCTCCTGATAATCGTTGCTCAGTAGTTCAATTTCACATCTAATCAATCAAAACTGTTAATTGATCCGAACAGACGGAGTCCACAAAACAGAGCCGACGATCCTTGCCGGAGTTCTGAGGAAGACAATCTGTTCCGGTACATTCTTTCCCCAAACCCTCTCTGTTCATCACATTTCAATCACCTATAAGTTCGTTAACTGAATTTAACAAGAAACAGTTGAAAAATCGTTGTCTGTGTTTTGAACGAAGAAGATGAAGTCGGCCTATTGTATAAGATTAATTAAAACAAGACATATAAACGGGTTAGACACACAGTCCAGCGGTGGACTGTGTGCAAACAATAAACACACGTCTCGAGTTCGATCCCTATCACGACCCTATCCTCGGAAATAAAAATGTTTTTTTTTAAAACCGAACCGGGTTAACTCACTGTAAGATGATAAGTATAATAAAAATCAGAATATTAACCAGGTTAGACACACAGTCCAGCGGTGGACTGTGTGCAACACTAATCACAGGTCCCGGGTTCGAGACCTGTTGACGGCACCGGTTCGATACAATTAAAATCTTTTTAAAATAAATGAATTCTGATTAACTTAAATAGTGTATAAATATAATTAAAAACAGAAATATTTCGGGTTAGACACGTAGCTCAGTTGGTAGAGCTGCGTGCACGCGTACGGGAGGTCACCGGTTCGAGTCTCACCCAGCGCATACTTATACACGACCGAACCGGTCAACGGTCAACAGTCATGGTCAACGGTCAACGGTCAAAGTCAAAAAGTCAACATTTTTTTTTATATTTTTATTTATTTATTTAATTTAAAAATCAATTAAAAATACTTAAAAATAATGTTTTTAAAGTTAGAAAATAGCCTTAAACTCACAAAAATAAACCTAAAAATTCAATTAAAATTGTTAATAAAATCCACTTACTTACCGTACCTTTTCATTATTAACTAGGTTAGTTATTCCTCGTCGATCAACTCTCTAAGCTCGTGCGCATCCAACATCATCAAGAGAACGCACCCAATGTGAGTGAATCTCTATAAATTCCCCGTTTTAATCACGTTTTTTGGGTGTATCATGTGTCTTATTATTTATTACATTTAAACACTTGTGCATCCATCATATCCATGATCAAATATGTATTCAACATGTATCAACTGTTTGTGTGGTTATTGTTTAGATTAAATTTATCATTTTCAGTACATACATTATCATAGGCCGCCGCTCCCCATTACCTATGAGCGTGAGCCGTTCCCCATTACCTATGAGCGTGAACGAGGCGTTGCCAACATACGATCGGCTCCGTTTGATTGAGCCTTGACCGCACATACATTTCATCATAGGCCGTCTGCTCCCCATTACCTATGAGCGTGAGCCGTTCTCCATTACCTATGAGCGTGAACGAGACGTTGCCAACATTTACATTGTCATTCATGTTATATATTCATGCAAGGTGGTTTGTTATTGTTTGTTATGGTTATGGTTATTGTATGTTTATTTACGTTTGCTCACATATGATTATTGCACAATTTTTCCATATTAAATACAACAAGAAATAAATAATAAATGTTTTCTAACAAGGTTCACTCGCCAACTTTTGTTGATCCAAAAACCATTTTTACACATGATACAGGTGGACAGGATGAAGCAAGGAACACATAGGAAAGTGCCTTAGAAGAAAAATAATGAAGTCTAGAAAGATGTATAGAACATGTTGTATTTGTATGATTTGATTGTAAGATCTTCTTTAAAATTGTAATATTAAATATGAAACATTATAAAAATGTCATGAGCTTTGATGAAAACCCAATCATGCCCCGATCACCTTTTCCGTTGCGGGTCGGGGTGTGACAGATTGGTATCAGAGCTTTTGACTATAGGGATATAGGATAGGTTATTAGACCCTTAGAGCCTATACTATAGTTGATTAGATTTTAATTGTTTATGTGGTTACATGCAAACTCATGATGTTTATTTCTTTCATATTTATTACATATACAAATGCATGCAAACACTTCCAATATTACATTTTGTGATACATAATGAATTATACTTACAGTCAAACATACATACTTACATACATATTCATCATACATATTTCAATGTTCACATGTTCAATTCATCTTCATACTTCCGTTATTCAAGATTTTGTCGCATTTTTCATTTTTCAAATCTCATCAAAGTGAGTACTGCGACGGGCATGTAGTAACTGTAAGGGTACAAGTACCGGTAGTCGGAACGTCCTGTCTAGGTTGGCATTCGTATAAATCCAATATAACGGACCAGTTTGCCTACCTGGGGACTAACGATGAGAGTACAAAGGACCTATTAGGCCAAAGCATGCCACACCAAACGTCGTTCGAACTAACCCCACTTTGAGTTGTCACCGTGTCCACACTTGGATACATTCCGAATATCATATGTTATATACTTATTTCTCGATTTTCTCCGGGTTTTAGTGTACGTAACCAGGCTAACACATGCGAACCATAAGAAAAACCCGATAATCATGGGGGCCCACATGATTACGAAGGTGAAGTATGGCGGCATGCAAGGCCCAATTGCGAGCAAAGCCCAAGACATCCTATGGATGTAGTAGATTTATTATTCTATATTTTTTTATGAATGTTCATTCCTAAATACGACACATGACCCCTAAAACATCCAACTCATACTCTTGATATGTATTCCTTGTAGATGTCTTCTAATCTCGCTTGTAGGAAGACGAGATCAGGAAAAACCCGCGAGCGCATGGCTGCCCAAATCGCTCAACAAATGGCTGCCGTAATACCCAACATTGTAGTTCAAGTTCAACAAGTCCTTACCGCTAATCCCGTCAATCAAGAAGATCAAAATGTCGTCAACCCTCCCCCAATTACCACTAAATGCACCTTCAAGCATTTCAAATCCTGTGACCCTCCAAAATACGAGGGGACTGAAGGTGTCACCGCTCTCCTCCATTGGTTTGAGGAAATGGAAAACACTTTTCTAAATTGCGATTGCCCCGATGATCGCAAAGTGCGATATGCTACCGGTCGTTTACTTGGAATAGCACTTACATGGTGGAATACAGAGAAGGCCAAACGAGGTGTTGAAGATGCTATGACTTTGACTTGGGAAGAGTTGAAGGAAATCATGACAAGACGGTTTTGCCCAAGAAGCGAAATCAAGAAATTGGAGGATGAGTTCTATTCTTTGAAACAAAAGGAAGGCGACCACACCACATACAACAAGAGATTCCTTGAGTTAAATCAAATGGTCCCCAACTTGTTCACTCCCCTCTACCGTTTGATCGAGCACTACATTCGAGGTCTTCCTTCAAAAATTCAAGACTCTGTAATAAGTACCACACCTGCAACTTTGGAAGCAGCAATGGAGTTAGCTACAGAGCTCACCGAGAACCGCATACGAAATAAGGACTTCAAGGAGGAGAAGAAGGATAAAGCATCAACTGAAACCTCAAACTCCCCCCAAACCGAATCCCCTTCTCAACCCATTTCTAAGAGAAAACGAGATGGGCAACTTTTTGCTGTCACCCAACACAATCAACCAACTTCACAAGCCATACCCCTCCAAGCTATCCCAATCACTCAAGTAGCACCCAACTCAACTTACCCAAATAAGAAACCTTACTTTGGACCTCACCCTCAATGCAATACCTGTTCTTATCACCATCCATTTACCTTACCTTGTCGACTATGTGCGAATTGTGGACGCTATGGTCATTCGAGCAAGGTTTGCCGCACCTCTCAAAACCAAACCTTACCCCCTACTCAAAACATGATCCAAACACATCAACAACCTCAATACCCCATGCTCCCATATGTTCGAGCTTGTTTCAATTGTGGCGACCCTACCCACTTTAGAACACGTGCCCCCGATTGGTTAACATTATAAACGCCCAAGCTCAAGCAAACCCAGTTAACCAAGCAAATCAAGAAAACCTAACCACTAGGCCACCAGCAAGAGGAAGGGTTTACAACATCAACGCCAATCCTGATGAAGATAATGACGGCCCAAACGAACCACCCAACTAGTTTCTTCACCAAAAATCAAGAATTCAACTCCAACCGCTTAGTGTTTATGTTTTATTTATGTTTATCTCAATCTTCACGTATCTCATTTATAAATTGGAAATTGAATCCAAGAATCTTAATGCGAATTACTATCTCAATTTTGTTTTATACTCATTGATTTAACATTCATACATCTCGACGTACCTCGACCTCATCATTTAAAGAAGTTGGGTTGTGTCTCACTTTTACATAGACTAACCCCTTCATCATAACAAACGAGAGAGGTACCGTCATCATTCAGTCATGTATCCTTTTAGAATTGAGACTCAAGCTTTGGTTGTTGTGTTTACTTATGTTTTAGAGTCACATAGAACTAATCATAATTTACTGACAAAACCAATGAAAATTTGACAAGAATATGGTGGATACGCCGCTGCTACTTCCTATATATAAGTATTCTTGCCAAAGGATCAGAGGCATTGTCAGGCGGTTATGAGAAGTTCCATATAGGATTCAGTAATGTCTTGGTTGAAGTTTGTTTTTATACTCACTGATTTAGCATTCATATCATTTCAATCTCATCATTTAAAGAAGTTGGGCTGTGTCTCACTTCTACATAGACTAACCTCTCCATCATAACAAACGAGAGAGGTACTGTCTTTATTCAAACATGTATACTATCAGAATTAAGACTCAAGCTTTGGTTGTTGTGTTTGTTTATGTTCCAGAGTCACATCATAGAACTAATCATAACTTACTGATAAAACCAATGAAAATTTGACAAGAATATGGTGGATACGCCGCTGGTACTTCCTATATATAAGTATTCTTGCCAAAGGATCGGAGGCATTGTCAGGCGGTTATGAGAAGTTCCATGTAGGTTTTAGTGGTAGAAGTTTTGTTTAGGGTATAACCTTATCTTTCCAAACGTATCAAAACTCATATGCATAAAATCATACGTAGTCAATCAACTCTGTGTATCCATGTTCCGTATTCATACACTTTAGGTAACAAAAAGCGATTCCTGTAGCAGGGTATTCAACCCTTACAAGGAACGTTACCGCCTCAAACAAAATTAAACTCTTACCCCCTTCTAAGTATGTAATTGTCAAATTAAAACACCATCCATTTGAGTCAAACATGCCACTACTTAAATTTCGGGACGAAATTTCTAAAAGTAGGGGATACTGTAACATCCGTAAAAAACCGGGTTAACCAAACCCGCTTCGTTTATTAACCGAACAGTCAGTTAAAAATTTCGTTGCGTATTTAATGCTCAAATTAATTTTATACAATACATAATAAATAAATATATTAGAATTTAAAATCTATAATTGAAAATTTATAACAAATAATGAAATAAAAATAAATTACTGATGCCGGGTTTCGAACCCGGGTCAGCCGGGTCTACCACAAAGACTTAACTCGCACACATCCAACCACTCCGCCACTTGTGTTATTTGATAATATATCGAAACAATTAATACATATAACAAAACTCGAAATCAAATCCAGTCAACAGCGCGCCCATTTCACAGTCGCCGGAAAATCCGACGATTTCGCCAATTATCGACGGTTTCTTTTGACTTAACGTACGTATTAACGTCGCCATCGGTTATAACCGATGTCTAGTTCCGCGACATCAGTCATAACCGCCGGAGAAAGGCTGACCAATGAATCGAGACTAGAAACAGACCCAATTCAACTTGATTCTTCCCTATAAATGCACACCCAAGCCTCTGGTAGTCTTTTCGCTCAAAATCGCACCATTTCTCGAAGCAATTTCACTCACGGAGATTTTTCTGCAATCATCGGACTTTCGCCGGAAAACCGAGACTCACATCAACACGGTAAATACCTCGACTCTTTCTGTTTCAATCCATTGTTAGACCATTACTAACATCAATCCATCACCCAGAATCAATCCCAGACGACGTTGCCGGATATTCTGCTTTCGCCGGAAAACTTCTGAAATTTCCAGAATCACGCTGTGAATCGGTATGATCATCTAAACCTCCTGATAATCGTTGCTCAGTAGTTCAATTTCACATCTAATCAATCAAAACTGTTAATTGATCCGAACAGACGGAGTCCACAAAACAGAGCCGACGATCCTTGCCGGAGTTCTGAGGAAGACAATCTGTTCCGGTACATTCTTTCCCCAAACCCTCTCTGTTCATCACATTTCAATCACCTATAAGTTCGTTAACTGAATTTAACAAGAAACAGTTGAAAAATCGTTGTCTGTGTTTTGAACGAAGAAGATGAAGTCGGCCTATTGTATAAGATTAATTAAAACAAGACATATAAACGGGTTAGACACACAGTCCAGCGGTGGACTGTGTGCAAACAATAAACACACGTCTCGAGTTCGATCCCTATCACGACCCTATCCTCGGAAATAAAAATGTTTTTTTTTAAAACCGAACCGGGTTAACTCACTGTAAGATGATAAGTATAATAAAAATCAGAATATTAACCAGGTTAGACACACAGTCCAGCGGTGGACTGTGTGCAACACTAATCACAGGTCCCGGGTTCGAGACCTGTTGACGGCACCGGTTCGATACAATTAAAATCTTTTTAAAATAAATGAATTCTGATTAACTTAAATAGTGTATAAATATAATTAAAAAACAGAAATATTTCGGGTTAGACACGTAGCTCAGTTGGTAGAGCTGCGTGCACGCGTACGGGAGGTCACCGGTTCGAGTCTCACCCAGCGCATACTTATACACGACCGAACCGGTCAACGGTCAACAGTCAACAGTCATGGTCAACGGTCAAAGTCAAAAAGTCAACATTTTTTTTATATTTTTATTTATTTATTTAATTTAAAAATCAATTAAAAATACTTAAAAATAATGTTTTTAAAGTTAGAAAATAGCCTTAAACTCACAAAAATAAACCTAAAAATTCAATTAAAATTGTTAATAAAATCCACTTACTTACCGTACCTTTTCATTATTAACTAGGTTAGTTATTCCTCGTCGATCAACTCTCTAAACTTGTGCGCATCCAACATCATCAAGAGAACGCACCCAATGTGAGTGAATCTCTATAAATTCCCCGTTTTAATCACGTTTTTGGGGTGTATCATGTGTCTTATTATTTATTACATTTAAACACTTGTGCATCCATCATATCCATGATCAAATGTGTATTCAACATGTATCAACTGTTTGTGTGGTTATTGTTTAGATTAAATTTATCATTTTCAGTACATACATTATCATAGGCCGCCGCTCCCCATTACCTATGAGCGTGAGCCGTTCCCCATTACCTATGAGCGTGAACGAGGCGTTGCCAACATACGATCGGCTCCGTTTGATTGAGCCTTGACCGCACATACATTTCATCATAGGCCGTCTGCTCCCCATTACCTATGAGCGTGAGCCGTTCTCCATTACCTATGAGCGTGAACGAGACGTTGCCAACATTTACATTGTCATTCATGTTATATATTCATGCAAGGTGGTTTGTTATTGTTTGTTATGGTTATGGTTATTGTATGTTTATTTACGTTTGCTCACATATGATTATTGCACAATTTTTCCATATTAAATACAACAAGAAATAAATAATAAATGTTTTCTAACAAGGTTCACTCGCCAACTTTTGTTGATCCAAAAACCATTTTTACACATGATACAGGTGGACAGGATGAAGCAAGGAACACATAGGAAAGTGCCTTAGAAGAAAAATAATGAAGTCTAGAAAGATGTATAGAACATGTTGTATTTGTATGATTTGATTGTAGGATCTTTTTTAAAATTGTAATATTAAATATGAAACATTATAATAAATGTCATGAGCTTTGATGAAAACCCAATCATGCCCCGATCACCTTTTTCGCTGCGGGTCGGGGTGTGACATTATTGTATATGGAGTTAATTATTAGACTGGGCGTTGTGGTTTAACATGGAAGGGGCGTTAAAACATCGTGTCACACGTAGACAACGTGACTTTAACCAACCCACCCTTTAACTATCACATCGTGGTTTAACTATAGATTAAAAACAAAGAGTAAAATGTTAAAATGGTCCCTGAGTTTAGGTCACTTTTGCCACTTTTTTTTTATTAAAATATAATTCATATATAAGCCAGAAAACTTGGCAAGTTACATCAAAACAGAAGGTAGTCGGGCAACAAGCTACACCACCAATCCTTTCTGAATTGCAAACCCTAACCTTCCAAATACAAACCCTTGCCCCCTTGGGGTTGAACAATTGTTGTAGACGACCCATTGAACCCTCGTCAAGAAGTGGATTGCTTCTAGCGCTAGGGAGCCAAAAGTATCAAAGGCAAAAGGGACAAAGACATGATGGTTCTTTGCGCTAGCTTTAGCGTGCTTATCCACTTTCTTTGATTCTGCCTTTCTTGTCGCTTGTCCAGCTACAAACCCGTTTTCCCTTAAACCAACCAAAGGGGAAACCCCCGTGAGGTCTACACAAGCATGTTTCCCCCCATCGCAGCCAAAGACGAGCAGAGCCGCTGGTCGCAGACTAGATCTCCCTTCCATAGGGTCCGTGAGGAAATTCACATGGGCCTCTTTCTTAGCCGAAATCCCAGCTCTTCTTAAGATGTCCCACAAAGCATCACGCACCTAGTCGTGCCGATATTTGAACCCAGGAGCTCTTTACAGTGAACTGCATGCTCCCCGTATTTATCCATACAAGCTTTACGACATATCGGGCAAGTTTCATCTTCCGGGTACATAGGGATCATCAACCGGTATTTGAGAATGGCTCTATATTCTACTGCAGACATACATTGTCTCAACCCCTCAATTGGTATAACGGTCAAAAATTCCTGAGCATGGGGACCTTTCAGGCACTCAAACACCGTTTCTGGCGGGATGACAAATCAAAAGCTTCTCCCAGGCTTTGAGCGATTTTGCTAAACAGAGCATTCGCCAAAGTTTTTTGTGGCTTCGAGGGGGCGGTGTCCTTATTAGAGAAACCGCCAATATCCAAGTCTGGGAGAGAGACATTTAAGCGTTCAAGCGCCTGCTGATAGTCCGGGTCAAGCCCGACGACCTCACAGTTTCGAAGGATATGATCCTGTAGTTCCCAAGACTGAGTGCTAGACGCCACTTCAGTCTAAAAATGAAAGTTTTTGTATCTAGGTCCTTGACGTTTCATTGTTGTTGCCATTACTATCCAATTGGCGAACTGTGTTAGAAATTTCTGCCTTTTTTGCCGTTTTCCTCATTAAAATGATGGAATTCCTTATGGAGTTCAAGCATAAAATGACGATTATACCCTGCGTTGAAATAACGAAAACGATAAAAATGGCAGAAATTTCTAACCCAGTTTGTCAATTGGATGGAAATGGCAACAACAATGAAACCTCATACCCGGATACAAAAGTATTCATTTTGGACTGAAACGACAAAAGTGATCTAAACTCGGCTCCCACAAAGAACAAGCCTTAACGCCCGTTTAATATACCGGTCTATATAAAGCAGAGCTCTTGGTAACCCTAAGACAGCAATCTAATACAAAACTATTCTGGTGAAGTGATTGTAATCCTATGTATTAAAAATAGAAAGCCGATACCGGAGATTATAGTTTTGGAGTTTCTGGAGAGAGATATTTGAAGGGTGTTTTGATCGGACTGAGTGTTGAAGTTGTTTGCTTGGACAACTACTTCACAGTTTCTTGACAAAAACAAAGACAAAAACAAAGAAATAGATACATACATTTACATGCAACCTGATTTAGGGTTTTTTTCTTATGAGATATTTGATTACTTTACCTATTGAGATTGGGGAAGCAGAGGGCTTCTTTCCACCGAAAATTCAAAATAAAAGTGGTTTGGGGGGCGCTAAAATCATTTATATAGGCGGGAAAATTAGCGAATTTTAAGGAATTATAATTTTGATTCTCTTACTATTATTTTAAGTAAAAGTGAAAGAGCGATAAGTTTGGGCTTCTATAGTCATTTTCGTAACAATTCCCATTTACAAAAATAAGTGGTACATGTTTGCTTAACATTTTTTTTATTATAAAAGTTGCTCATTTTAAACTAAGTTTTCATCATTTTCATCAAGAGGGGCGGACATGGCTAGCCTCTACGCATAGTCGTTCGTCGGAAGTGTTAAAAAACGACGTTTTTTCGATTTTATTACCCCTTATAAAAAAATTATGTTACTCCTTGTAAAAGCCCACAACTTATAGAAAATAATACCAATCATCATTTTAAAACAATCTAATAATTAAGCCCAATTGGCCAAAGCCCAAAAACATATTTGTTATGATTCTGAGAGAAAATTATGAAACAAAACAAGTGAACAACGAACAGACCACAAGCACAGCCGCCCAGTCATAGAGCAGAAGTGGCGAAGCTTTGAGATTTCCGATCGGGTGGTCGAAAACGTATATACTTAAAAAAATTATAAAACTGGGGGTCGAAAACGTATACCTAAAAAAATCTATACGAAAACTACATACCGAGCACTACTGAGCGAAAATTCGAGGGTCGGGCGCCCCTCTCGGCTCTCACAAAGTTACACCCCTGCAGAGCAGACCTCGCACAAGCACAACCTGCTCCACACTAGCCGCCCTCCTGCTCAAGTGCTCAGCCACAGTTTCATCTCTAATCTAGGGCTTTTTTAGGTAATTTTTTATTCTAATTTTTATTCTTCTATCATTACATAAACTTTAATAAAGATTATATGACGTATCATTGTATTTTATTGTTTGTTTTTGTTTAAACCGGTCAGAGGTCAATGCCATGATGGTGCAAGCAACATGCGGGGAGAGTTTAATGGATTACATACACTTGTTGAACGATATCTTAGGCCTCACAAATGCTCTATGAAAACATCTTCAAAAAAAGAGTCACCACTTGTTAGAAGCGTCTCATTTGTTAAACGGGACAAAACGAGCTTTGAATTATATAAGACAAAATGGGTTTGAAAAGATGTTGGCAAAAGTGGCATGTTTTTGTAAAAAAAAAACATCTTCATGTTAGATATGGCGGAAAGTTATGGTAATCAAAGAATCCGAAAGTATGTCATTACTATTCGACATCACTTTGAAGTTGAAGTTTTAATACAGTTTTGGATATGCAAATTCAAGAACTTAGAAACCGCTTTAGTGAGGTCTCAACTAGTTTGATAGAAATATGTCGGCTTTAAATCCTTGTGATTCGTTTGCTAAGTTTGACATGCCTAAGACAGTGGTGTTTTCTGAGATGTATCCGAATGACTTTAATAAAGAAGAAAGATGGTGTCTTGCGGGCAGGGGCGGACCCACATAGAGTGGGTCGGGTCCCCAGACCCCAATGTTTTTATAAAATTAATAGATTCGGTATATTAAATTGTATAAGGACCCCATAAATACAATTAGATGGACTTCATGGGAAGAAAAGGAAAAGCTTTGGTGTAGTGGTAAATCATCCTCTTTTCCAACCAGAGGTCATGGGTTCAATCCTGGTATATCCCAAATTTTAACGTTTTGTAATAAAAATTTTGAACACTGAAAAAATGGAACCTACATTGAAAAAAAATTCTGGGTCTGCTACTGCTTGCAGGTGTTGAAAAATTGATTGGATTGTGTGACCTCGCTCGTGTTATGGTGGAAACCGGAAAAAATGAAACTTTTCCTTTAGTTTATCGAACATTGAAGCTAGCGTTGGTTGGTTAATATAATGTACATCTTCTGTGTGTGTGTTAAATTTATCCGTGTATCTTTATTTTAGGCCATCTTGTTGAGAGTTTCTTTCTCTTACTCGGTCACTCAATAGCAACAGACTTGCAGGTAAAGATCTTGGAGTTTGTTTATCTACGACCCGATCAAAGTATCCTCTGAAATATACCCAACGTATTAGTCTCCAATTTTCGGACTAGTAGAATTTTCGAGGGCAATCCTCGTCTAATGGAGGATGTTAGTTTTCTAGATACGTTTTTAACACGGAATGATAGGTTTTTTTTGTACAGTATCAGGCGATCAGCTAACAATGCAAGATCTCGAAAACCTGAATAACATAAGCACGACCAAATTACAACAGTTAGTGATCAGCGTCACCTCGGGGACACCACACATCACACATCATCATCATCATGGATTGTATGATCCTTCATGTCGCTAGTGGATTCGCGTCTGCTGACACGGTTTCATTGCGGATATCAGCCTCACCATCTTCAGAACCCGAGCTAGCATCTGTTTCCTTCTCGGGATACTCAAGTTGCACACACTCAGCAACTGCAGACGGCGAGTTGATATTTTCCGAATCAAGGCTCCTGTTTGACGGAGTCAAGTCTCCTCTCTTCACAACGTTAAACACAATACCGTTATGAATCATCTCAGGCTGCAGAAGATCACCTTCAGTAACCGTAATGCTCGTATGAACTCTATTGTTCATATCCCTTTGATCAGGTTCCATATCAAAGCTAGTATCCGGTGGTATTATTGTCATTCTTGAGTTGTTCTGATGATGTGGCATTGTCTTATTTGTTGTTTTGGGATCGAAATCCAAGTTTTGAACAAAATCAACGAATTGATCAGCCGAAGCGGTTCTCATCAACGGTCCACCGGATCTCGTCCAGGAATTTAACTCTGCTGTTTCAGATTCACTATCACTTCCGTCATGTGCATTGTGGTTGAACCTCCAGTTCCGCTGGTGGAGAGAGGATGACACGTCAGCAAGGTCTTCTAACGACCCGGTTGAGTTCTCTCGAGCCATGCAGTTCCACGAAGGGATTCGTTTGGATGCGTTAAACCGGGTCGTGTTGGCTAATCCATGAGTAGCGGTAGCTGAAGCAGAAGCTGCGCGTTCTGCACTCCTTTTTAACCTACGCATGTGGTTGAGAATTGCGACACACTCATCGAGAACAAGCTCGATCCCGCAATTGGCTTTAATGGCTGAAAGCTTCTCCCATGTACGTTTTCTTCCTTGGTTTGCAGCTTTTTGAATCTCTAGGTGAGACGGGTTCCGTATGATTTTTGAGTACTGAATCACATAGATAAAAACAAATTCAGCACATTAAAGATAGCAATGTTTTGTTGGCTACTTCAATGGATATTAAGCTTTCTTATGGACACATGCGTATTCATAACAGAGCAAAACAGAGAGATAAGTGTAAAAATAACCCTTAACGTCCGCATAATATTAGAAGTCAAACCAAATGCAACTTTCTTGAGATGATTTAGGGCTGTAATCGAGCCGAGCCAGGGTGAGCTCAAGCTCGAACTTGAACAAATGAACGGGCCATCTCGGCTCGGCTTGGCTCATTTATTTTATTGAGCTTAAAAGTCGAGCTCAAGCTCAGCTACTAAAATGTTTGAGCCAACTCGTTTATTTTTTTAGTAATTTTTTTACAAATATTGATAACATAAGAAAATACACATATATCTATATGTATTATTTTCTTTTTCTAATATTTTAAAACCGAAAGGCATATTAAGAGTATTATATGTATAATTTTTGTTTATTTTCCCTTATTTTTATATGTTATTATTAATTAAACTTAAAATGTTAACACTTCAACCTCCTCCCACATATTTATTATTTTAATACATTTAAAATTAAAATTAATCTATATAAATAAAATAACTTGAGCTGTCTTGCAAGCTCACGAGCCAAGCCAGGCCTAGCTCGGGCTCGGCTCGTTTATAAATCGAGCCGAGTCGAGCCAGCTCATTTAAAACTGACTTTTTTACAAGCCGAGCTTTTTTTGAGCTTTTTCCAAGTGAGCCGGAGCTGCAAGCTTTTTGAACACTCTAAGATAATTACATCTTAAAATTAAAAATTTTCATTTAAAAATTATAAAGAGCACCTGAGCTAAGGTAGCGGGCATCACAATGGTGACGTCACCCTCCCAATCTTGAGCAAATAGCTTCGCAAGTCACCTAACGGGAAGCCAAGTTCCAAGACCTGGTTGCATCGGTATTTCACCTCCATCTCAACTAGATGAGCAAGCTGAAGAGAAACAACGTTAATCGCAAAAACCGTAGAAATCTATTTAAAATAAATTAAACCATATGCTGGTTTCTTATATCACTGGACTAATAATTAATTTTAATATTATAAGAAAATAAAACGCACGCACCTTTGCTGCAAACCTTCCTCCATAAGCTCTCACAACTTCTTTTATCCTGAGTAAGGGGGAAATATGAGGATTGCTTGACTTACGATAAAATGATTAACGTTAAAGAGCTCTTTCAGTTGCATCATCGGTAGATCTATCTCCAAGCTACCGTCCTCCAAACGGCGTGTAGAACTCCCAGTGGCTTCCTCCGGGCCCCAGTGGAACGTTGGGTGATACGGAACAAGTTCTCCACTTCTATCCTTTGCCATAAGTTCCTGAGCTTCAAAAAGGCCCGGGAAAGCACAAGAAGCGGTAACCGCACTCCATATAACCACGTGAGGTGAAGTCAAGTAATTAAGACATCTTGGAGGCTCATGTTTTCTCGGTGAGCATACGTTATGCCGAGAACGCGGCCCGTCATGTCATAAGCTTCTTGAAATGTAAGATTATTTGTCAGGTTTCTTAATAGCACCTGCAAATGTAAGATATGACTATTTTTAACATGCAGCTGCCTACTCGTAAGCTACGGTAGGCCACCGTAGCCTATGGTAGGCTGCTGCAGCCTCTTTCAATTTTTCGTTTTTGTTACAAAAACTTTCGCAACTTATTCAATTTTCATCAGTTTCACTCGAAACTTGTTTCTAAATGTCCGTAAAATGTTTACCGTACATATTTAACTAGAAATCCTTAACCCGAATTCATAACTTTTATGAATTACGCAACCATTACCCGGTTTATGGGCATATTCATTTTAACACGTTAAGGGATTTAAGCACTTAAGCTTAAATCTCACTTTTTCTTTCCTTATCTCCTGTTTTCTCCCTAAGACTTCTATTTATCTTCCATCCACATCTTTATTTGTTATGGATTTGTTACTGTAAAATCATTTAATCCGAATTCTACCTTTGGTTTGACAATTTACGAAAAAGACCCATTACGAGGCATTAGACCAAAAAGGCTTATACCTTTCACTTTTACACTATCGAAAAGATTTACTCATTTATAAAACTTTCAAACTACCCTTAAGGGTTGTTTGCTCGAGTTACAAATCAAAGGGAATTTTAGTCAACTTTAGTCCTTACTACGACGAAGGACTTTAAAACATATTTTGACCAAGTGAGCACCTTTTACCCATGTTATATTAAATATCATTATGTTTCTAAGAACATAATGTATACAATTTAAATTATTAGATATACCTCTCTTTAGGTAATCCAATGTTCACCCATGACTCGTTTAACTCTCATCGGACCTTAAGTCCTCTTTGCGAGATTTATCCATCACACGTACCTGCTTCGGTCATAGCATTGACCCGTTTTAATACCTTGAAATATAAATTTCTAATTAAAAGCAATGCAATCCATACGCTATTCTCCTTGTGAACAAAAACTCAACAAACGATCATTAGTCATTATTGTCAAATGGTGATGTTGTCACCATTTGACCCGTTTGGCTTAAATGACCATTTTATTATTGTGAGATGGTATTTATTTGCCATCTCATCCATGTAACCTGTTTCCATTTACACCATATAATCATATTACCTAAAAATCATTTCTTAATTCGTTTGACCCCATCATGGCTTAAGCATAGGGTGTCTTTTTCAAAGAAACTATTGATTATCCGTTAACTCGTAACCAAATTACTATTTTACCCTTTTTTCCCATTATGGTTTACAGCATAAGATAACTTTTCAAAACTCCTTATTTTATTCGTCATCACATGACCAAATTACCATTTTGCCCCCTTTTACCATTAAATATGGTTTCTTACCATTTTCACTTGTTCCAACCCGTATCATTCCACGTCGGAACGTCATATTTCAATTACTAAATTACCATGTTCTTAACAAACACAAAAGTAGGTGTCCTACTTCAAAGATGTAAGCTTTACTTACCTTGAAATCCGATTATGCATTTCCCACGTACTTGATCCGTTTGACCCGCTTCTTCCCAAGCTTCCACCTAGCTTGTCAAGCGTCAAACTATCATTTATCATTCGCAAGATGGTTAGATTAGTCATCATTTATCACGACAATTCCACCTTACGGATTTTATATCAAAATTATCATTCGATCTTGTTATAGGCCAGTTTGGCTTTTAAAAGTCAACTGCCTATTAACATATGAAATGCACATTTAAGTTCAATAAACTCATTTAGGCATTTCATCAATTACCCGGTAGGCGTTATTTCTAGGCCACCGTTTTAACTAAATTTCTCTACTAAGTTCATACAATTGTTACATCAATTTAACATAATTTTAATCATTGTATGCTAATCTATCAATCTCATACAAAAACTTGGGATTGTTTCATCACTTTAAAACACCCATTGGATCATATATATGGAATTTACTCAAACATCAAACTTAGCCAAATACTTTAAACATTTCATGAACCTATGATTATTTAAACATCATTTAACATGAATATATCATCTATTTCATCATACCATACAAAACCCATGTCAAGTCATTTATGATCACTTACTCAAATCTCTAATTTATATAGACATATGAGTATGATGATCAATAACCCCCGTATATTATCAATTTCATCATATAATCAAAAACCCACTTCACATAGGAATATTGTAACGCCCCGCGTTTCAATACTTTCTATATTTGGAAACCTTGTACCGTACTTCTATTTTCTGTAATCGTTGTATCTTGTATTCGTCTTTCGTGGTAAACATTGTAAATCGAGTCTTGGATCGTAATGAGAAACTCGTATTTTATTCATGTTGTGTTAATCATAATCTTGTTACACTTATACTTGTTCATACTTTAAACATATAAACGTACCCATGATACTCTTATTCGTAAACGTGTGATAACTCGCAAACATGGTTTGTATGCGTAAACGAGACTCAAACGTGAAACTCGTAATCGTTAAACTAAATTCGTTACGAAAATATATTTACCTATTCATTTATTAAGTTAATTAAATTAATTAATAAAATTAATTAATTTCTTTTTACAAAAAATTAAAATGCTAATTTATATATACATATATATATATATACTAACATTTTGAATTTAAATGTTAATATATATCTTTCTTTAATAAGTCTAAGGTTTAAAGTGTAATTCTTGGATTCTCAAACTACAGGGGCCATTCTTGTCATACATATAAACTGATTTAATGAGTTTTTAAATAAAAATAATAATAATTCAACAAAACTGGATCCGCGGGACTCGAACCCGGGACCTCCGGTTCACCAAACAAAGCCTCAACCACTCCACCAGCCGCCTCACATTTGAATGAACCCGGAAACAAAAGCTTCTTATGCTTTGTTTCCGGTCGAAGACGGTCGCGAGCCAAGGCGGACAGCAGCCATTTGGGCGGGTTTTTGGTTAAATTTTTGAACTTTTAACCATTAATTACCCACTTAACCCCACCTAACTAACCTTAATCCTTCCCCTATAAAACCCACCTCTAATCCAAGCACTTTTACACTTTAATCTCCCTCAAATCTCTCTCAAAACCTTCCAAATCAGCTGCAAAATTACAAGTTCGAGCAGAATTACTCATCTTCACTAAAGTGAGTGAACTCACTCATTTCTTAACAAAATCCTTCCATTATTTTTCCCACTTGCTTGGATTAACCTAAGGATCATTTCCATTGGTTTTCCATGGAAAACCAAGCTCTGGAATGACCAGAAAAGGTTCCAAAGTGGACTGTTTTACTTTATGTTCTCATAAACTTGTTTAATCTCTTACTTTTCTCATTCATCCTAGTGTTCTTGAACTCCTAATCACATGTATGATTATGGGGACTAACCTAGGTTGTTAAACTTGTAAATAGGAGTGTTTAATCACTCCAAACTTGCTGTTTTTGAAGAGCATTGAGCTCACAAGTGATGCAAGTTCTTAAACTTGTTCATGTGTGTCCACCAAGGAAGCTTGGGCTATCCTAACTTGAGACCACACATCACTTGATGATTTTTCATCAAGATCCCAAGATAGTTTGCTAGACTTAAAGTGTCACAACCCCACAAAGCCGTTGACGATTATCCTCGTGTGCTCGTCGGGTTGTTGAATACTTGGCTACTTGGTATCTAGATGACACCTTATCATTCTTGTCTTTACATTCTTGTATAGTATATAGTTCTTGTACCCTCCTTGTTACCAATGGTAACTTGTGTAGCGGTGAACATAATCCGAGGTTCAAAGTGGATGGTTTAACCTCCCACCTCATACTTGACATACATGACACTAGAGGTCAAAGTGGATGGTTCATCCTCCCACCTCCTACATGATTATAATGATATATATATAACTATATTATAATTCTAAAACCGAAACCTTGATAATGAACTTATAATCACCTATCAAGTTATTAAGTTTAACACTAAAGTATGTAATTCCTTGTCACGATTCTAATAGGCCCCGAACCTATGAAATCACACCCAACTCGTAAGAGTTACTATAGTGTCAAGAACGAGTGTTGCATCTTAGTGAATACTTTCGTATCATAATACTTTATCAAACTTATTTTTAATCATGCTCGAATACTCCTAATCTCCCGTTGACACTCTATACTCATACGCCTCGTTTCCTCTTATAGGATAATTCGGCGTCATCCTCGAACCAACGTCTTCACGGATTGTCAAGTGTAGAAAAGACTTAGCAAAACCGTGAGTACACTCGACCCACTTTGTTTATAACACTTTTCGGGCGTAACATGTTTCCATATACAAAATCACGAACACTTAAACTCTATGAAATACACAAACGATCCCATATACATGAAAGCTTGAATCTTATACTTGATGCTTGTCTTGGATATTCGTATTGCTATGCTTTAGTCATTAACTATTTTTAGCCTTCGTTTGACATGCTTAGCGCTATAGGAATTCACGCATCCACCTACATCGTGTTATTCGTGAGGTCATGTTAAAACATCGTGATTGCGTTAAGGGTTTGATTATTAGTATTGCATGCCTTGATATTGCTCTTGTATAGATTTGGTTGCCATGTGGATTGTTTAAACTTATTCGTATACGTATGCTATGCCTAAACTTGTGTACTCGCCTTTGCTTTCGCATTGACATTATTTTAAAACATGTTACAGGTTGAAGGAGATGATGCTATGAAAACAATATAGCAAGGACTAGATACACACAAATTAGACGTTAGGTTTAATGTCGATGTATCAATTTTGTTATGACTTTGCAAATGTTATGTTGTTCTTTGTTTTGTTACATTGATGTATTTGACAATTCTTATGAAATGAAATATGGTTTGATTAATTATTGTCACTTAATAATGTTGTGAGCAATGAGCAATCTCGTTTTCGTCTCATCCCGATGTTTCCGCCATCGGTTGGGGTGTTACAGATATGTTTAAGAGCCATAACTATAGGGAATTAGGTAGAATTGCCATGTTCGACCTAGTCTATAGTTCTAAGTACCCATTGTGACCATTCTTGATTATGCTTAAAACTTTATGCTTCCTACTTCGCTTCTCTCTTTCATTTTGGTCTTAATACATATACATGGTGTCTTCCTAAGACACTTTTACACAATACACGTTTGGACGCTTGAAGACACTCGTAATATAAATGAGACGACTTCACTTACATAGGTGTGAAAACCGCAATTTGGTGAACGACTCTCAATCCGCTATACTTATTCTTTTTGCACGCAATTATGCCATCGAGTTAGGAGTGAAATCCAAACCTTGATGGAAAATTTCCAACTCAAAACTCTAGTGGACCCTTACCAACGAATCGGAATTTGCTCTTCATTTGGTAAGTACCAACCACACTTAGGGTACGAAATCGTCAAGTTAGGGGTGAAACCCGCACCTTGTCGATTAAGTCCCATTCCTTGATTTTCACTCTCGCCAAAGTCTCGATTTTCCTATCGGTTAGAGACGTGTAGTAACTGGAAGGGTAAAATGTCGTTAGTCGCTTCTCGATGAGAGCATTTTACCTATAGGCCAAAGCACGTTTCTCTAATTCGAAAAGATCTTCGATTCACTTTGGAATTGTCGACGATTCTCTACCCGAATCATTCCCATGTTTTACGAGCCTATTATTTTTATGTGACTCAAATTTTATGTAATTTGATACTTGTTACCTCGTTCATTTCAAACCGTTACACACTCGCACGTTTATCGCAATCAAAAACAATACTAATCCTCGTGAACAAACTAAATTTATACTCTTTATTTGTATTCATACGTGAGTATACATGTTATACTTGTTGAACTCATGCAAACTATGTGAACCATACTTGATGAACACATGCTTCTTATGTGAAACTTATGTGAATTTTATTAATACTCATGCATGCAAAACCTATTTTCTTTATTACAATCAAGTCTCATGCTTTTGTCTTGTTTACAACCTCTAGATGCCTCCTTTCCGTAACTCGTTGAACCGCCTCAAGAAGTCCAAGAAGACGGATTCCCAGAAGGAATCCAACAACGAGGACTCGATATCGAAGCAAGAACTGATTGGGCTCGTTTCGGAGCAAATGGCCGGGCAATTGGCTAAGATCATACCCGACATTGTTAGCCAAATCCACACCATACACGTCGAAGCCACACCTAAATCATCCGCTGATTCCAAAGCCGATACCCCCAAACCATCTTACCAATTCAAGCATTTCATGGCTTGTAAACCAGTGGAATTCACTGGCATGGACGGTGTTACCGCCATGATCAATTGGTTTGATTCAATGGAGCTTATCTTCCTTCAGGGCGGCTGCCTTGAGGAACTCCGAACCCTTAATGCCATCGGGGTCTTCCGCAAGAGAGCCCTCGAGTGGTGGACCACCGAACGAAACACCCGTGGAAACGAAACAGCCCATGCGATGACTTGGGAAGAGCTTAAGGAGCTCATGAAGGAGCAATTCTATCCTCCCCATGAGACCCAGAAACTTGAAAACGAGTTCTGGAATCTCACACAACAGGGGAGCGACGCTGAAGGATTGATTGCGCGCTTTAAACAGTTAGGTATCATTTGCCCTGGGCAAGTCGATACTGTTCCCAAGTTAATCGCCAAGCTCATCCGTTGCCTCTCACCGGTGATCATGAACCATGTAGCCGCAGCCAACCCGAAAAACCTCGAGGAAGCCTATGCCATAACCCTCCAACTCAACCATAACTGCATCCTTCAGGGGGCCTACGGCAAGGTCCCTACGAAGCATGCGCACCAAGCCATTGCCAACACCACCGAATCACCTACCCCTCCAGCCAAGAAGCCCCACAACAAGAACAAGAAGCGGAAGGCTTCTTCTCAAAACAATGTTGTCGTCACTCCGCCTACCCAAAACACCAACCAACCTGGACAAGGTTACATTGCTCTCACCCCAAGTGTACCACTTGCAACTACCATCACCCTGTTGGCACCTCATGCCGAAAATGTGCCAACTGTAATAGGTTGGGACACCTCTCCAACTACTGTCGCCTACCCTAGAACCAGCAAACCCAAGCCCTTTTACCCAATCCTAACCCAAACCGCCAAACCCAAGCTACACCTGGTCGAACCTGCTACAATTGTGGCGATCCTAACCATTTCGCCAACGTTTTCCCGAAACGCACCAATAACCAACAGCAACAACAAACCGAACCTGCGAAAGGACGAGCTTTCGTTCTCACCTCAGCTCAAGCCCAAAGTTCGAATGACGTCATCACTGGTACGTTCCTTGTGAACCATATCTATGCTACTTGTCTGTTTGATACTGGCACGGATAGAAGTTTTGTATCCGTTGAATTTGAACCCTTGCTTAAGTGCGAACGAACTAAAATGCCTAATCCTTTTGCTGTCGAAGTCGCTAATGGTAAGACCATCTCCGTTGACTCTGTTCTTTCTGGTTGCTCCCTAATCTTAAACGATCATAAGTTTTCCATCGACCTCCTACCTATGCAAATGGGTAGCTTTGACGTCATAGTAGGCATGGACTGGCTTAAGCGAGTTCGCGCTGAAGTCGTTTGTTCTGAGAAATTCATTCGCCTTCCCCTACCTCAAGGTGACTCTTTACACGTCTATGGTGAGAAACCTTCTAAGGGTCTCAAGCTTATGTCGTGCATCAAAGCGAACAAGTACTTGCGTAAGGAGTACTTTGCCTTTCTCGCCCACGTCATGGAAAAGAAAGACAAAGGTCCTAGCATAAGTGATGTTCCTGTCGTTTGTGAGTTCCCTTCTGTTTTCCCCGAGGATCTCCCTGGTCCTCCGCCTCCTCGAGCTGTCGATTTTCGACCTCATTCCTGGCGCAACTCCTGTTGCGAAGGCTCCCTATCGTTTAGCACCCTAGGAGATGCAAGAGCTATAAAGCCAACTTTAAGAGCTTCTTGATAAAGGCTTTGTACGCCCTAGTACTTCCCCTTGGGGTGCTCCCGTGTTGTTCGTCAAGAAGAAAGATGGGTCTTTTCGGATGTGCATTGATTATCGTGAGCTCAATAAACTTACAGTCAAAAACCGATACCCACTTCCTCGTATTGACGATCTCTTCGATCAATTGCAAGGCGCGAAGTGCTTTTCAAAGGTTGACCTCCGTTCTGGCTATCATCAACTTCGGGTTTCCGAGGAAGATGTACCCAAAACCACATTTCGCACACGTTATGGACACTACGAGTTCGTGGTCATGCCTTTTGGTTTGACCAACGCTCCTGCAGTGTTTATGGATCTCATGAACCGTGTGTGTAAGCCTTTTCTCGATCATTTCGTTATTGTATTCATCGACGATATCCTAATCTACTCCAAGACGAAAGAAGAACATGGA
The DNA here is from genome assembly GCA_947069175.1 of Scalesia atractyloides. Lineage (NCBI taxonomy): Eukaryota > Viridiplantae > Streptophyta > Magnoliopsida > Asterales > Asteraceae > Scalesia > Scalesia atractyloides. The sequence continues at coordinate 73,772,220 of CAMTDV010000024.1, forward strand.
CGACATTTGCGTCTTATTCTTTAGCTTTTGCAAACCGAACGTCTTTATGCCAAATTCTCCAAGTGTGAATTTTGGCTAAAAGAGGTTCAATTCTTAGGTCACACCGTCAATGAACTTGGTATTCATGTTGACCCTGCAAAGATAGAAGCTGTGAAGAATTGGATTGCACCTAAGTCGCCCTCTGAAATTCGTTCGTTTCTTGGCGTAGCTGGGTATTATCGCCGTTTCATCTCGAACTTCTCGAAGATTGCCGTTCCTTTGACTTCGTTGACTCGAAAAGATAAACCTTTTGTTTGGGGTCCCGAACAAGAAGAATCTTTCCAAACGCTCAAGGACATGCTTTGTAATGCTCCTATTCTCACTCTCCCCGATGGGAACGACGATTTCGTCGTGTATTGCGATGCCTCTAACCAGGGTCTTGGTTGCGTTCTCATGCAACGGGACAAAGTAATCGCTTACGCGTCGAGACAACTCAAAATTCATGAGAAAAACTATACTACTCACGACCTTGAACTTGGTGCAGTTGTTTTTGCATTAAAGATTTGGCGACACTACCTTTATGGTACAAAGTGTACGGTCTTTACCAACCATAATAGCCTCCAACATATCTTTGATCAAAAGGAACTCAACATGCGTCAACGTCGTTGGGTAGAATTGTTAAACGACTACGACTGCGATATCCGCTACCACCCTGGTAAGGCGAATGTCATGGCCGATGCACTTAGTCGTAAGACTCATGTCAAGAGTGCTCGTTGCTACCAAATCGTGGGAAAACTCAACGAGTTGATTCGACAAGCACAATTTGTCGTCATTAACGAGGGTAACCTCGATAACGAGTTGAATTGTGGAATCGAAAACCCACTCGAAGCTAAGCCTGACGGTATTCTTTACTACCATAGTCGCATTTGGATTCCCGATCGTCTCAATCTTCGGACTACTTTGATGGACGAAGCTCACAAATCCCGATACTCTGTTCATCCTGGAACTGATAAGATGTATCATGACTTGCGCGCATCCTATTGGTGGCCTGGAATGAAACGTGATATCGCTCTCTACGTCTCCAAATGCCTTACGTGTTCCAAAGTCAAGGCATAACATCAACGTCCCTCCGGTTTGCTCGAACAACCAGAAATTCCGGTCTGGAAATGGGAGAGCATAGCCATGGATTTCATCACGAAATTGCCTCGTACCTCGTCTGGTCACGACAGCATTTGGGTTATCATCGATCGTTTGACCAAATCCGCACACTTCCTCACCATTCGTGAAGATTACAAAGTCGAGAAACTGGCTCGTATCTACACGAGTGAAATCATTAGTCGTCACGGTACTCCTCTTGATATTATTTCTGATCGTGATGCTCGTTTCACTTCTCGCCTTTGGCAAACTTTCCAATCCGCCCTTGGCACTCGTTTGAATCTTAGCACCGCTTTTCATCCTCAATCTGACGGTCAGACCGAGCGTACTATTCAAACTCTAGAGGATATGCTTCGATCATGCGTAATCGATTTTGGCGGCAACTGGGATTTGCACTTACCGTTGGTAGAATTCTCGTACAACAACAGCTATCACGCAAGTATTCAAATGGCTCTATTTGAAGCACTGTATGGTCGCAAATGCCGTTCACCTATTTGTTGGCACGAGATCGGAGACGTACAACTCACCAGTCCCGAACTTACACAAGAGACGACGGACAAGATCCTACAGATTCGTGACAACTTGCTCAAAGCTCGAAGCCGACAAAAGAGCTATGCTGATAGAAGACGCAAACCTTTGGAATTCGACATAGGTGACCACATAATTCTCAAGGTTGCACCTTGGAAAGGTGTTGTTCGTTTTGGTAAGAAAGGCAAACTCGCTCCTCGCTATGTGGGTCCTTTCAAGATTCTCGAAAGGATAGGCACGGTAGCGTATCGACTGGATCTACCTCAAACGCTCAGCAATGTTCATCCTGTGTTTTCGAATTTGAAGAAGTGTCTAGCCGAAGAAGGACTTCAAGTTCCACTCGAAGATCTTCAGATCAACGATACTTTGCACTTTGTGGAGAAACCGGTCGAAATTATGGACCGAGGAACCAAGTAACTGAGGCGCAGTCGTATTCCTATTGTCAAGCTTCGATGGGAAGGTAAACGTGGCGCCGAATTCACTTGGGAACTTGAAAGTGATATGAAGACTAAGTATCCATATCTCTTCGTTACATCTTCCTAAATTTCGGGACGAAATTTCCTAAAGGAGGGGAGACTGTAACGCCCCGCGTTTCTATACTTTCTATATTTGGAAACCTTGTACCGTACTTCTATTTTCTGTAATCGTTGTATCTTGTATTCGTCTTTCGTGGTAAACATTGTAAATCGAGACTTGGATCGTAATGAGAAACTCGTATTTTATTCATGTTGTGTTAATCATAATCTTGTTACACTTATACTTGTTCATACTTTAAACATATAAACGTACCCATGATACTCTTATTCGTAAACGTGTGATAACTCGCAAACATGGTTTGTATGCGTAAACGAGACTCAAACGTGAAACTCGTAATCGTTAAACTAAATTCGTTACAAAAATATATATACCTATTCATTTATTAAGTTAATTAAATTAATTAATAAAATTAATTAATTTCTTTTTACAAAAAATTAAAATGCTAATTTATATATATTATATATATATATACTAACATTTTGAATTTAAATGTTAATATATATCTTTCTTTAATAAAGTCTAAGGTTTAAAGTGTAATTCTTGGATTCTCAAACTACAGGGGCCATTCTTGTCATACATATAAACTGATTTAATGAGTTTTTAAATAAAATAATAATAATTCAACAAAACCGGATCCGCGGGACTCGAACCCGGGACCTCCGGTTCACCAAACAAAGCCTCAACCACTCCACCAGCCGCCTCACATTTGAATGAACCCGGAAACAAAAGCTTCTTATGCTTTGTTTCCGGTCGAAGACGGGTCGCGAGCCAAGGCGGACAGCAGCCATTTGGGCGGGTTTTTGGTTAAATTTTTGAACTTTTAACCATTAATTACCCACTTAACCCCACCTAACTAACCCTAATCCTTCCCCTATAAAACCCACCTCTAATCCAAGCACTTTTACACTTTAATCTCCCTCAAATCTCTCTCAAAACCTTCCAAATCAGCTGCAAAATTACAAGTTCGAGCAGAATTACTCATCTTCACTAAAGTGAGTGTAACTCACTCATTTCTTAACAAAATCCTTCCATTATTTTCCCACTTGCTTGGATTAACCTAAGGATCATTTCCATTGGTTTTCCATGAAAAACCAAGCTCTGGAATGACCAGAAAAAGGTTCCAAAGTGGACTGTTTTACTTTATGTTCTCATAAACTTGTTTAATCTCTTACTTTTCTCATTCATCCTAGTGTTCTTAAACTCCTAATCACATGTATGATTATTGGGACTAACCTAGGTTGTTAAACTTGTAAATAGGAGTGTTTAATCACTCCAAACTTGCTGTTTTTGAAGAGCATTGAGCTCACAAGTGATGCAAGTTCTTAAACTTGTTCATGTGTGTCCACCAAGGAAGCTTGGGCTATCCTAACTTGAGACCACACATCACTTGATGATTTTTCATCAAGATCCCAAGATAGTTTGCTAGACTTAAAGTGTCACAACCCCACAAAGCCGTTGACGATTATCCTCGTGTGCTCGTCGGGTTGTTGAATACTTGGCTACTTGGTATCTAGATGACACCTTATCATTCTTGTCTTTACATTCTTGTATAGTATATAGTTCTTGTACCCTCCTTGTTACCAATGGTAACTTGTGTAGTGGTGAACATAATCCGAGGTTCAAAGTGGATGGTTTAACCTCCCACCTCATACTTGACATACATGACACTAGAGGTTACAAAGTGGATGGTTCATCCTCCCACCTCCTACATGATTATAATGATATATATATAACTATATTATAATTCTAAATCGGAACCTTGATAATGAACTTATAATCACCTATCAAGTTATTAAGTTTAACACTAAAGTATGTAATTCCTTGTCACGATTCTAATAGGCACCGAACCTATGAAATCACACCCAACTCGTAAGAGTTACTATAGTGTCAAGAACGAGTGTTACATCTTAGTGAATACTTTCGTATCATAATACTTTATCAAACTTATTTTTAATCATGCTCGAATACTCCTAATCTCCCGTTGACACTCTATACTAATACGCCTCGTTTCCTCTTATAGGATAATTCGGCGTCATCCTCGAACCAACGTCTTCACGGATTGTCAAGTGTAGAAAAGACTTAGCAAAACCGTGAGTACACTCGACCCACTTTGTTTATAACACTTTTCGGGCGTAACATGTTTCCATATACAAAATCACGAACACTTAAACTTTATGAAATACACAAACGATCCCATATACATGAAAGCTTGAATCTTATACTTGATGCTTGTCTTGTTTGTTCGTATTGCTATGCTTTAGTCATTAACTATTTTTAGCCTTCGTTTGACATGCTTAGCGCTATAGGAATTCACGCATCCACCTCCATCGTGTTATTCGTGAGGTCATGTTAAAACATCGTGATTGCGTTAAGGGTTTGATTATTAGTATTGCATGCCTTGATATTGCTCTTGTATAGATTTGGTTGCCATGTGGATTGTTTAAACTTATTCGTATACGTATGCTATGCCTAAACTTGTGTACTCGCCTTTGCTTTCGCATTGACATTATTTAAAACATGTTACAGGTTGAAGGAGATGATGCTATGAAAACAATATAGCAAGGACTAGATACACACAAATTAGACGTTAGGTTTAATGTCGATGTATCAATTTTGTTATGACTTTGCAAATGTTATGTTGTTCTTTGTTTTGTTACATTGATGTATTTGACAATTCTTATGAAATGAAATATGGTTTAATTAATTATTGTCACTTAATAATGTTGTGAGCAATGAGCAATCTCGTTTTCGTCTCATCCCGATGTTTCCGCCATCGGTTGGGGTGTTACAAATATGTTTAAAACTTTTACTTAGAGTTTGTTCATAAGCAATTACACATCTCTTATCTTACTTTAGTTTCTGAAATTCAGACATGGATTGAAATCCATGAAATCTGCCTACATTCATAATATCACCAATTTAAGACTTTTGACATACCTGATCATCCGCTCGTCTAGGTAATCGATAATTCATGCTCATGCATGAATTTGAAGCCCAATTTCTCCTTCAATTTGGTGAACAAGGGTTTTGCTCCCCGTTCTTCTTCTCCTGAGCATCACACGCACACACATACACACACTTAGTGTGTGTGTGTTGTGTTTTATTTTCTTTTATGGATTCAAGTTTCACACTTTTTCTCTTTTTGGTCCCTCATGTTCGAGATTTTATTTAATAATGGATATCATCCATTATTTATCACTAACAATACAAATTATTAACTAGGTTGATTATCCTTGGTTATTTATTCAAGCATGTTCTACACACACACACACACACACTTTATATGGTTCAATATTTTTGGGGTGTTATATTGATCACATACCCTTTTCTTGCAAAAACATCAAATCATGATCTACAACTTACCACATGTCTGACATCCTTAGATGATTTGAAATCTTCATTCATGCAAGGATTTAGGCTCAATTCCATCAAGAATTTTTGGATTTTATAGTGATTGAGAGAACTTTCTTATTGCTTCACCTTGGTTGTTGACACACACATAAACACACATTTACATACTGATTCAAAATTCCTTTAGTTCAAAATTCCTTTCCTTACTATATAACTTACATTCTAACTAAGTTAGATAAGTTAGTTGTTTACCTCTTACTATGACACAAGTAAACACGTTAATAATTTAATTACGCCAAAAACTTGATGTGCTAAAAGTAGTCTAATAAAAATAAACTAAACTAACTTAATCTAGACACAAAGTAATACTCTAGACTCTCTAAGACTCGACTAAACTACTAACCGGCAAGTGAACCAGTCGACTCTAGTAAAGCTAAGTAAGTCTGGATATCGAACCCACGAGACTCGATTAAACTACGCTAAAGACTCTATCTAGACTAAGACTGACACGTACATTACTAATTGTTTATTTGTTGGGGGGGGGGGTTACTAAAAATCCTAAAAGTGCAATTAAATTAAACTAATTAACGAAATTAACTAGACACGACTGTGAACGAAGGTTTTACTCAGTGATGATGAAGACTACCTAGGTTGGAATCCCCCTTGTAAAGCTTCCTATCGGATAAATGATGTGATTTGGAACAAGATCTTTAAATTCCAAACTCTAAGAGAAACCGAACAGGACCCCCAACCCTTCTCGGGAAGACACCTATGGAACTCTATATGGTTGTTACGAACACCAGTTAACTAGGCTCCCCTTATAGTTATCTAATGTTCTAGAAAGTACCTTAATGTGATTAACTGCCTCTCGGTTGGAAATCTAAGGTAACTAAAGATTTTGATTTGGTTTTTAAACTAAATTGTGGCAAGGCAACTAAGACGATTTGTTCTAAGAACCTATCCTAGCGATTTACCCAATTAGACCTATTAATAACCTAGCGCCTTTCAGTGATTAAAGTTAGCAGAATAGTAATACCGAATTAACTTTTGACTACTGTTTCTACGGTTTATTGGCCACTTCACCACAAGATTACCCAACCCGCTAAGACCCGAATATCAACACAAATTCATTATATGAAAGACATCCAACAGAATAAACTAATATAGCAATCAAGTAATAATACGCATATGCCCAAACCAATGAACCAAAGTTGTCTACTTTACTAGAAAATCCAAAATCAACATCATAATCCAATAAAATCGAAACTTTAACAAGGGTTCATCATTAACCTAGGTAGTTTAGGCGTTTAGCCAAAAATCATAATGAAAGCAATCATAAAGTCATCTTTAAAACAGAATTCATAAGCAAGAGGATGAAAACAAGGAAAACGAGAACAAAACGGGAGGACAAACCCGTAAATCTTCACTTCCGAAGCTTCCAACTCCTACCGAATGATTCTCGAGCGTCCAGAACTTCAAAATCGTGCACTAGCAGCTACTGAATGAAACCTCGAACTCCAAAATTCGTAACTAGGGCTCATGGGATGTTTAGGATGTTTATATAGTTTTCCCAAGACTCAAATCCCCGCAAATCATGAAACTCGCTGTAACAAGGGTCTCTCGCGGCCCGTGAGACAACAAACGCAACCGGTCGGCCCCACGACCGTGTGGAAATCCGGCAAACATCTATCTACCTCTCGCACCTCGTGAGAGGCTACTCTTATTCCTTTCGCGGCCCACCAGAGCGTGTCAGATGCATTTTTCGTTGCCGTTTCACTCCCAAGCCTCCAAACATGTTCGGTACTTGATTTCTTAGTATTTTATCTCAGTTTCCTCACTTTTCAGCTGTTTTAAACTACCAAGACCTACAAAACATGATTGGATCAAAAGTACGCACAATCTACTAAAAATCGACACTAATACCAACGAAAACCATACAAACTATACACAATAAATGGATGTATTTTGCAATACATCACTATATAACTTACATTCTAACTAAGTTAGATAACTTAGTTGTTTACCTCTTACTATGACACAAGTAAACACATTAATAATTTTAAATGAAATTCAGGTTTTGGGGGGTTACAAATATCCTGGATTTTCTAAACCTGTATTATTTAGCGAACACAAATGGAACTTGCAAGCCATGATGTATGTTTTAAGTGTTGTATTCAGTAATTGAAATGTCTTTTTGTTGTGTGTTTTCATTACATAGAAGGTGAAACATTATTGTGGTTTGACGGGAAATGTTTAGAACATCTGCAATGACACAGACAACCGATGGCACTTGATCAACGTTGTTGGTGGTCTATTGTTACTTCCCATGTTCTGAATAATGACCTGAAATGAATCATGTGCATGTTCTGCCTTGGGAGGGTAGTTAATCATAGGTTTATGATGGAATTATGCCTGTAGCCGAGATTACATTGTATTATTGTCTATTAATTAATGTTGGAGTCATTTATGAGTCTTGATATGTGCATTTTGTCGTTTAGACGTTGGTATGTATATATGTTGATGTTATTGGATTATGTGTAGTTATACGTGGTCATGTGGCAATGCTTGAGTAACTTAATTTTATACTAGCATAATTTTTGATATGGTATAACGGTCACAGTCGACCAATTTATGTGAATAGACTAGTATAGACATAGTTATGATTTGTCTGTAGTTAATGTCTTGATTGTTCTTTGCATATGTATGAATGTTTAAGATGATGTTATGCGTAACGCAACCTATAGAAATTATGGAAATATGTCTAGCCTGGGTATAATGTTTAGTGTGATAATTGGTACGACCCTTGAAGGGTGCGACCCCATAAATTTAAATGGGTATGTGGGTGACGAGTGGTGGTAGCCATAAAACGAGATAAATGAATTTACCCAGGTTTAGAGTTTAAGTGTATATTGTAAGAGGTACGTAGTTTGGTTATTAAAAAGCGAGTGTTTTATGTTATGCTAGTTTTGAAGGTTGTGTTGGTATGAAGTTCTTGCAATATTAGTGTTGCATAGTATGTGTCGTATTGATGTTTAATAGAACACACTTCACTTTTCTGATGTTTTCCGCGATGAACGAGGCAGTGGATAAGATACGAGGTATTATGACGCCTTTCTAGATGTGTGATGATGAGCCTCTATGTGGAAATTAAGCTGCAGGACAAGAAGTCAATGGTACAAGGTTACAAGGGTCGATGCGGGGCACATTTTGCTTGCACGTGAGGTCCACTAGGGTATAAGATGAAATGACAGTGATGCTGAAGAATTTAGCCCAGAGTAATGACGTGAGGTGATGACTTTCGGGAAGTGTTTAATGAGATATTTCAGCTATGCATATTCTTAGGACATAGAAAGTCAGTGATTAAGTCGGATGGGGCGACATACGAATGTTATAGACAACGGAAACTGAAATTTAGTAGGAGACGAGGGCAATCGATGAACTTTATATCTGGACGCGATGATGACAATTTGAATGGTAGATATGATGTCTATAGAAATATACATATGAGAGGTACATACGAGGGATTATGCACTAGTTGAGGTAAAATTGGTGTCTACGCTAGTAAACATACGATGACCTATGGATAAGCTCCTAAAAGTTATTGGTAGAGATGGATGTATTCTTTTTGCAAGTGGATGTGAAATAATTGTGCATGAGCTTGTGGGAATCATTAAGGGTCGATGATCGTAGTACCGGTAAAGAATGAGATGAATCCACCTTTGAGGTGTGACAAGTGGTGACGACGAAACAAGGAATAATTTGGTTTAGGAGCGGAAATAAGTTACAAAAGTTGAAGGCGAACAGACTTACCATGGGTGGTGGTCGTTGGAACAATGAGGGCAACGAGGTTGTTGAGGCACAACGAAGGATGTGGCAATAAGTTGAAGGCAAGAAAAGGTTCGGCATAACAGATGGCGTGTCCAATGACAACGTATGGTATGATGTTAGCGACGACATGGATAAGTGATGTGTGTTAAGTATATATATTTTTAATAATGATTTTTCACACAGTTCGGTTCTAAATTTATAGAAATGATTTTACCTCAGAACTAAACCACACACATAGGCAAGTGTACCTATCGTATATGTATTATAGGATTGGTAAGAACCAAGTATCAATTCGTGGACACCGTAGCTTCTGATACTAAACCTTTGTTACCATTTAACCAATTAGAAAGTGTGGTTGGTATTTAACTAAAATAACATGCAAAATATGATAATCTGAAATCAACACACAAATGCAATCAATCAAGAAGAATATCACTTTAATCATGAATCTGTTTAGCTAACAAATTAAAACAATCATGGATACATGGCATGATCACAAAAACACATAAATGACTAGAATCCCGCTAACGATATCTAATCATATGAGTTATCGGAAAGTTAGAATGATGAACACAGCTAACCACGTAATATCATGCAAATAAACCCAAGTGATAGAATTATGTCAATGTTTATAAATATGGACAGGCTTCCTATCAAGGATGACTGATCCAACAACTCTTAAGAATGATAACATGAAAAACACATAATCCACCTAAAGTTGATTTGTAACGTTCAGTATTTTCCAATTTTTTTTCATTTATTTGTAACTCGTATTTCAATTCCAGTCCTTGTAATTTCAAGACTTAAGTTATTGGAAACTATATTTTATATCATTTTGTTTAATCATACTTGCACAATACGTAACAATCACAAAATACACGTTTTTAATTAAAAAACGAGCCATACATCGATCCTACATTTTCTCGGGATGATATTCATACATTACACATGCTTATATACACCATAAAACCCTAAAAACATGTTCAACATTGAGTTTATAGCATAAGATAACCAACCAAACAACTCAAGGGACTAAAATGAAGTTTTTATAATTTCAGAGTTCCATACGGACCATATGGAACCCTTGTGGTCCGTATGGAAATGGTCTGGCAGATTGTTTTCAATTCGTGAATTTTGGCCCCGATTTCCCTCCTTTCAACCCCAAATCACCTTATTTAACATCCAAACCCTAATCCCAACTATAAATACAACCGCTTACTACCTCCTAAACACTTTCCACACTCCAAATGCTCTCTCTAACACCCTATAATCATCAAATTCTTCAAGTTACGCAGATTGTTCTAAGTTCAAAACATGTGAGTTTTGAGCTTGTTCTTGCACTTTTCTTCTTCTTCTTCTTCTTCTTCTTCTTCTACACTACTACTACTTCTTCTTCTTTTTCTTCTTCCTTGGAGCATTACCACATTTTTACCAAGGTAAACAAAGATGGTATGTCACCATTTTTTAGGTCCAAGTAAGGATTTTTGTTAAACATTTAAACTTAACTTTACTTTGTTTCATGGAACTTTTGCACACCAAACCGAGTTACCCAAAAGTTCTATTGTTGAGCGACTTGTGTTAAGGTATGAGTCCTGAAACTTGAGCTCACACACCTCCATTTTCTTAATCTTGTAAAGCTCTAAGTAACTTCCAAGCACTAAAGTGAACAAACTACACCAAGTCTCCAACCATAACAATGTTGGAAGCACTCGTCTAGTTATACTCACTTGGTTACTTAGTGAATTAGATTATTTATTTTATGTTCTTCATACTTGTATTCATGACCATCCGAGTCATCCATGTGGTGACTTTGTGCAATGGTGAAAATCTTGAGGTTAGTGGATTACCCTACCTCTAATACATGATAGATACATGCATATAAAATACCTAATAATATACATATATAATACTTCTAAAAACCAAACCATAATATCAACCGAAACCATGGTTGGATGTTATGTGTTAAGGTGGAAGTAATCTTAGTTTTAGATTCCTTATTCTGGACTTATAATGGTTGTAACAGTCATGAAAAACATAAACTAAAAAATAGTGTCCAAATAAGTACCTAGGCAATATATGTTTTATGTATTTTCACACTTATAAGTTTCCCACGTATATTCCAATCCTAAAATCCTCATACTCATACACCTTTGTTTACCATTTTTGGGTAAACTTTGGTGACTCTATACGTCAAGACCGATTACTCGCTTTTGTGAAAATCTTCGCAAACCGTGAGTTCATACTTGACCCAATTTATGCTTTAAACACTAATTGAGTTGCAACATGTATCCGTATTAAAAGCACAATCACACATACATTCAATCTTATGCAAACACTCAATCCTTAAACATGCTTACTTGTAATGCTACTTGTTTATACATACTAGGACATACCATCTTTGTTTACCTTGGTAAACATGTACTCACCCGATTGCATTGTCAGGGATTCCCACACATGTTCATAAATAGCAGCAACAGGTGTCTTACACGATGGCTACAACATAGATGTTGCGTGTAAGGACTAGTTTTGATTTAATGATAAACATTGCAAATAGTGTTTGTGATTTAACAAACGTTTGAATGTTATCTTAGGGTTCACATGCTAGGTTCTATAATAATCGACTAGTTAATATTTATAAGGGTAATTTAAGGTTTTCACATTAATTATATGTAAATAATGTTGTTTTGAATCAAGTTAATGTGTAAATAAAACAAATTAGTAATTTACTTCAGGATTAGTTTTAAAGGCTAAGTTTCAGATTTTATTGACTAACCAAAGAGTCAAAATCAATTAGGAAAATTTTAGGACTTTTCACTATATGTTTTATTTGTTAAAAAATATTTTCTTTATATTTTTCCAGGGCGTATAAAAATAATGAAAAATCATGGAACATGGAAAGGTTAGTACAGTGTTTTGCTTGCGACATACGGCAAAATTATTAAAATATCCGCATTTATTCAAATCAGGTTATTTTAGCTGTAAAATCTTTGTAACTCATAGTATTACCTTTTGTATAAATTGTAGGTTATTTGAAGTTGTATATTGTGAGTTATGGCCCGTGAGACGACACGAAGTTTGTGTTGCGAATTCAGCATTTGGTAGATTGCTAATTACGACTTTGGACACAATTTTAAAATATCAAACGATTTCTAAAAAATATGAAACTTTACCTCAGGTTGTCCATTAAAACTTTTATTTAGAAAATGTTTTGAAATTCCGTTCGAAAATGCCCCAAAACAACCATGTAAGCAAAATGTGTTGTTATGCACGCTGATCTTGCGGAGGCTGTTATGAACGCATCCGAATGAATTAAATGGTTTTCTTTATATTATTGAAAATGTGACTCCACAAAATAAATCGTAGAATCTGGTTTGGCTTAAAAAGGGTCTGCAATGAATAAGTTATAGTTGTCCAAAGTTGTGCTTCGAAATCTGTCAAAACTAGGGTTACCCTAGTGCGTTTTTAAATTCTTTCAGTTTGCAATAATATATATAGGTTTGCATGAATGTAGGTTCGAAATGAAAATAAAACAAGTTCAAACGACAATATTTAATAACTCATAATTTCATTGATACTAAAATGGTAATACATTGTTTCGAAACGAAAATACAACAAGTTCAAACGACAATACAACATGAAACGAAATACATAAATTAAATCTAGGTGTGTATCTAATCTATCCTAAATATTTCTTCAATGGCATCAACTGGATTCCTGCAACATGTATTAAAATAATATATATCAACAAAAAGTTGGCGAGCATACGAGTTTGATAAATAGCATAATAGTGAATAAAAGTTTGACTCATATCCAACGTAGTAGCCAATCCAAAGTCTAACGCAAAACATCGTCGAGACGAAGAGGGTGTAATCTAGTTTACTTAATAATACCACAAGTTTATGGGCGGTGCGTTACTCCTATAGCACTATATTTGTTAAGGTAGGCTAGCAAAGTTAACGAGCATATAACACAAGTCTTACGTAGCATGTTATTATCAAGAATATGGATAAGTATCATGTTAATAACGGATAGAGTAGATTGTGTAAACAAGTTTTATAGTGATTTGAGGTTTATACATGTTGCACCCAAAGTGTTTAAAAAGGAAAATGGGATCGAGTATACTCTCGGTTTTTCAAGCTTTCCTACTTGTTATCCGTGAAGGTTGAAGAGTTTGGAGATGGAACACCGAGATTACCCTACATGGGGTAAACGAAGGTGTGTAAGTATTGGAATGGTAAATGGTAGGTTTATAGGTTCGGAATTTAAATAACATGGAAAGTAGTTATATGAAATTAATCATCTTATAAACATAACACTTATTCTTGACACTATTGAAACCTTAAGGGTTAGTGTATTTTCATGGATTCAAGATCCATTAGAATCGTAACAAGTGCATGGTCATGGATGATGTAACATGTTTCGTGACAAGTAACTACCAAGTTATTATCAAGTCTTGTTACTTAGGTATATATATATATACATAAAACATAAAATATAGGTCAAGTATGAGGTAGGAGATTAAAGTCTCCATTTAGGAACCTTTTTGAGTCATAGAATTCATACATGAGGTAGGAAGAACAAAGCTTCCATTTAGGTACCTCCATTGTTCACCACACTTGTGTCATAAATACAAGGAGAGTCATGAACTTTACAAGAAATAAACAACTAATCTAATGAAAAACATCAAGCAGAGTGTAGATTTTGATGAAGGATAGCCCAAGCTAGTCCAAATATCACACATTCATCAAGCTTCAAGCTTGAACATTACTTGTGGTATAAACCCTAGTTAAAAACAGAATGTTTATGAGGTTTTAACCTCTGATTTGACATGTCTCAGCCTTGTTTTTAAGCCCAACTAACCATCCATTTGATTATGAGCATTAGGACATAGGTTTGAGATGAGATAACTCAAGTTTGACAAAGTTTAACAAGTTTTGAATGAAAACAGAAAGTACCAGTCCACTTTGGAGCCTTTTTCGTGACATTCTAGGGCTTGGTTTTTCATGAAAAAACCCATGGAAATGTTCCTAAGGTTAATCCAAGCAAGTGGGAAAAAGAATGGAGGAAAACGAGTAAGTATTGAGTGAGTTATGCTCACTTTAGTGAAGAAGGGTCAATCTGCTCGAACGTGAGATTATCAGCTGATTATGGTTGATTTGAGAGAGTTGTAGAGGATTAGCAAAGTGGAAAAAGCTTGGAATTCACTTGGGTTTTATAAGGGGTGAGTTAGGGTTAGCTTGGTGGTGTAATAATGGAGTTTCAAGGCCATTGGAGGAGAAACATGTGTGGGATTCGTGCAAAACGCGGCTGAATTCAAAGGATCTGCCCGCCAGTACCCCATGCGGATCGTATGGGGTACCCCTTGCGGTCCGCAAGGGTCCGGCTAGGACAATATAATTTTATTTTTTTAGATTTTCTTGATTTGTAACACATTTGATTGTTATATAGGGGTGTTTTATGAATGTTAAAAGGTTCCTAAGCATATAGGACATGTTCTAATGGTCACATATATATAACGTGAATAAGATTGAGCATAAATAGCATAGGCTCTAAGGGTCTAATAACCTATCCTATATCCCTATAGTCATGGCTCTGATACCAATCTGTCACACCCCGACCCGCAGCGGATAAGGTGATGGGGGCATGATTGGGTTATCATCAAAGCTCATGACATTTATTAAATGTTTCATATTCATTAATACAAATTAAATGAAAGTTTACAATGATTGCTACCACATGATCTAACTAACAATCTAACTTCTTTGTTCTCTTCTAAGGCATATCCTATGTTTTCCTTGCTTCAACCTGTTCACCTGTATCATGTGTAAAAAGGTTTTTGGATCAACATAATGTTGGCGAGTGAATCCTATGGAAAACATTTGAACAATTTATTTAAATTGATTATGAAATATGTGCACAACCAAACATGAATAAAATTAGATGTAACTTGATCAACAATCATAATATGTTAAATGAAACACTCATGAATAATAATGGAGCAATTAAAGGCACGCGATGCTCAACTCGTCTCTCACGAGGAACTGAGGGGCCTGATGAATGAATTGCATAAACATGATAATATGAATAACACAACTACAAACAATATAAACTCAATGAAAACACACATGAACAATAATGAATTTGAATTGAAGCACGCGATGTTCTACTCGTTTTCCACGAGGAACTGATGGGCTTAATGTATGAGTTTCATGTAATTTGACAAACGGAATATAAATAAGTCACAACAATAAATCAATCTAAGTTTAAGTCATGATGTGGTATGGCACAAGTTTAAATAAATAAATTAATTAATTCAAAACACATGACACACCCCAAAACGTGTAATTTAAAAGGGGGAATTGTAAGATTCACTCACCGTGGGTGCGTTCGGTTGATGATGATGAATGCACGCGAAGTGGTTTTAACCACGAGTGAGATTTAACCTAGATAAATCGCATTATGATTTGGTGAGTAAACGGATTTTATTAAACTATTTTAGTAGGATTGTTGGGTGCATTTTTGTGAGTTTGAGGTTATTTTCTAATCTTAAAAATGTTATTTTTAAGTATTTATAATTGATTTTCAATTAAAATAATTAAATAAAAATAATAAAAATATTTTATTTTTTTCTGCTACAGTAACATTGACCAGTTGACTTTGACTGGTCGTTGACCGGTTTGAGGAATATTGTTGTGCGCTCGGTGAGGCTCGAACCCGAGACCTCCCGTACGCGTGCACGCAGCTCTACCAACTGAGCTACGTGTCTAACCCGTTATATATCCGATTTTAATTTCATATATACATTAATTAGAATTAACAGAAAATCATTTATTTTAAAAACAGTTTAAATGAAACGGTCATGCACACCACAGGTCTCGAACCCGGGACCTGTGGGTTAATCTAACACATAGTCCACCGCTGGACTGTGTGTTCAACATGTTATAATATTCGGTTTTTATTATACTTAAATACAAAATAGATATTTCCTTTTCTGCCTTATTTAAAAGAAAAGATAATTGTCCGAGTCGGTGCTGAGGACCGGACTCGAACTCGTGACCTGTGATATAAACAAACACACAGTCCACCGCTGGACTGTGTGTCTAACTTGGTTATTATTCCGGTTATTAATATACTTAACATATAACTAAGGCGACTCCGGTTCAGTAATAAAATAAAAATAGATTTTATTAAGGCAGCGTGTGAAACGGGAATCGAACTCGAGACCTTTGCATAATTAACGTCTTATGTGCACACAGTCCACCGCTGGACTGTGTGTCTAACCCGATTAAAATCATGATTTATAATATACTTATATGATAACAATCATCGTCTTCTTCAATGAAAAATAACCAGAAATCGGAAAATCGGCTGGTTCGAAGTTTTATCGATTTATTAGTGTTTTACAGTTAATTAAGGTATTATAAAAGTGAAACGGAGAAGAAAACTGGGCGGAGAAAGTATACCGACAAGACTCTCTGTTTTCCGGCAGAACTCCGGCGACAAAATTCACCTCCGGCGATAGGTTCCTTGCAGCAGCGAGTCTCCGGATATCTTGGAAAGAGTATGGGTAACTTCAGTAAAGGTTTAGGGGATTAGTGAGGTTCAGAAAATTAAAACTCGGTTTTCCGGCGAAAAATAGGAAAGTTCCGGCGAGTGGAATTGTGCCGAGAAAAGGTGTGATTTTTGAGCGAAAGTGTTTGTAGACGGTTGTGGTTGAATTTATAGGGGAAAAATGAGATGTATTTGGTCTGATTTCGGACTGGGTTCGTCGGTTTAAGTTTTCCGGCGGTTATGAATTTGGTCGCGGACTTCAAACATCGGTTATAACCGATATGTGATTAAAGGTTTACGTTATAACGTAAATTGTAGTTAAGATTCGCGGAAATTCCGGGATTCCGACGACTGAAACGATTGGGCGCCGGTTTTGAATTTGTAAAGTTATTATATCAATTAAATGTTTGAAATACATAACAAACAAAGCAGTTGGTGCAGTGGTTTGTGTGTGAGAGTTAAGTCACTAGGTGACTCGGTACAGACCCGGGTTCGAAACCCGGCTGAAACAATTCATTTTTATTTGCGATTTTTGACAGTTTTTCAAAAACTAAATATATGTTCGCGTATAATAATTGATTACGGATCGTTTAAAAATATTTTGGGCATTTAATTCGCAACGAAAATTTTGACTGACTGTTCGGTTGATAAACGGAGCGGGTTTGGTAAATCCGTTTTTGACTTGTCAACGCTGTCATATAATGTGGATCAAGTATCACATATGTAGAGTATAAATGAGTTTAACACGTGTATTATGATTCAAGTCTCAGAATAACGGTTACAACGGAAAGATGAATACGAGATTACAAAGTTTCTAATAATAGCAATATAACATGAGCTTTCTAAGTATAGAAAAAATGAAATAGCAGGGCGTTACAGTAGTCTATATGTAGTTTAAGATTCGGGGGTTTATTTTTGGTAATTCTTGAAAAAGGGGTAAGGTTAACTAAATAAAATATATTATTTGCCATAGAAAAAAAATATAGGGGTGAATCATTTTTTACATTATTATATATATAATTAATTCAGTTGTTTAACTCGTTTTTCTCATATAACTCGATAAATATAACGTTTTATCAAAATACGAATATACCATTGGGACGAGCGTATTTTTCTCTATCTTATGACCTAATTTTCATAAAAATTTGAATAGGGTCAAATATAATATATTTTATTATTATTATTACCATGTATGTCAATGTTTCAAAATTTTATTCTTTAAACAAATGAACATGACTAGTAAAATGAATTACAATGGAGCGTAATTGTGATTGAATAATAAGTTTACTTAATTGACGAAACAGTTATTCTTATATAGAATAATTTAAGTAGGCTACATGAACTTGGAACTAAATAATGTGATGGAATTGATGATAAAGATATCCAAATTGTATTATTGAATAAAATGGAAGTACAAGTACAATGAGGAATGAAATCCGTAAATGTAAACAAAGTTGAAAATTTATGGTTGTTAGAGTCTTCCCTACTTTTGGGAATTTCGTACCGAAATTGTTTAAGAGACAGAGACTTGTTGAGTATGTTACAAAATTGAAAATTGAAACTAAATGCAAATGTTATGGTTATCTTGTTGAGTTCAGAGGGGTACAAAAGATTTGAGTAACAAAATAGATTGTTTTCAAAAAGGGTTTTTCATTATCAAGAGATGACCATTTCACATGGATTTGATGTATGTGTTCATAGTTGAGGATGATTAATGATTGAATTTTTGGTGAGCTGGGAAATAGATTGATGTATAAGTTGAATTCCCAAGGATGGGATGTATCAATATAAGTCGGAAAGGTGATAAAATATCAATTGGAATTTGTTTTAAATAAGGGTTTAACATGTACAAAACATACCACTGGATAACAGTTCCTACTAACATTGGTCACGGTCAAGAACCTCAAGTGACTCAATAACGCTACGTTTGATAATATAATAGGGACAATTATATAAAGGATGTACCAGCGGCGTATCCACCATGTACTTATCGTATCACATTCATCTTGTTATCCTAAATCACTATAAATTCTATTCTATAACACACGACAAAACTTGCGATGATTTCTATGCATCAAATTATAGAATTACGTGTGTACTTGTATTCGTCGCATAGTCCGCATAGTTCGTCCTGTTGTACGTGGGTCAAAAAGGACACATAACTTCTAGATCATAGATGTAGTTCCACTTAGGTATTACTTCTATTAGATAACCAGGTTATCGAGTGTGTAGTGGGAACATGGTTCATAAGTAACCAAATTTCTTAGATAACAAAGTGCATAGGCAAGCAAGGTTACATGACATCAAGTTTCTTAATAAATAGGTTGCATGGATAATTATGTTTATATCAATCAAGTTAAGTTTTGTGGATTAACATGTTCATAGAAATTTAAATTTCATAGGTAAGCACTTCGTAACAATTCAAGTTTCATAGACAAGCAATTCATTGTAGTTCAAGTTTCATAGATAAGCAAGCATGTCAAAATTCGTAGGTATGCTAACACATAAGCAAGTTTGTATGTATAAGGATCGATGGAAAGGGCGTGGTTGTTGAGGATAACAGGGCCACCCCAAGATGAAATTTAGGATAATAAGATTTTTAATCGAGAGAGATAACTCCAAAGAGCACCAAGATATCGACATAATGGTTATGGAATTAATATGCGTTTTGTGGCAATTTCCAAAACTAAAATAATTTCTTATGTAATTTACAAAAAAAATGTTTTTTTATATAAATAAGTTAATGAAGATAGTTGAAAAATTCAAGTTGGACAATTATACCACATATATAACTAAATGGATGTGTATACATATGTATATGAACACATATAAACTAGGATGTGATAGTGAAAATAATTGATGGACCCAAATTACCTGAAATCGGATGTCTGAATCGTCGTTTTTGCAAGCCCACATTATGGATTCTCCTGTAACTGACAAATTCAATTAGATCTTATGTTAACTAGGACGCAATAAGCGCATGGTATAAATTAGAAATCTGAAGTAAAGTAAAACAACACAAAACAAACACTGAATAGCTTCACAGAATGGTCATATGAATGTGAGGATATAACTAAATTTCGTGATCAAATTTGCAATATCCATTCAATTATCGGTGGTGGGAAGTTCAACAAAAATCATTAAGTTCCATTATCACTAGATCCATTCAAGGCACTTGGTAATATTTTAAATCCTTTGATCAGGTGGCTGTATATTTTAGTACATAACAAGTTAATATTACATTTTGTTCTCGAGTTTTATTTAATAAAGAAAAAAAAAGGATTTAGAAAGATGTAAAAAAGTCGAGTTCCAAGAGTTTTATTTATTGAAATAAATGGAAGAGAAACTTATGTCTATTTCTTTCATTTTAAATCCTTCCAAATTAGAAGAGATTTGAAAGAAATGATTTTAATACATAAAATCATTACTTTGCTTTTCATTTCCTTCGAACTCGGAAACACGATAGTTAATTAAAAATTTCATTTCTACTCCCTTTCTTTTCTTTCCATAATTATTTTTCTCTTCTTTTCTTTCGTTTATTAAACTCTGTAACGTAGTCTTAAAGAACAAACAAAAGAAAACCTAATAGAGAAAACAATAGTGACTGACCTAATTCCAATCTTCTGTAACAATTGGTGACCTTCTTCAACAAGTATCCTCTTCGCTGCTGGGAATTGAGCAAGACAGATAAGAACATTTAATAAACAGTTACAAATTTTTGGGACGAATATGGGTTGATTAGAATGTACGAGGGAAATCTTTAGGTTAAAGTTGGATGGAAATAATTTGGGGGGAAAATTTTGGAGGTAAAATGCCGATTAGGAAATAATTTTGGTGGAAAACTTTGAAGGTAAATTTGACAAATGAATTGGACTACTCTCATTACTTAACCCAACCTAACCTTACAATAAAATATGCATTTCTCTCTCTTTCACTACACAACCCAAGCTAACTCAACTTTTCACACCCACTGGTGACGTAACCCAACCCAACAATTTTTTTACTAAATAAACATGATTTAGGTTTTAATTTATTTTACAAATTTATTTATATAAAAATGCTTATTTTTTCAACAAAGGAATGTTGATGTGTGACAAATAAGATAATTTAGATAAAAAAACCTTGTTATTAAGAAAATCATTTTTAATACAATTTATATCTGAAGTTTACAAAAAAAACTAAACAAGACTGTGGTTTAAGATTTTTAAAATTAATTTTTATAAGTTATTATAGATAATTTAATTACATACAAAACAAACTGATTTAAAAGAAAAAAAAAGATATAAATGACAACCTATAGAAGACTGACATGTGGAATCAATTTGGGGTTGCAACCTTGGGTCCATCTATACCAGGTTGTTGCTCAAATTATTGATTCAGTGTTATTTTTTCATTTTTAATAATAAAGTGAAGTGACTTTCTTGAATAATATCACCAATGCAAGTTGTCACACCATAACCCGATGGCGGAATCATCGGGGTGGACGTATAGTGATTGCTTGAGACATCATAACTTCTATTTTCGCGATGAGTATTTAAGGTAACAAAATTTATTTCATTAATCGAACAACAAGTACATAGTTTTCAAATTCCAAATACAAACAAAATACAAGTACAACAACTTTGTTAATACAAAATTAGATGAGTATCTAAGTCATCCTATTTGATTTCATACGTATCATCATCAAAATTAACCTGCAATATTGTTAAAGTATAGTTCAACACACAACGCATTGGCGAGCATACAAGTTTTAAGTGATAGCATAGTATAAACGTTTTAAAACAAATCCTTCATGCATAAATATCTAATCTCGAGGCTAACATACATTAAACTAGCATGCAATTATACAAGTCAACCCAAAGTTTCCCGCTAACGTAATATATTCATAGCAATGAAAAGACCGTATGTGTATAACTTAACATGACCTCAAGTTTACGGGGGGTGCATGACTCCTATAGTGCTATACATGTTAAGGGAGACTTGATCGAAGTTAATGACTACGTATAAGCATGTGTGATTTCAAGTTTAGCACAAAGAACATGTATCAAGATTGTTTTGTGATTTATGTATAATCATGTTTGTGTGATTTTGCATTAGTACATGTATTGCACCCAAATGTGTAAAAGTAAAACGGGGTCAGTATACTCACGGTTTTGCAAAGCTTCCTTTGTAAATTCCGTGAAGTGTTGGAGAGTTAGAAGATGGAACACTGAGGTTACCCTACATGGGGTAAACGAAGGTGTGTGAGTATTTGGAATGATAATGGAAGATTCGGATTTGGAATTTAAAGTACAAAAAGTATGTATACACAAAAGTAATTATCTAGCCTCAAAACACTCGTTTTTGACACTATAAACACGTATGGGTGGATGTGATTTCATGGGTCAAGTTACCCATTAGAATCGTAACGAGGTGTTCAAAGCTTAAATAATTTAACCTATTGTCATGACGAGTAACCATATCGATTATCAAGGGTTCGGTTAAGTATATACATATATATATTGTATAGTTTATATAATAATTCGAAGCTAAGTCCATCAAGAATATCATAGATTGTCATATAAGTCAAGCATGGAGGTTGGAGGATAACGTCCTTTAACCTCATTCGTAAGATTCACCAATACACAAATCATCACAAGGATGATTCGGATGGTCATGAATGAAAGACAATGTACATGAATCACTATATCAAGTAGCCAAGTAAACATTAACCTGGTGAGCCACTTCCGACATGGAAAGAGTTAACTAAGTGTCGAAGGCTAGAGGGGTTAGGTTACTTTCAAACTAGCAAACTACTTGAGATAGCAATTGTAAAACATCAAGTGAGGTGGTGGAATGAAGGTAGGATAGCCAAGGCTTCCAAATATTCATACCAAAACATAAGTCTTGTCACAAGAATCATGACAAGCTCGGATGGTTTCATCGCTTGTGGGTTGATAACCCAATCAAAAACAGAAAGTTTGGAGGGTGATTTACACCTCCGATTTATTTAAATCAATCTTGGCCGATCTTACTAACCATAGACTTGATTAGTAGCATAAAAAGCACAAGTTTGCATGAGAAAACATAAGTTTAGTAAAAGTTTGTAAAGTCTTCTTCCAAAACAGAAAGTTTAGACCTCAAAATGGTGATGTTCCACCTTGGTTTTCCATGGAAAACCTGTGGAAACAATCCTAGAGGCAATCCAAGCGTTGTAAAGGAAGAAAAGATGAAGAAATTGGAAGAAAAATGAGTATGAACTCACTTTAGCAACTTGATCGCTTCGTAATTGTATTCATCGACCATTTCCTCATCTACTCCAAAAATAAGAAGAGCACGGGCGACATTTGCATCTCATTCTTCAGCTTTTGCGTACTGAACGTCTTTATGCTAAATTCTCCAAGTGTGAAGTTTGGCTAAAAGAGGTTCAATTCCTTGGTCACACCGTCAACGAACTCGGTATTCACGTTGACCCCGCAAAGATAGAATCTGTGAAGAATTGGATTGCACCTAAGTCTCCTTCGAAAATTCGTTCATTTCTTGGCCTAGCTGGGTACTATCGTCGCTTCATCTCAAACTTTTCAAAGATCGCTGTTCCTCTTACGTCTTTGACTCAAAAGGATAAACCTTTTGTTTGGGGTTTCGAACAAGATGAGTCTTTCCAAACCCTCTGTCACACCCCGACCCGCAGCAGAATAGAAGTCGGGGCATGATTGGGTTATCACCAAAGCTCATGATGTTTACTAACAAGTTTCATATTTATTAAATTCAAATTAAATTCAAATATCCAACACAAAATTTCATACAAGCACAAACAAATAAACAAACGATTGTTCTAAAAAAATAACCAGATTATTCTTCTAAGGCCATCCTAGGTGTTTCTTCCTCAACTTGATCACCCGTATCATGCGTAAAACAGAAAAATTTGGGTCAACAAAAGTTGGCGAGTGAACCTTGATAAAACATTTAAGTAAATAAATTTTATTGTTGTTTAAATAAGGTTGTGCATAAATCACATGTGAACAAATGTATATATATAACAAATCACAAACCACATTGTATGAATATATGACATAATGGATGATGTATGTGAGATCAAGGCTCAATCAAACGGAGCCGATCTAATGAGGCACCTGATGCTCAACCTGTATCCCACGAGGAACTGATGGGCCTAATGAAATGACTGCAATGAATTGATAAAATGTATCCACGTATAAACCACATAACAAACAATACCAATTTGGTCACGAAATGATGTTAGCACAAGCATTAAATAAAATAAAAAAATGGTAAGACACATGATACACCCCAAAACGTGATTAAAACGGGGAATTTGTAGAGATTCACTCACATTTGGTGCGTATTCTTGAGCGGAAATGAGAGCGCACGAGTTGTGGTTTTACCGACGAGTAAGTACTAACCTAGAAATAATAACGCGATAAATAAACAAACCAATATTTCTGGTTAAATATCTTTGTTTCAATTTGTGTGGGCTTTATTGATTTACTAAACCTTTTGAAAGTAGATCTATATATATATATATAAACATTTTAATTGCTTTTTAAATAAATCATAAAAATAAAATATTAAAATAGAAATAAAATATAAAAAAAATATCGGTCAGACTGACAAGGCTGTCAGTCGACTGGTTCACTCGGAATATAAGCATGCGTGTGTGAGGCTCGAACCCGTGACCTCTCGGTTGCGTGCACGCAGCTCTTCCAACTGAGCTACGTGTCTAACCCGTAAGAATCTTAATTTTAATTATATTTATACACAAGTTAGGTTTATTAAATTTTAATTAGATTTAAAAAAAGTTATAATGAATCAAACCGGACGCATGCAACAGTCTCGAACCTGAGCCTCCACTGTGACTTGCACCCAGCCCGACCAACTGGGTTGGGTGTCTAACCCATCCATACATGGAATCTAATTATATTTAAATACTTAATATGTTATTCCAGGAATCAATAAATTTTAAAAAGGTTGGAAGTGGCCGGGCCGGTGGGGGTGTGCACGGTTTTGAACCTGCGGTCACAGGTTTAGGTTGCACCCGGCCCAACCAGTTGGGCGGGGTGCTTAACCCGTTTACAAACCGTATTTCAAAAATAAAAAACACACACTGCCCCTTGTCTTCTTCGTTTGAACCGACTGGTTACCCGCCCGCATTAACCACTTTCATTCAGATATACCGATGCACATATAAGATTGGAAATAAAAAAAGAACAGGGTGTCTACCGAAATGGATGAATCGGCGGTGACTTGGTTCCGATTCTGGTATTCCGGCGAGAAGAGAACTCCAGTGACGGAGAAATTCCGACTGAATAGGGGGAGCTTCAAGATGACTTGGGCGAATTGAGAGCAGAAGAGATGCAAGTTTGATTGAGAATTTGTTTAGTATTTATAAGCGGAGACAGGAGGTTTCGATATCGGTTTTTGGTAACAAGATCCGGTGATTGATATCTGCTAGAAGATGACAGCCGGATTGATTTCCCATTTGCCAAAAATGGCCGCAACAGTTGTCGAAGTTCAAAAGGAAAGGAAAAACGCGACTGTGATGAGCGATGATTTTGGTATAATTGCAGGTTTCCCGTTTGATCTAAGTGTGTGTGTGTGTGTGTATATATATATATATATATATATTGATGTGCGGGTTTAAACACAAGAGGTGCGTGTAATCCAGTGGTGTTTGGAGCGTGTGTACAGGCGGGGGAACCCGGGTTCGATCCCGGTTCCTTCCTTTTTAAAAAAATCGTTTTTCCTTCATTATATATTTTTTTTAATTATTATAAATAATTATTAATTAGTTGATTTGATTTATTAATTATTGGATTATTAATTTGTTTTTAAACACTAAATTTATTCATAAATAAATTCTTTTATTGAAAAAAAAAGGAGCGGCTTTTCGAAACCCGTTTTACACGGATGTTACACCCTCAAGGACATGCTTTGTAATGCTCCTATCCTTACACTTCCTGATGGAAATGATGATTTCGTCGTGTATTGCGATGCCTCAAACCAAGGTCTTGGTTGCGTTCTTATACAATGGGACAAGGTTATCGCTTACGCGTTGAGACAACTCAAAATCCATGAGAAAAACTATACTACGCACGACCTTCAACTTGTGCAGTTGTTTTTGCATTAAAGATTTGGCGACACTACCTTTACGGTACCAAGTGTACGATCTTCACCGACCACAAGAGCCTTCAACATATCTTTGATCAAAAGGAACTCAACATGTGTCAACGTCATTGGGTGGAATTGTTAAACGACTACGACGGTGAATTTTGCTACCATCCGGGTAAAGCGAATGTTGTGGCCGATGCACTTAGTCGTAAAACTCATGTAAAGAGTATTCGTTGTTATCAAACCGTGGGAAAACTTCGCGAGCTAATTCGCCATGCGCAATTCTCAGTCATTAATGAGGGTAACCTCGATAACGAATTGAATCGTGGAATCGAAAGCCCACTCGAAGCTAAACCTGATGGTATTCTTTACTACCATGATCGCATTTGGATTCCCGATCGAGTCAACCTTCGAAACACCTTGATGGATGAAGCCTACAAATCCCGATACTCCATTCATTCTGGTGCCGACAAGATGTACCATGACCTTCGAGCATCTTATTGGTGGCCTGGTATGAAGAAAGATATCGCTCTTTACGTCTCGAAGTGTCTTACTTGTTCCAAAGTTAAAGCTGAACACCAACGACCCTCTGGCTTACTCGAACAACTAAAAATTCCTGTCTGGAAATGGGAGAGTATTGCTATGGATTTCATTACTAAGCTTCATCGCACTTCGTCTAGTCACGATAGCATCTGAGTCATCATTGATCGACTGACCAAATCCGCTCATTTCCTCGTCATTCGTGAAGATTACAAAGTCGAGAAATTGGCTCGTATCTACACGGATGAAATCATTAATCGTCATGGTACCCCCATTGACATCATTCCCGATCGCGATGCTCGTTTCACCCCTCGCCTTTGGCAAATGTTTCAATCCGCCCTTGGCAATCGTCTCAATCTTAGTACCGCTTTTCATCCTCAGTCTGATGGACAAACCGAGCGCACTATTCAAACTTTGGAGGATATGCTTCGCTCATGCGTAATCGATTTTGGCGGAAACCAGGATTCGCACTTACCCTTGGTAGAATTCTCGTACAACAACAGTTATCACGCTAGTATTCAAATGGCACCCTTTGAAGCATTGTATGGTCGTAAGTGCCATTCGCCAATTTGTTGGCACGAGATCGGAGAAACTCAGATCACCGGTCCTGAACTTATACAAGAGACAACAGACAAGATCCTACAAATTCGTGATAATCTTCTCAAAGCCCGAAGCCGACAAAAGAGTTACGCTGACAAAAGATGCAAGCCTTTGGAATTCAATGTAGGTGATAATGTACTTCTCAAGGTATCCCCTTGGAAGGGTGTTGTTCGATTTGGCAAGAAAGGCAAACTCGCACCTCGCTACGTAGGTCCTTTCAAGATTCTCGAAAGGATTGGCAAGGTTGCGTATCGACTGGACCTACCCAAAGAGCTCACAACGTTCACCCAGTCTTCCACACCTTTCTTCCTCACCCAATGGCCTTAAACCTCATTAAAACACCTCCTAACAACCCTAATTCATTCCCCTATAAATACCAACTTATCTCCAAGCGTTTTTACACTTTCATCACTCTCTAATCTCTCTCAAACACTCCAAAATCAGTTGGAAACTCAAGAACTTGGCAGATTCATCACATCTTGCCAAAGTGAGCATAACTTCTTCATTTCTTGGTCTTTTTGCTTGATTCTTCTTTCTAATTACTTGGATAAACCTTAGGTTTGATTCCACGGATTCTCCTTGGAGAATCCAGTCCTAGAAATTCACCAAAAAGGCTCCAAAGTTTCTGTTTTGAACAAAACTCCTTTAAAACTTATGATTTCTTCAAACAACCTTGAGTTCTTATGATCCTAATCAAGTTTATGGTTAGTGAGCCTAACCAAGATTGTTCTACATGAAATATGAGATGTTTAACACTCTAAACTTTCTGTTTTATATGAGCTTTAAGCTCACAAGTGATGCCAAGTCTTGAACTTGAAGATAGTGTGACTACATGGTTAGCTTGGGCTATCCTAGATACAAGTCCACGCATCACTTGATGATTTCTCATCACTTGATGGTTATACCACCTACATGACTTCCATGATATTATTGTTAGTTAGACTTATGATAAAATATATATGGACTATATAATATACTTAAAACCAAAACCTTGATGATGACTAAATAATCATATGTCAAGTTACTAAGTTTAATCACCAAAGTGTTTAGTTCCTCGTTACAATTCTAATAAGTGTAATAACCTATGAAATCACATAAACCCTAATGGGTTCCCATAGTGTCAAAATGAGTGCTAGAACTTAGTGAATATTTTCGTATACATTAGTTTTGTTATGCTTTATTCCAAATTCCGAGTCCTCCAGTAACAACCAATAATCACACCTACGTTATCCTCTTGTAGGATAACTCGGTGTTCTTCCATCAACCAAACAAATCTTCACAGAATCATCAAGTTAGAAAGCTTGCAAAACCGTGAGTGCACTCGACCCATTTTCTTTTATATCACTTTGGGTGTAACATGTTTACCTTATACAAAAATCACTAAACTTATACTTTAAGCAATGCACGAAACAATCCAATATACATGAACACATGATACATTACTTGATGCTTATATTTGGACCATTCTTATGTAATACGATAGTCATTAGCTTTATACGAGCCTCCATTTGACATGTATAGCGCTATAGGAGTAACGCACCACTCGTGAAAGAGGTCATGTTAAATTATCTTTATTTTGCGTATGCAAGAGGGTTGACTAGAAATATTGCATGCCATGTACAATGCTCTTGTATAAACTTAGTTACCATGTGGATTCGTTTTAAACTTTATGCTTGTACGTATGCTTATACTTAAACTTGTGTACTCGCCTTTGCTTTTGCATTTAACTTTATTTTAAACATGTTACAGGTTGAGGAGGATGATGCTATGAAATTGAAGTAGCATTGATGCTAGATACATATATAGACGCCTTAGGTTTAATCATGTTGTATCAATTTTGTCTTTTGTTTATTGTTATTTGAATTTCCATGTATTATAATGACAATTTTATCATGAAATGAAATCCAGTTTTAAATTAATTATTGTCACCATTAGTGTTTTGAGCAATGAGCAATCTATTTCGTCCTGCGTCGATGTTTCCGCCTTTGGTTGGGGTGTGTCATTAGCCCCTAAACTTTGGTTTGTTCCTCATTTTAAGCTAAAACTTACGTATTTCACATGTTTTCAAGTATATAAAACGTGTATAAGTATAATTCGAGTATCGAGAATGTATGTATGAGTATTTGCATGCATAATAAGTATTAGTTTGCGTATAAATGATCAAATTGTAAGTATGACATGCATGTATAAAGTATGATTTTCTTTACGATCAAAGTCTCAAATTACAAAGTTGGAAATGAAATACGATTGCGATACGAATACAAGTTTACATAAATAGAAGTACGATTATACTTTCTAAATTAGGAAAGTTACGAAAAGCGAGGCGTTACATAAGTAGTCTTAGATCACCACTTTTTATTTATTTCTATTCAATTTTTTTAGTTTTATATTTTTTTGTCCATTTTTATAATAAATTTTATTATTTATCTTTTTTAAATATCTTTTATATAACAATAGAAAAATTACATAATGAAGTTCTCATATATTTCTAGTAGCTACTACTAATGAATTTTGTATAAGTACGGGTTAAAACGTCATTATTTGAACAATATCATCATAAATTTAATACTGAACCCTTACATGTTAGCATACACTTTAAAAAACTTATAATATTTTTATTTTAATAGCCAACCTTAGAAGATGAAACTCTGGTATTAGGAGTGAGCAGTCTACGAGTCGACCCATTAAACAGGTAAAAACTGAAATGTGTAGTAAAGGACGCGCGGGTCGGTTCCTTAGGCATGTGCAAAAGTGCCATTAACAGAGGGGAAATTTATGTTGAAATTGAAAGTGTGAATCAATTGCATAAAAAATAAATGCTACTAAAATGGATGTCACACAATTATGGCACGCATTAAAAGTATAAATTATTGGCATAATATCTTAATGCCACTAAAGGTGGGTGTCATTATACATAAAGTGCCACTAAATCTAAATTAATGACATAAAGTTAAATGCCATTAAATGTTATGCCACTAAATGTCTTTGTTTTGTAGTTTGTCCATTCTCTTCATCTATGACATCTTGGGCTTCAATTGCATTGATGTTGAAGGCACGCCAATGAGCAAGTTGGTATGTAGCAAAGAGTCTGTAGGACACCCGTTCACAAAATAAATAAAATAACAATTTTATTAATCACGATTCTTATTACAATACACAAAATGGCTAGAGCCAAAAAGAAGGAAATACAAAGAAATGTAAACTATAGAAAAACAGATTACAAAGAAATAAAGGAACACGAAAACAAATGGTGACAGAGGCACGTGAAGATCACGCTCCCTTAAAACAGATTTCGGGCCACCCAGGTGAACCCGTCTGCTTCCCAGGGTACAACAGCTTGAGCAGGCTGTACTGCCGGGATTAGCCTAGCACCCGAAAGTATACCTGAAACAAGAGTGCGTAGAGAATCGAATTCAGGGAATTTGTTTTGTGTGTTGTATCAACCATACGATTTCTGAGTTCTGGTATCTAAAACAAAGCACAAAGCTTTGTATATAACAACCGAACAGAATTTGAAGTGATAAGTCCCTATTGAATACAGAATTCAATAAAAATAACCTATAGAATTCAATTACACAATGAATTCTGAGACTTAATCACTTGTTAGTTAGGAACTTGAAAAGTCTCTAGCTGACCACACCAAGACCTATCTAAAAAATACTAAAGGCGGCTCCAAGCGGCTCGCGGCGCTGCAAGCGTGCGCCATCAAAGCGCCACATTACGCCCATCACCCTCGTCCCGGTCCCGTGCCCGTGCCCGTGCCCGTGCCTGGGCGCGGGCGCGTGCGCGTGTCGGGTGCTTCTCACCCTCCTAGCTGCCACTGGGTGTGAGTTGTCACACAAGAATACATTCGTGTAGAGAATTCTAATTATAAATCTGCAAACGATTTATCTCTCCACCAATGGAGGACAAGTACAATTCCCCACACATTAAGGTTCCAACACATAATTAAAACTTATGATCTCTCATTCAATTGCTTTAATCACTAAATAATTATTAATATAATATTGTTTTTCATTAATTTCCAAAAATCCCCCACATGAATGGAGATCATCCCACACACTCAAGTGTCACGATAAAATTTCAGCGGTCAAGTAATGCAGGATAGGTAGGTTTCCCTTTGAACCCTCCTTTGTGACATATACTTAGTCTCCTAGCGATTAGTAGACGCGATATCCTTGAACCAACCCCTTTTTACATAGACGTTATTACACATCACGCATTACTCTTCCTGGTCTGGCTAACCCCTCATAGTTGTGTCCGTTATGGTCACGGAACACCATCCTGGTTCTGCGAGAGCTCTAGGAATTGTGCCCCCAATTCCATTCAAAGCGACCCCACTTCTCTCTAACATAGGTGATTACAAATCATTAAAAGCCATATGCTTAACCTCTCTTGATATCACTAATTTCATGTAGGAATGGACTAGGAAGTTTGTAACTCCCTTTTGTAAATTGAGGTACTCCCCTACAGTGACCTTAGCTCGTACAGTTAGGTGGTCCTATTGAGCCTAGATCATGGGATCTCCAATCTTCTATGATAGGTTTTCCGTTGTACAAACTTACTCTAAGGGCTTTAGTCCCATTCCCATCGACGACTTATGTACTACCTCTCTTCTTAAGCCTTTTGTAAGCGGATCCGCAATGTTATCCTTTGACTTCACATAGTCAATCGTGATAACTCCAGTTGAGAGTAGTTGTCGTATCATGTTATGTCGACGTCGTATGTGCCTTGATCTGCCATTATACATTGCATTTTGAGCTCTACCAATAGCTGATTGGCAATCACAATGTATGCAGATGGCCGACACAGACTTAGGCCATCTTGGAACATATTCCAAGAATTGACGTAACCATTCTGCCTCTTCTCCAGCTTTATCTAACTCGATAAACTCAGATTCCATCGTGGATCTAGCTATAAGAGTTTGCTTGGACGACTTCCAAGAAATAGCTGCACCTCCAAGGGTAAACACATATCCACTTGTAGATCTAGAATCTTTCTGATCGGATATCCAGTTGGCATCACTGAATCCTTCCACAACTGCTGGATTTTGGCCATAATGCAGTCCATAATTTCTCGTGTATCTCAAATATCTTAATAATCTTGTCATACTCTTCCAATGCTCTGAACTAGGATTACTAGTATATCTACTTAGCCTGCTCACATCATATGCCAAGTCTGGCCGAGTACATGACATGAGATACATAAGACTGCCAATGATCCTTGAGTATTCCAATTGAGCAACACTCTTGCCTCTATTTTTGAAAAAATATTGAGAGGTATTAATTGGAGTTTGAGCTACATCCGTGTCCTCACAATTGAACTTCTGAAGGATCTTATCAACATAATGAGATTGACTTAGCACCAAGCCAGTTTGGGTTCTAATGATCTTTACTCCAAGAATCACATCAGCTAGACCCATATCTTTCATGTCAAATCTCGCTTTCAACATGTCTTTAGTAGATCTGATAATCTTATCATCATTCCCAATGATAAGCATATCATCTACATAAAGGCATAAGATCACATAACCTTTAGAAGTGTCCTTCACATAGACACATTTATCGCATTCATTTATTTTGAAACCATTGTTAAGCATAACTTGGTCAAACTTTTGATGCCATTGTTTTGGAGCTTGCTTCAAGCCATATAATGACTTGACGAGTTTACACACTTTGCCCTCTTGGCCAGGAGCAGAGAAACCCTCTGGTTGCTCCATGTAAATCTCTTCCTCTAATTCCCCATTGAGAAATGCGGTTTTTACATCCATTTGATATATTTCCAAGTTTCTCAAAGCTGCTATTGCAAGCACCAACCTAATAGAGGTTATTCTAGTCACAGGCGAGTATGTGTCAAAATAGTCAAGACCTTCTTTTTGTCTAAACCCTTTAATCACAAGCCTTGCCTTATACTTGTCGACAGAGCCATCCGCTTTCATCTTTTTCTTAAATATCCATCGATATCCAAGTGGCTTGCACCCTGGTGGAAGATCCACTAACTCCCAAGTATGATTCTGCAAGAGAGAATCAATTTCACTCTTGATGGCTTCTTTCCATTGAGGTCCATCTGAAGAGGTGACTGCTTGTCGATAGGTTTGAGTCTCACTCTCAACCATGTATGTAAGAAAGTCAGGTCCAAAGGATTTCTCAATCCTTTGCCTTTTACTTCTTCTTTGCTTACCCTCTTCAACCTCTGATCGTTCTTGAGTTTCCTCTCGAACAATCTCATCAACCATTGTTGATGAACTTGCATGATTTGAAGAACTCGTATGAGTTTGTACTAACATAGGAAACTCTTCTTCAAAGTAAGTCACATTTCCTGGCCTTGTCTCTATGATAGAGTCCTTGTGCACATCAGGATTCTTAGATTCATATACAAGAAAACGATGTGAACTACCATTTTTGGCATATCCAATGAAAATGCAATCAACAGTTTTGGGCCCTATTCTAAGTGCCTTAGGGGGTGTAACAATCACCTTGGCCAGACACCCCCACACTTTCAAGTATTTATAGGATGATTTATGTCCCCACCACAACTCATGAGGTGTTACATCCTTATTCTTGAAAGGTATTTTATTCAACAAAAAATTGGCCGATAAAATGGCCTCCCCCCACATGTCCTGGCTCATCCCAGAACTTATCAACATGACATTCATCATTTCTTTTAATGTACGCTTCTTTCGTTCCGCAATACCATTTGATTGGGGTGTATAAGGAGGGGTACATTCGTGTATGATGCCACTTTATGCACATACTTCCCCAAATGGTGAAACATATTCACCTTCTCTATCACTTCTCACACGCTTTATTTTCTTGTTGAGTTGATTCTCAACTTCAGCTTTATACACGTTAAACTTGTCAATTGCATCATTCTTACTCTTAAGTAAGTAACATAACAATATCTTGTATTGTTATCGATAAGAGTAATAAAATATTTATTACCGCCTCTTGTGGGAATTGATTTTAAGTCACACACATCAGTGTGAATCAGATCAAGGGGTTCAGTTATTCTTTCAACTGATTTGAAGGATGATCTTATTTGTTTGGCTTCAACACATGTTTTACATTTTGTTTTAGAGTCAATGGCAAAATTTGGTATGTAATCTAATTTAATTAAATGACGCATCGAATTAAAATTTACATGACCAAGACGTCCATGCCAAACATTAGGAGACTCAACCAAGTAAGCAGAAGTACTAGCATTTTTATTCATGTTTTTCTTAACAGCCATTACATTAAGTTTAAACATGCCATTTTGGGCATATCCCTTTCCAACAAACATACCACGCTTACTTAAAACAAACGGGTCACTCTCAAAAACCAAACGAAAACCAAACTTGTTAAGCATCCAACCCGACACAAGACTCTTGCGCAGGTCAGGAACATAAAGCACATTCTTCAAAGTGAGCTCTTTCCCAGAAGTCCACTTTAAAATCACATCACCTTCTCCCTTGATATTAGCTGTAGCAGCATTTCCCATGTACAGCTTCTCTTCTCCCATCACCTCTTTATACGTATTAAAGAGGCTCTTGTCTGGGCACACATGGCGGGTTGCCCCAGTATCAACCCACCACCCTCTTGGCTCATTACCCACCAAGTTTACCTCCTCCATCATGGCAGTGAGGTCTGAAATCATGGCCACTAACGGCATATCATCATCAACCTTAAGAGCCTTGTCACGTTTAGGCTCTTTGCATTGGTCAGCACGGTGACCAGTTTGTCCACAATTGTAACACTTCCCTTTAAAGGGACCAACCTTCTTCTTCACACCACCTTTCTTTGGCCCAAGGTCAACACCTTTGTTCTTTCCCTTGCCATTGAACTTGTGGCCTTTGTTACCCTTGTGACCCCTTGAGGATTGACCATGTTCCACAAGGTTTGCTTTTGCTGAAGCTTCAACTTGACTTCCTTTGTGTGACAGCCTATTGTCTTCCTCAATACGAAGACGAACCACAAGGTCTTCAATTGTCATTTCCTTTCGCTTATGCTTAAGGTAGTTCTTGAAGTCCACCCAACTAGGAGGCAACTTTTCAAAAATTGTTGCCACTTGGAATGTTTCACTAAGATTCATTCCTTCAGACAAAATGTCACTAAGAATAATCTGCAATTTTTGAACTTGACTCATAATAGTTTTTGAGTCAATCATTTTATAGTCCAAAAATCTTGCCACAACAAACTTCTTAGTACCCGCATCCTCAGTCTTGTATTTGCGTTCCAATGACTCCCATAATTCTTTGGCAGTTGGAACCTTGAAATACACATTATATAATGCATCTGAGAGGCCATTCAACACATAGTTGCGACATAGGTACTCAAAAGTTTCCATGCATCAACTGCACTCACAGATTGGGCATCACTAGTCCCTTCTGCAAGAACAAGAGGGGTCTCAGTTAAGAACCTCGCAAGGTTCAAGGTGGTCAGATAAAACAACATTTTCTGTTGCCACCTCTTAAAGTTCAAGCCAGTGAACTTTTCTGGCTTCTCAGCATGATTAGCCACAGCTTGGGCTGCTTGGTACCAACTAATGGTCCCATGGTGGTGGATGTGGATCCAACAGTGGTTGATGTGGTTGCTTGAACAGTAGCCATTTCTGAAACAAGATACAAAAAATTAGTGAAGGCAGAAATAAATTGGTTTACATAAACCAATGCAAACTACAAAAGTTTGCTAAAAAAACAGTTTATAAAAACTTTAAAAAACCAAAATGGTGAACAGGTTTTTAAAATCTGTTTTAAGCTTATAGGACACCCGTTCACAAAATAAATAAAATAATAATTTTATTAATCATGATTCGGATTACAATACACAAAATGGCTAGAGCCAAAAAGAAGGAAATACAAAGAAATGTAAACTATAGAAAAACATATTACAAAGAAATAAAGGAACACGAAAACAAATGGTGACTGATGCACGTGAAGATCGCGATTCCCTTAAAACAGATTTCGGGCCACCCGGGTGAACCCGTCTGGTTCCCAGGGTACAACAGCCTAAGCAGATTGTACTGCCGGGATTAGCCTATCACCCGAAAGTATATCTGAAACAAGAGTGCGCAGAGAATCGAATTTAGGGAATTTGTTTGTGTGTGTTGTATCAACCATACGATTTCTGAGTTCTGGTATCTAAAACAAAGCACAAAGCTTTGTATATAACAACTGAACAGAATTTGAAGTGATAAGTCCCTATTGAATACAGAATTCAATAAAAATAACCTATAGAATTCAATTACACAATGAATTCTGAGACTTAATCACTTGTCAGTTAGGAACTTGAAAAGTCTCTAGCTGACCACACCAAGACCTATCTAAAAAATACTAAAGGCGGCTCCAAGCGGCTCGCGGCGATGCAAGCGTGCGCCGTCAAAGCGCCACATTGCGCCCTCGTCCCGGTCCCGTGCCTAGGAACGGGTGCGTGCGCGTTTCGGGTGCTTTGCACCCTCCTGGCTGCCACTGGGTGTGAGTTGTCACACAAGAATACATTCGTGTAGAGAATTCTAATTATAAATCTACAAAAGATTTATCTCTCCACCAATGTAGGACAAACACAATTCCCCATACATTAAGGTTTCAACATATAATTAAAGCTTATGATCTCTCATTCAATTGCTTTAATCACTAAATAATTATTATATTAATTATTAATATAATATTATTTTTCATTATTTTCCAACCGAGTCTTGGCCACACATCACAAAGACGGTTTGGGTCACCATATGCAAAGCAAGCATGACCATTGAGAATGGGTTGAGCGTTTGGTGAAGTAGGGAGTGGATTATGGGATGTGTTAGCTTGAGCTCGCATAAGTAGGTGATATTTGTTGACAAGATGACCAAAATGGCCACCATTTGTACATTGTCGACAGGGTGTGGCAACAAGGTGCTGCAAATGTTACACAAGGGAATTGTCCCCATCCCCATGTAAGGTTTCTTCTTGATGTGTTGATTGTCCTGAGTTTCTTCTTGTTGTTGGAAGACGACCCACATAAGTAAGTGACAGTTGTTGACAAGATGACCAAAACAACCACAATTTGTACATTGTCGACGTGGCACCATTGTTTTTTAGATGTTGACGTGTCTTCATGATCGGCTCGCTCAGCGATATCCATCAAATATTATAGGCTACTATTTGTTGATAATAATACATTGTTGATATTGAGCAGTGGAATAACCAGACATTGTGTAAGATTTTTGGGAGGATATGAGTGTAAAAGTTTTAAATAAAGATGAGAGTCTTGCTAAAAATTAATGGTATTTGTGTGTGTATATTTAGGTTTTGTATAATTAATAAAATGGAAAACAAAACATAAAACTAAAAATCCAACTGTTGACCAACGATAACATTTCTCATTCAATTCTTTGGCTTCCACTACCCAAACCCCCCTACACAAACGGCCGGCGCCTGTGTTTTCGGTCGGTTAGGGGCTACCCGAACGCCAATCAGCTAGTGATCCAAACCAACCCCCCATGGTTATTTTAATTGAGTGCCTTTCCATGGTGAGGTTGTTTAAAAGACTAGCATAGAGTTATATACTAATATGTTTGTAATCTTTGATGACAGTATGAATGACATAATAAGCTTTTATAAAATAACTCAAAACCATTTCAATCGTAACATAATATATATATATATATATATATATATATATATATATTATTCTAGATACTTCTAGAACCCAATAATAAAACGTACTAAAATGGAAGGCGGTCAAAAGAAAGGCATGAAGACCGACATACAACAAGAAGAAGATTTTTGACTTGTGCGTGAAGCCCAAGTAGGCAAGTATTAAAACCCTTCTTATTTATATTTCATCTAATTAATAACCTTCTTTAAACACACATTCTAATTCTACACAACAAATAAATAAATAATGGCTGGCCTTCAACAATTCTACTTCTTCCCTACAGATTTCCTAGACACTATTCAAGACCACCCATCTCTTCCTCTTGATGCTAAGGAAGACCAAGGTAAGTCCCGTAAATCGAACGCGATTCTGTCGATGATAATTACAAGAAGATGAAGAAGATTTCTAGTGATTCCTTGCCAAGAAGTGTGGTTCCTCTCAAGAAATCGAAGAAGAAAATCGATATGTAAATCGGTCTCACGGTCTGGTCTTGTTTTGATTTGCGTTTGTATAGTGGTTTGTGCTGTTGTAGTATCTACTTTGACATGTTAATTGGTCTCTTCAATGTTGTTTAAGCTAGGGCTCGAGCCAAGATTTGAGGCTCGAGCTCAACTCGATTATAATTCGAGCTAGCTCGGCTCGATCTAGCTCGAACCAACAAAAAACCGCAAATTTACTAATTAAAATGCCCTAAAAAATAAAACTCTTCATAGGCTAAGGCTATAATTGTAATTTAATTTAACCAAATGGTTAAATATGCATGTATACATAGTTAATTCACTTTATACATTGTCTTTGCCATCTTTTATCGGGGAGACCCTCCCTTAGTTAGGGCTGTAAACGAGTTGAGCCGAGCTAGACCCAGCTCGAGCTCGGCTCGAACTTGATTCGAGCTGGCTCGGCTCAAGCTTGAATTTCAAATCGAGCTGAGATTTGAGGCTCGAGCTCGACTCGATTAAAATTTGAGCTAGTTCGGCTCGGCTCGATCCAGCTCGAATTAACAAAGAACCACAAAATTTACTACTTAAAAGCCTTCAAAATGAATATTTTCATAGACTAAGGGCTATAATTGCAATTTAATTTAACCAAATGGTTAAATATGCAAGTATAAATAGTTAATACACTTTGTAAATTTGTCGTTACCTTCTTTTATAGGTGAGATAATCCCTTCGTTTTTGTTTTCTAAGCGTGTGGGACAAAAAAATGAAGGATGTCAACCTTATCGAGCTAGCTCATGAGCTCGCGAGCCGAGCCAGGCCAAGCTCGAGCTCAGTTCGTTACAAACCGAGCCGAGCCGAGCTGGCTCATTTACAACTGAGCCAATTTCGAGCCGAGCTTTTTCCGAGCGAGTTTCGAGCGAGCTGCGAGCCACGAGTTTTTTGAACACCCCTACCCTTAGTTTTTGTCTTTTGAGTAATGTGG
Organism: Scalesia atractyloides; assembly: GCA_947069175.1. Taxonomy (NCBI): domain Eukaryota; kingdom Viridiplantae; phylum Streptophyta; class Magnoliopsida; order Asterales; family Asteraceae; genus Scalesia; species Scalesia atractyloides. Next base: position 73,811,432 of record CAMTDV010000024.1, read on the forward strand.
GACAAAAACATGAAGGATGTAAACCTTATCGAGCCGGCTTACGAGCCGAGCCAGGCCAAGCTCGAGCTCGGCTTGTTTACAAACCGAGCCGAGCCGAGCTGGCTCGTTTACAACCGAGCCAATTTCGAGCCGAGCTTTTTTACACTACTGCCATCACTTTAGCTTTTGGCAAATTACGATTTTACCCACATTCAAAAAATATAACCTCCCCTTAGTTAAAAATAACAGTATTGTCATTGTTTTAGTTTTTTTTTTTGCAAAACTGTAAAAGTGTTTTGTTTTAATTGGTTGACTCGATTTAATTGTTTTCCGTGTCAAGGAGCTGCCTAACACTCGCTCATTACTCAGCCTTCGCCCCGCAACGCGGACGGGGCATCAACTAGTATAATATAATAAGAAATTAAGGATTGTGTAATGTATGTCCTGAGAATGGCAATGGGCCGGGTTTGGGCCAGGTATTGGTAATCCCAAGCCCGTACCCGGTTGTAATTCTTTGGCCCATACCCGGCCCGTTACCCGTCGGGTATATTTCGGGTAATTACCCAACGGGTATCGGGTATACCTGTTAATTTGTTAAAAATACCATTGAGACTCTCGTATGTATGTTTTACTATAATGTTTATATAATTTACTATTTTAATAAATACAATAAAGGAAAATATACGCAATAACATACTTACATATCCTATTAAAATGCCTATTTGAAACATATATCTACATAATTAACTAATTAATGTACTACTACTTTGGATAAAAACAACATAACTAAACATAAAATCTTGTATGTGTATGTTAAAGTCTTGAAAACAAACAAAAGAGCAAAATCTTGAATAATGAATAATTGTATGTATTAAAGTTTATATAAATAGAAAATAAAATTTAATTTAATGTAGTTTTCGGGTATAATTCGGGTAAACGGGCCGGGTATCAGGCGGGTATCATTAAATCCCATACCAGTACCCGTACCCGATTTTTTTATATTTTTAAGCCCATACACGACCCATACCCGTCGGGCTTCGGGTATACCCGGCCCATATATTTCGGGTTTCGGGTATACCCGTCGAGCTTGGGCTTTTTTACCATCCTATCGTGAGGGGAGACTACATTGTATTCAAAGAAAGAGACTTTATATAAGACAAGTGGTGTTAAAGGAATAAGGTGTTACAGTGGTAAGTCTTAGTGTGCGATAAATTTTTATCAAGCTATAAGAGCACCATGTAGACAGGGTTTTATAGCTTTCTCTCCTTAACTATCATGTATGTAGTGCTATAATGAAAAAAAATAGTAAAATAGTGGAGTCCACTGGAAAATTGTTGTTGGAGTATTTGCACATGGCCCCACTCTCACCCTCTCGCGCCCGTCACAACAATGGTGGAGGTCTCCAATGGGGCCTCTTCGGTTATGATGGGTGATGTTGAGAGCGAGGTGGCAGGGGCATTTCTTCACACGGGTAACCATAGAATATAAATATAATTTTGAAACTAATTGTATTTGTTTGTAACAAGTTACATCAACAACAAAATATTTTATACATCTATATTTGTATTTGAACCATTATTCTGTAAGTCATTATGCATAAAACTGATTGTTGAACTTTTAAAAAATTAAAATATTAACTTTACAAGAATACCTTTATTTCTGTAAAAGTAATTTCTCAAAATCCAATAACTGTAAAAGTAATTTCTCAAAATCCAATAAATAAAATATAGGGTGTGGAATGTGGATTGTATCATGCAAAAACTAAAGGCGGCGCATCGAGACCGACATACAACAAGAAGTAGACTCCAAGATTCGAATCCTTTTTAACTTGTGCGTGAAGTCCAAGGATCAAAACCCTCTATTTATATTCATCAAATAACCTTCTTTAAACACACATTCTAATTCTACACAACAAATAAATAAATAATGGCTGGCCTTCAACAATTCTACTTCTTCCCTACAGATTTCCTAGACACTATTCAAGACCACCCATCTCTTCCTCTTGATGCTAAGGAAGACCAAGGTAAGTCCCGTAAATCGATCATAGCGTTACGCGATTCTGTCGATGATAATTACAAGAAGATGAAGAAGATTTCTAGTGATTCCTTGCCAAGAAGTGTGGTTCCTCTCAAGAAATCGAAGAAGAAAATCGATATGTAAATAGGTCTCACGGTCTGGTCTTGTTTTGATTTGCGTTTGTATAGTGGTTTGTGCTGTTGTAGTATCTACTTTGACATGTTAATTGGTCTCTTCAATGTTGTTTAAGCTAGGGCTCGAGCCAAGATTTGAGACTCGAGCTCAATTCGATTATAATTCGAGCTAGCTCGGCTCGATCTAGCTCGGCTCGATCTAGCTCGAACCAACAAAAAACCGCAAAATTTACTAATTAAAATGCCCTAAAAATAAAACTCTTCATAGGCTAAGGCTATAATTGCAATTTAATTTAACCAAATGGTTAAATATGCATGTATACATAGTTAATTCACTTTATACATTGTCTTTGCTATCTTTTATAGGGGAGACCCTCCCTTAGTTAGGGCTGTAAACGAGTTGAGCCGAGCTAGACCCAGCTCGAGCTCGGCTCGAACTTGATTCGAGCTGGCTCGGCTCAAGCTTGAATTTCAAATCGAGCTGAGATTTGAGGCTCGAGCTCAACTCGATTAAAATTCGAGCTAGTTCGGCTCGGCTCGATCCAGCTCGAATTAACAAAGAACCACAAAATTTACTACTTAAAAGCCTTCAAAAATGAATATTTTCATAGACTAAGGGCTATAATTGCAATTTAATTTAACCAAATGGTTAAATATGCAAGTATAAATAGTTAATACACTTTGTAAATTTGTCGTTACCTTCTTTTATAGGTGAGATAATCCCTTCGTTTTTGTTTTCTAAGCGTGTGGGACAAAAAAATGAAGGATGTAAACCTTATCGAGCTAGCTCATGAGCTCGCGAGCCGAGCCAGACCAAGCTCGAGCTCGGTTCGTTACAAACCGAGCCGAGCCGAGCCGAGCTGGCTCATTTACAACTGAGCCAATTTCGAGCCCAGCTTTTTCCGAGCGAGTTTCGAGCGAGCTGCGAGCCACGAGTTTTTTGAACACCCCTACCCTTAGTTTTTGTCTTTTGAGTAATGTGGGACAAAAACATGAAGGATGTAAACCTTATCGAGTCGGCTCACGAGCCGAGCCAGGCCAAGCTCGAGCTCGGCTTGTTTACAAACCGAGCCGAGCCGAGCTGGCTCGTTTACAACCGAGCCAATTTCGAGCCGAGCTTTTTTCGAGTGAGCTGCGAGCCACGAGTTTTTTGAACACCCCTAGTTTAAGCGTAGTGAAACGGAGGGGTCAGGTTATCTATGTAACAAGTTTATGTCAAACTGAGTTTAGTTGATTTGAAAAGTATTAATTTGTTTTGGAGTAAACTGTCATTTTGGTCCCTGAGGGTTGGGCAGTTTTGCCACTTTAGTCCAAATCTTAAACCTTTTGTATATGGGTGCATATGGTTTTAGTTTTATTGTCATTTTGGTCCAAAAATGATATTTGTCATCTAAAATCTTACTATTTTGTCCTATTACTCAGGGGCAAAATGGTCATTTTAAGCATTAATATATATTTTATATATAAATAAACCTCAAACTCTGCTTAAAAAAATCATTTTACCCCTGAGAAAAAGGACAAAATAGTAGGATTTTATAAGATAAATATCACTTTTGGACCAAAATGATAATAAAACTGAAACCATAAGGACCCAGATGCAAATAGTTTGAAATTTGGACTAAAGTGACAAAACTGCCCAAACCTCATAGACTACAGTTTACTCTTTTTTTTTAGTAGTACATATTGGTTTTGATAAATTTGGTCAAATTGATTCTAGGTTGGGAAGCTTTGTCTTTTTCTTATAAAAGCTACACTTTTTGATCCAATTTATAATTTTAAATAAATTTAACTATTTAAGTAACTAAATGTTTTTTCAGTAAGTTCTAGATTTAGATTGGTATATACCAAACCAAGTCTATATGTATGTAGATGTGATGTATTAACAATAATGTGATTTTTTCATGCTGCGTGTCGGTGTCGATTTGTTACGGTATCGACACTCGCTATGGCAACCGAAAGAGAATACCTAAAAAGTAGAGACATGATATACCCGAAAGAATATCGACACATTTCTTATATTGACTAAAAACCATAAAAATGCAAATTGATACTGATGTTATGTTGGGGAAATATGTTCGGTTCGTCCAGGCACCGACACGGTACCGATACTCATATAGCCTACAATACAAAAAAAACCTTTATTTTGAATGCAACATTGCCAATAAAATTTATACCGAAATGTCGAGAAAAATTAAACACAGCTGATTATCATAGAAAAATCAAATTAAATGTGTTAAAAATGCATATTATATTATATTTTTTTTGAACGGCAAATTTGGATCACTGACGGACCACTGGAGTAACATCGTGTTACCGGAGAAACCACCCAATCATATCTATCTCCACTAAGCATAATACCACACCAATTCAGGAGGAAACCCAATAAACATGGGAAAACCCCCCTCTTGTGAGAATCAAACCCAGAACCTATTGGTTTCAAAGTCTTATCCCACCATCAAAATGCCACTAGGCTATAAACATATTATATTATATGGTATAAAGAATAAAAACATACATGCCAACCGACTTACACTTCTAGTAATTAGTGATAGTTCAGATGGGTAACATTTTTTTATATTTAGAGGACTGTATGCATTTATTTTGATTTAATTAATACATAAATATTCATTTGTATTTAAATTCATTCTTTAGGCTATGTATAGTCAGGGGCGGATCTACCCATACCTGTGGGTGGGCGGTCGCACCCCTTGAAAAAATAAATTTTAGTATTAGTTTTCCGGTAAAATCTCGACCGCATTCCTTGGAATTTTTCACCCGCACCCATTGGAAAATGTCAACCGCCCTCCTTAAAAAGTCATATTTTTAATTTATTAAAAATTGTAATAAACACTGATTTTTTTTTATAAAAATATAACTTAAACGCTGATTTTTATAAAGATATAACATTATATATTAGTTTATAACCCACTCATTAACCAAAACCCACTTAACCCAACCCAACCCAACAAAATTTGAACTATCTAAAATAACCCAACCCATGGCACTATAACCTTGTGGCATCTTGGGGTGGGATAAGACTTAGGGATCATTAGGTCCTGGATTCAATTCCCACAAAGAAGTTTTTCTCAAATTTATTGGGTTTCTCCTGAATTGGTGTATATGCATTATTGGCTAGTGGAGATAGATATCAGGTGGTTCCGTTGGTGGCACGATGATAATCTAGCGGTCCGTCGGTGATCCAAATTTACCGTTCAAAAAAAATAAAATAAAATAACCTAACCCAAACCGCCCCTTCCTATTATGTATTTTGATGTTTTATTGGTTGCTCTAGACTTTAGTATGATGATTTTGTTGTTTATATGAGTTTTTGGTTGTTACAACTTACAAAGTAATCAACAATTAGTAGGGCTTGAAAAGTAAAAATGAAAATAATGGAGCGATTCGTTTGTTTAGTACTTTAGTGTTTTTTATGAACTTATGGATCGATTTATATGTTTCGATGGATTTATAAATTGAAAAGTAGTACTAAATGATATTTTGGATAAATTTCAAAAATTGAAAACCCCTAGGGCGACGTTTTAAATATGTTTGTAACGACGTTTGACGTGTTTTTTATGGTTATATAAATTTTAGCTTGATGTTCTTTTGTTTTACATTACCCAGTCGAACCGAACCGACCGGATCTGACCCGATATTAACCAAATTTTTTTAATATACCTATGGGTCTAAAATTTTTAAAAATATTCCGCAACCCCGTGAAAAAATTCCTGGGTCCGCCACTGTGTATAATGACGTAACGTTCGGATGATGTGGACGTACCCTGGCGACATACGCTTCCTCTAGGGGCGTTAGCCACGACATGAAGGCTTCTGAGATGGTGAGCACCTTTGGTGGCGTTCGTTTAACATAAAGTAAATCCTTCCAAAACGAGTATTGAATGATGGGGAAGAAGAAAATGTTGAAGTTCCAAGTTAATGGAGGGGAAGAAGAAGGGTTTACTTTGGGAAGTAGAAAAGATAATTTTTCAAAATGACCACTAAGTTATTTGATATTTTATAAACTTAACCTTAGTTTGAGTTGAATTTTAATAAATCCTAAAAATTTCTAAACTAAAGGGGAACACCATAAATATATGCATTGACCGGAGACATAAATGCCAAAATAAGTATTGGAAGCGACTAGGTAGGAACTTCACACAGAGGAAGCGTCTTTGGTTTAGCCTTTTCCAAGTTTTGTGAAACCCACTTCGAGAACCAATAAAAATAGACATATGGCAGATGAAAAGGTTGAAAAGGCTGAAATGGCTATATAGGGACTTCATATTTAGGGGAAGCATCTAAACCTAAACGACTAGGGACCAGATGAAAAGACTGTCTAGCATTTTCTTCTTTTCTCCACGATTTTTAAATGACATAGCTTTTTCATACGATAATATTTCGAAAAAAGTACATAAAATTAAAGAAAATCAAATGCTTATTAATTTTTTGTATTTTTTATATATTATCAAAAAAATGATTGGAAAAAAAGAGTAAGTGTCATTTACATCATTTGGTTTGTCTACTTATGTCATTTCAGTGCAAATTTCAAGACTGTATCATTTACCTCCTTTACATCCTTAAAAGGTGCCATTTCAGTCCAAAAAAACACACCTTAGTTAAAAACTTCCATTTAATGAAGGTCAAAATTGTCATTTCCCATTTTATTTTAGTTTCCTTTTTTTAAAATCCTATTTAAAACCCACCCCTTTTAATACCCCATTTCACTTCATTCCCTCATTCTCTCATAAACCATGATCCTAAATTGTCCCATATCCAAAAAATTGCCCCCCCCCCTCCCCAAAGAAAAAAAAAAACCTAAATTGAAGACCTGCAACAATGGTGCTTTGCACGTCTTGTGGATCTGAAACAGTATTAAAGACCTCTTGGACATCTATAAACCCTGGACAAAGGTTTTATTGCTGCAACAGATAGGGAAGGAGTTGCGGGTTTGTGGCTTGGGCAAAGAATCCAATGTGCCAAAGAGTTGTTGAAGTGTTACCCGACATTTTGAGATCGATCAGCATGCATGAAGAACAAGTTTAATGCTGGCAAATCAAATTAGGAAACATGAAGAACTAGCTAGAATTATGGCAGTCAAGTATAAAAGAATGAAGCTTGTGTTGGTTTTTAGCTAGGTGTATTTCATTATTGTATTATCTTTTTCACTAAATTAAGTTTGTATTATGGATCTGACTTTTGGGATGTGTTATGGATCTGAATTTTAGGATGTTAATGTAATGTAAAATGTATTGGTTTATGTATTGGGTTGTCTTAAGTCAATGAATTAACGCATGTTCTATTTTATGTATTGGGTTGTCTTATGGTTTAGAGTGGTCTACAATATTTTATGTTTTATAATGAATTGGGATGACTTTAAGGGTCATGTTCTGGTTTAAGGCATAATCTGGTTTATGCATGTTCTGTTTTATGTATTGGGTTGACTTTTGGTGTCAAAATGGCCAAATGCAAATGAATGGGTCAAACCAAATGCAACCGATGACTGTAATGCATCCAAATGGCCAAATGCAAATGAATCGGTCAAAGACCAAATGCAGCCAAAGGTCCAACCTTACTTTTTTTGAATCACCCCTTGGGCCAGTAACCTGGTATTTGTTGATGTAGTTAAAGATGACAGTGTAGATATCTTTCATTGCATAATCAAACCAGAGTGTTGTTGCCAATGCACAATTCCATAAAAAGTTGTTCTTTTTTTTCTTTTTTAACTTAGCACTCATCCATTTAGCATTAGAATTCATATTCTCATGTATATGCTTTATAAAATACTGATGTGATGCGGTGTCGTTATACAAAGATGGTTATTTTTGGGTTGTTTTATGCACTAATTCAAGTTTTAATATTTATAAAAACACGATATAATACGATCACACTACAACTCACGTTGGGCAAGTGCACCCATCGTTGGCATGATATAGTGATGGTAAGATACCAAGGTCATCGAAGGATACATGATTTTTAGTACTGAGTCGTTGTTAACGTCTAATCGAGTCCAAAAGTTGAGATTTGAAAGAATAAATAAAAAGAAAATAAAATATATGGCTCAAGAGGAACATAAAAGATAGTAATAAATGATAGGAAAAAGGGTGTTTCGGATCAACGTATCTCTTAATGCTTTGTTAACTAGATCTTACTATGGGGTAACAAGGGCTCGATTGCCAGACGAGAAACTATGCGTGTTAATGCACAATGTTGTGCAATATCTGGGTCGGAATCCTAACACACTTGATCCTTCCGTTTTGAACCAGCGGGGAAATGCAACTCGAGTCTGTAATATAGTATTAATTAGTTAGATAGTTTAAGGAGTTTATATTACTTGTCCCTATTTAGTCCGTCGGTGAGTAATTAATTCCTCTAAGGTAGTTACTTTTATATTAACTAAGTCCTTTACACTTTGGTGTTATCTCCGCACAAAGGCAAGGGCTTACCTAACCCGAACCCATCCAAAATCTTTAACCTACGCTGAGAGCATCAACATGCTTTGACTCTACATAGACAAAGAAAACATGAACGACCCAAGTTCATGGCATCGCAAGGTTGTTGGTAGATTTTAAGAATTAGGCGGAAACTCTAATGACCCAAGTTAATGACGACACTGTTATTTCACTCACTTCCAATAAACTATGTTAATTAGTTAAAGTTATTAACACCCAGACACCTTGTTTACCATGTGTAACAACTCAGAATTTCGTTGCTATCTTTTCTTTTACTTTCCATTGTATCTACCCTTTGTAAATCCCGAGATTCGTTTATAAGAAAAGTTTATGTTAATTAATTACAATTATGTATGTCAAATCGCATCTAATCTCTTATTAAATCGCACATCTCATCGCTATCTCATCGCAACGCAAGTACTTATTTGGTATATTGGAATTATGTGGTAATATTAGCTTACGTGTTTATGTGTTATACATGTTTATGTGGAATGGACTTATCATGGTTTAATCACTCGCAAACTCCCGCAACCCGCTCTCACACTCTCGAATCGCTAAATCGTACAATTACATCGCTTATAATGCTTAATATAACTATCTAATATGAACCTAATCGCCAGACGAACACTCAACACGAAATCAGCAAACGAAACTTGGTCACCAGGCTAAGTTCGACCGAACTTGGCTACCACAAGTTCGCCCGAACTTGCCTGAGACACCAGAATCCCTCATAAACCTCAAGTTCGCTCGAACTTGTACACATATGTACAAGTTCGGCCGAACTTAACTGAATTCACTAGAAAAACCTAGCAAGTTCGCCCGAACATGCATGAATTTCATGCAAGTTCGACCGAACTTGACTCCACCAGCTCTCCTTTTTGCCTTCGCCTGTAAATACTCAGCCCCATCCTCTCATTTGAGCTTCCTGCAACATCGCCTAGAGCTCTCAAACCCGAAACCCTTTGTTTTCTACGTAAGAATCAACCCGATTTCAACTACAATGATGTTCAACAACGATTTACAACGTTTTACAACAATTTTACACAAGGCATTGCCTTCATTTTCATCAAATCTCTTCTGTTTATGAAAATCTTCATCTTATTCCATCAAAACTTCTGTTTTCACTCAGATCTATACTAGATCATGATGAGCAAAACCTTTTAAAAACATTGATTTTTACACCATTTTCGACTAATGACGTATGTGTCGTTCACTATTGAGTGGAACGAGGCGTTGCGAATCTAGATCTCAGATACGGAAGCACAAGGACGAAATCGTCACTTTACACAAGCTGGACTAACCCGTACGAACCTACAAGTTCGCCCGGATTAGCCCGAGTTTCTGTAAAATGGCTAAGTTCGCTCCAAAAGACCTCTCCGGCCTAAGCTTACTCAGTGGCTTAAGGTTGGAGGGATGGGCACTCGATTTCCTCAGCAAACGACGCGAAAACGCAAGATTTTGGACCCGAAAACATCAAGTTCGCTTGAGAATCACCAGCACACCAGGTCAAGTTCGACCGAACTTGTACCTATCTGGGTCAAGTTCGACCGAACTTGGATCCTCCTCACCAATTTCCACACAAGTTCGCCCGAACTTGTATAGTTTCTTAAGAAACTATGCAAGTTTGCCCGAACTTGTCTTTCCAATAAGGTTTTTCTCCCAAGTTCGCCCGAACTTGACAAGTTTCCTAAGAAACTTACCAAGTTCGACCGAACTTGACTTAAATCTCACCAAAATTTAACAAGTTCGCTCGAACTTGTATGTTTACATACAAGTTCGGCCGAACTTGTCTACTGCCCAACCCAAACTTAACCGTTTCAGCAAATCGGAAGACTGATGCACTTCTGTTCGCTTACAGGCTGATCCGGCGCTCTCTGCAACTCTCCTCAGATCCCTCGTCTCTCTCCTAAACGCACCGACAATGAGTATACTTGACCCATTTTCGCTTTAATACACTTTTGGGTGTTACATACGTTCCTATATCGAAATCACCTCACAACTCAAACTGTTTATCACACGCGAATAATCTGATTATGTATGCTCAATACGTGATACTAGAAACATGTGACTAGGACTTATTTTCTTAACTTGCCTCCTTAGCTAGTATGGTACTATAGTGTGGCTTACACCCGACTGGGTCTAGTTAGGATGGACGCGCAAGCCTTCTCACGGTAGTTAGCATGAGAAATAAGCCTATGTTTATATGTGTGATGTGTTCTGTGTATCATGATATGTAATTGGACTATTTCGCGAACGCTTTCTCTATTATGCTAGTATTACTTAAACTCGTATGCTTAACATACTTAATTGTATGGACTTGTATTTTAACGTATGTAACAGGTTGAGGATCATATTTGCTTGGACGCTTGGACTTAGTTTGCTTAGTATAGTTTGGTTATGTTAGTTCTGATTTTGTATTGAAATCTAGGGGAAACCGAACCTTATTGTTTTATGAGAAAATCATGTATTTCGTGACATTGTTGATTTGCGTATTGTTTAATAGTATGGGATATTAGAGGTTAAAATATGTTGATTAAATAGTGTTATGGAAATTTCTCGTGAGACAATCTGGTTGCCTAGTGCCACAACCCTGATGTTTTCGCCATCGGTTGGGGTGTGACAGATTGGTATCAGAGCCCATAACTATAGGAAATTAGGTAGAATTGCCATGTTTTTCCTTAGACTATAGTTAGGATACCAAATCAGACCGTTATGCAACGATTACGTGCCAAAACACTCAAGTTCGCCCGAACTTGAGGCCAAAATCAACTGAAATTGGTCAAGTTCGCTCGAACTTGACCTAGATCAGTTAAGGTTGGCCTAAGTTCACTCGAAATTGACCTCAACCTCAAAAGCCAGAAGTTCATAAATCACGTATGTCAAGTTCGCTCGAACTTGACCCTATGGGTGCAAGTTCGGCCTAACTTGATGTCCCCCTATTTGAACTTCATGATTTCCAACCCGAAACTTTACAAATTGACCCGATCGTGCGAACAAGTCTTTTCCTACGAAGTGCTACTCCTCAAAGCGAGAAGTTCCATTTGGTACGAACCGACAACTCCGCACGAAACGGCCAACATACATAGCTTTTCCTAAAGCTACCACAACAAACGATTATGAAACACTCGTATCACACAAAACGAATGGTCAAGTCGAGAATAGGTGTGAAAACAAAGAACATCCGATAAAATCACACTCCGCGCAACCTCTCTCGCACGAGCTACTTTCGTTGAGCCAGGAGTGACATCCAAACCTCGACGAAACCCTCCATTTCTATCTAGTGGAACTCCCGATGTAATCGGTGAGCACAACCACAATTTGGAACTAGTTGTTAAGTCAGGGGTGAAACCCGTACCTTAATGATGAATTACATTCTTTGATTTTCAATCTCACCAAAGTCTCGGTTATGTCGATGGTTTGGAACACGTATTGACTAGAAGGGTAAACGTCGTTAGCCGCTTGTGGCGAGAGCGTTTATCTATTAGGCCAAAGCGTGGGTCCAAATGCAAAGGGTAATCGAACCACTTTGGGTAGTCAACGTCTCAAAACCCCGGACACTCCCAGCTGATTTAAGCCTATAATCGTTGATTTTACGCATCATCGAGTTTACTTATTATTATTATGTTTAAATTTATGGATTTTCGCTTATTCGATTTCTCAATTTATCAATTTTACGCTGTCTCGTTACCGGCACTACTCGCACAACTATCTCAATCTAAAACATTAATCAACAAACGCAGATAACCCAACTCAACGCTCCGCTTACAACGCGCTACTTCTCTCGATTATTTCTCGCTACGCTATGATGTATCGCTATCTCTCGAATCGAGCCTCGCATTGTTATTATTGGGAGACGAATACATGCAGGAGATGTGTTCATAAGGTTTATAGGATTACGTGCTAATATGTGACAACGTGCTATGTGCTACGTGCCTACGTGACTATGTGACTTATGTGCTTATGTGAGTATGTGATTTTGTGCCTTGTATGATTAATAATAATAAATACTTAAACATAACTCTATTATAATCGAATCTCATCCAATCTAAATCCTTCGTGTAGATGTCTTCAATGGGATCGCACACCCGAAGGAACCTCCAGCGCAGCAACGCCGACAAGCGCATCGCTACGATGGTAGCCAAGGAAATGGCTAAGGTCATCCCTCAGATCGTCAGCGAGATCCACACGGTCAGCAGCAACACTTCTGTGGACTCCAAAGCCGACATGCCCAAGCATTGCTTCAGCTTTAAACAGTTTAAAGCATGCGGACCACTCACCTTCACTGGCACGGACGGGCCAGTGCTATGTTTCACTGGTTCGATTCAATCGAAGTTTCCTTCCGTCAGAGTGGATGCCCCGAAGCTCTGCGCACTATCAACGCCACCGGCGTGTTCCAGTCGAGGGCTCTCGATTGGTGGACAGCGGGGCGCAACAAGCGCGGGAACGACGAAGCTTACGGGCTCACTTGGGAGGAACTCAAAGAAATTATGGTGAAGGAGTTTGTCCTCCGCATGAGATTCAGAAGTTGGAGAATGAGTTCTGGGATATCAAACAAGACGGTCCGGACAACGCTGGCTTAACTGCTCGTTTCAAACAATTGAGCATCATTTGTCCCGGTCAAGTGGATACGACCGAGAAAGTAATCAAGAAATATCTGTGTGCTTTACCTGATTGCGTCGCTGATTTTGTTCAAGCAGCCCAACCTGTCACCATCGAAGAAACCTACCAGCTCGCCGCAGAAATCAATGACAAAAGAGTTCAGGCTGGTTATTTTAAGAACAACAAGGTTGCAAATCAGTCCGTCACCGAATCAACAGCTCCATCCGATCAGTCCCGAGAGGCAAAGAACACTCGGCGAGGTCGCAAGCGAGAAAACCCAAGCAAGAAATTTTCTCTTACTGCTCCAGCAAACCCTCAGCCGCTCCAATCTGCAGCACCAAATGCACCCCCAACTAAACGTGCGTACACCGGTCCTCACCCACTGTGCCCTAAGTGCACATATCATCATGTGGTGGGTGGAAACTGTCGTTTTTGCACAAACTGTAATATCTACGGCCACTTTACTGTCAGTTTCCGTACCGGTCCTCGCCAGCCAGCTCCTCAAGCTCCAGCACTGCCAGCTCCTCAGCGTACTCTCCAGAACAGCCAGCAGCAACAAGCAGCAGCTCCAAAGGCACGTGTGTGCTACGTGTGTGGTGATCCGAACCACTTTGCAAATGTCTGCCCAAACCGTACCATCAAGTAAGAGCCGCAGCACCAACCACCACCGCAGCCTCAGCAGCAACAACAAGCTGCGCGTGGAAGAGCTTTCAACCTAAACCACCGCCAGGCCCAAAAGTAAAACAACGCTGTCAATGGTACGTTCCTCGTTAATGGTACTTACGCTTCATGTTTATTTGATACTGGTACCGATAATTGTTTTGTATCGTTAGAATTCGAAAATGTTTTAAACTGTAAACGCGCTAAACTCCCAAAGACTTTCGATGTGGAAGTCGCCACCAGAAAATCCGTCACCGTCACCTCCGTCCTACGTGGTTGTAATCTCGATCTCAACAACCATGTCTTCTCGATCGATCTCATACCTATGCAGTTGGGTAGCTTCGATGTCATAGTAGGCATGGATTTTCTTCATGAAAATCATGCTGAAGTTGTTTGCTTCGATAAAATGATTCGCTTCCCTCTCCCTAACGGTGATCAACTTCATGTCTATGGTGAAACTCCCTTAAAGAAGTTGATGCTTTTGTCATGTACCCGAGCACACAAATGCTTACGAAAGCAATGTGTTGCTTTCCTCGCTCATATCGTGAACCCGGAGAAAGAAAAGAAGACTTATAAAGATGTTCCCGTTGTTTGTGAATTTCCTAAAGTCTTTCCCGACGATTTACCTGGTTTACCCCCTACTTGCGATGTTGAATTCCGTATCGATTTAGTTCCCGGTGCTACTCCCATTGCTAAAGCTCCTTATCGTCTCGCACCATCCGAAATGCGCGAGCTATCAAGCCAACTTCAAAAGCTTCTTGATAAAGGTTTCATACACCCGAGCACTTCGCCTTAGGGCGCACCCGTTCTTTTTGTGAAAAAGAAGGATGGATCGTTCTGTATGTGCATCGATTATCATGAACTTAACAAGATCACGATAAAGAACCGTTATCATCTTCCTCGAATCGACGACTTATTTGATCAGCTTCAAGGTGCTACTTGTTTTTCTAAAATCGATCTTCGTTTTGGTTATCATCAATTGCACGTATTGGAAGAAGACATTCCGAAAACCGCCTTTCGTACTCGCTATGGCCATTTTGAATTCGTGGTCATGCCTTTTGGTCTAACCAATGCACCCGCGGTTTTCATGGATTTGATGAACCGTGTGTGTAAAGCTTTCTTAGATCGCTTCGTCATTGTTTTCATCGATGATATCTTGATTTACTCGAAGTCGAGAGACAAACATGCGCGCCATCTCTGTCTAGTCCTTGAAAATCGCCTTTATGCTAAGTTCTCTCAATGTGAATTCTGGCTCGAAGAAGTCCAATTTCTCGGCCACATTGTTAATAGTCAAGGAATTCACGTTGACCCTGCGAAGATCGAAGCCATCAAGAGTTGGATTACACCGAATAATGCATCTGAAATCCGTTCATTTCTTGGATTGGCGGGTTACTACCGTCGATTCATCGCCGACTTCTCAAAAATCGTCATTCCGCTTACCGCTTTAACTCATAAAGATAAACCTTTTGTTTGGGATTCCAAGCAAGAGGAAGATTTTCAGACTCCCAAGCGTATGCTATGCAACGCTCCCGTGCTCGCTTTACCCGACGGAAACGACGATTTCGTTGTTTACTGCGATGCCTCAAACCTTGTCAACTCAAGATCCACGAGAAAAACTACACGACCCACGATCTCGAACTCGGTGCAGTTGTTTTTGCATGAAGATATGGCGACACTACCTTTACGGTACTAAGTGTACGGTCTTCACCGACCATAAGAGCTTACAACATATCTTCAACCAAAAGGAACTGAATATGCGCCAACGCAGATGGGTTGAACTACTCAACGATTACGATTGCGAGATACGCTACCATCCCGGCAAAGCAAACGTCGTCGCCAATGCTCTAAGTCGACGAAGCTATGTGTATAGTGTTCGTGACTCTCAAGCTTTGAATGATCTCGAAATCATGATTCGCTCCGCTCAATTCGCCTGTTTTAACGAGAATACTTTGGAGGAAGAAATGAAATGTGGTGCCGAAACTCAACTCGTTGTTAAACCTAATGGTATCTACTACTACCTCGATCGTATTTGGATTCCCAGCCGTGATATCTTCGTACCTTGTTAATGAACGAAGCCCATAAATCTCGATACTCCATTCATCCCGGAGCCGATAAAAGTCGGGGCATAATTGGGTTATCACCAAAGCTCATGATGTTTACTTAAGATGTTTCATATTTATTAAATTCAAATTACAACGTAAATATCCAAAACCAAATTTCATACAATTACAAGAAAATGAAACTATATAATTATTCCAAAGCTTAAACTTGTTTATTCTTCTAGGCCTTCCTATGTGTTTCTTGTCTCAGCTGGATCACCTGTATCATGTGTAAAACGGGGGATATTTTGGGTCAACAAAAGTTGGCGAGTGAACCTTGATAAAACATTATTACTAATTTCTTGTTTTATTTAATAAGGAAAATTTGTGCAATAATCACATGTGAGCAAACATATATAGATAAACAAACACAAACCACTTTGGATGAGTATATGATATGAATGATGATGTATGTGAGATCAAGGCTCAATCAAACGGAGCCGATCTAATGAGGCACCTGATGCTCAACCCGTCTCCCACGGGGAACTGATGGGCCTAATGAAATGCGTGCACTGAAAATGATAATAATCTACATATAATTCACACAACAATTGATACACATTTGATACACATTTGATCACGGATATGATGTATGCACAAGTGTTTAAATAAAATAAAAGGATTATACGACACATGATACACCCCAAAACATTATTAAAACGGGGAATTGGTGGAGATTCACGCACAATGGGTGCGTTCTTTGATGACGATGAAGGCGCACGAATTTATGATTCTATCGACGAGGGAAAAACTAACCTAGATAATAACAAAATGATTCGATAAATAAATAAATATTATTTGAGATTAATATTTTTAATTAGTGCTCTTAAATGGGATTTTTAGATTTATCTTTGTGAGTTTAAGGAAATTTTCTAGCCTTAATAATCTTATTTTTAAGTATTTTTAAATAATTTTCCAATTAAATAAATAAATAAAAAGAAATAAAAAAGTTGACTTTTTGACCGTTGACCGTTGACCGGGTCTTGACCGGTCAGATTGTGTTTTCTATGCGCTGAGTGAGGTTCGAACTCGGGACCTCTCGTATACGTGCACGCAGCTCTACCAACTGAGCTACGTGTCTAACCCGAAATATTCTCTGTTTTAATTATATATATATACTAATTAACTTTAAACTTATTTGGTTTTTATTAAAAATGATTTATATGGCCGAACCGGTTGCAGAGACCCGGAGTCGAACTCGGGTCCTTTGGTTCGAGTGCGCACAGCCCAACCAGTTGGGCTGTGTGTCTAATCTACTTAACTACTGAACTATATTCCTCTTATAAACATTATGTGACTTGATCTGATTAAGTTCTAAAAATGTTGGTTTTATTTCTAAAAGTCGGTAACTTGTGCGATTCGAACTCGAGACGTGCGTGTTATATTTGCACACAGTCCACCGCTGGACTGTGTGTCTAACCCGGTTAAATACATGATTTTTATTACATTAACATACAACTCAACTTCGTCTTCTTCATTAAGAAGAACTCTGTTACAGTGAAGCCGACAGTTTTGCTTAATCGACCAACAATTTATACTTGATTGAAATGGAATAGGAAAAATAAGGAATATGATATACAAGACGGAGAGTTTTCTTCAGATTTCCAGCAAGTTCGTCGGTTCTGATTTTTTTTACGATTCCCGGCTGTATGAACTGTTTTAACAGTTTTGATTATTGTGTTTAGCAATTAGATTATCAATCAAAAGATAGCAAGAAGGTTTGGACAATTATACCGTCTGATGAACGAATGCGGTTTCAGCGATTCCGGCAGGATTCCGGCGAAAATGAAAATCTCCGGCGACGAGCTTTGAAAGGACTAAAGCTTCGAAAGAGGGTGCGATTCTGAGCGAAAGGTTTACAGGAGGTTTGAGTGAGTATTTATAAGGAAGAACTGGATGATTTGGGTTCGAATTTGAGTCTTGATACGCGGTCAAATGTTTCCGGCGGTTATGACCGAAATTGACTGCCGGCAACGGTTATAACTGGCATCGAGATTAATTTGTGCGTTTCAGTCAAAGGAAAGGTAGCCAAAATCGCGAAATGTCGGTTTTTCTGGTGAGTGCGAGTTCTGGGCGCGCTGATTGCAGATTTGACTTTCGGTTTTATTATAAATGTTATTTGTTTCCGTGTTTATCACAAAAGCTGTGTGTGGCGGAGTGGTGTGTTGCGTGTTTGTGCTTGCGGGTGACCCGGGTTCGAAACTCGGCGTCTCCATTTTATTTTTTTTATTCACTATTTTTATTATTTATTAATTATGGTTTAAAATTCTAGAAATGTTTATTAGTTATGTATTGTTTAAAATTAATATGAACAATAAATACGCAACGGAACTTATAACTGTATATTTGATTAATAAACGAAGCGGGTTTGGAAAACCCGTTTTTCGAAGAATGTTACAGTATCCCCTACTTTTAGGAATTTCGTCCCGAAATTTAAGTAGTAGTGGTAACTGGAAAGAGATGCGGGTATTTTTCGCGCATTGAGTCTTCACGTTCCCAAGTAAACTCGGTTCCTCGTTTTGACTCCCAACGTACCCTGACAATTGGAATACGACTTCGCCTTAAACGCTTCTCTCCGAAGTCCATGATTTCTACTGGTCTTTCAATGAAGTGCATAGATTCATCGACTTGAATGTCTTCTAGAGGAATGTGGAGATTTTCATCGGCGAGGCACTTTTTCAAGTTTGATACGTGAAATGTGGGATGAATTCTGTTGAGTTCTTCTGGTAGGTCAAGCTTGTATGCTACAGGACCTACTCTTTCGAGTATCTTGAAAGGTCCTACGTAGCGTGGTGCTAGCTTTCCCTTTTGGCCAAAACGAACCATCCCCTCCACGGTGATACTTTTAAAAGTACTTGATCACCAATGTCAAACTCCAAGGGCTTTCGTCGTTTGTCTGCATAACTCTTCTGACGACTTTGAGCCGCTAGAAGATTGTTTCGAATTTGAATGACCTTGTCGGTTGTTTCTTGAATTAATTCTGGACCGGTGATTTGTGATTCCCCAATTTCGTGCCAACATACTGGAGATCGGCACTTACGACCATATAAAGCTTCGAAAGGACCATGCCGATACTTGAATGATAGCTATTGTTGTACGAAAATTCCACTAATGGTAGGTGAGCGTCCCAATTCCCTTTGAAGTCTATGACACATGCTCGCAGCATGTCTTCAAGGGTTTGGATGGTGCGTTCAGATTGACCATCAGTTTGAGGATGAAAAGCAGTACTGAGGTCTAATCGTGTACCCAAGGCGGTTTGTACGGCTTGCCATGTTCGTGAAGTGAAACGACCATCACGGTCTGAAATGATGCTTAAAGGTACACCATGACGGCTTACGATCTCGCTGATGTAGATACGAGCTAACTTCTCGTTCTTGAAGTCCTCGCGAATCGGAATGAAGTGAGATGACTTTGTAAGACGAGCGATTATTACCCATATGGTGTCATACCCACTGGAGGTGCGAGGTAACCCGGTAATGAAATCCATGGTTATGTTTTCCCACTTCCATACAGGTATTTCGGGTTGGACTAGAAGTCCTGAAGGTCTTTGATGTTCAGCTTTTACTTTGGAACAGCTAAGGCACTTGGAAACAAAAACAGCGATATCATTTTTCATGCCAGGCCACCAGTAAGTGTATCGTAGGTCTTGATACATCTTGTCGGCTCCTGGGTGTACAGAGTATCGTGTTTTGTGCGCCTCATTCATGAGGAAATCACGAAGGTTATCGCGATCAGGAATCCATATGCGATTTAAATAGTATAGAATACCGTCGGATTTGGTTTCGATTTTTAGTTCAGCTCCACACGACAGCTCATCGCATACGTCATTTTCTGTTACAGAAACATGTTGAGCTGCTCGGATTCGATCTTTGATGTCGGTTATGATTTGCGAACATAGAAGACGAATGGAGTTCGCATAACCTTTTCGGCTGAGTGCATCAGCCACCACGTTTGCCTTGCCAGGATGATACCGAATTTCACAGTCGTAATCGTTGAGAAGTTCGACCTATCTTCGTTGCCTCATATTCAACTCCTTTTGGTTGAAGATATGTTGGAGACTTTTGTGGTCAGTGTATATTTCACACTTGGTACCGTAGAGGTAATGTCTCCATATCTTGAGAGCGAACACAACGGCTCCAAGTTCCAGGTCGTGGGTGGTGTAATTCTTCTCGTGAACCTTGAGTTGCCTAGAAGCATAGGCTATTACTTTTCCTCTTTGCATTAATACACAGCCTAGTCCTTGCCCTGATGCGTCGCAATATACTACAAAGTCATCGCAACCTTCAGGGAGTGTGAGGATAGGTGCGTCACAAAGTTTTTGCTTTAGAGTTTGGAAGGCCTCTTCTTGCTTAGGTCCCATATGAAGGGTTTTCCTTTATGAGTCAAGGCCGTGAGTGGGACAGTAATACGAGAAAAATTGGCAAAGAAGCGTCGATAGTAACCAGCCAAACCAAGAAATGACCTTACTTCGGTAGGGGTACGTGGCGCTTGCCATTCTTGCACTGCCTTGATTTTTGAAGGATCAACATGAATTCCCTTGTCATTGACGACATGTCCAAGGAATTGTACTTCTCCTAACCAGAATTCGCATTTTGAGAACTTAGCGTAGAGCTTTTCAGTCCTTAAAAGTGTAAGGATGAGTCGAAGGTGTCGCTCATGATCGGATTTAGACTTGGAATAGATAAGAATATCGTCGATGAAGACTATGACGAAACGGTCGAGGTAGGGTTTGCATACCCTATTCATTAGATCCATGAATACAGCGAGGGCATTGGTTAAACCGAATGGCATGACCATGAATTCGTAATGACCATAACGAGTCCGGAAGGTGGTCTTTGGGATATCTTCTTCATGTACTCCGAGCTGATGATAACCAGAACGAAGGTCGATTTTTGAAAAGCAGGTGGCGCCTTGAAGTTGGTCTAGGAGGTCATCAAAGCGAGGTAGTGGATAGCGATTTTTACTTGTTGAGTTCTCTATAATCAATGCACATGCGAAACGTTCCATCTTTCTTCTTCACAAAGAGAATAGGTGCACCCCAAGGCGAGGAGCTAGGACGTATGAATCCTTTGTCAGTCAGCTCTTGCATTTCAGATGGGGCTAACATATAAGGAGATTTTGCGACTGGTGTAGTGCCAGGTACAAGATCGATGCGGAATTCGACTTCTCTCATAGGAGGGAGTCCTGAAATGTCGTCGGGGAAGACTTGTGGGAATTCTTTCACAACTGGGATATCTTCGGGTTTCCTCTCCTTGTTTCCCTTTTTAACGACGTGAGTTAGGAATGCGACATAGTTCTTGCGGAGATATCTTCGGGCTTGAAGGCAGGACATTAGTTTGAGTCCTTTCGAAGGGGTTTCCCCAAAAATACGTAGAGTCTGACCGTCTGCAAGAGGAATGCGAATGAACTTTTCGTGGCACACTACTTCAGCGTGATGCTGGCTAAGCCAGTCCATACCGATTATAACATCGAAACTTCCCAACTTCATAGGAATGAGGTCAACTGGAAAATCGTGATCGTTAGAGTGAGGGTACAATCGCGTATAATAGAATTTAATGAAACGGGTTTTCCGTCAGCAACTTCCACCATTAGAGATTCCATGAGATTAACACGAGTTTGGTTGAGGATAGGTTCAAACTCTAAGGACACAAAGCTCTTATCCGCACCAGTATTGAATAATATGGATGCATAACTACCATTGATGAGAAACGTACCGTTGACCACGTTGTTGTCAGCCCTAGCTTGGTTGGCATTGATGTTGAAAGCTCTTCCTCTGGCAGGTGGAGGAGCATGGTTAGCTTGGTTTACCGGGTTTGCTTGAGCTTGGGCATGGATGATGTTCACCAAGCGTGGACAAGTGTTCCTGAAGTGGTTTGGGTCCCCCACAGTTGTAACAAGCTCGCATGGGTTGCATCATGGGATAGTTGGGTTGGTAGTAAGGTTGAGCTATGTGTTGTGTGGGTGGTAGAAGTAAGGGTTGTTGGGCTTGACCCACTATCTGATGGTGGGTTTGGGTTGGGGGTTGATTGCGGTTCATTCGTTGAAGAGTGCGACAGGTTTGGATGGTGTGACCCGCACGGCCACAGCTTGTGCAATGTTGGCAGGGGTTTTTGGGAGGTGATGGTATTGACAGCGGTTGCATTTTGGGTGAGGGCCGGTGTATGGCTTTTTGAATGGTGCAGCTGAAGGAGCAATTTGTGTGATTGGTGCAGCAGTGATAGGAGGGTTGGTTTGAGTGATAGCAAAATTTTTGCCGTTACGTTTCCTCTTACCAGCAAACCTTGAGGATGAGACTGAGTGGTTTGTAGTTGAGGTCTCTATGGGTGCTTTCTTCTTTTCAGTCTTGAATTTGCCGTTTCGAATGCGATTTTCAGTGAGTTCTGTAGCTAACTCCATCGCGGCTTCAAGTGTTGCAGGCGAAGTGCTTAAAACCGAGTTTTGGATTTTCGAGGGAAGACCTCGAATGTAATGTTCAACCAAGCGGTACACGGGGGTGAACAAATTAGGGATCATCTGGTTCAGCTCGAGAAATCTCTTATTATAGGAGGTGTGATCTCCTTCCTTTTGTTTCAGCGCGTGGAATTCATCTTCCAACTTTTTGATTTCGCTTCTTGGACAGAAGCGTCTTGTCATGAGTTCCCTTAACTCTTCCCATGTTAAGGCCATGGCATCTTCAACTCCTCGTTTACCCTTTTCTGTGTTCCACCAGGTAAGGGCTACCCCAAATAGTCTTCCAGTTGCATAACGTACCTTGCGATCCTCGGGACAATCGCAATTGAGGAAAGTGTTTTCCATTTCTTCAAACCAGTGAAGGAGAGCGGTAACACCTTCGGTCCCTTCATATTTTGGGGGATCACAAGATTTGAAGTGTTTGTAAGAGCACTTTTTGGAAGGAGGGTTGGCGACACTCTGGTCTTCTTAATTGGGAGGATTGATGGGATTTGCGGTGAGAGCTTGTTGAGCTTGAATCACGATGTCAGGAAGCACTGCGGCCATTTGTTTAGCAATTTGTGTGGCCAAGCGTTCATTTGATCTTCCTGACTTTCTACCTCCACGTAGTTGCCTAGCCGACATCTACAGGAACATACATAGGAAGATTGTGAGTTTAAGAAGTTTCTAGGTGTCATGTGTCGTAAAAAGAATGAAAAATAACATAACTGACAATAATTCAACTACATCCATAGGATGTCTTGGGTTTGCTCATGTTTGGGCCTCCAATGTCCCCCATACCATCGCCTGTGTAGTCATGTGGGCCCCCATGACTATTGGGCTTGGTAGGATTCACATTGGTGTTGGCGGATTAACACTAGCACCACCCGAATGAAAATCGTAAAATATGATTGCGATATGTATGGTAGGAGGGTGTCCAGGTGTAGACACAATGACAACTCAAAGTGGGGTTAGCTCACACGACGTTTGGTATAGCATGCTTTGGCCTAATAGGTCCTTCGTACTCTCATCGTTAGTCCCCAGGTAGGCAAACTGGTCCTTTATTTTGGATTTATACGAATGCCAAGCCTAGACAGGACGTTCCGACTACCGGTACTCGTACCCTTCCAGTTACTACATGCCCGTCATGAGAACTCACTTTGATGTGATTTGAAAAATACAAAAAATCATTGCAAAAATCATGGGAATTGTGAGGTGTGTGCTCTCATGGATATGATATGTTATGAGAATATGATTCATGATGAGCATTGTATAATAACATGTATTTGTGAGCATGCTTGCATAACATTGAGTGTAAAAATAAACATAAAGCATATAAACATCATGAATTTTGTATGTAACGCATAAACAATTTAAAATTTTAATCAACTATAGTATAGGCTCTAAGGGTCTAATAACCTATCCTATATCCCTATAGTCATAAGCTCTGATACCAATCAATCACACCCCGACCCGCAGCGGAATAAAAGTCGGGGCATAATTGGGTTATCACCAAAGCTCATGATGTTTACTTAAGATGTTTCATATTTATTAAATTCAAATTACAACTTAAATATCCAAAACCAAATTTCATACAATTACAAGAAAATGAAACTATATAATTATTCCAAAGCTTAAACTTGTTTATTCTTCTAGGCCTTCCTATGTGTTTCTTGTCTCAGCTGGATCACCTGTATCATGTGTAAAACGGGGGATATTTTGGGTCAACAAAAGTTGGCGAGTGAACCTTGATAAAACATTATTACTAATTTCTTGTTTTATTTAATAAGGAAAATTTGTGCAATAATCACATGTGAGCAAACATATATAGATAAACAAACACAAACCACTTTGGATGAGTATATGATATGTATGATGTAGTATGTGAGATCAAGGCTCAATCAAACGGAGCCGATCTAATGAGGCACCTGATGCTCAACCCGTCTCCCACGGGGAACTGATGGGCCTAATGAAATGCGTGCACTGAAAATGATAAATCCAATCTACATATAATTCACACAACAATTGATACACATTTGATCACGGATATGATGTATGCACAAGTGTTTAAAAAAATAAAAGGATTGTACAACACATGATACACCCCAAAACATGATTAAAACGGGGAATTGGTAGAGATTCACTCACAATGGGTACTGTCACACCCCGACCCGCAGCGGAATAAGAGTCGGGGCATAATTGGGTTATCACCAAAGCTCATGACATTTACTAATATGTTTCATATTTAATAAAGTCAAGTTACATTACCAAATATCCAAACATGTTCATACAATACAAAGAAAATAAACCAATCATAACAATCCCAACTCTAAATCATTTTATTCTTCTAGTCCAATCCTATGTGTTCCTAGCTGCTGCTGATTCACCTGTATCATGTGTAAAAATGGGGGTTTTTGGGTCAACATAAGTTGGCGAGTGAACCTTATTAGATAAACATTTATTAATGAATTACTTGTTAGTTTATCAATGAAAAATTGTGCATAATCATAGATGAGCAAATGTAAATAATCAAGCAGTGGCAAATAGCAGTCACAACTATAACATACAATAACATATGACAGCATACATTAACATACCAACAACATACGATAAATAACATAAATGAACTGTGCGATCAAGGCTCAATCAAACGGAGCCGATCGTATTGCATGTACTGAAAATGTAAAATGTCTGTGCGATCAAGGCTCAATCAAACGGAGCCGATCGTATTGCATGTACTGAAAATGTAAAATGTCTGTGCGATCAAGGCTCAATCAAACGGAGCCGATCGTGTGTGGGCACGCCAGGTTCAACCTCATAATAAAATGGGAACATGCTCAACGCTCATAATGTAATGGGGAGCGGCGGCCTATGAAATTGCATGTACTGAAAATAATAAATTGCATCCAATAATAACAGTACAACAGTTGAAACAAACTGAATACACATGTTCAAGATATGATGTATGCACAATGGTTTAAGTATAGTATATATATCAAGACACATGATACACCCCAAAACGTGATTAAAACGGGGAATTTGTAAAGATTCACTCACATTGGGTGCGTTGGATTGGAGATGGTGAGATGCGCACGAATTAGATGAGCGGAACAACGAGAAATACTAACCTAAATAATAACGGAAAAAATATATTAAACGAGTGGATTTTATTAAGGATTTTAATGAAATTTTTAGATATATTTTTGTGAGTTTAAGGCTATTTTCTATCTTTAAAAATGTTATTTTTAAGTATTTTTAATTGATTTTTAAATTAAATTAAATAAATAAAAATATAAAAAAAAATTGTTTATTTTGCGTTGACCGTTGACCGTTGACCTGTTGACTTTTTGACCGGTTCGGTCAGTGACATAGTTTGCGCCGGGTGAGGCTCGAACCCGAGACCTCCCGTACGCGTGCACGCAGCTCTACCAACTGAGCTACGTGTCTAACCGAAATAATCTTGTTTTTAATTATATTTATATACTTATTCAGTTTAACCGAATTTCTTTTAATTGCAAAAACATTTTAATTCAACAAACCGGTGCCAGTGACGGGTTTCGAACGCGCGACGTGTGACTTAATGTTGCACACAGTCCACCGCTGGACTGTGTGTCTAACCTAGTTATTATCTCGGTTTTTATTATACTTAACAACTAACTGAGTTAACCCGGTTTAGTTTTTAAACAAAAAGACATTTTATTACATAAGGAGTGCGTGTAGCAGGGATCGAACTCGGGACGTGTATGTTTTTTGTTTGCACACAGTCCACCGCTGGACTGTGTGTCTAACCCGTTTATAATTCCGATTTTAATTAATCTTATGTCATCTCTGAACTCGTCTTCTTCATTTCAAACACAGACATCAATCAAAGCAACTGATACGCGATTAATTTAGTTAGTGAACAAGATGAACAATTTGAAAGCATTGAACCGAAAAGTTTGGGGAAAGAAAATACCGAACAGATCGTCTTCTTCAGAGAATCCGGCGAAGCTCGTCGGCTCTGTTTTGGAACCTTCGGCTGTGAGAATCAATTAACAGGTTTAAGGGATTAGATGTGAAATTGAACTAATGAGTATTGATTATCAGCATGTTTGAATGAGCATACCGGTAATCAGCTGGTTTCCGACAAATCCAGGAGTTTTCCGGTGAAAACAGAAAGTCCAGCAATGTCGTCTGTGGTTGATTATGAGCGATGGGTTAATGTTAGTAAGGTTCTAACAATTGATTGAAACAGTAAAGTCGAGGTATTTTACCGGTTTGAGTTGAATCTCGGTTTTCTGGCGAAATTTGCAGAAATTCCGGCGAGCTGATTTAAGCGTCCTGATGGTCTGAAAATGTGATGAAAGTGAAATGGAGTATTGGTATGACGTTTCTGAGCCGCGAGAGAGGTCTGGAGTTGAAGTAATTAAGACCTTGATTCTTTTCGGTTATAAAAACCGATAGTAATGAAAATTTATGTTCAATCACCTCTGAATTGATTAAAGACATCGGTTCATCGGTTATAAACGTGAATGCGCGAGTAATCAAACGATCTGACGATTGAATTGCCGATTTCCGTTTCTCAGTTGGCGCAACCGGTTTAACCGAGTTTGTGTATAAATCTCATTTGTTTCCTAGAGATAACAGAAAACACAAAGTGGCGGAGTGGTGATGTGAGTGTGTGTTAAGTCGCTAAAGTTGTTCTGGCTGACCCGGGTTCGAGTCCCGGCAGCATCATATTTTTTTTATTTATTTTGTTTTAACTTTTTATCAAATATTCTTTTTATAGTTTAGTTTATCTATTAATTATGTATCATTTTAAGTCAAAATAATCATAAATATTCAACGTGATTTTTATAACTTGATATTCGATTACAAAACGGAGCGGGTTTTGGAAACCCGTTTTTAACAAATGTTACAGGTGCGTTCTTTGATGACGATGAAGGCGCACGAATTTATGATTCTATCGACGAGGGAAAAACTAACCTAGATAATAACAAAATGATTCGATAAATAAATAAATTTTATTTGAGATTAATATTTTTAATTAGTGCTCTTAAATGGGATTTTTAGATTTATCTTTGTGAGTTTAAGGAAATTTTCTAACCTTAATAATCTTTATTTTTAAGTATTTTTAAATAATTTTCCAATTAAATAAATAAATAAAAAGAAATAAAAAAGTTGACTTTTTGACCGTTGACCGTTGACCGGGTCTTGACCGGTCAGACTGTGTTTTCTATGCGCTGAGTGAGGTTTGAACTCGGGACCTCTCGTATACGTGCACGCAGCTCTACCAACTGAGCTACGTGTCTAACCCGAAATATTCTCTGTTTTAATTATATATATATACTAATTAACTTTAAACTTATTTGGTTTTTATTAAAAATGATGTATATGGCCGAACCGGTTGCAGAGACCCGGAGTCGAACTCGGTTCCTTTGGTCGAGTGCGCACAGCCCAACCAGTTGGGCTGTGTGTCTAATCTGCTTAACTACTGAACTATATTCCTCTTATAAACATTCTGTGACTTGATCTGATTAAGTTCTAAAAATGTTGGTTTTATTTCTGAAAGTCGGTAACTTGTGCGATTCGAACCCGAGACGTGCGTGTTATATTTGCACACAGTCCACCGCTGGACTGTGTGTCTAACCGGTTAAATACATGATTTTTATTACATTAATATACAACTCAACTTCGTCTTCTTCATTAAGAAGAACTCAGAACAGCGAAGTCGACAGTTTTGCTTAATCGGCCAACAATTTATACTTGATTGAAATGGAATAGGAAAAATAAGGAATATGATATACCAAGACGGAGAGTTTTCTTCAGATTTCCAGCAAGTTCGTCGGTTCTGATTTTTTTTGCGATTCCCGGCTGTATGAACTGTTTTAACAGTTTTGATTATTGTGTTGAGCAATTAGATTATCAATCAAAAGATAGCAAGAAAGTTTGGACAATTATACCGTCTGATGAACGAATGCGGTTTTCTGATCAGCGATTCCGGCAGGATTCTGGCGAAAATGAAAATCTCCGGTGACGAGCTTTGAAAGGACTAAAGCTTCGAAAGAGGGTGCCATTCTGAGCGAAAGGTTTACAGGAGGTTTGAGTGAGTATTTATAAGGAAGAACTGGATGAATTGGGTTCGAATTTGAGTCTTGATTCGCGGTCAAAGGTTTCCGGCGGTTATGACCGAAATTGACTGCCGGCAACGGTTATAACTGGCGTCGAGATTAATTTGTGCGTTTCAGTCAAAGGAAAGGTAGCCAAAATCGTGGAATGTTGGTTTTTCTGGTGAGTGCGAGTTCTGGGCGCGCTGATTGCAGATTTGACTTTCGGTTTTATTATAAATGTTATTTGTTTACGTGTTTATCACAAAAGCAGCGGAGTGGTGTGTTGCGTGTTTGTGCTTGCGGGTGACCCGGGTTTGAAACCCGGCGTCTCCATTTTATTTTTTTATTCACAATTTTTATTATTTATTAATTATGGTTTAAAATTCTAGATATGCTTATTAGTTATGTATTGTTTAAAATTAATATGAACAATAAACATGCAACGGAACTTATAACTGTATATTTGATTAATAAACGAAGCGGGTTTGGAAAACCCGTTTTTCGACAAATGTTACAATCACCGTGTATGTTTCAAAGTGCTTAACCTGCTCGAAGGTTAAAGTCGAGCATCAAAGGCCCTCTGGCTTGCTGGAACAACCCGAAATTCCTATGTGGAAGTGGGAAAGCATAGCCATGGACTTCATTACGAAACTTCCCCGCACTTCATCCTGTCACGATAGCATTTGGATTATCGTTGATCATCTCACAAAATCCGTGCACTTTTTTGCTATACGAGAAGACTTTAAGGTCGAACAAATCACTCGAATCTATACCGACGAAGTTATATGTCGACACGGGACGCCTCGTGACATCATTTCTGACCGCGACGGTCGCTTTACCTCGCATCTCTGGGAGACCTTTCAATCCGCTCTTGGTACTCAGTTAAACCTTAGTACTGCTTTCCACCCTCAAACCGACGGTCAGACTGAGCGAACGATCCGTACCCTCGAAGACATGCTTCGTGCGTGCATCATAGATTTCGGTGGTAGTTGGAACGCGTATTTACCTTTAGTTGAATTCTCGTACAATAATAGTTATCATGCTAGCATTCAAATGGCTCCTTTTGAGGCACTGTATGGAAGAAAGGGTCGATCGCCTATTGCATGGCACGAGATCGGCGAAGCACAAATCACCGGTACCGAACTAATCTAAGAAACGACAGACAAGATCCTCCAGATCAGAGACAATCTCTTGAAAGCTCGGAGTCGTCAAAAGAGTTATGCCGATAAATGCCGCAAGCCCCTGTAGTTCGAAGTGGGAGATCACGTTTTCCTAAAGGTTGCACCTTGGAAGGGAGTAGTCCGCTTCGGAAAGAAAGGAAAGCTAGCACCTCGATACGTTGGTCCCTTTAAGATTCTGGAAATGATCGGTAAAGTAGCCTATCGTCTCGAACTACCGGCGGAACTCAACAATGTTCATCCGACTTTCCACGTGTCTAACCTCAAGAAATGACTAGCCGAAGAAAATCTCCATGTACCTCTCGAAGATCTGCAAATCAACGAGACTCTCCATTTCGTGGAAAAGCCTGTCGAGATCATGGAACGAGAAACCAAGAAACTACGGCGCTCTCGCATCCCTATCGTAAAGGTCCGATGGGAGGGCAAACGTGACGCAGAGTTCACTTGGGAATTGGAAAGTGACATGAAGGCCAAATACCCGCACCTCTTTGTTACTACTTAAATTTCGGGATGAAATTTCCTAAAGTAGGGGAGACTGTAACAACTCAGAATTTCGTTGTTATCTTTTCTTTTACTTTCCATTGTATCTACCCTTTGTAAATCCCGAGATTCGTTTATAAGAAAAGTTTATGTTAATTAGTTACAATTATGTATGTCATACATCTAATCGCTTATTAAATCGCATATCTCATCGCAAACTCAACGCAAGTGCTTATTTGGTATATTGGAATTATGTGGTAATATTAGTTTACGTGTTTATGTGTTATACGTGTTTATGTGGAATGGACTTATCATGGTTTAATCACTCGCAAACTCCCGCAACCCGCTCTCACACTCTCGAATCGCTAAATCGTACTATTACATCGCTTATAACGCTTAATATAACTATCTAATATGAACCTAATCGCCAAACGAACACTCAACGACGTTCAACAATGATTTACAACGTTTTACAACGATTTTACACAAGGCATTGCCTTCGTTTTCATCAAATCTCTTCTGTTTACGAAAATCTTCATCTTTTTCCATCAAAACTTCTGTTTTCACTCATATCTATACTAGATTTGAGCAAAACCTTTCAAAAACATTGATTTTTACACCATTTTCGGACTAATGACGTATGTTTCGTTCACTATTGAGTGGAACGAGGCGTTGTCGAAGCTAGATCTCAGATTCGGAAGCACAAGGACGAAATCGTCACTTTACACAAGCTGGACTAACCCATACGAACCTACAAGTTCGCCCGGATTAGCCCGAGTTTCTGTAAAATGGTTAAGTTTTCTCCAAAAGACCTCTCCGGCCTAAGCTTACTCAGTGGCTTAAGGTTGGAGGGATGGGCACTCGATTTCCTCAGCAAACGACGCGAAAACGCAAGATTTTAGACCCGAAAACATCAAGTTTGCTTGAGAATCACCAGCACACCAGGTCAAGTTCGACCGAACTTGTACCCATCTGGGTCAAGTTCGACCGAACTTGGGTCCTCCTCACCAGTTTCCACACAAGTTCGCCCGAACTTGTCTAGTTTCATAAGAAACTATGCAAGTTCGCCCTAACTTGTCTTTCCAGTAAGGTTTTTCTCCCAAGTTCGCCCGAACCTGACAAGTTTCCTAAGAAACTTACCAAGTTCGACCGAACTTGACTCACATCTCACCAAAATTTAACAAGTTCGCTCGAACTTGTATGTTTACATACAAGTTCGACCGAACTTGTCTACTGCCCAACCCAAACTTAACCGTTTCAGCAAATCGGAAGACTGATGCACTTCTTTTTTGCTTACAGGCTGATCCGGCGCTCTCCGCAACTCTCCTCAGATCCCTCATCTCTCTCCTAAACACACCGACAGTGAGTATACTTGACCCATTTTTGCTTTAATACACTTTTGGGTGTTACATACGTTCCTATATCGAAATCACCTCACAACTCAAACTGTTTATAACACGCGAATAATCTGATTATGTATGCTCAATACATGATACTAGAAACATGTGACTAGGACTTATTTTCGTTAACTTGCCTCCTTAGCTAGTATGGTACTATAGTGTGGCTTACACCCGACGGGGTCTAGTTAGGATGGACGCGCAAGCCTTCTCACGGTAGTTAGCATGAGAAATAAGCCTATGTTTATCTGTGTGATGTGTTCTGTGTATCATGATATGTAATTGGACTATTTCGCGAACGCTTTCTCTATTATGCTAGTATTACTTAAACTCGTATGCTCACCTTTACTTAATTGTATTGACTTGTATTTTAACGTATGTAACAGGTTGAGGATCATATTTAGCTTAGACGCTTGGACTTAGTTTGCTAAGTATAGTTTGGTTATGTTAGTCTGATTTTGTATTGAAATCTAGGGGAAACCAAACCTTATTGTTTTATGAGAAAATCATGTATTTCGTGACATTGTTGATTTGCGTATTGTTTAATAGTATGGGATATTGGACGTTAAAATATTGTTGATTAAATAGTGTTATGGAAATTTCTCGTGAGACAGTCTGGTTGCCTAGTGCCACTACCCCGATGTTTCCGCCATCGGTTAGGGTGTGACACCATGATCTTCCTTAGTTACCTCAACATCAAAGGGGTAGGTTTCCCCCAAACACCCTCAAGAATTTAGCCAAAAATATATGGCCATTGAAGAGATATGATCAAACTTGAAAAGATTATATAAATCATAAAAGCAATTACACTAATGATTCTTGAATTTTTCCTAATGATTACAATGATTAGAGAGAGTAAGGTAGAAGAGAAGTGTGTAGTGGAATAGAGGGGAGAGAATGAGCAACGAAAATGGTGGAAATTGTCTTTATTTTTAGGCTGGCTAGGGCCTAGGCATGGGGCGTGCCTACCCAATTGACTAGCTACTCCAGGTTCCTGAGGCACGGGGCGTGCCTAGTCAGCACGAGGCATGGTTAACTTTGTTGGCCCCACAGAATCTTTCAAATCTTCTAAAAGCTTTTCCTTTGTCTTGTATTGCCGAGACACGGGGTGTGCCTGGCTTTCTTTGCTTGATCTTCGCATGGTGGGCTTCTGGTGGCGTCTGGTGGCTCCCGGATCCGAGGCATGGGGTGTGACTTGTGAGGCATGGGGCGTGTTTGGACATTTTCTTCCACATTATTCTATTTTCAACCCGATTTTGCTTCCTTTGTTATTCTTGGGTTATTTGTGTCCTGAAAATTCAATATAAACCAATTTAAGCTTATTTTGAACATTTCGTTAACAAAACATACTAAAAAGGGGTTATAATTTGATAAATAAAAACATATGCATTTTAGTTCATATCAAATTCCTATGCTCTGCTCTTGGAAATATCTTATTAATTGTATGTATTATTCCATATATAAAATGAAGTGCAGTTATAGTAAACATGACTTAAAATCAGATGCATACAATTGAACACATTATACATGTAAAAGAATACCTTTTATCTATCACTTATGAAAAATCAGATGCATATATTAAACACATTATACAAGTAAAGAATACCTTCTGCCTGTCACTTGTAAACGTGAAGTTAACATTAGATGGAAAATCTAGATCTTCTCCAAGTAATTGTAAAAACCAAGTCCATTCACTTGTGGTTTAAACTCAACCACAACATAAGCAACAAGATAAATCCCATTGTTTCCATCCACCCCTACTTATGTTAAGATTTGGCCAGAATAGGGCCCTTTCATAAAGCATCCATCCAACCCTAGTATTTCTCTACTAACGATCTTAAACCCTTGTTTAAATTCATCAAAACATATATATATCCTCCTAAATTGCCTTGTTGAACTACTACGATTACAACCTGGCTCTACATCTATTCTAATAGTTGTTCCTGGATTAGATCTAATTAATTCTTCAGCATAATCCTTAAGAAGCCCATACTGAGCCTCGTAATCTCCTTGAACCTTGTCTATTGCAAACATTCTAGCCCTAACAAGTTGATTAACAATGATCTAGATTTAGTGCTTGAGGATGAAAAACTAGAAAAATGTCACAAGCAGATTGGGATAAGACGGATTAGAAAGGCAGAGCAGTGATAACGCTTTCTCTATCGGAGAATGTTGCATTTAATATCCAAAAGGAAGCCTCAGCTAGAGGAATGATGACAACGTTATCAATTATGTATGAGAAGCTTTCCACAGCAAACAAAGTTTATCTTATTTGAGAGCTTGTGAATACTAGGATGAAGGAAGGTGATTTAGTAACATTCCACATCAATATCCTAAACTCGATCTTCTCTTGTTTGGTGTCTGTGAATTTTAAGTTTGATGATAAGGTCCAAGCTTTATTGTTATTGTCCTCATTACCCTATAGTTGGTCCAGAACGGTAACTGCTGTTACGATCTCTTCAGATACGAGTGAGTTCACATTTGCAAAGATGCAGGATCTTATTCTGGGCGAAGATGTCAGACGAAGAAATTTAGGTGGATTATCTTGTGAATTAATGTATGTTGCTAGAGGAAGGAAGAATAACAAAGGTAGTGGGAGCAAGAACAGAAAGGAGAGCCAGTCTAGGGCTCGGAATGATGTAACCTGTTGGAACTGTAAAGAAGTTGGACATTTCAAGAATCAATGTCCAAATGACAGGAAAGAAGTTAACGCTGCAGTAGACCACTCAGATGATGAAACTTTGATTTTTATTGTGGAGAGAGCAGTGTGGATTCTTTGGTCATGGATTCTGGTGCTTTATTTCATGCTACCCACAACGGTGAGGCATTGCAAAATTTGAAGAAAGGTGATTTTTTAAGGTAAGACTGGCGAACAATTATGTTCTTGATGTCACGGGCATAGGTGACATGGATTTAGTTATTTCTGCCAGTTCATGGACTTTGAAGGATGTCAGGGTGATCCAAGCTTAAAGAAACAGTTAATTTCCGTTGGGCAGTTGGATGAATAAGGACATGAGGTTAAATTCGGGAACGGGCAATGGAAAGTTGTTAAGCGAAATATTGTCATAGCTCGAGGAAGAAAGAGAGGTTCGCTTTATATGGTCAGTTTACCGTCTTAGGTAGAGACCATCCCAGTTCAGAAGAAGACTAAAATCCGGTTCACAGAATTTCGGGGGCAGAAGAAGGTTTGTTTTGCAGTAGATAAACCCGGAGTCATAGGTCAGATTCAGGATGTGCTAGGAAAGGTTCAGGGAAACCAGTCAGGGGTTCCGTGGCAGTGGGGGCATGGGTAGTGCTTTAGTCAGAGCTCCTAGACGACATTCGGTTAAGAGAACCAGCATTCCAGTGGTTAAAGTCTCTCTAGAGAATTAACTGCTTAATTTGGAGAGTGTTGTTTGTTCTCAGGTTATCTTAGGTTCCTGCAGTTCGAGTCAGTGGGAGTCGAGACATAGAATGGGTTAGAGGCAAACAAAGCCATGACATATGTGTTGGAGTTCGGTGGAGCTTCCACGGGCCTTCAGGTTAATTGATGAGAAGGCGGTGGTAACTAGGTGAACTCGAAGTTCAGATTGCAGAAATACATCCAGGGGTGCAGACGAAAGTAGTTCAAGGCCTCCGAGTGGGAGATCGTTAGGTTCGCAGGCCTTGTGAGGCCCTACACAGGCTTATCTGGAGAGCTAGTTTGTTAAAACCTAGACTAGTCTCTATTAATATTTTGATGTACTTGTAATTTTTAACACCTCAATAATATTTTGTATCAATAAGATTTAGGTTTAAATTGGTATAAACCAAACTAAGTTTATATTTACGTAGATGCAACGTTATATTAACATTTAGATGGCTAGCAGTTTAAATATTTTGGTGATATGTATACATTTATTTTGACCTTAAGCTGAAAACATGTCAACAATAAATCTTCGTTCGGTCTTTAAATCCATTCTTGATGTAATACCAATGTTTTTAAAGCATGAACACTTTTCAGGTTCTTTTCAGGTTATTTATTAAAAATAACCTTTTTTTTACAAATTCAATTTTGTTTCGTTTATTTATTTAATGGCTAAAGAGATTTTAGTAAAAAAAATAACTAGCAAGAAGCTAAGAGACCCAGACTCCATATTTAAATTCAAGTCAATCATCTCACTCTAAAGAGACAAGCTTAGTCCTATATTTAACCCACATGAAACTTGTTCATTTTATTTTCAAGAAACACTTATTGACATACGACCTTTTGTTTTTTAGAATCGCCTCGTTTTGAGCTCGCCATATTCAACATCAGATTTTTTGGAGGTCTAGCAAGTCATGGATAGAGAATAAATTGCACCAATGACTCACCAAGTGCCAGATGATATTGGCAGTGCTACAAGATGCAAGGACGTGGTCTGCAGATTCCGGAATCTCATTACATAAAGGGCACTGCCGCAGACTAATACTGATCTTTATTTTTGTCAGAGTGTCCACTGTTGGAATACGACCCATTTCCGCCCTCCATACAAAGACGTTGACTTAAATTGGCACCCCCCCTACTCAATGAAGCACATAGATTGAGTGCATCGCATCTTGAATGCTCATAATGATCTTAGAGTTTTGTCAGAAATAATCCATTTGGATCACCAAGCTATTGCCACATATTGAGACTGTTGGAAGTCATAATCCGAGACAAAAGAGAAGAGCAATTTGCAAGTTCTTCAATCCCCGGTGTCTAAAAAGGAAATCGCACCCAAGCCCAATTACAGACAATAACACCATCCTTGAAAGAATAACGATCCTGAATGAAAACAATCCTTCGACGTAGCCGACTTAAAAATGGATGGAAATTTCAGATAAAGTGGAGAATCAATAATCCAATAGCCCAACCAAACTAGAATGTTTTTGCTACCACCCAAATCACCCTCAATCGAAGACCTTATAAACAAGAAGTGTCATAATCGATTTTAATTTTCCAGAAGAAGTTTTGGGCAATCGTTTGATGACGATATAGCTTTTGATTACAAGTCTAAATATATGCCTAGGTTATCATTTATAATGTACTATTAGTTTATGTATACCATAGACCCCACTCATTCTTTTATTCTTTGTAAATCTCATGGAGAAAATTTGTTGTTGATTAAATGACCATGAACATGGAGTTGATTTCAGGTTTTATCCATGTACAGCATAGGAACTTGGTGATGTAATCATAACTACATTGTAATAATCATTCTTTCTTGGATGATGTAATGCTTTTGGGTGCGTGGGAGGCAGAAAATATCCTTAACAATAGACGGCTTATGAGGTGCTTTTTTCTAGTTTCTGGACTAAATATTAACCTTAACAAGTCTTGTGGGTACAACTTCGGAAGAATGTAACTATATGTCAAACCTACTCGGGTGTTAGTCTGGCTCACTACCTTTCACGTATCTTGGCCTTATGGTAGGCGGAAACATGAACCGGTACAACAATTGGGCTCAGGTCATTAAATCTTTTGAAACCCGACTATCTCTTTGGAAGGCCAACTCGCTCTCCATTGGGGGTAGAACCACGCTCATAAAATCGGTACTTGACTCTCTCCCCTTATATTACTTCTCGCTTTACCAAGCACCTTGGATTGTGATCAACAAACTAGAAAAGATAAGAAGAAAATTCTTATGGGGGGACACGAATGCTAGAAGTAGAATGCATTGGATCCGTTGGGACCATGTGACAGAACCGGTAAAGTATGGGGGACTCAGTTTGGGTTCTTTGGATAATATGAATTGTAGTCTTTTGGCGAAATGGGCAAGGAGGTATAAAACGGAACCAAATAGAATTTGGAGAATGATCATCACTTGTCTCCACTTTAATCCAAAACACGGTAATTTCCTACCATCAAAGAAAGGGCTCTCGGGCGTATGGAACAACATAATTAAAAAAGAACCAGCCCTTCGGGAGAAAGACATTCATCTTAACCACCATATCAAGTGTAAAGTGGGAAACGGTGCCGACACTCAGTTTTGGACTGATGTTTGGGCCTACGAAACACCGCTGAAAACTAAATTCCCGTCACTATATTCGCTGGAAAAATTTAAGGGATGCAGTGTCCGGGACAGATTTCAGTGATCATACAAGCAATGCACCCACAACGACGTGGTGCTGGTACCGCGAGCCTTCTTCGCAGCAGGAAATGGTTGACCTCGCAGAACTAACAAACATGATCTCACAGTTAACGACATCCAAGTCTAGCAATAAATGGATATGGACGTCTGATCCTTCAGGGACCTTCTCGGTAAAATCGGTTAAAGGTTTATTCAATAAAGATTTGTAGCATCCTGAAGCGAATGCATTCGAATGGAACGCACGCGTTCCTGCAAAGTTAATGTCTTCGGGAGGAGACTGAACTTGGATCGACTTCCTACACGAGTCGCTCTAGCCAGAAGAAACATCATCATGGCATCCACTTCTTGTCCTTTGTGTGGCGAATACGAAGAATCAACTGACCACATCTTCATGTCGTGTGTGGTCAGCGTCGTAGTATGGCAAATGGTGTGGGGTGGCTTAATATTCCACCCATCTTCGCTTTCACTGCTGCAGATCTGCTTCACGCTCATCACTACGTCTCCGGGCCAGCTGCAAAAAGAAAACTGACCCATGCCATCATTCTAATTGCCTGCTGGAACATTTGGAAACTATGCAACGAAGTGATCTTCAACAGCAAACAGGCGGACATTTCTACACTCTCGGCCGAAGTCAAAGCTATTAGCTTCCTCTAGATAAAAACAGAGCGAAAATTCACTCTTTAGAGTGGTCGGATTGATGTAGTTTCAATATATTATGATGTTTTGATTTCTCTTTGTTCTTTCTAGCTTCTTGCTAGTCCGTTTTTTTTAAATAAAATCTGCCGTTAAAAAAAACTAGTGTAAATCCCTCTTTAATCATTCAAGAACTTATAATTTGTCATAGTTTCTCATTCTTCAAGTGATTGATTAGCACTAAACTCAAGTTCTTACTCGAGATCCGTCGTTCACTATTTGCTCATATATCCGAGGTCTTCTAAATGCTTATAACATGGAGGGGTGTTTAATAGGTTGTGTTCCCATGCTGATGGGTCAAACTAAACCAAACCTAGAAACTGAGTCAGACACATGAACCCAAACACAACAAAGGTTTTGGTGGGTTGACATGAACATGACCAATTTAACTTAATGAATTTACCACAAAAATACGAATGCATATAGAATAATCATGTTTAAACTATAAAACTCGATGGTTAATCATTTTTATCTTTTAAAATCTTAGAACAAAATATCCAATCAGTTCAAGTCAGACACAACATATACTTTCTAAAGAAATATAAATTAAACAAGTTAACACGACAACCCCCATACCTATTTCACACAACTAGTTTAGCTAAACGTGTTTCGTTTGTTTAACCCAAAACTAACCCTAACCATATACTCAACCAAAACCTGTGAATTTCGTGTTGTGTTTTCATGCCATAATTCACATCCCCAACCGCAACTGTAACAATCATATTTGGATAGGTTTATAGCATCACAAATTTATCATAACAAAACACCAGAATAGCATAATATATTTTCCTGTAATTATATCCTCAAAGATCAAATCTCATATCTATACTAAATAACTAATCACTATCTAAATCCCAATTTCATAAACAATAATCTAAATCCCAATTCCATAAACAATAAAAGCATAATAAATTAGCAAAATTCAATTATCCCCTGTCGGAAACAAAGTCAGAGGTCCTTTCCCATTTGCAGTCTTTGCCGATTCCATAGAACTAGGAACATGATGCTGACGTGGAAAACAATTGTCGGAACCGGCCAGGAAGCTAAACAACTACCGGATCAACATTACCGGACTCCGTACGTTTTATATAAAGCCTGTATTTCTGAAGATGACTCGCAACGTTCTCACGGGTCAACCCGTCAATATTCATGAGCTGCATTACAGTTTTAGGTACTGCGTTGTTGAACCCCAAGTAAGCAACAGCATCCACGAACCGCTTGTGGAGTTGTGGAGTCCAGACTATTCGAGGACGCCTGCGGTTTCGAGCGGGATCAGATGAATCAAGTTCTACTGAAATGGGTTGTGGGTGTTGGTGGGGTTGGGTGTGGTTATGTGGGTAGTTTTGATATTGAAAAAGGTGGCGAGTTGGGGTGTGATTAGGGTTTGTGATATGGGTATAAGTTCTTCTTGCTTTGGGAGTTGTTGTTCCCATCTTGAAAACCAGTTAGATGGATCATCTCTCATTTGTAGTGATCAAATCAAGAAGCTAATTCAAGGGTCTTGATGGGTATGTTGTTGGGAGTGTATCAAGTTGCTTAAGAAAAAAAATTGAGATTTGATGAGAGAGAAAAGAATGGGATGACGGTGGGGTTAGGGGAAGGGGTTGAGGTGTCAGCTTTGGGGTGTGATAGGTTGGTAAACTCATCTATCACGTCCCACTTAGACGGGACGCATGAAGTATAGATATAGAGTTAAATGCTTGGTTGGTCCCTGTGGTGTTTATAAAAATTGCAGGCTTGGTCCTAATGGTTTACTAATTACACGCGTGGTCCCAATACTTGCAAAAACACACTCGTTTGGTCCTTTGTCCTAACGTCAGTTAGATTTCTCAGTTAACACACCCCATGTGTATGTCATATGAGGGTAATCTTATGTGAATTTACTTATTTACCCTTAAAGATATAAATTATTATATTATAAAAACACGAACCTGTATAAACTTCTCACGCTAAGAAGAACCCTGATCAACCGATTGTCCACTGCCTTCAACAAATCAATCATCTGAAAAACAAACAAAAAATAAAAACTCATATCTCGATTCCATTCGTGGGCCTGTTGTTACTCTTACAAGCAGCCCCGAAGTATTCACCGCAACTGAAGCCGGAACCTCATCAGTCTCAAGTTCTGATCAGCGGATCATACTGTTTTTCATCCCGGTAACCAACAGGTTGTTAAAAAAGGATAAGTCACTTGCCGGAAAAGAAAGTCAGGATCTTAACAAGTTGAGTTTAGATTCCGAAATGAACATTTATCATCAGCTTCATCTAGCTTACGGTTTCAACCATGGATGGTGGATATAATCACATCCAGCTGTCAATCTTATCCATCAACCAGTTTAGGAGCAGGGGATTTACCAATAGCTTTCCAGACTTTGTTAGAATCAAAGTTATTTGGGGCTTTTGTGAGGTACAAATAACACCAATCAAAGCTCCAGAATATGGGTTCTGGCAAATGGTATAGTTATCGCATATCTCCATTTCATCAGGAGATGGTGGAGGAGATGGTGGTAGTTGTTGGATGAGGCAGGGGTGACGACGGCTTGGTGGTTATGGGGTGAGGCAGGGGCTGTAGTGGTGGTGGTAAATAAGTAAATTTATACAAGATTACCCTCACATGACATGCACACAGGGTGTGATAACTGAGAAATTTAACTGAAGTTAGGGAAAAGGACCAAGCGAGTGTATTTTTTGCAAGTATTGGGACTACGCGTGTAATTAGTAAACTATTAGGACCAAGCCTGCAATTTTTGTAAACCACAGGGACTAACCAAGCATTTAACTCATAGATATATTATTACACATAGGATCGCTTTGCTAATTCACATTTGGGTCCTTATATTTATCTTCATTTCTAAATTTAGTTATTTTCTATATTTTGCATCTCTATCCTATGCATCTATAAATATTAGTGACTAGCCAAGAAAGATTAAAAATTAATAAAATAATAATTGTTATTGAATGAGATAGAATAGAGTATTAACAAAATTTAGAGATAAATTTAAGAAATTTAATGTTTACTTAAATTATAGACACGGATATGAAGATTCTACCACAAATGTTCTTACAACAAAAATGTTAAAATCATATACAATAGCTTTATATTTAAAATTGAAACAAAACATTATTTGAACAATTCTGTCTGAACACGTACCTAGATATAACCAATCTTCTTATTTCAACCAAAGCAAATCTACACATGGTTTCTTATACATGTTTAAAACATACGTTAGCATAAATACGGCGAGTTCGTGAAAATCAACTAGAGTAACACACTATCACAATAAAAATTGAGATCATGCATGTTCTTTATCGAATGGTAACATATATGGCACACTCGGTGTCAAATAGATGCCCCTGAATGAAATGGCTCCACGAAATCTATAGTAAAGGTACCGCCTCTTTGTTTTGTGTTTAAGCTCCATAAACTAATACATTTACGTACGAATAAACCAGACAAGTTATCATCTATATGAAAATTGTAAATTAGGATACTTACCCTTTGATTGGAGATGGTCTTTATTTGATTAGCTTGTTGGTTAATTTCTTGACTTTCTAAAAGTCAACCTTTAGTTAATGTTTATTCCACAATTGTTATCAAATCAATTATAACTCTTGGGTTAATAATCCAATCCTTGTGACCCATTTGTTGTTAAATTGTAAGATCCTCGTTTATATCCTATTGAAAGATGTTTTGGATCTTTTAATGGTCGACACTAACTTGTGATCTTGTTTTGGTTTTATCTTTATATTCCACATATTTGACCGCTTAGTTTTTCATAAACTCGATTATAATAAGATGATACCCCCCCCCCCCTCTTCCATAACTCTTAATTAATGCATTTCATCAAAAACCTAATATGCATGTTAAACTTTAAATCTCCTAGTGTTTTTTGTTAAAAATGCTTATTAACTTATAACTTTTAAAAAAAAAAGTTTTTGAAAAAGTGTTTGGATTAGTTTTTGTAGTGGGAAAAAATAAAATGACAAAAAACGATGAAGTAAGTTTCTATGTTTGTTTGCTATTTTTGAGGGATGAGGTTAGATTGGTAATTTTATATGCGAAAACCAAAAGTTATTTTAAAAGCCAGATTTTTATGGCTTTTCAAAACAATTTTTTACTCCTTTACAAAAGGCCAAAATGAAAAGCAAATAAGTTAACTATACTAGTGTCTATGTAAATGATCTCCAACTATTAACTTTGAAGATTTTCATTATTTTAGGTTTATTTAGTATTATTGAAGTCTATTACCCTTTATAGGTTAAAATTCCTAAATTGTTCAGGAACTCTAGTTCCTCAAATCCCCAAATCATCTAGTTAATCAAATTTGGGAACTCTATTCACAAAATTATCATAGTCATCCCTGGGAACTTGAGGGACACTCAGAAACTCTGTACAGGTCGAAAAAATGCGTCACTTTATAAATTTATGTATAAAAGATCAGTAATAGGACAATAATTGTGATAAATAAATTAGTAATAGGATGACACGTCTTTAGATCAATCTAAAACTATAAAGACGAATGCCAATTTGGGGTACGATAATATCGATAGCAATACCGATTCGGTTTGATGTACATTTTCTATATAATTAAAAAGTTGATTAGTTTTGGTAACGGTAAAATTAATACCCAAAACTAATGAACCTGTTAATCATATAGAAAATGTGTATCAAACCGAATCGATACCACTATCAGTATTATTTTATTGGAATAAGAACCAGTACTAATTGAGATGATAAAACATAGGGTTTTAGGTTTTAATTTCCAGCTGCACATCAAAATTGTAAATCAAACATACTCATGGTTTGGAACTTTCATTTACAATAATATATCTTAGAAAAATGATTTGGCATTGTTACATGTGCTCAGCAAAATTAAATTAATAAAAAAAAAACAGACCGGAATGTAAAAGGGGAGCAACAGACCATTGTTGAAATATGTATTGATCACATATTATCATTTCAATATGACTAAATTTCCGTTTTGCTCTATGTGGATTGGTCGTTTTATGGTTTTACCTTAATCCTTTAAAAATAGCCATTTTACTTCCTGATCTATAAAGCTCATCTCTATTTCACTCCCGCCTCTAACGTCATCTAATTCAACTGTTAAATCCTGGGCACATACCCCTCACATAAGGGGCATTTTAGTCTTTTACACTCAGACTTATTAATTTCCCTTTTTTAATTTTCACATATCACATATGTCTGTACATTACCATTTCTCTTTCAAACTACCATGTAAGTTCTTCAGAATCAAACCCTTCAAGAATCAATTTTAAACCACCTTCAAAATCAAACCCTTCTCAATTATCATAAATCCATCACTCATTTCCACAAATCGTTCAAAATTTCATCTCATTTCACCCCCAAGTTTGACCCAAACAAGTAAACAACATGATGGAAACGGTGGCCGTAGCCAGCGGCCGCGTTTGCTCCGGCGGCTTGTGTTGATGATCGATATGAAGAAAATCAACTCTCGTTTGGCGACGTTTGCTCTGATGCAATACAACGACCACCGCCGCCTGCCATCACGACGAGCCCGCCACCACCATAATCCACCGCTTGTGTTGATGATCGATATGAAGAAAATCAACTCTCTCTTTATCACCCTCTGAGCAGAAATCATACCCGCTTGTGTTCCAGTCTAGTTTGAAGATGAAGCTAGCTTAGTTTGGCAACTCGATTTGAAGCCCATAATACCATTATATATGTTTATTAACCTTCTCCGACCCTCGCCAACCTTCAAAACCAAGAAGTCCGACCGCCGCCATCGTTCTTCATATTTAGGGCTTCGATTGAAGCCCAGAATACCATTGTATGCGTGTCTATGGCGCGGATTTAAGTCCATCTCCCTTCTACGTCTTCTGGGTTTGTGAACGGTCCGAAATTAGGGCTCAGATTAATGATGGCCGTGAATTAGATCTGTTTACCCCATTTTGGAAGGTCAGATCTGTTACCCTGATATTCGTATGAGGTTTTTCCGGCTAGAAAGGATAGGATTGAGGGTTGGTGATGGTTAGAAAAGGAGAAAAAAATGGTGGTGTCATCTGGTGGTTGCATGTGGTGGCTGGGGTGAGAAAGAGAGAAGAAGGGGGTGGACCATGAGTCACGACTATAAGAGACATAGAGATGGTGTGGTGGTCAAATATTGAAGTTCACGGTGGTGGTAAAGAGGTGTTGGCATTGGAGGTATACAGAAGATGTTACGATGATGATGATTGTGATTTTATCAACATTAGCTTTTTTAATTGTTTGATTAAATTACAAAACTAGTTGGTTGAGATCTGATCTTACTCAGTTTTGGTAACAATTTGATTTATGGTGGGACGTTGTGGTGGGAGGTGATGGTGGCAGAGGTCGTCATGATGGTGGGGAGGTGGTGGTTCTAGAGAGAAGGAAGAAAGAGAATGCTGAGAAATGAGATGTCGTGTGACGAAAAGAGA
Source organism: Scalesia atractyloides (assembly GCA_947069175.1). Lineage (NCBI taxonomy): Eukaryota > Viridiplantae > Streptophyta > Magnoliopsida > Asterales > Asteraceae > Scalesia > Scalesia atractyloides. The sequence goes on from CAMTDV010000024.1 coordinate 73,856,148, forward strand.
CAAGGAAAAGAGTTTTTTTTTCTTTATAAAAGAGGATGAGAAAAGACAGAATTGCCCCTCATGTGAGGGGCACGTGACTATGTTTTAACGTTGGAAATGGATGACGTTAGGGACAGGAAGTGAAATAGAGGAAGTGAAATAGAGATAAGTTACATAGATCAGGGAGGAAAATTGCCGTTTTTAAAGGATTGGGGCAAAACCATTAAAACGACCAAACCACATGGAGCAAAACGGAAGTTTACTCTTTCAATATATTGTTAATCATAATTTTTCCTGTTAATCATAATATTTCTTTTCTTGGCATGTGGGCTTGACTGCTGCTGATCTGCTGAGTTTTGGGCCTGTTCTGTTGCTGGGCTTGTGCGGTCTGGGCTTTTGCTTTCGTGTGAAGTCTGGTGCTTGAGGTTTTATAAAAGGCTTTGAGTGGTAGTTGGATATTCACGCACTCATCTAAAAGTCATCTATTTCTCTCTCTAGAACATTCATCAAACTAGGGTTTTCACCATTTGACGTTCAAGAGTTCTGTGGTGATTTCGTTGATCATCTTGTAGAGCAGATCATCATACTGATGATCATGATGATCTGCATAGGCTGAGTGATTTAGCTTTTGTTTTGTTCTCTTATCCGTTGTAATAATCTGTGTTGACTGGTGAATAATAAAGCATTCTCTGCACTTGATATCGTGTTCTTGACAACCATCATAGTGGAGAGAACAAGAATTGAGCCCACGCCTCATATGTAAGAGACCAGCATGAGAACCAACAAGCCAAACTTCATTTCTGGTCAAACTCTAGCTTAGCATATATATATACATATATTTCAAAGTTTGAGACCTTCTAAAACGTGGGTGATCGTCCATCCTACACATGACTCGGACCGACTTAATATATTAGCTTAAAGCTTCTAACTTGAATATCATCATATAGGAGCCAAATTTACTAAAAATCAAGGATTTAGAATTTATTACTCCTTTATGTTGACCAGGTCAACGTCTAATTTTTCCTATATTCAATGCATGTCCCTTTATTTAGGTTTCAGTAAAAAAAAAAGTCTAGAAACTTAATATTTTTCATTTTCCATCCAAGAGTTCAATTTCTATAACAAGTAACTTAATGAGTTTTAGGTATTTTAACAATTTCATTTATATACCAAAAGCAGGGATGTTTCAAATTGCCCCTTTCTTTTTTATCTTTTTAATTTTCGCATAAAATATATGTCAGTTTAAGTTATGGTAAAAAAATATCTTTTTAACTAAGATAACGTAAACAGGTCAACCCATAAACATTTTAAGCAAGATAACGTAAACAGGTTAACCCATAAACCCGCCAGACAAGAAGACACGACTAGTTTAGCTAAAGATATTCAAGAGTTCAACCCCAAACCGACCCGGACGCGTATAAACTAAACTCAATCCGTTGGGGGATGATGATCATATTTTGATAGATTTATTGCATCACAATTCACAAGAACATTATAACAAAATACAAGAATAGTATAGCATATCTTCTTGTAATTATATCCTCAAAGATCAAATCAAGAGTCCATGAAACATTGAAATAGGATTGTACAACACAGCAAACATGCCAATTTCATCGACTATAACAAAGATATAGATGTTACCCAAATCTAATCATCCCCAACTGGGAACAAAGTCAGAGCTTTTTTCCCATTTGCAGATTCCAAATCATCCACATAAGCATTCCGAACCGGAGTCCCCACCATATGAACATGCTGATTGGGCTGTCTACTCAAATGGGCTGACCCGAAATGTCGATGAACATGATTCCCTGCCATCTGCTGCTGCTGCTGCTGCTGCTGCTGTTGAAGGGCAGCAACCGGCATATACTGCAAGAAACCGTCCGAATTATGATGTGATTGATGGAGAAAATGAGGTGGCACCGGACTACTCGCGAACAAATGATCTGTCACCGGGTCTCCACCTGACCCAAACCCACTACCACCAGCAGACAAACCCTGCATACGTTTCAAATACAGCCTGTACTTCTGCAGATGACTCGCGACATTCTCACGTGTCAACCCGTCAATGTTCATGAGCTGCATTATCGTTTTGGGGACCGCGTTCTTGATCCCCAAATGCGCAACAGCGTCCACAAACCGCTTGTGGAGCTGTGGAGTCCAGACTAACCTGGGACGCTTGAGCGTCCGAGCTGGCTCATCACCAGCTAGCTCGGACGAATCATACTCCCCCGAATTATGATTGTTAGGCGGGTTGTTGGATGTCCCGATATCAAAAGCGATAGCGAGATCAGGTGTGATTAGTGTTTGTGATATGGGTATAAGCTCTTCTGGATTTGGGAGTTGTTCTTCCCACTTTGCAAACCAATTGGATTCATTTTCTCTCATTTGATTCTAAGATTTTGATGTGTCTGTTTGAGAGTGTATTAAGTTGTTATAATAATATGTTTCTCTCTCTAGAAAGATTCGAGATTTGATGAGAGAGAGGGGGAATGTGGGGTTAGGGAGGGGGGTTCGAGGTGGATCTTCTACTTGTTTTTATATTTTAAGATGTTATATTCTCTTTACAGTATCATTGTTTTCTTGTTTTGTAGCAATTATGGTATTTTTTGGTAAAGTGTCAATCCAATGATAATGGGATTTTATTGGCTTCAATTATTCCAAGGGTTGGATGATGTAAAGTGAACTGGATTTTTGTACTTTTTATTGTTTTTTCAAGATGTGTTGGGCATAATAATGTTTCTTTTATTTACTTTCAGGATCATAATCATAACAAAAGATGTCTAAGTTTATGTCTCCTGATAAAAGATTAAAGTATGCTTAAATATGTTTCCTGATGCGTTTAGTGTTAGAATCGTTCGTTAATTTGTTAACTCATATACTGCAGGGTGTTAAACAGGTTATGTTCGATGGTTGGTGGGTGGGTCCACCCGCATGAACCTAAGCACAACACGAACCTCAGCATGACCCAAACACGAAAATCATATCAAACATGTGAACTTGAACACCATATGAATTTTCGTACGTTGACATGAACACAACCTATTCAACCTGATATTTTATTTTATTTGTTTGCATATCAATACTCTAAATTACAAATTCAAAAATGTATATAAACTAATTAAATTTAATCTGTAGATACTGATAAGTTTTAGTGATTATAGAAAACACAATTTTTTTGATTCTTTAGAAAATAAACATGTGAAACGGGCCAACCCAAACATGACCCATTTAGCTGACGTGTTCATGGGTTCAACCCCAAATTGACTTGAATATGTTTAGACATGACGAAAACCCATGAATTCTGTATCAGAACCACGCACCTGGGTAACAGGTGGTGATGGGTTAACTTGTACCCTTAAGATCATAAATCATCCAAAAATGAAAATTAAACTTCCCCAAAACTATAGTAAACCAATATTGTTACAAGTAATTCATTTATAGAAACAAATTGGTACATTATTGAAACAAAAAACACAACGATAACTTTGATCATCGACACGTTTTGCCTTTCCAAAAAACTAGTTAACTATTCCAAAGATTTGTGAAGTTATTATAGGAATCAACATTCATGCTCATTCACCTAATGAATATCTGAATGAATAGAGATAACCAGAAACCAATGTCTCCTGAATAGTACACATTCATCCTTTCGACTTCTTTTCCCGAGATTAAAAACATTTCCTATGCACAATTGACGGTCCAGATTCATCATATTCCGCCTTTGCAATCCACATCTGCAACAATCACATTCAAAAAAACCGTTAGATTTGCATTAACCAGAAATCAAGACAACGAAAAGAAAAAAAAAGCACCTGCTGGAAAGTGCTAAGCGATGCCAAAATCGACCCTCCGATCCAGACACTATACTTCCTTTCAGGTGGCGCGACGACTTTAATCTTCATGCTGCTCGGGGCTAAAGCGGTAATTTCCTTACTCATCCGGTCAGCAATACCGGGGAACATAGTAGTTCCGCCACTAAGCACAATGTTTCCATACAAATCCTTCCTAATATCCACGTCACATTTCATTATAGAATTATAAGTCGTCTCGTGAATACCCGCAGCTTCCATTCCGATCATCGATGGCTGGAAAAGAACTTCGGGACATCTGAACCGTTCAGCGCCGATTGTGATCACCTGACCATCGGGTAACTCGAAGCTCTTTTCGACTGAGGAGCTAGTCTTGGAAGTTTCTAGCTCCTGTTCGAAATCAAGTGCAATGTAAGCCAGTTTCTCTTTCATATCTCTCACGATTTCTCGTTCAGCACTTGTCGTGAATGAATAACCTCGTTCGGTGAGAATTTTCATTAACGCGTCAGTCAGGTCACGACCCGCAAGGTCCAAACGTAATATGGCATGCGGGAGTGCATACCCTTCGTAAATGGGCACCGTATGGCTCACACCATCACCAGAATCCAGTACAATACCTACAAATCACACAAAATATCAGCCAAAAATGATTTTGAATTTTTGTTTTTTATTTGACCTGTTTGAAATAAAAATGAAACTAGGATGGACCCACTTATAAGTAAACGGGTCAAATTGAGACCTCTAGAAGAATGCCTACAAAATACACAATTATCTGGCAAAAATTGACTTTGACGAAATAAAAAAATGAAACAGGATAGACCCGTTTATAAGTAAACGGGTCAAATTGACACCTCTAAGTCACCATACCTACAAATACACAAAAATCAGCCAAATATTATTTTGGCAAAATATTTTTTGACCCGTTTGAAATAAGACAATACTAGGATGGACCCGTTTATAAGTAAACGGATCAAAATGACACCTCTAGCACAAATGCACAATACATACAAAATACAGCACAATACCTAAAAAAACACAAATATCAGCCAAACAATAATTTTGGTTAAATTCTTTAATTTGATCTGTTTGAAATAAAGCAGAACAAGGATCGACCCGTCTATAGTAAACGGGTCGAACTGACACTTCTAATTTTTGTTAACGAGTAGATGAGGGACTAACCAGTCGTACGGCCACTGGCATAGAGCGAAAGGACAGCTTGAATGGCAACATACATGGCAGGAGCATTAAACGTCTCAAACATAATCTGAGTCATTTTTTCACGATTGGCTTTCGGATTAAGTGGTGCTTCGGTAAGAAGAACAGGGTGTTCTTCTGGAGCAACACGAAGCTCGTTGTAGAACGTGTGATGCCAAATCTTTTCCATATCGTCCCAGTTGTTCACGATACCGTGCTCAATCGGATATTTCAATGTAAGGATACCTCTTTTCGACTGCGCCTCATCCCCGACATACGCATCTTTCTGTCCCATGCCCACCATAACTCCCGTGTGACGTGGGCGCCCGACAATGCTAGGGAAAACGGCTCTCGGTGCATCGTCCCCCGCAAATCCGGCCTTGAAAACAATAAACACAAGATCATTAAAACGACAAAAAAATGAACAAAAATTGGTGTAAACGAGCCGAGCCGAGCCCAAGCTCGCCTAAACTCAAGCTCGGTTTGTGAATAATCTTCAAGCTCGTGCTATGCTTGTTTATTATTTATTCATTAATTTAATATATGCTTTTATAACAATTGTGATATATATTAATAATTACAATTTTTATTGTAACATATTATGAAAATTTTAACCTGGTTAGTGCTAAAGAACGTAGGAGGGTGTAATGAGTTTTACAAACAAAGGACTGTGACTGTAATTATTGAATTTAAAGGTCATCCATTGCAATACAATACAATACAAAAATAAAGAACGAAAAATGGTAATTTACCCTATATATTATGTAATATTAAAAAGGGGAGCGCACTCGAGTCTGATAAGTGAAAGCTTGGGATCGGGCTTTTTTCAACAAACGAGCTTATTTTTAGGCTCGGGTTCGTTTAAGCCAAGCTTGATTCTAGCTTTTAGCGAATCCATCTCGAGTAGTTCATGAACGGGAACAAGATAAAGATTTTTATCGAAAACTGGCAAAATGTTTTATACCTTCACCATTCCAGTTCCATTATCACAAACAAGAGGCTGAATATCGTCTGAATCCGCCATTGTTTAATTCCTGCAGCAAAATAACAACATTATTGGTAACGGGTTTCACGTAGATTCCGTTAAAGATCAAACAATTACATCAATCTGCACTCAAGATTGACAATCTATATAAACAGCCCAATAAACTGGATCAAATGAAATCAAATCATATCAGAAGCACAGATGATTCTATGATCATGGCATATGAATGGAAGAAACTAACCGTTAAAAGTTGAAAATGAAATTCAAGAAAGAAAGAAAGGATGTGGGTTTGTTTATAGTTTGTTGGGTAACAAGAATAAAAGAAAAGGGTTGATGGAATGAAAATCGGGCGATGTGGACGACAATCCATTAGTTGAAGAGAATACAATTTTTTTTATTATTATTTATAAGTTGAAAATAAATGGTATGCATATGTCGATTTCTATGCCTAATTTTGCGACATAGTAAATACATCCGGTGGTTTTGGGTTCTCTTCGTTTTTGGATCAATTCATTATGAAATTAGATTCATTTCCAATTTGATGTAGATTGTAAAAAAAGTTGCCATGTTGCAAATTAATTGTGTGAACATGATATTCGATATGTTTTGCTTGATAGGGCTGTTCTATCGTTTGACGGTTTGAGAGTAATGGCAAGATTAGTTGTTTCAAGGGGTGGGTGTGGTGAAAACGGCTTGTGGTGGTATGGTTGAGTTTGCAATTGAAGCCGCTACTGGTCCCACCTTAGTGGCATATGGGTATCATCGGCATAAGCTTGCCGATTGAACCACATATATCATGGTTTATGTAGAAGTATTTTGGCTCATTGTAGCACCTATAAAATTGTCGGAAGAGAGGGATGTGAAAGAAAACCGTTGCATTGGGATAAGGATAGTTGAGGAAAAAGTAATGTGGCGCTGATGTGGAAGAGAGGGGGTGTCAGGGGTGTTTGGGACGACAGCCTTCGCCTTTGTAGCACTCAATTTTTTTTTTTTGAAAGAAGTTGATATGTGTAAGGGGGTATCAAGCTTGTGTTGATTCATTAATTGTTGATGTCATATAACTTACTTATGGGACCAACAAACTTATAACAAAATCAATGAACACATCACATGAAAAATTAACAAGTTTAGAACCAAAATGAACTATGAACTGAACAAAGCTACTACTGAATTGAATCTACATCAAACCAAGAATGAGTAAATGATTTTGAAAATAAACAAGCTTCAAAGGGATATCTAAAAAGGTAGAAAAAAGTTATCATACTTGAAAAGCAAGTATGAAGAGATGGCTATGTCTCTCTCCTCTCGAAGTACATGTCTAAAACAAGTTGTAGTTTGATCTCACCATCATGGATGGTGCCACACCATCGATGCAGTGATGACATGCTTATGGTCATAGAGGCATGATAGAACTCGGTATTGGACAAACATTAACAAAGTGTACAAAAGCCCTGCGGTTGATTGATCTGTTCAAGAACTACAAAAAGTAAAGAAAGAAAGACAACAGTCAGTGTTACCTTGGACTATGCATCAAGCATTCAAAATTCAGTACATAATCAACCCAAGACTGCAAAGGAGTAGTACAATTGTATGTGAATTGGTCATATGACGCCTAGACAAAATTACAAGAATTGAAGCAAAGCAGAAGCCTTAGGATCGATGTTGTTGTTCGATTGTGAATTGATGGTCCAATCATTGGATATATTTCCCAACAATGGGTTGATTCTAATATGTGCAGTCAAGATCGATAAAGCCAATATCAAGTTACAAAGCGCAAGACTGACAAACGCCAACTAACATGTGTTTGGAATATGAATATTTTACTTAAACTCGCAAACAACTCTCACAACTAAACATGAGTGTTCGATCAGATCATTTCCTATACTAGTATTTGCATGATAATTAACTTCGACACTATTTCAAAGGCAAAATAAAGTCTCAAGAATGTTAAAAATAAGAAAACTAGAGATGTGTTTGAAATTAATTCTTGAAACTAGAAAAAGAATTAAAATGGGCTTAAACTAATTCTCATGGGCTATTTGTTGAAATGCAATTAAAGCAAATGGGCTAGGCCATGACGTGTGACATCGATTTGGGTTTTAAAGAAAGCAATCAACAACAGTTTGGGCCTTGGGGGAATTATCATCAAAGAAGTTTTGGGTAGTTGGCACGGTTATCCAGGCCTACCGCAGATTGAAGCCAAGAAGGAAGCAGACAATTTATTTATTTTATAAATATATAAATAACTGGTTTAAATGAAAAAATAAAAAAAACTAACAGAAAAAGCCTAAAAGACAAATCAAATTTCTTTTTTTAATATTTTTATTCATTTTTGATATATTTTATATATAAAAGAAGTTTTACTGCACATGTACAATAATACGAAAAAGACTAAACCCGCTAACCTACCCCCCACCGACACCCCTAAAAACCTAAACCTCCCCACCCCCACCCCCAAAAAAACTAAATCCACCCAACCCCCTCCCCCCACCCCCAAAAAAACTTAAACCCCCCACACCCTCCCCCAAAAAAACCTAAAACTAAACCCTAAACTTAAACCCAAAAAAAAACCTAAACCCCACACCCGCACTCTTCAAAAAACCTAAACCCCCCACTCCCACCCTCAAAAAAACCTAAAACTAAACCCTAAACATAAACCCCAAAAGAACCTAAACCACACAACCGCACCCCTCAAAAAGCCTAACCCCCCCCCCCCCCAACCCGCACAACCCTTCCCCCCACACCCAAAAACCCTTCAGCACCGGAATTGATATTCATTTTTATTGTTTTGATCGATGTAAACACATCTCGGTATTTCTTTGGTCACTTTTTTTGTTTCTCTTCCGGTAAGTGTCGGTCTCTTAATGAAACAAGCCAATATCAAACAAATTCCTATCTGAGCGTTATTTTTACTATTATATCTATGTTTCTATTAAAAAATTAGGTCACCCCGCTACAGATCGCGAGTATAACCCACTAGTTAAAATTAATTACCATATAAAAGTTCTATTTGGGACAAAATATTGGTGGGTGATCCCGCGTTTATGAAGATATATTACGGTCAATCCTTGAATAAAATTGACAAATCTTCATATTTTAGCAAGTAAGAGCACTTATTTTTTTAACGGCCAACTAAATTACCAGATAAGTATCATGAGATGCCCTCAATCGAGCAAATGCATCCCCTCTTCTATAACAAATAAAAGCACTTATTACATTGGTGTTTCTAAAAGCCACTTTTTTCTATAAATATGGAGAGAGAAAAATAGAGACCACAACTAAGAGCATTCACATCCTATCTGTCACACCCCAACCGATTGTGTAAACATTGAGATGAGACGAGCAAATCATTCAAAAGCATCATAACACTATTGTGACAATATAATTAAATCAAATTTCATTAAAGACTAAGATTCGATACAAGTTTCAAATAAGCTAACAACATAACAAATATTTAAAGTGTGTTTCTAAAGCTTGTCCTAGCTTGATTTTTCGCTTCATCTTGACTTATCAACCTGCAACATGTATTAAAATATAATCAACAAATAATGTTGAGCGAGTATACAAGTTTGATACATAGTATAATAGAATAAAAAAAAGACTCATATCCAACACGAAAACATATAACAAGTTTCACTGTGCTAGCTTACGCAGTCCAAGCGATAGCCCAAGTTTCCAATGCGTTAACAAAGTCTATCCCAAAGTTTAACGGGAGGTAAAAGTTTCAAACTTAACAATACCCGAAAGACTAACGGGGAGGTGCATTACCCCTATAGCATATGCATAGTACTACCATTGTTAAGGTGGAACTACACACAAGGATTAAACGTTCACATAGCATCAAAGTCTCAAGTATCACAAGTTTCATGTTTCATGTTTAAATGGATAGAGTATGTTTCAAATAAGTTTCAAGTGTCAAGTGTCTTGATATAGAATACATGTTGCACCCCAAAAGTGATAAAACAAAAGATCGAGTATACTCACCTTAGGTTGCGTATATGTTTCTTGGAATTGCACGAATAAGGTGAAAGATCAACGAAACGATTAACCTAGGATAAGAGTAAATTCGTTATTGGTTATGGATTTGAATGGCGTTATCTGGATATGTATTGATAGGAAACGTTCTAATTTCTCGTTAACTAAACTCGCGAGAGAGTGTTGATTGATTTTGTAACGGTTAAGAATAATTGGTATCATAATAATAATAGTTTAATGAAAATTATAAGATTAATAATAAAATTTATAATAATAATACTAAGTAATATTAATAATTTAACAATATTAATCATAATAATGAGATTAATAAAAATAATAATATTAGTATTATTAATAGTAATAATAATGGTTAATAAGATTTATAATAAAACATTAAACTGTTACTAATAATACAAACATTTTTAAACAAAGCAGATCAGCCCAATGAGTGATCTGACCCAAATAGACTGGCCCACTTCGAATGAAAGGATAAAAAAATATGGCCTCTTGGGCAGGCCCAGTTAGAGGTGTCCAAAACGGTTTTTTTTGGAAAACCGGTTTCGGTTAAAAACCGAACCGGTTTTTTTTTATTCTGAAAACCGGTTGTTCAATATCCGGTTCCGGTTAAAAACCGGTTTTTGTACTTGAAAACTGTAACTGGTTATAACCGGTTAGTGATCGTTTATGTAATAACCGGTTTTTTTAATTGATTGTATAACCGGTTTTGAAAACCGGTTTATTAGCCGGTCGGAAAAAAACTGGTAAAATAAACGGTTCTGCAGAAACTTGTGCAGAATGTTTAAAACATGTTTTGTTGTTTACCCTCCTTTTTAAAGCCTAAATGTTGTTTTTTTGTTTAAAATCATAAGAATTACAATATATAAAGGTTAAAATATAATTATACGATTAAGTTTTGGAACAAACGCTTATATAACAATGAAAATACGAAGTTGTTCGTTACAAACGAAATACATAAAGTTAAAATATTAATCCGCACGATCGTCCACTAATATTTTTTTTTAGTTGGACTAATTAATATATCAAGCTTGATGTGTCACACCCCGACCCTCAGCGGAATAAGAGTCGGGGCATAATTGGGTTATCACCAAAGCTCATGATGTTTACTAATATGTTTCATATTTATTAAATTCAAATTACATCTCAAATGTTCAAGTCAAATTCATACAATACAAGGAAAGGAAAATTAAATAAACAATCCAAAATCTAAACTGATTTATTCTTCTAGGCCGTCCTATATGTTTCTTGCTTCAACTGGATCACCTGTATCATGTGTAAAAAATGGGGGTTTTTGGGTCAACAAAAGTTGGCGAGTGAACTTTGTTAGAAAACATTTATTATTGATTTCTTGTTGTAATTAATATGGAAAATTTGTGCAATAATCATATATGAGCAAACGTAAATAAACATACAATGACAAACCACCTTGCATGAGTATATGACATGAATGACAATGTATATGTTGGCAACGTCACGTTCCGCTCATAGGTAATGGGGAACGGACGGCCTATGATGATGTATGTGCGATCAAGGCTCAATCCAACGGAGCCGATCGTATGTTGGCAAAGCCACGTTCCGCTCATAGGTAATGGGGAACGGTTCCGCTCATAGGTAATGGGGAACAGACGAGCCTATGATGATGTATGTACTGAAAATGATAAATTAAATCTAAACATTAACCACACAAACAATTGATACATATTGGATACACATTTGATCATGAATATGATGGATGCACAAGTGTTTAAATGAAATAAATAAATAGCGACACATGATACACCCCAAAATGTGATTAAAACGGGGAATTGGTAGAGATTCACTCACATTGGGTGCGTTCGTTTGATGATGTTTGAATGCGCACGAGTTTAGAGAGTTGATCGACGAGGAATAACTAACCTAAACAATAACGAAAAGGTACGGTAAATAAGTGGATTTTATTAACAATTTTAATTGGATTTTTAGATTTATTTTTGTGAGTTTAAGGTCACTTTCTAACTTTAAAAATGTTATTTTAAGTATTTTTAATTGATTTTTAAATAAAACAAATAAATAAAAATATAAAAATAATGTTGACTTTTTTTGGGTTGACCGTGACCGTTGACCGGTTCGGACTTTGTGTATATATGCGCTGGGTGAGGCTCGAACTCGTGACCTCCCGTACGCGTGCACGCAGCTCTACCAACTGAGCTACGTGACTAACCCGAAATATTTCTGTTTTAATTATATTTATACACTATTTAATTTTATTCAGAAATCATTTATTTTAAAAAGGGTTTTAATTATGTCGGACCGGTGCACACAACAGATCTCGAACCCGGGACCCGTTGTTTAGCGTTGCACACAGTCCACCGCTGGACTGTGTGTCTAACCTGGTTAATATACTGATTTTTATTAAACTTAACATCTACAGCGAGTTGATCCGGTTCGGTTTAAAAAGAACATTTTTATTTCAGAGAGTGAGGTTGTGTCAGGGATCGAACTCGAGACGTGTGCTAATTGTTTGCACACAGTCCACCGCTGGACTGTGTGTCTAACCCGGTTTAATAGCTTGTTTTAATTAATCTTATAAACATCGTCGACTTCGTCTTCTTCGTTCAAAGACTCAGACGACCGATATTCTTTTGTTCTTGATTAAATCGTTCATCGAACATATTACTGGTTGAAATGTAAAGGATAAGAAGAGTTAAGGAATCGAATGTACCGATCAGACTGTATTTCTCAGAATTCCGGCAATGTTCATCGGCTCTGATTTGTATATTCCGTCTGATTGAATCAATTAACAGTTTTGATCGATTAGTTGTGAAATTGGGTTACTAAACAAGGATTAACAGAAGGTTTAAATGATTATACCGATTCACAGCGTGATTTTGGAAATTCCAGAGGTTTTCCGGCGAACGCAGAATATTCCGGCTACGTCGTCTGGGATTGATTCTGGTTGATGGATTGAAGTTAGTAATAGTCTAACAATGGATTGAAACCGAAAGAGTCGAGGTATTTACCGTTTTGATGTAAGTCTCGGTTTTCCGGCGAAAGTCCGGCGATTGCAGAAAATCTCCGGCGAGTGAAATTGATTCGAGAAATGGTGCGATTTTGAGCGAAATGATTTTCAGAGACTTGGGTGTGTATTTATAGGGAAGAATCACGATGAATTGGGTCTGATTTTAGTCTTGATTCGTTGTCAGCTTTTCTCCGGCGGTTATGACTGATGTCGCGGGATTAGACATCGGTTATAACCGATGTTGATGTTAATACATTCGTTAAGTCAAAGGAAACCGTCGATAATTGGTGAAATCGTCGGAATTTCCGGCGAGAGCGATTTGGGCGCGCTGATGACCGAATTTGATTTCGAGTTTCATTATATGTTTTAATTGTTTCGATATAACAACAAACAACTCAAGTGGCGGAGTGGTTGAGTCTTTGTTGGTTGAGTCTTCCGGCTGACCCGGGTTCGAAACCCGGCAGCCGGTTTTCTTTTTCATTTATTTTATTTTCACTTTTTATCAATTATAGTTTTTAAATTCTAAATTGTTTATTAATTATGTATTGTTTAAAATTAAAATAAATCAAAAATACGCAATGAAATTTTATAACTTGATATTCGATTAATAAACGAAGCGGGTTTGGAAACCCGTTTTTCGACGGATGTTACATGATGAGTCTCGTTTAATCTTCTTCGCCCGAACCGAACTATTGCGTAGGAATTCATCTAGTTCGGCTTCTTCCTCGGTCATTGGGGTTGTTAGTTCGGCTACAACCTCGTCCTCGTACACTTCGCCTTCGTAATCTAATTCTCCCTCGAGTGAGCGTATGTGTTGACATCTTTCCGCCGCATCCAAGTAATCTTTCAAGCAAATCGACATCTCAACCGCCTTTGGTGTTAGCTTTGTCCTCCGTATAGAAATCACCCTACCACTTATAGAAAAAACACTTTCCGAAGCTACGGTTGAAGCTTGGACCGTTAGTAAATCTCGGGCCATTGTGGCTAGGATCGGAAATTGATCTTCCTTTCCTTTCCACCAACCCAACAAATCAAAATTTTTAAATTCTTGTGAAGTCATTGTTTGTAGAAAGTTCGACCCACCATACCGACCGAATTCGTTACCACTAGTGTTACCACGTTGCATTTGACTCGACTCATCTAACAAATTTTTATAAACATACAAATCTTCATCCTCCATACTTGATGAACCTTCGCCGAAAGCGGCATTTCTCATTGAATCGTGAATGTGTGACGAGGTTTGACCATATTTTGTTACATAAACATCAAACATTTTTTAAAGTTGTTCGTTAAAACGATTTTTTGCGGCTTCGCCAAAGTTTGGTTCGTCATCGGTGTTTAAATCCAACTCGTTTGTAATTTTTAAAATCAAAGACCCGGTTCCAAAAATATTAAAGCAAGGGTTTAAAGCGGCGGCACAAGTGAAACCGCGGGTAGTTCTTTAAAATATTTTCTTAGTTTTTACTTCATCGTAGCTACCATATCACAATATCGTCTACCCCTCCCCGACAACTCATTTAATTTCCTACACATTTTAAACAAATTGTGAAGTACCAATGAACTAGTTGGATAGTAAACTCCCGATAAAGTCTTTGTTGACGTTTTGAAAACTTGAAGCAATTGTGTAACCGTTTCAATAAGACCCCAATTCGATTGGTGGTAAGACGAAACCTTTCCACGACTCGACAAAAGGTTATGAAATGATATTAAACTTTCCTTTTGCAAAATTGCATTTTCAAACATGGTGCAAGTCGAGTTCCATCGATGGGCGACGTCCCAATTGGGTCCTAATCATAATCGACCCGTTTCCTTACACATATTAATATATTTTGAATGTCTATGCGTGTGACCATATATATGACGTAACATTTTTTTGAAAGCTTCTTTTTGAGTTTCAATAACCTTCAAGCCATCTTGAACGGCTAAATTTATGATGTGTGCGATACATCGACTATGGAAAAAAATACTCTCACAAATTGGATTGTACTTTAATCTTAAATGCGTTACCGAAAGCGTATTGTTTAAGGCGTTATCAAAAGCTATTGAAAAAATCTTGTTTTCCAATTTGTACGTTTTAATGCATTTGTCGATTGCTTTATATATAGATTCACCGGTGTGGGGGTAATCAAATAGTTTAAACAAAATCGTGCGTTTCATCATTTGCCACGTCGTCGGTTCAATCCAATGGGCGGTGACACAAATATACGAGTTGGGTGAACCATGCGGTGCGGACCAAACGTCGCTAGTCAAGTTAACATTGGTTTCTAATTTTTCAAAATAAGAGATTAATTCTTGTTTAGCATTTTTCCACAATCTTAAACAATCTCTCCTAAGAGTAGCACGACTTACATGGGTATATCGTGGTTGGAGAGTTCTTTGAACCATCTTTGTGTAGCGTTGGTTGTCGAAATGTTTGAACGGTAAACTTTCTTGGATTACAAACTTCGCCATTTCCACTCTAGTCACATCCAAATTGTACGCGAACAAGTAGCGCCTTCACTCCCCATTGAAGCTTGACCACTAGTGTGTTGTTGTTTCAACGACATGCAAAATGGTTTTTCAACGTGTTGTCTCAAGGTGGTGTTTGCCCCTACCGCGTAAAAACCATTACAATGATGACAACGTGCTTTTTTCGTCCCGTTCGCCATCTCGCACAAATCGAAATGTGACCAAACTTCGGGGTTGCGCTTCGTTGGAAGCACACGAACAACCGTATCGGTTGTAGACTCGTCAACATTGATCGAATCTTGAGCACTAGAGCTTGCCATGCTTTTTGTAAGAGTTACCGAACAAGAAAGTGAGCGTAAGTGAGCGCTTTTACGAGATTTAGGAGATTAGAGAATGGTGTGATTGAACCAAAACAACCACCACCCTTTTATACTACTTTGGAGCTGCATTTTAGGCCCAAAAAAAAAACGGCTGCTTTGAGGTCAAAACGGTCATATGACCGTTTTTCTGATTGGGCACAAATAACCGGTTTTTATAACCGGTTTTTTAATATCCGTTACCGGTTAACCGGTTTTTATAACCGGTTTTTTAATAAACGTAACCGGTTAACCGGTTTTTTATCGTAACCAGTTTTTGTAATAACCAGTTTTTTTTCTGGTTTACCTTTAACCAGTTTTACAACCGGTTTTTTTTATAACCGGTTTCTAAACCGAACCGGCAACCAAATTATGCAACCGATTAATAACTGGTTACAAAAAAACCGGTTTCGGTTGCGTAATCAGTTTTTTTTGTACACCTCTAGGCCCAGGAACAGACAGCAGTGAAATTGACCGGGACAAGGCATGTTTCGAACTCGAGACCTCGGCCAAACCAAGGACAGTGAACACCACTAGGCTATAGCCCAGCTGGCAGTGTGTTTGAGTTTTTTAATAGATTTATACACAGGCTAACTTCGTCTTCTTCATTTTAACAAAGAAAACGTTTTACTGAATGATTAGGATACAAGATTTTTGATTTGTTTAGACATTAAATGGGATTGAAACAGGTTATAACTAATAATAAAATGACAAGAAATGAAGAAAAAGTACCGAAACCGAGGTGTCGTGCGAGGATTCCGCGAGATGTGAGTTTTCCGGCGGGTTCTTGAAGCTTTTCCGGCGATGCTTCCGGTGGCTGCGGGTTCTGGTGAGTTCGAATCAGAAGTGAAAGGGGAGTGTGTGAGGGTGTTTGAGAGATGTGTGAGGGTAAGAGGAGGGTGTACGTTCGGTTTTTATACTTGTTGCGGAATCGAATGGAGTCGTAATGAGGGTTGGATTCGTGATTGATGAGATATGGAAACAAGGAGGTGATCGTAATCCCGACATATCAGGGATTGATCGATCATAGGAAAGAAACAGCTGTTTACGCGTATGGTTGTTTGGGCGGGAATATATTCAAGTACGAATCTAACGTGTGGATATATATAAATTAGTTCCTGATAGAGTAAATTGCACAAAACATCCTTTATGTTTCCTCAAACTTGCAGGTTTCAGCCTTAATGTTTAAAAGTTGCTAAAAACAACCTTTAAGTTTATTTTTGTTGCGGGTTCAATCCTTTACAGCTAACCACGTTATTTTCTTCAGTTAAGTTCCCTCACATGATCAACCAAAATGACGAATATACCCTCACATGTTATGCATGTGAGGGAACTTAACTGAAGAAAATAACGTGGTTACCTGTAAAGGATTGAACCCGCAACAAAAATAAACTTAAAGGCTGTTTTTAGCAACTTTTAAACATTAAGGCTGGAACCTGCAAATTTGAGGAAACATAAAGGATGTTTTGTGCAATTTACTCTTCCAGATATGAATAACATGAAAGTTGCAGTGTACTGGTTTAAGTGAGCGTGTGTAGAGACCCGGGTTTGGCGCGGGTTCGAATCCCAGCATACAAGTTTTTATTTTGGTTTCAGCTTTTTTTGAGTTTCAATAAATACAAAACGGTCCCTGTAGTTCAGTTTGATTATGAGCACAATAAGTTTTGTTTAACAAAAGTGCACTTTAGTCCCTTAACTTATTAACCTAAAAGTTCACTAAGTTAAATATATAGTTTATGTTGGTTAACTTAACTAACTCAAAAACTTAACTAAGTTAAGTTCTAAATCTTTATTTAATGATTTATTTAGATAAATAAATAAATAAAGGATAAATAAGTAATTTATTTATTTAATAAATGTATTAATTAAGTGAATAAGTAAATGATTAAATAATGAATTAATTAGATAAGTAATTAAGATGAATAAATAATATTTAAAAATAACTGAATAAATGAGTAAACACGAAAATACGGGGCGTTACACTATCCACCATATTTTACCCTATAATTACACTAACAACAACTACATTTTCTCTCTTATTTCAATTAAATAATAATACTTTTACATTTATTATTACATTTTCTCTCTCCTCTACTCGCAACCACTGTAAAAATATATTCAAAAATTATAGAGGGTGAACAATTTCCTTCAAATATACAGATGAACAGTAACATTTTCTCTCTCATCCACTCACAATCACTTAAACCACTTTTTATAATTTAAAGCCTCACTCACAAGATTTGATAGATAGGATGTGAATGCTCTAAAACATCCTTTCATCAAATAAATATCCGTTGAACGGGTATATTAATAGTATAATGACAATATATGTAATTCAAATTTTCACATCAAAATGATTTAAAATAGGTAAAGAGGAGTCTAAGACGATTTCCAAAAACCTAAAAGTTTTTCGCCAATCTGCTTTGAGTTTTTTCTTAAGAAAACTATATAATAAAAAAAAACATCTCTACATGTAAATTAAATAATGTGTTTACACGAGAACAATAAATAAAAAATGCATTTTAAACATTTTTCGTATTAGATAATAGATAAACTAATATGGTAAAAAAAGTTAATAAAAGTTAACTCATTTGAGTTTCTTTTATCATTTTTAAATTTGACCATAATGTTAAATGTAACATCCGGCCTCTCGCACTACCAATATTGTCATCTGATGTGTTGCCCATCCAGGAACTCACGGCTTTGTTTTTTGTTGCCCTCGGTGGAAACTTCCCAGGAGGTCACCCATCCTGGTACTACTCCCACCTGAGCATGCTTAACTGTGAAGTTCTCCTCTCATCCACTAGAATTAAACCCAAAACGCGTTATTAATTTAAGAGGTAGGGAATGTCTTATGAACCAGGGATCTCTTCTGGCCACGGTCGATGTGGGATTTGCCTAGGGTATGATAATGGTACATGTTAATCTTTCCGGTAGTCGGTATCGGCATCATTACATTAACGCTTTAAATAAAGCTGCAGATTGTTGAGTTTCTCGGTATAACTTTAAGCAGTAATAAAAATATTTTTTTGGTAGGTTTGGGCTACATTAGTAGACTTTAAAAAACCCAAATAAAAAAGGATGACTTGGACGTTTATTATCGGCTCTTCAGTCTTCGATAACCTAAATTAATAGCAGCAATGTAGTGACCATTGCAATTATTGTCGCCGGAGAAAAAAAAAGGTCTGGTCACCTTATCTTTTCGCTCTTCTATGTTTCTTTATGCTTCTTTAAATGCATTGAAGTGATGAAGTGTTGGATCCGACAAGCTCTTAGATTGGATGGTCTTATTTGTAACTTTTGTTTAAAGTTGTTTTGTTATTTTGAATAAGTGTCCGAACTACTTATATAACTCGGAACTATGTTGTTTCGAGACCCTTAATATGTCCGAAGTATTGATTGTTCAAGGTTTGTTCCTCTGAACTAGTTGTAGTCCGCATTATAGGATTGTGTACTCCGAGCTAATGATAGTTTCGGATTAAGTTGGTCAACCTATATATGGCTTTGTGATGTAAGTTAGTGGGCTTTTGGTCATTTGTGTAATCCAAATTGTGTTTACTGTGCTTGTTCAATACAAGTGACATTTTGATGAATTTCTCAGTTTCTACTCTTTCTATTAGTGTGTCTACAGTTCGTACATAATTCATGATGGATTCCGCACATCATGATGGTTCATATAGTTGATTTGATCCGTATATTGGAGAGTTAGGTGACCTTACAAACGAAATTACGGTATTAAGACCATATATCCGTGAGAAGTTAACTACATATTACGAAGTTTCATTATGTGTATATCAACAAAAAACAGTTTTAATCAACGTGTAAAGCCAAACGTAGCATCAAGTAATGATACTGTTTTTCCATACAAAAATTTAATCAAAACTCTGTTAGGATTTAGAATGCTAATGTACTATTATTTCCTCTTTTGCTCGGCATGTTTTTCAAAAATTTAACTTTTTCTGATGTTTTTGGATTTTATAATAATATCCTAAACAAAGTAAAATCTTTTTGGATTTTGAAAATAATAGTAAAACAAACAAAAATAAAAATAAAACTTCCATGTGAGTTTTTGAAAACATTCTACTCTGGATTATCATGCCCATCATTCGTACTAGATCCTTGAATCTAGTCGATCAAATGCCTTATTAAAAAATCAGCAAAATTCTCTAGTGTATGGACCCTCACCACTTCAATTAACCTCTTTTTCCGTACAATCACGAATAAAATGATGTCTAACGTCTATGTGTTTTGTTCGTGTGTGTTTTACGATTGTTGGTAATTGAGATGGTGGAATTATTATCAATCATAATTGAAGTGCGGTTGTGGATCTGTAAATCCTGGCGTTGTGAGACATACATAGTTTCTTGTAATTTCTCGTAAAGAAAAGCACCCTTAACATCCAATGATAAACCTTAGTTTGATTACGAGAAACAAAAGCTAAAAACAACTGTATTGCTTCCAGCCGAGCTACAAAGCATACACTTCTATATAATCAGCCCCTTCCTTCCTGATTAAAGCCTTGAACAACCAATCGGGCTTTGTTCCGAACAATCACGCTTCATCGTCTTTTTTACACTTAAACACCGACTTCGTGTTAATGGTATGTTGTCCTTTCATAAGATCGACTATATTCCAACTTGTATCTTATCGAACTGAGAAAGTTCTTCTTGCATGGCTTCACACTAAGAATTCTCTTTCAACGTCATTTGATAATTCTTCGGTTCTACTTGAGAAATAAAGCATTCATGCAAGCTTTTCTTGTGGTAGGCTCCCTGTTTGATTTTTGTACACAAACACTGCATTGTTGTCAACGTGTGACTTCTCATTTAAACTCCTGAACGAGGATCACCAATGATATATCAACCGGACGATTGACATTCACTCTCGTTGTTTGATCATCAGAAGCTAACATATTATTCTCAAGATTAGACTGAACCTCCCCCTCAGCATTTGCATTTTCAGATTCCTCTTCATCTACAATTGAAGTATCATTACTCGCATATTGAAATGCTGCATCATCATCATCATCTTCGGAATCATCCGAATTTGCATCATTGGTGACTGGAACTGCAAGATTGCTATTCCAAGTACTCACGACTGATCCTCCCCATGTATTGACATTCAGAGACACATTTGTGGGAATGCTAGTTCTCCAACCCGCATCCACTTCATCTTGATCAATAAGGTGTGAACACACCAACTCCGAGTTTTCATCTGTCAAAACAGGAAGATTAAATGATTCAAATAATTTCTCATATTGAAAACCCTACATTTGGGACCGAACTCGGATGGTGGTAGATCAAAACAAAACGGAGTTATGTCAACAAGGGGGATTTATTCCCCATGCGAATAAAGCCCATATTATGGAATAAAGCCCCCCAACCATTACTTAATCATTTTCTTTTGTCTTTTATATTTATAAAATTTAAATAAATAGAATAACATAACATTTAAATAATAATAAAACATAACATTTTAATAAAGGGATAACGTTTAAACTAAATAAGAAAATTTACATTAAAAAACGTATGTTTAAATTATTAAAACTAGAGGGATGCAAACATAAACTACTAATTTTTAATTATTAAAACCAAAGGTACGACAAAGTTATCCAAGCCGGTTTTTCAAATCTTCCAAGCCGCAACATGATCAAACGACCTTACGTATTGTGCTTGGAACTCAGTATGTGTCATGGCAAACGCCTCATCCTCGAGTACATCCTCATCGCAGTTCAACAAAGTGACGTAGCACCTCTCAAAATGTGTATACTTTACTCGTAGGTGCATAAACCTTCTTAAAATTTGATTTCTTCTATGTAAATGTTCACCCACACATTCATAGAATGTGGACATAACCCTACTCCAACATTGAGGCGAATCTAGAAGGCAATCCTAACTCGACCGTATCCACCCAACTCGTAACCAACGCGATATCCTTAGTCTCGGTTGAAAATAAAGAAAGGTTGAGAGTGAAACAAAATAAGTGTGTGTGTGTATGTTTGAAAATTTTCAATTTTTTTTAAAATTAACTGTTGCAAATGGTAAAAAACGAAGGGCCCAACCAAAATAATATCGTTATTGTCCGCTATTGCAATCTGGAGGCTTCAATAGTGCCCCCAATAGTGCTCAGGAAATGGTTGTGGGACGCTATAGATAAAAAAATGTTGAGGTGGAGGGCATCTGGTGCCCATTCCGATCTAGTCTAATGATAATTGCTAGGCTAAAAAGAAATGAAATGGAAAATTTAGGCTAAAGGTATTTTAAGAAGTAACTCAAAGTTTGTTTCGAGAAAGGCAAATCTCTTCATATCTTTTTGAACACCTAAACAACTTCACCCAAAAGGGTAAATCTAGCTTGTTGGATCATCAATATAAAAACTTTAGGATACATAATGTACAACATAAGTATCCGTTTATTAATTGCACAACACATACAGTCGATCATCCCAAGATCAAACAATATCAATATCATACATATTGACCCATTTGTATAAAACCTGTATAATAATGGGTTTGAGAAATTTCAATATTTCGAACACACTTTATGTGGTCCAATAAACCATTACAAACCGCTATCTCAAAGCTTAACCCAAGGATATATGAAAATTCGTCACTGATTAATATTTATAAAACTTTATTTTATGCAGCCCTGTTACGAGCATCTCTATTTATGGATTAACTTGACCCTTCAAATGCCCATATTTTTCTTTGTTCTAAATTTCTAGGTAAACTAGACTCAACAAGGTTTCCAACCCTAAAATAACCACCTTAATCGGGTCTACGGTTGATTTGTTAATTTTATTTATCAACTCAAAGCTTCATTCCACTTTCATAATCATTATTATAACATAAACCACTTCTTCTAATCATGCTAGACACATTGGGAGTATATTGTAAATTTCTTTGGTTGAGGCATTATAACAAACATTTTATGGGCATTCATAAACAAACCCATTGTCATACACAATGATCCCTTAATTCTCTTTTTCAGTTGCCATCATCAATCAAGAGTATGAACCTTCCTTCAAGCCATTAGTCGACTACCTTAAACTATCAATTTACATATTTATTCATTAAAAAATGAATACTACCAACAAGTAGCATAATTATTTGAGAACCAACAAAAATGACATAAAAACCATGAATACTCAACAAACAACAGTAAAAATTCTAATTTTCATCCTTATTTCACTACATTGATCATTGCATTGCTAACCATTAACAATTAGGCTTGTAGAGGTTACTTTCACCTTCTTAACACCCCTTGCACTATAATTAATCTTTAAACTTTGACCACAACTAATCTATTTTATTCTTTCATCCCCAATTATCTAAATATAAAGTTTCCACCATATAAATAAAAGGAATATTTTCATATGTAAGTTATCCAAGTACATTAGCATATGTTAAATTGGATGTTACAATCGGGTTATCGTCAGTCAGCTAAGAGTTCGAGAAGAAGATATCTCCATAATTGCATTCTGAACCGGTACGACCATTATGAGTTTTTGGTCATGCCATTTGGGTTATCCAATGCACCTTGCTATTCATGGATCGCATGAACTTAGTGTGAAAACCTAATCTAGACAAGTTCGTCATTGCTTAACATGTTAGAAAGATTGTGATATGAATATGTGTTAATTCAAGCATTTAACATGTTAAAAAGATTGGATTTAGAAATCAAAATTGGTTTATATTGGTTACTAATAATGAAAACTTTATTGATATTGGTATGTGTAGGATTGCATGCTAGATGTATTTGATGATCAATGTTGATTTGTATATGCTAATTGGTTGTATGAAAGTGTTTTGGTTTGTTGAATTACATGACAATGCTTGGTTATCTAGGGTTTCCAAAAAGGGAAACTTTATTGAAGTTACAACTTGTAACATGAGTTTTAGACATGCATGACTATGTACAATGATGTCAATGTGCTACATGAAATGTGTAAACGTGTTTTGATGTATGAAAAGGTGGAAACTCGCATTCTAGATCATAGGGTTTTAAAAGTAGACACTTTCTTACCATCGACGTGTAGGATTTGTGATTTGGACGTGCATGATGATGTGTAATGATGTTGATATGTTAGTTAGGATGTATTAACATGTTTAGAAGTGTCGGTTTGAGGAAATCTTGGAAATTGGAATTTCATGCATAAGTTACTAAAAGGGAAACTTTAATTGTGATAAAGTTTAAATATGAACCATACGTACTATGTGCTATACTGTACTTGTATATTATGATTGTGTGATTATAAACAAACATAAATCCACTTAATGTGTCACCAAAGGCTTGTCGGTTCAAACTTGGTCAACTTGAGTCAACATGTTACCTATCTTCAAAAACACGCAAACAATGGAATTGTTTGGATACTAAGGGTTATATGAACCTATTCGAACACACACTTATATAGGTAGCACTTAGTGTTTCACCTTTGTTGCACTTGCAGATTTTAGCAAGCACCCTAAGGTGAGTTTTACAACCCTCTTTTATGCACTCCTATTGGGGAAGACAACATGAACACAAACATTTAGATTATGTAATTCTTTTATATCACTTGTTTTACTAAGCGTATGCCCCGCTTGCGGTGTGCACATGTAATATATATATATGTGTGGGCCTTTAGGGGCAAAAGTGAAATTACACTAATTTTAACGTTATTTTACTAATTTCATGAAAATAACATTAAAAGCAGTGGACGGTTAATCATGCATCATGTGGTGGCGTTGATAGCCGAAAGAAAAAAAAGGGTACATGCACTAATCGGTCTTTGTCCAGATTGTTGAGTATTATGTGCCTCATGTCCAAGGCTTGATGCAAAACAACTATCGAGCTGAGTGTCTCACTGGAAGTAGCCTCTCTATTCCTATAGTAGAGGTAAGGCTATCTACATCTTATCCTTGTCAGACCTTACCTTAGCTTTGCTATTGGTGGGATTTACTGAGTATGAAGATGAATTGTTTTACTAAGCGCAAATATATCATGATAGCCTTACATGTCGAATCGTTAGTATAGGGTTTAGTGAGGTAATCTTGAATGGTACTACTGGGTTTGACAAACCCCACACGCGTTAGTCGCGCTAACACGGCTGGAGGTCAAACGGGTGTAAAATTGACCTAACATCTCACCATCTTTTATGATAGATGTGGTGGAAGGGGTCTTTTTGTCGAACTCAGCGGCAAACGCCTTGGCAACACTAGGTTGTATAGGTGCAGGCATGAAAGTTGCACTAGGCTGGGTTCTTTGGCTTCTTGATGGTGCGACCACATCTCCAGTTATTAGTGTTGTCGTCTGAACGCTTGTCAAAGTTGATAACAGTGGTTTCTTAATTTTGTTTCGTCCCAAATATGAAACCAATGAAGAAACGTGTACTTGGACAATGGGTCTTCCGGTGAATCTGGACAAAAGTATCTTCCACTATGGCTATCGGACCTAGTGTCTACAAAACATAACACTGTTAAGAGTCGTCACAGGATTGAGGTTATCCCTATGACCACCCTTCGGCATGAGAATAAGTATTCATTTGGTAGAACTAAAGTATTTGTGAGAGAAAGTATTGAGGGATTGAATGTCTTACCTTGGATTTGGTCTCATCTATTTATTGTGTTAGGTGGTTAGGCTTTTCTCCTTTAAGAGTTGTAGTTGTATTAGGATTCTACCCGAAAAGTAGGAGATATGGTAAATCTTCCTTACTTTATGGAGATCCTGTTAATTAACGAGATATATCCACATGGAATAGAATTTTCTGGGACTATTTTAGGATCTTTACTAGGTCAAAATTGGTGTTGACCAGTTCGTTGTTAAGTGAACTAGGTCATACGTCGTCAAACATGTTATACAATAAATCCCTACAACCGTGTTTACTGTTTACTTAAGTTATCGTCTTACACTTAAGTGCAATTTCATATATTATGATAGAGTTGATTTCATGTAAACTAGAAAGAAATACCAATTTACTCTTTATAATGATTTCCAAACAATAAAGAAATATATCCAGAAATTTGACCATCAAGTACCATTGTTGACTAAAGGGAATGTTGCCTAATTATAGCAAGGTTTTATAACATACGCCTCTTATGGTCAAAGTTCAAGTCTGATTGTGGACAAATTGTGAAGATTAAATTGTTGTTTAAAAAATATGTAATAATTACAGTTGTTAAAGATAATTCTCTAACAACTTACACGTGTACAAAAAGAAGTTGGTTCTCTTGGGTCAAGCAGATCTCACCACCATCTCGTAACATTTATCCAAAGGGTTAATTTCTTAACATTATATATAATTTAGGGAGGAGGGAGTCGTCCCTGATTTCTACATGTGACACAACAACGTTATTTTTTCCCTATTTTCCCTTGAATGCATGGTGGTGTCCTAGTTTTTTCCCCAAATTCTCCAAAATCCCCAAAACTAAATTAACTCACTTTCCTCCAATTTCCTCTCTTCCATGAGAATATGTGAAAATCATTGAAATCCAAGGGTAGGGGGGTCTTCCAACCGGGGCCGTGGCTTACTAAGCCTTCCCCGGAGTCTACTCCGTTGGCCCTTACTATACTCTTTTATCATTTTGAAATTGTTTCTTATGGTAAGCAAATAATTGACAAAATAAAAAATGGATATCATATTTACAAGAACTAGGTTTTATAAAATAAAATTATCTCTGCAATAAGATGTTCATTAATTATATACTATGAACTAATAACATGTTTGTGCGATGGGTGTTTGTACATTGTGTTGTTGGGTTTGTTTATGCACTTAAGGGTTGTAAATTTGGTTTTGGGATTTAAGTGTTCTTTAGTGTGTGGCTTCATTTTGAAGCCTCACCCTCTCTCTCATTCGACGGTTCCTATATCCCTTTTCCGACCACCACTGAATCACTGTGTGACCGCCATCACTGCAGTCATTTTGACGCTTTACCTCTAGTATGTGTTGACTTGATTTGACGAGCATTTAGTTTGGTTAGTTTGAGCGATGGATTAACATGGTTTGCGATGTTTATTTTTTGGAGGCTGTGTGTTCTCCGGCCGCCGTCGTAAGCTGTTTGTCTTTTGTTTTTGGTTTTTGTTTTCCAATTATGTGGTCTTGTGGTGTTGCATGTGGCTTTTGGTGGTATTTGTTGTTATTGTTGTTGGTTTTTTAAGTGGGTTTTGTTACGAGCCCTGATAGGGTTGTTTGGCCTTTGTGGGTTGTGCATTTGACGATTCTTTTATTCCGACTGTTTTTTTATGTCGATGATTATGCATGATGTGGTAATTGTTTAGTGTTTAATTTAATAACTATTTAGCACGATAGGGTGGGTTAACTTAGTAACTCTGAAACACGATTATCTAGTTTTAAATTTATAAAAATGATTTTTATGTAGACTAAACACACATAACAGGCAGAGAACCCATCGAGTGTAGTATAACTTACATAGGAAACCAAGTATTGTCCAAGGATACACTTCCCCTACTCAATTATTTATTACTATATTGACCATGCTTGTTCATAGATACTTTAGCAAACTAAACTAGTAATGTATGGACTCTCGTATAAGTCTTTCTTAATTAATATAGTTTATTTATAAGAAGAGGAAAACAACTAATCTTCTACTTTGTCTTTATAAAAATTGGAAGCAACTCCTATTAAGGTTACCGACATTCCCTCAATCTTGCCACAACATATCGATAGACTGGCCTGGAAATAATTCCATAATGAACCATCCCTAGCCTCTCGACTAGCTAAACAATATTTCACAACAAGATTGGTTTAAGGCCATCTTGGTTTCGTTATCTTCTTATAACTTAATTAGTTTATGCTTTTATTTGAATCTCACAAATGGGATCACAGTTAGGATCTTATTAGTTACCAGAGCGATTTAGTCAACAAATTCATTAAATTATAGTATAAACAATGTGGGTTCCATTTTACCGTTCTCTTTTACTTTGTTGAATTGCCCAATACCACATTAATCAACCTTTCTAACTTTTACCCCCCAATCGGATCTAGCGCATTACCATATGCCTTTTATTACCCCAATATCTGGTTCAATACCAAAAGCTTGTCACCCAAATTAGGGTTCAATACAAGAAAACCATAGTATGATCTTGGTCGAATGCTAGAAACTTACATCGGATCTGATTACGGGTACTAGAAGCCGTACACACACCAAGTTAGTTAAGTTAATTTAATTTAGTTTCAAATAGGTCAAGTAATCCTACCTCAAAAGACAATAAACCAAGAATTAGTAAAAGTTAAACAAATATGATAAAATAAATACTATATTAATAAGATTAACTAATCCAAAATTATGAGAAGACATATGAAGATCTTAACACTTTTAGCAATGGGGATTACCAATCTTCCATGATCTTCAACCTCAACCTAAAATGTGTAACATCCGTCAAAAACGGATTTACCAAACCCGCTCCGTTTATCAACCGAACAGTCAGTCAAAATTTTCGTTGCGAATTAAATACCCAAAATATTTTTAAACGATCCGTAATCAATTATTATACGGAATATATATTTAGTTTTTGAAAAACTGTCAAAAATCGCAAAATAAAAATGAATTGCCTCTGCCGGGTTTCGAACCCGGGTCTGTACCGAGTCACTCAGCGACTTATCACCTCACACACAAACCACTGCGCCACTTGTTCCGTTTGTTAAATAATAGAATCATTAAATTCATAAAATGACTTTACGAA
This sequence comes from Scalesia atractyloides, assembly GCA_947069175.1. Classification (NCBI taxonomy): domain Eukaryota; kingdom Viridiplantae; phylum Streptophyta; class Magnoliopsida; order Asterales; family Asteraceae; genus Scalesia; species Scalesia atractyloides. The sequence goes on from CAMTDV010000024.1 coordinate 73,884,590, forward strand.
TTCAAAACCGGCGCCCAATCAGTTCAGTCGTCGGAATCCCGGTAAACTCGCGAGTCTTAACTACAATTTACGTTATAACGTAAACCATTAACCAGATATCGGTTATAACTGATGTTTGAAGTCCGCGACACTTTTCTATAACCGCCGGAAAACTTAAACCGATGAATACAGTCGGAAATCAGACCAAATACATCTCGTTTTTCCCCTATAAATTCACCCTCAAACCATTGAGAACCTTTTCGCTCAAAACCACACTCTTTCTCGGCGAAAACTCCCTCGCCGGAATAAATCTGTTCGTCGCCGGAAAACCGAGTTTTAATCTCTGAGCTTTACTGAATCCCCTAAACCTTTACCGAAGTCACCCTTACCTTTTCCAAGCTTTCCGGAGACTAGCTGCTATACGGAACACGTCGCCGGAGGTGAATTCTGTCGCCGGAGTTCTGCCGGAAAACAGAGGATCCAGTCGGTATAATTCTCCGCCCAATTTCTTTTCCTTTTTCACATTTATCTCACCTTAATGAACTGTAAAACACTAATAAACCGATAAAAACTTTGAACCAATCGATTTCCGAACTCTGGTTATATTCCAGCGAGGAAGACGATGTTTTTCTGTATTATATAAGTATAATATAAATCATGAAATTAATCGGGTTAGACACACAGTCCAGCGGTGGACTGTGTGCACATAAAACGTTAAACATGCAAAGGTCTCGAGTTCGATTCCCGCCTCACACACGCTGTCTTAATAAAAACCATTTTTTTGTTTAACTGAACCGGAGTCGCCACAGATATATGTTAAGTATAATGATAACCAGAATAATAACCAAGTTAGACACACAGTCCAGCGGTGGACTGTGTTTGTTTATATCACTGGTCACGAGTTCGAGTTCGGTCTTCTGCACCGACTCGGACAATTATCTCCTCTTTTTAATTAAGGCAGAAAAGGAAATAAATAAATAGTATTTAAGTATAATAAAAATCGAATGATATAACATGTTGAACACACAGTCCAGCGGTGGACTGTGTGTTGGATTAAACCACAGGTCCCGGGTTCGAGACCTGTGGAGTGCATGACCGTTTCGTTTAAACTGTTTTTAAAATAAAAAGGATTTATGTTTAATTCTAATTAATGTATATATGTAATTAAAATCGGATATATAACGGGTTAGACACGTAGCTCAGTTGGTAGAGCTGCGTGCACGCGTACGGGAGGTCTCGGGTTCGAGCCTCACCCAGCGCACAACAATATGCCTCGAACCGGTCAACGCCAGTCAAAGTCAACAGGTCAAAGTCAACTGTAGCAAAAAAAAAATATTTTTTTTTATTATTTTTATTTAATTATTTTAATTAAAAACCAATTATAAATATTTAAAATTAACATTTTTAAGGTTAGAAAATAGCCTCAAACTCACAAAAATACACCCAACAATCCTACTAAAATAGTTTAATAAAATCCGGTTACTTACCAAACCATAATGCGATTTATCTAGGTTAAATCTCACTCGTGGTTAAAACCACTTCGCGTGCATTCAACGTCATCAACCGAACGCACCCACTGTGAGTGAATCTTACAATTCCCCCTTTTAAATTACACGTTTTGGGGTGTGTCATGTGTTATGAAATTAATTAATTTATTTATTTAAACTTGTGCCATACCACATCATGACTTAAACTTAGATTGTTTTTATTGTTGTGATTTACTTATTGCCATTTGTCAAGTCATATGAAACTCATACATTAAGCCCATCAGTTCCTCGTGGGAGACGAGTAGAACATCGCGTGCTTCACATCAAATTCATTATTATTCATGTGTGTATCATTGAGTTTATATTGTTTGTAGTTGTGTTATTCATATTATCATGTTTATGCAATTCATTCATCAGGCCCCTCAGTTCCTCGTGAGAGACGAGTTGAACATCGCGTGCCTTTAATTGTTCCATTATTATTCATGAGTGTTTCATTTAACATCTTATGATTGCCGATTAAATTACATCTATTTTTACTCATGTTTGGTTGTGCACATATTTCATAATCAATTTAAATGAATTGTTAAAATGTTTTCCATAGGATTCACTCGCCAACATTATGTTGATCCAAAAAAAACCTTTTTACACATGATACAGGTGAACAGGTTGAAGCAAGGATAACATAGGATATGCCTTAGAAGAGAACAAAGAAGTTAGATTGTTAGTTAGATCATGTTGTAACATTATTGTAATTTTCCATTTAATTTGTATTAATGAATATGAAACGTTTAATAAATGTCATGAGCTTTGATGATAACCCAATCATGCCCCGATCACCTTTTCCGCTGCGGGTCGGGGTGTGACAGATTGGTATCAGAGCCATGACTATAGGGATATAGGATAGGTTATTAGACCCTTAGAGCCTATACTATAGTCTGCCTAAATTTTAAATTAATTAGGTGGTTACATACAAACTTGTGATATTTATTTGTTTCATATTTGTTTACATTCCAGTCAAACATACATGCTCATATACATATTCATTATACATATATACATATTCATTATACATATATCGATGTTCATGTATTCAATTTATTTTCATACTCTCATTATCCAAAGATTTTGTGCAATTTTCAATTCTCATCAAAGTAAGTTCTGCGACGGGCATGTAGTAACTGGAAGGGTACAAGTACCGGTAGTCGGAACGTCCTGTCTAGGCTGGCATTCGTATAAATCCAATATAACGGACCAGTTTGCCTACCTGGGGACCAACGATGAGAGTACGAAGGACCTATTAGGCCAAAGCATGCCACACCAAACGTCGTTCGAACTAACCCTACTTTGAGGTGTCACCGTGTCTACACCTGGACACATTCCGAACATCACACGTTGTATACATATTCCTCGATTTTCTCCGGGTTTTTGTGTACGCAACCAGGCAGAAACCGTGCGAACCATATGAAAAACCGGTATTCATGGGGGCCCACATGATTACACAGGTAAAGTATGGCGGCATGACGGGCCTAACAGCGAGCAAAGCCCAAGACATCCTATGGATGTAGTATTTTTCTATAATTATTTTATGAATGTTCATTCTTGAATGCGACCCCTGATCTCAAAAGCATCCAACTCATACTCTTGTCATGTATTCATTGTAGATGTCTTCTAACCTCGCCCGTAGGAAGACGAGAGCAAGAAAAGCCCGCGAGCGCATGGCTGCCTTAATCGCTCAACAAATGGCTGCCGTAATACCCAACATTGTAATCCAAGTTCAACAAGCACTCACCGATAATCCCGTCAATCAAGCAAACCAAAACATTTTCAACTCTCCCCCAAATACCACTAAATGTACCTACAAGCATTTCAAATCATGCGACCCTCCGAAATACAAAGGGACTGAAGGCGTCACCGCACTCCTCCATTGGTTTGAAGAAATGGAGAATACCTTTCTAAATTGCGATTGCCCTGATGATCGCAAAGTGCGTTATGCTACCGGTCGACTATATGGGATAGCACTTACTTGGTGGAATACAGAGAAGGCAAAACGAGGTGTTGAAGATGCTATGACCTTAACTTGGAACGAATTGAAGGAAATCATGACCAGACGATTTTGCCCAAGGAGCGAAATCAAGAAGTTAGAAGATGAATTTTACTCATTGAAGCAAATGGAAGGAGACCACACCACCTACAACAAAAGGTTCCTCGAATTACATCAAATGGTTCCCAACATGTTTACTCCCCTCTACCGTTTGATCGAGCACTACATTCGTGGTCTTCCGTCAAAGATTCAAGACCCTGTGATAAGTACCAAGCCTGCAACTTTAGAAGCAGCAATGGAGCTAGCAACAGAGCTCACCGAGAACCGAATCCGAAACAAAGACTTCAAGGAGGAGAAGAAGAAGGATAAAGAATCGACTGAAACCTCCGACTCCACTCAACCCGAATCACCTTCTCAACCCAATCCTAAGAGAAGAAGAGTCGGGCGACTTTTCGCTGCTACTCAACGAAATCAACCCGTTTTTCATGCCATACCCATCCGAGCTATCCCAATCACCCAAGTGGCACCCAACTCAGCTTACCCAAATAAGAAACCATATCTTGGACCTCACCCTCGATGCAACAACTGTTTTTATCACCATCCCCTTACTTTACCTTGCCGGCTATGTACAACTTGTGGACGCTATGGTCATTTGAGCAATGTTTGTCGCACCTTTCAAGACCAAACCTTTTCCCCTACTCAAAACATGGCCCAAACTTATCATCAACCCCAATACCCCATGTTCCCATATGCTCGAGTTTGCTTCAATTGTGGCGACCCTACCCACCTTAGAAACACATGCCCTCAGTTGGTTAACGTTATCAACACTCAAGCCCAATCAAACCCAGTTAACCAAGTAAACCAAGAAAACCCAACCACTATGCCACCAGCAAGAGGAAGAGTCTTCAATATCAACGCCAATCCTGTCGAAGATAATGACGGCCCAAACGAAGATACTCAGTTAGTCCTCTTCGCCGAAGATCCAGATTCAACTCCTATTGTTTAGTCTTATGTTTTTTTTTCTTTATCACATGTGTAGACTGTTAGAGAAATTATTGGATATTATATATTATATATTGTTTTCAGTATATGCTTTTGCCGAGGCCGTAGCTCCCCATCCATCGAGGTTGAGTTTGATCCCCATTTTATTATGGGTTGATCAGGGCGTGCCCGCACGATCGGCTCCGTTTGTTTGAGCCTTGATCGGTTATTTCATTTTACATTTCAATACATGCAATACGTTCGGCTCCGTTTGATTGAGCCTTGAGCGCACATTTCAATTTACATTTCCAGTTCATGCAATACGTTCGGCTCCGTTTGATTGAGCCTTGAGCGCACATTTCAATTTACATTTCCAGTTCATGCAATACGTTCGGCTCCGTTTGATTGAGCCTTGAGCGCACAGACAATTTCATTATCAGTATCTTGTGGTTGTGGTGTTTGTAGTAGAGTCGCATCGAACTAACCATAACTTGCGGATAAAGTCAATGAAAATTTGACAAGGATATGGTGGATACGCCGATGGTACTTCCTATATATAAGTATTCTTGTCAAATGATCGGAGGCATTATCAGGCAGTTATGAGAGGTTCCATGCATAGGCTGATTGTGTGATGGTTGTTTAGATTAAGTTGTTCAATTTCAGTACATTCAATACGTTCGGCTCCGTTTGATTGAGCCTTGAGCGCACATACAATTTCATTCAATACGTTCGGCTCCGTTTGATTGAGCCTTGAGCGCACATACAATTTCATTATCAGTATCTTGTGGTTGTTGTGTTTGTTGTAGAGTCGCATAGAACTAATCATAACTTACGGATAAATTAAATGAAAATTTGACAAGGATATGGTGGATACGCCGCTGGTACTTCCTATATATAAGTATTCTTGTCAAATGATCGGAGGCATTATCAGGCGGTTATGAGAGGTTCCATGCATAGGCTGTTTGTGTGGTTAAGTTATTCATATTCAGTACATGCAATACGCTCGGCTCCGTTTGATTGAGCCTTGAGCACACAATTTCAATTTCAGTACATTCAATACGTTCGGCTCCGTTTGATTGAGCCTTGAGCGCACATCCATTTCATTTTCAGTACATGCAATACGATCGGCTCCGTTCGATTGAGCCTTGATCGCACAGATATATTTCATTTCAGTAATTTATGTTTGTTGTATTGATTGTAGAGTTATAGGACTAATCATAATTCACTGATAAAACCAATGAAAATTTGACAAGAATATGGTGGATACGCCGCTGGTACTTCCTATATATAAGTATTCTTGTCAAAGGATCAGAGGCATTATCGGACGGTTATGAGAAGTTCTATGTAGGATTTATTAGTTTCTTGGTAACCAATCATAACTTGTGGATAAAACTAATGAAAATTTGGCAAGAATATGGTGGATACGCCGCTGGTACTTCCTATATATAAGTATTCTTGCCAAAGGATCAGAGGCATTATCAGGCGGTTATGAGAAGTTCCATGTAGGATTTAGTATTGCCTTGGTTGGAATTTGTGTTACATTTATATCATCATGTTATTTAAAGAGATTGGATTGTGTTCCATTTCTACATAAACTAACCTCTCCATCATAACAAACGAGAGAGGAACTTCCATCATTCAAACATATATGCTATCAGAATGTGGATTCAAATATTTGCTGATGTGTTTATTCATGTTCAAATATTTGCTGATGTGTTTATTCATGTTCAAATATTTGCTGATGTGTTTACTTATGTTCAAATATCAGCTGTTGTGTTTTTTATTTATGTCCCATATAGGTTGTAGTGTTAGAAGTTTTGCCTTAGGATATAACCATACTTTCCCAAACTTATCTAAACTCTTATGCATGATATCATTTTTAGCAAATCATTCCTGTTTATCAATACTTATACAGTAGGCAACAAAAAGCGATTCCTGAATAGGGTACTTAACCCTTACAAGGAACGTTACCGCCTCGAACAAAAAACTTAAGCCTTTATTTTGCTAAGCATACAACTGTCAAACAAAACATCATCATTCTTTTAGTCAAATATATCACAATTTAAATTTCGGGACGAAATTTCTAAAAAGCAGGGGATACTGTAACATCCGTCAAAAACGGATTTACCAAACCCGCTCCGTTTATCAACCGAACAGTCAGTCAAAATTTCGTTGCGAATTAAATACCCAAAATATTTTTAAACGATCCGTAATCAATTATTATACGGGAATATATATTTAGTTTTTGAAAAACTATCAAAAATCGCAAAATAAAAATGAATTGCCTCTGCCGGGTTTCGAACCCGGGTCTGTACCGAGTCACTCAGCGACTTATCACCTCACACACAAACCACTGCGCCACTTGTTCCGTTTGTTAAATAATAGAATCATTAAATTCATAAAATGACTTTACGAATTCAAAACCGGCGCCCAATCAGTTCAGTCGTCGGAATCCCGGTAAACTCGCGAGTCTTAACTACAATTTACGTTATAACGTAAACCATTAACCAGATATCGGTTATAACTGATGTTTGAAGTCCGCGACACTTTTCTATAACCGCCGGAAAACTTAAACCGATGAATACAGTCGGAAATCAGACCAAATACATCTCGTTTTTCCCCTATAAATTCACCCTCAAACCATTGAGAACCTTTTCGCTCAAAACCACACTCTTTCTCGGCGAAAACTCCCTCGCCGGAATAAATCTGTTCGTCGCCGGAAAACCGAGTTTTAATCTCTGAGCTTTACTGAATCCCCTAAACCTTTACCGAAGTCACCCTTACCTTTTCCAAGCTTTCCGGAGACTAGCTGCTATACGGAACACGTCGCCGGAGGTGAATTCTGTCGCCGGAGTTCTGCCGGAAAACAGAGGATCCAGTCGGTATAATTCTCCGCCCAATTTCTTTTCCTTTTTCACATTTATCTCACCTTAATGAACTGTAAAACACTAATAAACCGATAAAAACTTTGAACCAATCGATTTCCGAACTCTGGTTATATTCCAGCGAGGAAGACGATGTTTTTCTGTATTATATAAGTATAATATAAATCATGAAATTAATCGGGTTAGACACACAGTCCAGCGGTGGACTGTGTGCACATAAAACGTTAAACATGCAAAGGTCTCGAGTTCGATTCCCGCCTCACACACGCTGTCTTAATAAAAACCATTTTTTTGTTTAACTGAACCGGAGTCGCCACAGATATATGTTAAGTATAATGATAACCAGAATAATAACCAAGTTAGACACACAGTCCAGCGGTGGACTGTGTTTGTTTATATCACTGGTCACGAGTTCGAGTTCGGTCTTCTGCACCGACTCGGACAATTATCTCCTCTTTTTAATTAAGGCAGAAAAGGAAATAAATAAATAGTATTTAAGTATAATAAAAATCGAATGATATAACATGTTGAACACACAGTCCAGCGGTGGACTGTGTGTTGGATTAAACCACAGGTCCCGGGTTCGAGACCTGTGGAGTGCATGACCGTTTCGTTTAAACTGTTTTTAAAATAAAAAGGATTTATGTTTAATTCTAATTAATGTATATATGTAATTAAAATCGGATATATAACGGGTTAGACACGTAGCTCAGTTGGTAGAGCTGCGTGCACGCGTACGGGAGGTCTCGGGTTCGAGCCTCACCCAGCGCACAACAATATGCCTCGAACCGGTCAACGCCAGTCAAAGTCAACAGGTCAAAGTCAACTGTAGCAAAAAAAAAATATTTTTTTTATTATTTTTATTTAATTATTTTAATTAAAAACCAATTATAAATATTTAAAATTAACATTTTTAAGGTTAGAAAATAGCCTCAAACTCACAAAAATACACCCAACAATCCTACTAAAATAGTTTAATAAAATCCGGTTACTTACCAAACCATAATGCGATTTATCTAGGTTAAATCTCACTCGTGGTTAAAACCACTTCGCGTGCATTCAACGTCATCAACCGAACGCACCCACTGTGAGTGAATCTTACAATTCCCCCTTTTAAATTACACGTTTTGGGGTGTGTCATGTGTTATGAAATTAATTAATTTATTTATTTAAACTTGTGCCATACCACATCATGACTTAAACTTAGATTGTTTTTATTGTTGTGATTTACTTATTGCCATTTGTCAAGTCATATGAAACTCATACATTAAGCCCATCAGTTCCTCGTGGGAGACGAGTAGAACATCGCGTGCTTCACATCAAATTCATTATTATTCATGTGTGTATCATTGAGTTTATATTGTTTGTAGTTGTGTTATTCATCATGTTTATGCAATTCATTCATCAGGCCCCTCAGTTCCTCGTGAGAGACGAGTTGAACATCGCGTGCCTTTAATTGTTCCATTATTATTCATGAGTGTTTCATTTAACATCTTATGATTGCCGATTAAATTACATCTATTTTTACTCATGTTTGGTTGTGCACATATTTCATAATCAATTTAAATGAATTGTTAAAATGTTTTCCATAGGATTCACTCGCCAACATTATGTTGATAAAAAAAAAAACCTTTTTACACATGATACAGGTGAACAGGTTGAAGCAAGGATAACATAGGATATGCCTTAGAAGAGAACAAAGAAGTTAGATTGTTAGTTAGATCATGTTGTAACATTATTGTAATTTTCCATTTAATTTGTATTAATGAATATGAAACGTTTAATAAATGTCATGAGCTTTGATGATAACCCAATCATGCCCCGATCACCTTTTCCGCTGCGGGTCGGGGTGTGACAAAATGTAAGTGTGTGTGAACAGTGTCTCTCAACTCTCATTTATTACATATACTTAGTGAACAAATCTAACGGTGCCTTATTCTTAACATGGAAGATAAAAGATAGATTGTTGGAATTCTAACTTTGGAAAGGTCTTGGTCGCATGAACGCTTTCCATAAGGATCAATCTCTCATCTTCGAAGAAAGGGTGCTTAGGAAGCATATAATTTGGACATAGATGAACTAAGATCCATGGATCATCAACACTTCTCCCAGGGACTAGAGCCTTCACATGAGAGAGAACAAGGCCTAAAAGGCGAACGTCTATCAGCCTTGGGGTTGTAGTAAACCAAGGAACAAGAGAGAAAAGAATGACATGCTGAAGTGCGGAGATAAGACCTCTATTTATAGAGGAGTGGAGTGTAGGGGTGCATGGACGTGTATGGGCATGCACGACCATGCATGGATAGGTGCACGAGTCTACACCTGTTGTGTGGCCGTCCCGACAGGCCCTACATCATGTGTACTTTCTGGTATCCTAAGTGGTCGATTCTGATTCGTCTTTAGTAGTGGCACGGGCGTGTAGAAGCATGCATGGTTATGCCTGGTACTTTTCTTTCTAACCCACCATGCTTGTTTAATCCATGCCAATTTCCCAAAAGGTGGGTTGAGGCGCTTATGCACGACCGTGCACTTTCGGATGCATGGGTGTGCATCCTAGAAACTTGTATTTTTCATCCGTTTTCAACGTGTTTTGCTTCTTTTTAGTTTTGGACTTCAATTCCTAAAAAAATAAAAAAAGGGAACTACTTATATAGTGTTTCCATATAAAAATGCATTACAAGTACCTCTTAGTGGGGATACATATGAATGATAAATATGTGTAATTGATGGCCCATCAATGCACATGTTTGTTCATCCGAGACTAAATGTGAGCTATGATTCACCACGATTCAGTTGGTTTATGTGTTGGTCTAGACGGATTTTGTATCTTGTTCTTTTACCCAACCTTCTTGTCTATGATGATGTTGCATGTTTGTTCTTCGAGACCTATTTTGTTATAGCATGTATTTTGTTTGTGTATGAGGATTTTTTTTGGTTAACTGATGTTGGTTTTGTCTTGCTGAAGATGATACCATTGTCATCTGAGAGCGTGGTTGTGATGGTAATTTGGTTTTGGCTTGGCACTTTGTTGCAGCCGACTGAAGTTTTTGAGCTTCAGTTTTTGAGACTGTGTTCGGAGTTTTCCGGTGATTTTGTATAGTACGTGTTAGAAACATGTTTGTGCATCTAGGTTTTATTGTTTGGAATTAGCAACATGTTTGTGCGATGGTTGTTTGTACAATATGTCGTTGGGTTTATTTATGCTGTTAGGGCTTGTAACTTTGGCTTATGGGATGTAACTTGGTTTGGTATCTAAGTGTGGATTTTGTTTGGTGACGGGCTTCATTTTTAAGTTGTGGAATGCCTCATTGGCATGATGGGTGTGGTTTTGTATGGGTTTCTTGGCTATGATGGTACACGTTATATGGCATGGCAATTTTTATTGCAGTTTTGCCTTGTCATGTCTGAGCCTTTTATATTTCCATGCATTTCGAGCATTTGCACAAACATGTTGCTAATTCATGGTATATAAATCTTTATACATGGGTTTTGAAGTTTGTAATTGTATTATTGTTGCTTTTCTGGTGAACAAGCAATGATTTCAAAGATCTTTTATTAGTGAACTGTGATGAATTTTTATAAGCAATCGACTAAACTGAGATTTCTAAGTCTTACTAATACACGTTACAAAACATTAAAGATTTTAGTATTTGCGTCGTTTTTTATTGTTTTTGTTTTTTTTCTTTTTTAAACTTATATTATGTTTTCTTTTCTACCGGCGGTGAAATTTTTTATCACATCAAAGAAGCCTAACGCTCTAAAATGATGTGAACGAGTCTTTTCTACGTTAAAAGTACCTATCCTTATTTTATTCCTACGTTTAATATAAAATTAAATGACATATAACTTACATTAACTTATAGGTAAATAATGACGAACTCCAATGAAGAAGCTAACATTTAGAACAACTCGAACAAATTCTGCAATAGATAATAGACTCGGATTATATGATAAATGAGAAGCTCGCTTATGTAACATTTCATGTTTTTTTACTTTATATTTTTGGAAACTTGTATTCGTATTCAATTTCAATCCTTGTAATCCGAGACTTTTGATCATCATAGAAATACATTTTATATCACACTTATTTGATCATGCATATGCAATACGTAAACAACCACAGAGATACATGTTTTATACAAATCATACGACGTACATGCATGATTATACACTATACATACTTGGGCACACCGTGAAACATTCAAAACATGCTTAACAATTCATTCCGTGCATAACATAACCAAACAATCAAAACCTGGGGAACCAAGCTGACTTACACGAAACTACACTATCCTTGGAGTATTATGGATGCACGATCATATGATACACACACACACAATTGCATATACCTTAAATGCCTAAAATCATGCTTAATTACAAAGTTTCAACTCGAGTTGCGCTAAAAACAAGTCTAGGGGGCTAACAGTGAACAAAACCCAACAAGTTTGGGGAAAACTCACCCTCATGGCGTGTGGCGCGAGACCCTCAATTTCATACCAGGTTTGTTTTTGGATCCAAGATTCACTTGTTTCACCCAACTTCCAACTACTAACACTCAACCACTTCATTAAAACACCTAACCCAAATCCCCGCATATAAAACCAAGCCTCCCCTCACTCCATTTCACTTTCCATACTCTCAATTCACTCTCAAGCTCTCTCATAGACTCCAATCTTGCAACTTTCGGCAAAATAGTTCAAGTAAAAAAATGAGTTTCTTCATCACTTTCTTCATCCCTTCTTTAGTGTTTCCACAAGTTTACTATAGTAAACCAAGTTGGTACATCACCATTTTGAGGTCCAAAGTTGTCACACCCCAAATTAAACATGGATTACATCAGAGTTGGGCGTGATCGACTAGTATCTTCATTGCACAGCGGAAGTAAATAATGCTAAGACTTCAAAGAGTGAACGCCCATTCCGTACTTGAATCTTCATGGGTTTTTCTATTCCAACCGTGCCATAGTTTGTAGAATATACACTAAGAAAGAAACATGCGAAAAATCAACATAATGTTGGCGAGTTCATAGTTTGTTTGAAAAAGATTTGAAATAAATCTTTTAATAACCAATTTAAATAGTGTTGAGAAACGTATCGAAATCATTTTTCCTCGACATGTCATATGAAAACCTTGTACACTTTTATAACATTTGTTTAACCATCGATGTCCACATATGTCAAAGACATAATAAATTCGTTATGTATAGCTTAAAGTGAAATCTGTGTGATCATTAGTAGGGGTGTTCATCGGTTCGGTGTATGGTTTATTTGGTTCGGTTTATTCGGTTTTCAAAATTTTGCACCCCAAACCAAAAACCAAACTAAACCAAATAAGGAATATGCGAACCGATCCAAACCAAACCAAAATTCAATTCGGTTTGGTTTCGGTTAGAAACAAAATAAATCAAATCTAACCAAATTGTACCTAAGTACTTTTTTTCCTAATTTATATTTATTTTGTGTTCCAACCTCCGAACATCACAACTAATTTACACCTAACAATAAATGAATACAAGAAAGAAGAAATAAAACAAACACATCCATAGAGTAGTCGTAGACACAACCACAAAGTTAAAGCTTCTAAACAAAAATCATAGAAACTATAAACAGTTAATAATTTTAATGGTACAAAATATAAATAATCTTCAAAAATGAGTGGGTTTGAGTTGGGCTTTTAGATTTACATTTGGTATTTTGGGCTACATAAAAAATAACTAATTGGCTAATAAATTGTATATGATTTATAAAATATTTTTTTATTTAATAATTAATTAAGTTAAACGGTTTATTCGGTTATCCAAATAAACCGAATAAACCAAATAAAATAAAATGTGGATCCATAAACCGAACCAAAAACCATATTCACAATTAGGTTTCGGTTAGAAACCAAACCAAAAACCGAATCCGTTATCCGGATCGGTTTATTTGGTTACGATTACGGTTCGGTTTACGGTTTTTATTTGGTTACGATTTTTCTGAACACCCCTAATCATTAGTGTTTTTCAATGACACTAATTTGTATGCCAGAATAGGAGGCAACTAAACCTTGACTATTTATTTGTGTCATAGACACTAGTTTTAGACACAAAAGCACTCTTTAACGAACATGTTTTGTTCAGAGTGGGGCTCGTCAAAACCCAATAGATCTATCTCTCTTTTCCTCAGTACTTGAGTATTCATTAATGGCCCCTTTGATTTTAAGCACCTATTCACATATGATTCTAGTCTGGTTTCATTTCCTCCTAGCTATACAATTCATAACATGTATACATCCCTGAGCGTTTAAAACAATAAAACGTTTAACTATAAAGGGGGAAAACATGAACTCACGGAGTCTTTGTGCCTTGCACAAGCGAAAATGGGCCTAACCCGTTTGAATCTAAAAGCAGGACCAACCAGTCCTCTTATTTATATACAGGACAACCCAGTCTCTTTATAACTAGGACATACTCGTCCCCATTCATGAAACTCATGCTCATTTCGAAAATATGTGTGTGTTTTGTAAACCGGTATGTTTAGCGTAAACCTTTTTGTAAACCAATTGGATTTGTTGGAATTCATTCGTATCATGGTTTAGAACATTTAGTTTTCGTTCATCAAACTTTGTGTACTTTAGCAAAACTTGCATGTCTTTCCATCCCCGAAAACCTTTCTAAAAATGTAAAACCGTAAAAAGTGGGGATTATGAACTCACCTTGATGTCCAATGCAAATCTAACATAATATGACCCCATAATATCATTTCCAAAATCGTGATTCGCTAACATGCCATCTATAATATTCCTATCAAGGAATTACTTATAAGTTCATAATAAAAAGGGCGTAGCTAGACTACTTGTCATCAAGCTCTATCGAATCGCTTACCGAATGAGTCGATGGGTAAGGGTTGTTAAATGTATGTAAACGATAATGACATACTTATTTAATCCCATTTTTTATCAGTGTTGAATACTACGTTTTAGGAATACCTAGTGTTCGTGGATTTAGAATATAAATATAAAAATATAAATATTTTTATAAGATTGCGTTAGTCGTCTCGGATGATCGTACATATATAACGAATATGTATATGAAAAATAAGTCGTTATAACTCGTAACATATTTTGCACAATAAAGACTCGTATAATGTGGTTGTACGGTTTTCGAGTAGTAGACGAAAAATAATAATAATATGATTCGTTGTAGCTTTATTTAGATACATGTATACGTATCTAGGTGAAACGTTATATATACGAAATAATAGTCTTGCATCCCGTTTATAGTTACTGAAATAATTATATAATCGTACACTCGTTCGAAATCGACTTTCGTCCGTTTGTTACTGTAATAATTCAAATAATATTGTTTGTTATAATCTTATTGTAATGAGTCGTACTTCGTGTAGACGTTTAAATAAATATAAATAATTATAATTATTTTACAAAAGTGTACGTATTAATGATATTTGAAATAAATATAAAAAATATTTATTTTATAAAAGTATACGAATTAACGAAGTTTGAAATACATATAAATTATATTTATTTTATAAAGGATTTTCCGAGTCTTGGGTGTTTGAAATAAATATAAATAATTATATTTATTTTATAAAAGTTTTCGAGTTTTGTTGACTTGTAAACCGTATTTGTCGATCTATCATAAACTCGGTTTTGTAAGTTGCGTAAACCGTCCAAAATAAATATACGTATGTATTTATTTTTATAAAATTCGTTTGGGTACCGATATGTTTTCGTTGGTGTTACGACTACAAAAGATATACATTAATTTTATATAAATGTCGAATTCTTAGACGTTTGAAATAAATATACAAACTGTATTTATTTTATACAAATTTTCGAGTTCTAGACATTTAGATAAATATATTTATAAAAATTCCCGAGTTAAATTAACTTGTACACCGTGTTCCTTGAAATGTAGTAACCATGTTTTGCGAGTTATAAAGAGACATCAAAAAAGAATATATATTATATTTATTTTATAAAATACTTTGAATCCCGACTGCTTTCGTTATTAAAACATATTTTGTATTACGGATTTTACGAAAAATTGGCAGAGTTTCCTCTGTTTTTTGTAACAAAACTAGTTATCGATATTTTCAAAACACAACAAGTAGTGTAAATACAATATATATTGTTTCCATCATATATTTAAAACGTAGAATTTCGTCTCGTATAAGTCCAATATATATATATATACATACATATATATATCTATATATATCTATATAGGGGAATGTTCATATGAGAAGAAAATTTTACTGAGAATAAAAAAAAGGGGTACAATTGTAAAACATTAAATAGTTTTTTTCTCATCTTATTTATTATTATATTTGACTAATTAATTAGTCATAAAGACTATCATCCTCCACACTAAAATTTTTTGCCTACACACATAAAAAGTTATCCTACAAATTTTGAAATTTATCCTACCCATATTGAAATTTATCCTACAAAAGTCGTAACTTATCCTACACACCTCGTATTTTATCCTACGCTAGAAATGAATTTTTATTTTTATTTTTTGAGAAAAATATATATCTTAAAAATAAGTTACAAATTTGATATAGTTACTTATTAAAGTTGAAACTACCAATTAATGATGTATGTAAGTTTACCAAAATACACTTATAGTTATATTAAGTACAAATATTAAATAAAGTCTAATGAAGCATTCCTATTGGTTGAAATTTATACTTTTTTCTTCTTACAAAAAATTTCTTCTCATTTGAACCTACCACTATATATATATATATATATATATATATAATATATATATATAGGGGAAAGATAAAATGAATATCCACTTGAGTTGAAAAAACTCAAGAAACCCTTCTAAAATCCCTATGTAACATTTTATTTTTTCTAAAAAAATAGGGAATGTAAGATACATATATTTGAACATTTTTGTAAAAGAAAAACAAAAAAACTCCGAGTATTTAAAAAAATGTTAAAAATTCCTTGTTACATAATATATATGTCCAAAAATATGTAACATACAAACTTTGAACATTTTAAAAAACACACAAGTAGGTGTTTTTTACATTTTTTAATAAAAATATTCAAGTACATTTATGTTACATTACCTATTTTTTCAGAAAAAATAAAAATGTTACATATGGTTTTCTTGAGTTTTCTCAACTCAAGTGGGTTTTTGTTTTATCTTTTACCTATATATATATATATATATATATATATATATGTCTATTATATCACAATTTGTTGGTTCAGTTTTATCTAATATATATGCATGTATATGTATGCAAATTATATAAATGTGATCACGAATAAGTCCAAGAATTTTTATTGTTTAACAACTTTGTTAGTCGGTTCGGGTTAGTGGTCGATGTCGCGTTTAGAGCAAGATTAAAACAACTACATAATAAAACTTTGTTATTAATATTTTACCAAGTTTGGAGTTGACCGGGTTTAATCCGAATCCAAATCAGTCCAGTTGACCACTTTCACCGTGTTAGACCAGCCTTGACTAGTCAACCCGTTGTGTTGACTCGCTTGACCGAACTCGAAACGAGACCCGAATTGAATCCGAAAGAAGTTGAACCGGAACCTAAAGTCTGAACCGAAACAAATCTGACACGAAACGAGTATGACCATATAACCGAAACCAAGACCCGAGTCCCGAACCGCCAATCACCACCGCCACCGGCTACGGCTCTTGTTTCGTCGTCACTAGCACCATCAACACCACCCCCCACTATTAAACGAACCGAACCCCGAGAAAAATTATATAAAAATAGAAATAGGTCGGTACACTCACCGGAATTTTTCCGGAAATTAAAAAGTCTAGAAAATGAGCAGAAATGCTCCTAGTAGGCTGATCTAAGCATGCATGAAGCAAAAACTTCAAAACGGCTTCGCCGGAATTTGACCGGAACTTCGCCGGAGATAATGCATGTCACACCCCGACCCGCAGCGGAAAAGGTGATCGGGCATGATTGGGTTATCATCAAAGCTCATGACATTTATTATATGTTTCATATTCATTAATACAATTTAATGGAAATTTACAATAAATGATACAACGTGTTCTAACTATCAATCTAAGCTTCTTGGTTCTCTTCTAAGGCATATCCTATGTTTTCCTTGCTTCAACCTGTTCACCTGTATCATGTGTAAAAAGGTTTTTGGATCAACATAATGTTGGCGAGTGAATCCTATGGAAAACATTTGAACAAGTTTATCCAATTGATTATAAATAAGGTGCATACCATATATGAGTAAATGTAGATGTAAGTTTATTCACACAACACATAATATCGAATATTGAACACACATCACCAAATAATTGTTTTGAGGCACGCGTTGTTCGACTCGTCTCTCACGAGGAACTGATGGGCCTAATGAATGAGTTTTGAGGCACGCGTTGTTCTTACGAACTGATGGGCCTAATGTATGAGTTTTGAGGCACGCGTTGTTCTTACGAACTGATGGGCCTAATGTATGAGTTTTGAGGCACGCGTTGTTCTCGTCTCCCACGAGGAACTGATGGGCCTAATGAATGAGTTTTGAGGCACGCGTTGTTCTTACGAACTGATGGGCCTAATGTACAACATTGACAATATGAATACATCACAACCAATAATAGTTACATTCTAGTTTAGTTCATATAATGGTATAACACAAATTTGCATAAGAGAATTAGCTTAAACGACACATGATACACCCCAAAACATGAATAAAAAGGGGAGTTTGTAAGAATTCACTCACATTGGGTGCGTTCGGTTGATGAGGTTGAATGCACGCGAAATGGTTTTAACCACGAGTGAAATTAACCTAGATAAATCGCATTATGGTTTGGTAAGTAAACGGATTTTATTAATCTATTTAGTAGGATTGTTGGGTGTATTTTTGTGAGTTTGAGGCTATTTTCTAACCTTAAAAATGTTATTTTTAAGTATTTTTAATTGATTTTAAATAAAAATAATTAAATAAAAAATAATAAAAAATATTTTATTTTTGCTACAGTAACTTTGACCGTTGACTTTGACTATCGTTGACCGGTTCGGAAGGCGTATTATTGTGCGCTGGGTGAGGCTCGAACCCGAGACCTCTCGTACGCGTGCACGCAGCTCTACCAACTGAGCTACGTGTCTAACCCGTCATATATCCGATTTTAATTATATATATATATTAATTAGAGTTAAACAGAAATCCTTTTATTTTAAAAATGAAATAAATCACAAGACCGGTGCGCTCCACAGGTCTCGAACCCGGGACCTGTGGGTTAGCGGACACAACACTCCACCGCTGGACTGTGTGTCGCACTTGGTTATAAACTCGGTTATCAATATACTTAACATATACTCAAGGCGACTCCGGTTCAGTTTGCTAAAAAAAGAATTTTTATCAAGGCGGCGTGTGTGAAACCGGAATCGAACTCGTGACCTTAGCGTTAAAAGTGCACACAGTCCACCGCTGGACTGTGTGTCTAACCCGGTAAATAACTTGATTTTAATTATACTTAACCATTACCGAAATGTCGTCTTCTTCACTGTTTTTAACCGGAAGTGACGACTGACTGGTTCGAAAGGTTGATTCATGCTCTTTTAGCGTTTAACGATCAATTACAGACGAGATAAAAGTAAAAAGGAAAGGAATTAGGCGTGAAAAGTACCGACTGGTTTTACTCTGTTTTCCGGCAGAACTCCGGCGGAAGAAATCTTTTTCCGGCGACAAGTATCTTGCAGCAGAGAGTCTTCCGAAGGCTTGCAAAGGTTGTGGGTGACTTCGGTGAAAGTTTAGGGGTTCAGTAAGCTCGAAGGTTAATGATACGGTTTTCCGGCGATGTATCAAATATTTCCGGCGAGTGATTTTTCGCCGAGAAAGGGTGCGATTTGAGTGTGAAAGACTTCTGGCGAGTTGAGGTTGTATTTATAGGGTAGTATTGGGATGAATGGGGTCTGAATTCGGTCTTAATTCGAAGTCAACCGTACTCCGGCGGTTATGGCTGATGTCGCGGTTCAGACGTCGGTTATAACCGTCGTAATAGTTAAGTTATCGGTTACTTTGAGCGAAAACGTAAATAATCGGCGAAGTCGTCGGGATTTCCGACGACTGTTATTTTGGGCGCAATAACTGAATTTGATTTCCGAAACTTAATATTTGAATTAATTGATTCCTTTCTTTATCAGAAAATCAAAGTGGCGGAGTGGTTTGTCGGCTGAGAGATAAGTGTTTGTTTGAACCGGTAGGGACCCGAGTTCGAAACCCGGCATGAGTAAAACATTTTTATTTTGTTATTTTTGACAGATTTTCAAAAACTAAATACATATCCCCACATAATAATTGATTACGGATCGTTTAAAATTATTTTGGGTATTTAATTCGCAACGAAAAATTTGACTGACTGTTCGGTTGATAAACGGAGCGGGTTTGGTAAATCCGTTTTTGACGGATGTTACAGTATCCCCTGCTTTTTAGAAATTTCGTCCCGAAATTTAAATAGGGATATAATTGCCTAAAAGAATGATGGTGTTTAGTTTTGACAGTTACATGCTTTAGAAGAAATAAGGGTTTAAGTTTTTGGTTTGAGGCGGTAACGTTCCTTGTAAAGGTTAAGTATCCTAATACAGGAATCGCTTTTTGTTGCCTAAGTATTGTTAAGCAGGAATGATTTGCTAAAATGATATCATGCATAAGAGTTTAGATATGTTTGGAAAAGTATGGTTATATCCTAAGGCAAAACTTCCAATACTATAATCTACACAAGTAAACACAACAACAAATAATTGAATCCACATTATGATAGTATATATGTTTGAATGGTGACAGTTCCTCTCTCGTTTGTTATGATGGAGAGGTTAGTCTATGTAGAAATGGATCGCATTCCAATTTCTTTAAATAGTAAGATGATATATATATGTAACCCCCAATTTCAATCAAGGCAATACTAAATCCTACATGGAGCATCTCATAACCGCCTGATAATGCCTCTGATCCTTTGGCAAGAATACTTATATATAGGAAGTACCAGCGGCGTATCCACCATATTCTTGTCAAATTTTCATTGGTTTTATCAGTGAATTATGATTAGTCCTATAACTCTACAACCAATACATCAACATAAAAATACTGAAATGAAATATATCTGTGCGATCAAGGCTCAATCAAACGAGCCGATCGTATTGTATGTATTGAGAATGAAATTGTCTGTGTGCTCAAGGCTCAATCAAACGGAGCCGAGCTTATTGCATGTATTGAAAATGAAATTGTCTGTGTGCTCAAGGCTCAATCAAACGGAGCCGAGCTTATTGCATGTATTGAAAATGAAATTGTCTGTGTGCTCAAGGCTCAATCAAACGGAGCCGAGCTTATTGCATGTATTGAAAATGAATAACTTAATCACACAACAACCTATACATGGAACCTCTCATAACCGCCTGATAATGCCTCCGATCTTTTGACAAGAATACTTATATATAGGAAGTACCAGCGGCGTATCCACCATATTCTTGTCAAATTCTCATTGACATTATCCGCAAGTTATGATTAGTTCTATGCGACTCTACAACATAAACAAACACAACAACCAGCGCTTGAGTCTTAATTCTGATAGTATCCGTGTTTGACAAAACCTCTCTCGTTTAATATGATGGAGAGGTTAGTCTATGTAGAAGTGAGGCACAACTCAACTTCTTTAAATGATGAAACTGAGATATGTCGTGAAGTATGATGATATGAATATTAAATCAATGAGTATAAAACAAACTGAACTATTAATTTAAAATTCTTGGATAAAATTCCAATTGAGATACGTGAAAATTGAGATAACATAAAGAAAACATAAAAACTAAGTGATTGGAGTTGAATCTAGATTCTTGATGGAGAAGGCTAGTTAAGTGGTTGGTTTGGACCGTTAACATCTTCAATAGGATTGGCGTTGATGTTATAAACTCTTCCTCTTGCTGGCGGTGGAGCTGGGTTTGCTTGGTTTGCTTGGTTAACTGGGTTTGCTTGAGCTTGGGCGTTTATGATGTTAACCAAACGAGGGCATGTGTTTCTAAAATGGGTAGGGTCGCCACAATTGAAACAAGCTCGAACATATGGGTACATGGGGTATTGAGGTTGTTGATATGTTTGGATCATGGGTTGAGTAGGGGTTGAGGTTTGGTTTTGAGCGGTGCGGCAAACGTTACTCAAATGACCGTAGCGTCCACAATTCGCACATAGCCGACAGGGTAAAGTAGATGGATGGTGATAGAAACAGGTGTTGCATTGAGGGTGAGGTCCAATGTAAGGCTTCTTGTTTGGGTAAGTTGAGTTGGGTGCTATTTGGGCGTTTGGGATAGTTTGAGGAGGTACAACTTGTGAAGCGGGTTGGTTGCGTTGGGTGACGGCGAAGATTTGCCCATCACATTTTCTCTTAGAAGTAGATGGTGTAAAGGATTCGGTTCGGGTGGGGTTTGAGGTTTCGGTTGATGCTTTATCCTTCTTCTTCTCTTCTTTGAGATCTTTGTTTCGGATTCGGTTTTCAGTGAGCGCGGTTGCTAGCTCCATTGCTGCTTCCAAAGTTGCAGGCGAGGTACTTATTACAGAGTCTTGAATCTTTGATGGAAGACCACGAATGTAGTGCTCGATCAAACGATAGAGGGGAGTAAACAAATTGGGAACCATTTGATTTAACTCAAGGAATCTCTTGTTGTATGTGGTGTGGTCGCCTTCCTTTTGTTTTAAAGCGTGAAACTCATCCTCCAATTTCTTGATTTCACTTCTTGGGCAAAACCGTCTTGTCATGATTCCCTTCAACTCTTCCCAAGTCAAGGTCATAGTTTCTTCAACACCACGTTTTGTCTTCTCTGTATTCCACCATGTGAGTGCCGTTCCAAGTAAACGACCGGTAGCATAACGCACCTTGCGATCATCGGGGCAATCGCAATTTAGAAAAGTGTTCTCCATTTCTTCGAACCAATGGAGGAGAGCGGTGACACCTTCAGTACCTTCGTATTTTGGAGGATCGCAGGATTTAAAATGTTTGTAGGTGCATTTAGTGACTGAAGGATTGATAGTGTTTTGATCTTCTTGTTGGGTTGGGTTAACGGAATTAGCGGTAAGGGCTTGTTGAACTTGTACTACGATGTTTGGTATTACGGTCGCCATTTGCTGAGCGATTTGGGTAGCCATGCGTTCACGGGCTTTTCCTGCTCTCATTTTCCTACGAGCGAGGCTAGAAGACATCTACAAGGAATACATGTCAAGAGTATGAGTTGGATGCCTTTGGGATCGTGGGTCGAGTTTGGGAATGAACGTTCATAAAATAAATATAGATAAATAAATCTACTACATCCATAGGATGTCTTGGGTTTTGCTTGCTGTTAGGCCCTTCATGCCGCCATACTTTACCTGTGTAATCATGTGGGCCCCATGAATACCGGTTTTTCATATGGTTCGCACGGTTTCTGCCTGGTTGCGTACACAAAACCCGGAGAAAATCGAGAAATATGTATACAACGTGTGATGTTCGGAAGGTGTCCAGGCATGGACACGGTGACATCTCAAAGTGAGGTTAGTTCGAACGACGTTTGGTGTGGCATGCTTTGGCCTAATAGGTCCGTTGTACTCTCATCGTTAGTCCCCAGGTAGGCAAACTGGTCCGTTATTTTGGATTTATACGATTGCCAACCTAGACAGGACGTCCCGACTAAACCCGGGACTTGTACCCTTCCGGTTACTACATGCCCGTCGCAGAACTTACTTTGATGGGATTTGAAAATAGCACAAAATCTTTGGATACTGAGAGTATGAAAATAAACTGAACACATGAACATCGATATATGTATAATGAATATGTATATATGTATAATGAATATGTATATAAGCATGTATGTTTGACTGAAATGTAAGCAAATATGAAGCAAATAAATATCACAAGTTTGTATGTAACCACCTAATCAATTAAAATTTTGGCAGACTATAGTATAGGCTCTAAGGGTCTAATAACCTATCCTATATCCCTATAGTCATGGCTCTGATACCAATTTGTCACACCCCGACCCGCAGCGGAAAAGGTGATCGGGGCATGATTGGGTTATCATCAAAGCTCATGACATTTATTATATGTTTCATATTCATTAATACAATTTAATGGAAATTTACAATAAATGATACAACGTGTTCTAACTATCAATCTAAGCTTCTTGGTTCTCTTCTAAGGCATATCCTATGTTTTCCTTGCTTCAACCTGTTCACCTGTATCATGTGTAAAAAGGTTTTTGGATCAACATAATGTTGGCGAGTGAATCCTATGGAAAACATTTGAACAAGTTTATCCAATTGATTATAAATAAGGTGCATACCATATATGAGTAAATGTAGATGTAAGTTTATTCACACAACACATAATATCGAATATTGAACACACATCACCAAATAATTGTTTTGAGGCACGCGTTGTTCGACTCGTCTCTCACGAGGAACTGATGGGCCTAATGAATGAGTTTTGAGGCACGCGTTGTTCTTACGAACTGATGGGCCTAATGTATGAGTTTTGAGGCACGCGTTGTTCTTACGAACTGATGGGCCTAATGTATGAGTTTTGAGGCACGCGTTGTTCTCGTCTCCCACGAGGAACTGATGGGCCTAATGAATGAGTTTTGAGGCACGCGTTGTTCTTACGAACTGATGGGCCTAATGTACAACATTGACAATATGAATACATCACAACCAATAATAGTTACATTCTAGTTTAGTTCATATAATGGTATAACACAAATTTGCATAAGAGAATTAGCTTAAACGACACATGATACACCCCAAAACATGAATAAAAAGGGGAGTTTGTAAGAATTCACTCACATTGGGTGCGTTCGGTTGATGAGGTTGAATGCACGCGAAATGGTTTTAACCACGAGTGAAATTAACCTAGATAAATCGCATTATGGTTTGGTAAGTAAACGGATTTTATTAATCTATTTAGTAGGATTGTTGGGTGTATTTTTGTGAGTTTGAGGCTATTTTCTAACCTTAAAAATGTTATTTTTAAGTATTTTTAATTGATTTTAAATAAAAATAATTAAATAAAAAATAATAAAAAATATTTTATTTTTGCTACAGTAACTTTGACCGTTGACTTTGACTATCGTTGACCGTTCGGAAGGCGTATTATTGTGCGCTGGGTGAGGCTCGAACCCGAGACCTCTCGTACGCGTGCACGCAGCTCTACCAACTGAGCTACGTGTCTAACCCGTCATATATCCGATTTTAATTATATATATATATTAATTAGAGTTAAACAGAAATCCTTTTATTTTAAAAATGAAATAAATCACAAGACCGGTGCGCTCCACAGTCTCGAACCCGGGACCTGTGGGTTAGCGGACACAACACTCCACCGCTGGACTGTGTGTCGCACTTGGTTATAAACTCGGTTATCAATATACTTAACATATACTCAAGGCGACTCCGGTTCAGTTTGCTAAAAAAAGAATTTTTATCAAGGCGGCGTGTGTGAAACCGGAATCGAACTCGTGACCTTAGCGTTAAAAGTGCACACAGTCCACCGCTGGACTGTGTGTCTAACCCGTAAATAACTTGATTTTAATTATACTTAACCATTACCGAAATGTCGTCTTCTTCACTGTTTTTAACCGGAAGTGACGACTGACTGGTTCGAAAGGTTGATTCATGCTCTTTTAGCGTTTAACGATCAATTACAGACGAGATAAAAGTAAAAAGGAAAGGAATTAGGCGTGAAAAGTACCGACTGGTTTTACTCTGTTTTCCGGCAGAACTCCGGCGGAAGAAATCTTTTTCCCGCGACAAGTATCTTGCAGCAGAGAGTCTTCCGAAGGCTTGCAAAGGTTGTGGGTGACTTCGGTGAAAGTTTAGGGGTTCAGTAAGCTCGAAGGTTAATGATACGGTTTTCCGGCGATGTATCAAATATTTCCGGCGAGTGATTTTTCGCCGAGAAAGGGTGCGATTTGAGTGTGAAAGACTTCTGGCGAGTTGAGGTTGTATTTATAGGGTAGTATTGGGATGAATGGGGTCTGAATTCGGTCTTAATTCGAAGTCAACCGTACTCCGGCGGTTATGGCTGATGTCGCGGTTCAGACGTCGGTTATAACCGTCGTAATAGTTAAGTTATCGGTTACTTTGAGCGAAAACGTAAATAATCGGCGAAGTCGTCGGGATTTCCGACGACTGTTATTTTGGGCGCAATAACTGAATTTGATTTCCGAAACTTAATATTTGAATTAATTGATTCCTTTCTTTATCAGAAAATCAAAGTGGCGGAGTGGTTTGTCGGCTGAGAGATAAGTGTTTGTTTGAACCGGTAGGGACCCGAGTTCGAAACCCGGCATGAGTAAAACATTTTTATTTTGTTATTTTTGACAGATTTTCAAAAACTAAATACATATCCCCACATAATAATTGATTACGGATCGTTTAAAATTATTTTGGGTATTTAATTCGCAACGAAAAATTTGACTGACTGTTCGGTTGATAAACGGAGCGGGTTTGGTAAATCCGTTTTTGACGGATGTTACAGTATCCCCTGCTTTTTAGAAATTTCGTCCCGAAATTTAAATAGGGATATAATTGCCTAAAAGAATGATGGTGTTTAGTTTTGACAGTTACATGCTTTAGAAGAAATAAGGGTTTAAGTTTTTGGTTTGAGGCGGTAACGTTCCTTGTAAAGGTTAAGTATCCTAATACAGGAATCGCTTTTTGTTGCCTAAGTATTGTTAAGCAGGAATGATTTGCTAAAATGATATCATGCATAAGAGTTTAGATATGTTTTGGAAAAGTATGGTTATATCCTAAGGCAAAACTTCCAATACTATAATCTACACAAGTAAACACAACAACAAATAATTGAATCCACATTAGATAGTATATATGTTTGAATGGTGACAGTTCCTCTCTCGTTTGTTATGATGGAGAGGTTAGTCTATGTAGAAATGGATCGCATTCCAATTTCTTTAAATAGTAAGATGATATATATATGTAACACCAATTTCAATCAAGGCAATACTAAATCCTACATGGAGCATCTCATAACCGCCTGATAATGCCTCTGATCCTTTGGCAAGAATACTTATATATAGGAAGTACCAGCGGCGTATCCACCATATTCTTGTCAAATTTTCATTGGTTTTATCAGTGAATTATGATTAGTCCTATAACTCTACAACCAATACATCAAACATAAAAATACTGAAATGAAATATATCTGTGCGATCAAGGCTCAATCAAACGGAGCCGATCGTATTGTATGTATTGAGAATGAAATTGTCTGTGTGCTCAAGGCTCAATCAAACGGAGCCGAGCTTATTGCATGTATTGAAAATGAAATTGTCTGTGTGCTCAAGGCTCAATCAAACGGAGCCGAGCTTATTGCATGTATTGAAAATGAAATTGTCTGTGTGCTCAAGGCTCAATCAAACGGAGCCGAGCTTATTGCATGTATTGAAAATGAATAACTTAATCACACAACAACCTATACATGGAACCTCTCATAACCGCCTGATAATGCCTCCGATCTTTTGACAAGAATACTTATATATAGGAAGTACCAGCGGCGTATCCACCATATTCTTGTCAAATTCTCATTGACATTATCCGCAAGTTATGATTAGTTCTATGCGACTCTACAACATAAACAAACACAACAACCAGCGCTTGAGTCTTAATTCTGATAGTATCCGTGTTTGACAAAACCTCTCTCGTTTAATATGATGGAGAGGTTAGTCTATGTAGAAGTGAGGCACAACTCAACTTCTTTAAATGATGAAACTGAGATATGTCGTGAAGTATGATGATATGAATATTAAATCAATGAGTATAAAACAAACTGAACTATTAATTTAAAATTCTTGGATAAAATTCCAATTGAGATACGTGAAAATTGAGATAACATAAAGAAAACATAAAAACTAAGTGATTGGAGTTGAATCTAGATTCTTGATGAGAGAAGGCTAGTTAAGTGGTTGGTTTGGACCGTTAACATCTTCAATAGGATTGGCGTTGATGTTATAAACTCTTCCTCTTGCTGGCGGTGGAGCTGGGTTTGCTTGGTTTGCTTGGTTAACTGGGTTTGCTTGAGCTTGGGCGTTTATGATGTTAACCAAACGAGGCATGTGTTTCTAAAATGGTAGGGTCGCCACAATTGAAACAAGCTCGAACATATGGGTACATGGGGTATTGAGGTTGTTGATATGTTTGGATCATGGGTTGAGTAGGGTTGAGGTTTGGTTTTGAGCGGTGCGGCAAACGTTACTCAAATGACCGTAGCGTCCACAATTCGCACATAGCCGACAGGGTAAAGTAGATGGATGGTGATAGAAACAGGTGTTGCATTGAGGGTGAGGTCCAATGTAAGGCTTCTTGTTTGGGTAAGTTGAGTTGGGTGCTATTTGGGCGTTTGGGATAGTTTGAGGAGGTACAACTTGTGAAGCGGGTTGGTTGCGTTGGGTGACGGCGAAGATTTGCCCATCACATTTTCTCTTAGAAGTAGATGGTTAAAGGATTCGGTTCGGGTGGGGTTTGAGGTTTCGGTTGATGCTTTATCCTTCTTCTTCTCTTCTTTGAGATCTTTGTTTCGGATTCGGTTTTCAGTGAGCGCGGTTGCTAGCTCCATTGCTGCTTCCAAAGTTTGCAGGCGAGGTACTTATTACAGAGTCTTGAATCTTTGATGGAAGACCACGAATGTAGTGCTCGATCAAACGATAGAGGGGAGTAAACAAATTGGGAACCATTTGATTTAACTCAAGGAATCTCTTGTTGTATGTGGTGTGGTCGCCTTCCTTTTGTTTTAAAGCGTGAAACTCATCCTCCAATTTCTTGATTTCACTTCTTGGGCAAAACCGTCTTGTCATGATTCCCTTCAACTCTTCCCAAGTCAAGGTCATAGTTTCTTCAACACCACGTTTTGTCTTCTCTGTATTCCACCATGTGAGTGCCGTTCCAAGTAAACGACCGGTAGCATAACGCACCTTGCGATCATCGGGGCAATCGCAATTTAGAAAAGTGTTCTCCATTTCTTCGAACCAATGGAGGAAGCGGTGACACCTTCAGTACCTTCGTATTTTGGAGGATCGCAGGATTTAAAATGTTTGTAGGTGCATTTAGTGACTGAAGGATTGATAGTGTTTTGATCTTCTTGTTGGGTTGGGTTAACGGAATTAGCGGTAAGGGCTTGTTGAACTTGTACTACGATGTTTGGTATTACGGTCGCCATTTGCTGAGCGATTTGGGTAGCCATGCGTTCACGGCTTTTCCTGCTCTCATTTTCCTACGAGCGAGGCTAGAAGACATCTACAAGGAATACATGTCAAGAGTATGAGTTGGATGCCTTTGGGATCGTGGGTCGAGTTTGGGAATGAACGTTCATAAAATAAATATAGATAAATAAATCTACTACATCCATAGGATGTCTTGGGTTTTGCTTGCTGTTAGGCCCTTCATGCCGCCATACTTTACCTGTGTAATCATGTGGGCCCCCATGAATACCGGTTTTTCATATGGTTCGCACGGTTTCTGCCTGGTTGCGTACACAAAACCCGGAGAAAATCGAGAAATATGTATACAACGTGTGATGTTCGGAAGGTGTCCAGGCATGGACACGGTGACATCTCAAAGTGAGGTTAGTTCGAACGACGTTTGGTGTGGCATGCTTTGGCCTAATAGGTCCGTTGTACTCTCATCGTTAGTCCCCAGTAGGCAAACTGGTCCGTTATTTTGGATTTATACGATTGCCAACCTAGACAGGACGTCCCGACTACCGGTACTTGTACCCTTCCGGTTACTACATGCCCGTCGCAGAACTTACTTTGATGGGATTTGAAAATAGCACAAAATCTTTGGATACTGAGAGTATGAAAATAAACTGAACACATGAACATCGATATATGTATAATGAATATGTATATATGTATAATGAATATGTATATAAGCATGTATGTTTGACTGAAATGTAAGCAAATATGAAGCAAATAAATATCACAAGTTTGTATGTAACCACCTAATCAATTAAAATTTTGGCAGACTATAGTATAGGCTCTAAGGGTCTAATAACCTATCCTATATCCCTATAGTCATGGCTCTGATACCAATTTGTCACACCCCGACCCGCAGCGGAAAAGGTGATCGGGGCATGATTGGGTTATCATCAAAGCTCATGACATTTATTATATGTTTCATATTCATTAATACAATTTAATGGAAATTTACAATAAATGATACAACGTGTTCTAACTATCAATCTAAGCTTCTTGGTTCTCTTCTATGGCATATCCTATGTTTTCCTTGCTTCAACCTGTTCACCTGTATCATGTGTAAAAAGGTTTTTGGATCAACATAATGTTGGCGAGTGAATCCTATGGAAAACATTTGAACAAGTTTATCCAATTGATTATAAATAAGGTGCATACCATATATGAGTAAATGTAGATGTAAGTTTATTCACACAACACATAATATCGAATATTGAACACACATCACCAAATAATTGTTTTGAGGCACGCGTTGTTCGACTCGTCTCTCACGAGGAACTGATGGGCCTAATGAATGAGTTTTGAGGCACGCGTTGTTCTTACGAACTGATGGGCCTAATGTATGAGTTTTGAGGCACGCGTTGTTCTTACGAACTGATGGGCCTAATGTATGAGTTTTGAGGCACGCGTTGTTCTCGTCTCCCACGAGGAACTGATGGGCCTAATGAATGAGTTTTGAGGCACGCGTTGTTCTTACGAACTGATGGGCCTAATGTACAACATTGACAATATGAATACATCACAACCAATAATAGTTACATTCTAGTTTAGTTCATATAATGGTATAACACAAATTTGCATAAGAGAATTAGTTTAAACGACACATGATACACCCCAAAACATGAATAAAAAGGGGAGTTTGTAAGAATTCACTCACATTGGGTGCGTTCGGTTGATGAGGTTGAATGCACGCGAAATGGTTTTAACCACGAGTGAAATTAACCTAGATAAATCGCATTATGGTTTGGTAAGTAAACGGATTTTATTAATCTATTTAGTAGGATTGTTGGGTGTATTTTTGTGAGTTTGAGGCTATTTTCTAACCTTAAAAATGTTATTTTTAAGTATTTTTAATTGATTTTAAATAAAAATAATTAAATAAAAAATAATAAAAAATATTTTATTTTTGCTACAGTAACTTTGACCGTTGACTTTGACTATCGTTGACCGGTTCGGAAGGCGTATTATTGTGCGCTGGGTGAGGCTCGAACCCGAGACCTCTCGTACGCGTGCACGCAGCTCTACCAACTGAGCTACGTGTCTAACCCGTCATATATCCGATTTTAATTATATATATATATTAATTAGAGTTAAACAGAAATCCTTTTATTTTAAAAATGAAATAAATCACAAGACCGGTGCGCTCCACAGGTCTCGAACCCGGGACCTGTGGGTTAGCGGACACACACTCCACCGCTGGACTGTGTGTCGCACTTGGTTATAAACTCGGTTATCAATATACTTAACATATACTCAAGGCGACTCCGGTTCAGTTTGCTAAAAAAAGAATTTTTATCAAGGCGGCGTGTGTGAAACCGGAATCGAACTCGTGACCTTAGCGTTAAAAGTGCACACAGTCCACCGCTGGACTGTGTGTCTAACCCGGTAAATAACTTGATTTTAATTATACTTAACCATTACCGAAATGTCGTCTTCTTCACTGTTTTTAACCGGAAGTGACGACTGACTGGTTCGAAAGGTTGATTCATGCTCTTTTAGCGTTTAACGATCAATTACAGACGAGATAAAAGTAAAAAGGAAAGGAATTAGGCGTGAAAAGTACCGACTGTTTTACTCTGTTTTCCGGCAGAACTCCGGCGGAAGAAATCTTTTTCCGGCGACAAGTATCTTGCAGCAGAGAGTCTTCCGAAGGCTTGCAAAGGTTGTGGGTGACTTCGGTGAAAGTTTAGGGGTTCAGTAAGCTCGAAGGTTAATGATACGGTTTTCCGGCGATGTATCAAATATTTCCGGCGAGTGATTTTTCGCCGAGAAAGGGTGCGATTTGAGTGTGAAAGACTTCTGGCGAGTTGAGGTTGTATTTATAGGGTAGTATTGGGATGAATGGGGTCTGAATTCGGTCTTAATTCGAAGTCAACCGTACTCCGCGGTTATGGCTGATGTCGCGGTTCAGACGTCGGTTATAACCGTCGTAATAGTTAAGTTATCGGTTACTTTGAGCGAAAACGTAAATAATCGGCGAAGTCGTCGGGATTTCCGACGACTGTTATTTTGGGCGCAATAACTGAATTTGATTTCCGAAACTTAATATTTGAATTAATTGATTCCTTTCTTTATCAGAAAATCAAAGTGGCGGAGTGGTTTGTCGGCTGAGAGATAAGTGTTGGTTTGAACCGGTAGGGACCCGAGTTCGAAACCCGGCATGAGTAAAACATTTTTATTTTGTTATTTTTGACAGATTTTCAAAAACTAAATACATATCCCCGCATAATAATTGATTACGGATCGTTTAAAATTATTTTGGATATTTAATTCGCAACGAAAAATTTGACTGACTGTTCGGTTGATAAACGGAGCGGTTTGGTAAATCCGTTTTTGACGGATGTTACAATGCACAGCCCAAACGGCTTCGGTTTTGGAGAAACGGACACCGTGGATTGCCGTCAGCCCTCGCCGGACCACCGTGGACAGTGGCTAGCCGTCGTCGTCTCGCCGGATTCCGGCCGGACCCTTGTCGGTCATATTTTTAGAGAGAGAGAATGGAGAGAGAAAGGTGAGGTAGAGAGAGAGAGAAGATGAGAAATGGGGGGTTTTTAGGTTAATTTTTCTATTTATATGTAGGGTTTGGTGTGGGTTGGGCTTTTAGGTAGGTTGGGTCTAAAGCCAAATAACTCATTTTTAATTGTTTGCGCGGCCCAATTACCTATTTGAAGCCCGTTTTCGAACCTAAACTTCATGGAACGTCTTACACACTATTTAATATTGTTCCAATATTTATTATTTGTGTAATTATAACCCGGTAATTATCGATTGTCACATTCTCCCCCTGTTACAGGAATTTCGTCCTCGAAATTTAGTTCAGGTCGTTTACAAAGGAGTCTTGTTGAAAAGGGATAAGGTATAGTAACTTGATCATACTGTTTATATAGAATTCTAGTACTCACTTTTGTACGAATATCACTAGTCATAAATCAAGATCTAATTTAGGGCTTGGCGAAGACAAATTTCTCTATGAGAGACGACAACAATTTACACACAACGTGTCACCATGACCCTTTTTACAAATACCTTAGTCGACTTTCCCTCATACGAATAGGAATATTGCGGCTAAGTCAAAGGCCATTTATTACCTATTATCGTCTGCATTAGCTTAGCAAAATGTGTCAGATGAGTCAATAGTTTTCGAAACAGTTAATGTATGTCACAATGTGACAAACAGGTGTACTTCCAATACATGGCCCTACCAGGCGAATGAAAACGATTTAAATACACAGATGAACAGTATAACTAAGGATTCAATTATCAAGTCGGTTGGAGAATCAGGTAGCACATTACTACCCCAATTCTAGTAGCCGATGGAAAATTATGCCGAACATCAAAAGTGCTCGATGCATCTTTCAATGTTTCAATAATGAGAAACAGAGAGGGTAATACTACATGTTATTGACACCAATAATCGTTAAGCCTAAGAGTCGGATAGTTCCAAGTGAGAAGATCATCAAGGCAAATGATGACTTCTAGTAACACATAGAAATCTAGCCTCACGGGAATCAATCTACTTCTTAAAAGGTATGGTAGAAAATACACGTGGTCTTGTCATTAAGGCATGACTTACCACAAAAAGTTAGGAAGGACATATGCAGTAGTTGTTGGGTCTAAAACGTGTAGTCTAATGTTATCAACGAATCAAGTCAACAAAGTCAACGCAAAGAAGTCAAAGTCAACACGCAAGTCGACACGAGAAGATCGAAGAAAGATATGGCGTGTGGAAGATCGAGATTTGATAGTTATAATGCTTTGGATAATTAAATATATTTTGTTTAGATAATATATATTTATTGTCTTATTTAATTAGTCTTATTTTAACTCTAGGGACTTAATTGTAATTAGCCTAAAGTGGTTTAGGCTATAAATAGATAGAGATTTAGGTTTTAGGGGAACACACTTAAAGAGAGATTTGGGGGCTAATATGTATTGATCATTTGCAAATCATTTCAAGGGTTTTAAAGATTTATTTTGTGTGTGTTCATCTTGATTTCTTTATCAAAATCAGATTTTGAGCTTGTTTTGATCCTAAAATTTGGTATCAGAGCTTTGTACTTGAATTTGAGATTTAATAATCTTCAAATTCTATCATTCAAAATCTGATTCTTGAATATTTTTTTGTTAGTTTTTGGGTTTTTCAAGTTTTCAAAATATTCATCAAATCTGAGTTGAAAATGGTTTACATTGATGTTTGAATTAGTTGAGGATTAGTGAGAGTGTGATTAGAAAGAAACAAAGTATTTTTCATATCATTAAAAGAGATTTTGTTTCAGAACAGAGATTTTGACGAGGTTTTGAAGTTTCTCTTGGATCTGGGCGTTTTATCGAAGATCCAGAGATTTTATTGAAGATTTGCGTTTTTAGATTTCCGGCGACGTTAAATCTTGAACGCGAGTTCAAGTTCTCCGGTGTATTTGGTAAATACGCCGGTAAAACAACACTTTTCCGGCGACGTTTCTCTCGCGTTTTATTTTCGACCAGCGTATTTGATACTTAAGAAAGAGTAGAAACATATTTTATTTTGAGTTTTTAACTATTTTCATCTTCAACAACATCAACCACTGTATTACATTACTGTCACCACCGGCGTTTGTCTCCACCACTGAACACCACAGCGAGCACCATCTCCGACCATCACCGTCATCTTCAATCAAACATAACAACCACCGTACCACCATCACTTCAGAACCATACAACCACCCTGTCACCACCATCAAACCATCACCCTAACGAACCTGCTATAACCAACCTCCGCTGCAACAAGTGTCAACCACCAGCTCCATAACAACCAACCTCCTCCAACGCTCACCACCACACCACCGCCATTTACTCTCGTCACCGTAACAACACCGTGAACTCCGACCGTCATAAACGACCATTCACTACAACTCCGACCACCAAACACCCCTCGTTCTCTTTGTCTGTTGTGTTGAGAGCTAGAATTTTATTGTTATTATAGTTTTAGTGAGAGAAAGAAACGGAATTGCAACTGTTGTTGGTGGCTGCAAGTTTTCAAAGTTTAGGGTTAACTCTTTAAAAAATTAGGTTTCTTTTGGACTTTAAAAGAAAATTCAAATCCAATAACTAAATTCGTTGACATCCGTTAATTTCTAAGTAAAGACAAAATGTCTAGTGAATGAGAACAATAAAAAGTCAACTTTAACTAGAGATGGGCATAAAAACCGGTTCCGAACCCGAACCGGTAAAACCGAACTGGACCCGGTTTCAGTTCCTACCCGATATTAAGTAGAACCGTTTCCGGGTTCAAAATACCCGTTGGTTCCAACCCGGTTCCACAAGTTTACCATTTGAATCCGGTCGTACCCGGTTCCTACCAGTACCCAGTTACTACCCGTACCCGGTTTCACTAGTACCCGGTTCCACCAGTACCCGGTAATGTAGTTCCAGTAGGAACCGATTATAGCCGGTCAATTTTACCATTTGAATCTGAGTAATTTTTTATTTTTTTTGTAACTGGTTAATTTTTTTTATATATTGTAACCGATTAATTTTAACCGATTATTGTTACTATTTTTATTTATCAATGTAACTAATAATAAAAAATAAACATAACAAACACAATAGAAAGAAACATTACACAAACTTTATTAAAAACACCAAACCAAACGGTTACATCAAATATTTGAAGAACCGGTGCCGGAACCTTCTCCCGTCTCATTTTTCTTTGCCTTCGTCAATGGGCAATGCCGCTCAGTGTGTTTCTTAAGGGTTGAGTTGGCGGCGACCTTCATAAATTTTCCACAATTTTTGCATCTAGCCATCTCGTGGCTGTCGGACATTAAACAGAGATCAAAATTCTTCCATATAGCAGGGTTTCTTTTCGTCTCTAAGACCGTAACAACTTCATCGTTGCATGCCATAGGTATTTGCAAGAACTTAGAACTTGATTGATTTTGTAAGTTGATAATGGTGAGTGTTAAGTATAGAAATGGTAAGTAGGAATGGGTTTATATACAATAAAAAACCGATTTTTTTAATAAGGAACCGGTTTCCAATGGTAACATTTATGTGGAACCGGTTCTGAATAGTAAAATGGCAGGTTTGACTGTCAGGAACCGGTTCTGAATAGTTCCCTTGCAGATTTTAAATGACAAATCACATGTTCGGTTCCCAATACTGTCAGAAACCAGTTCCGCACCATACCCGGTTCCACACCATACCCGGTTACATAATACCCGTACCCGGTTCTACACGGTTCCATATTCTTGGGTGTGAACCTGGGTAGGAACTGGACCCGGTTCCAATGACATCCAAGCAGAACCGGGTCCAGGTTGGAATCGGTTTCGGGTAATAATAAAACCCGATTTTGCCCATCTCTAACTTCAACTGATTTGAATGAACATTAGTTGTTTTTTTTTAAATGCGTTTGATATTATTTTGAATTAAAAAAAAAACATACATATTCATTAGATAGGCCAATGAAAGTTTACTTTATGTTTGAAATGGGCTGCTAAAATTGTTGAGCTTGGGTTACTGATCATCATCTCGATTGGCAAAGAATTCATTGAGTGATATTTATTTTGAATGAAAGTTGTAGGTTGGATACAAGGTTCAATACGATTTGTCATAAAAATTAGTTGAGGTGGGTGGACTGGCTTAAAAAAAACTAAATAAATAAATAAATAAATAATAATAATAATAATAATAATAATAATAATAATAAATTAAAAAAAACTAGCTTGGATGAAGAAATTTTGCTATTATTGATTTGTTTTGGGCCGGTCTTAAAATTTCTATCTGTGCGCCTAGAATTTTGATCAGTTTTGGGCTAGGTATCCATAGTTTATTTTTGGGCCTTTAAGCTTAACTTGTGTTCGCAAAATTTATCCAGGACAAGTGTTTCAAGTTTATTTGTGCCAAGTGCTATTAAAAGTTGGAGTTGATGTAGGGATATTTTCAAAGTAATTTGAACCGGGTTTCGAGTTGATACAAATATAATTTTTTCTCTGAATTAAAAAAATGTTTCTAAATCAATCAAACCTAATTGCACAAGTTGAACTTGAAACCAACATTGGAACCCAAGATCTTGTTCAGAAAGAATATGGCATGTTTGGAAGTATTCGCGGAGAAAGTCGGTCAGATCAAATCAACCGTTTTCTCAACATGTTGAAAAAAATGAAGAAAGTTGGCAATCCCGTCACCACTATGCTTCAATCAAGAAGCTTTTGGACTCCTTTCCAAAAGAATGGAGCT
This sequence comes from Scalesia atractyloides, assembly GCA_947069175.1. Lineage (NCBI taxonomy): Eukaryota > Viridiplantae > Streptophyta > Magnoliopsida > Asterales > Asteraceae > Scalesia > Scalesia atractyloides. The sequence goes on from CAMTDV010000024.1 coordinate 73,921,404, forward strand.
TACAGTGCATGATGTTCAGAAGAACTTTCTTGTGTAGTACAAAACCAGTCACTCTCTCGGATCTGATCAACACACTGAAGGCATTTGAAATGGATGTGCTAAAGAGAGAAATGAGTCAGGCAGGATACTCTTAGAAACCTGTTCAATCTGTTGCTACCGCTACTGCTCCCAAGAACATGGCATTCTTTGCCCCCATAACCTTTAGTGGTTCAAACTCTCAGGTTGCTAATGCATCTTACTTTAATTCTTCCGCAAGCTCTACAAAGGCTCCGCAGTCTAATGAAAAGACTACTGTGGTCGATGATGCTCAAGCTATGAAGGAGGAAAAAGGTAGCAGGGTAACAAATGGAAAGATAGAAGAAAAGATTCCTGAAGAAGCAATGAAAGTTAAGTCCGCCAAAGAGAAGGAAGAAAATGATTTGGTAAACAACATACCATATGAATTTAAAGTCAAACTGTGCTTAAAACCGTGTATGAACGTCGTGGCTCATTATAAATCGCACAACCGCGACCTAATCAGAGAAAAAGATAAAGTTTTGCAATTTAACAAAGAACTGAAATTAAATGAAGCTGCATATCAGAGAAAGTTTAACTCAACTTTGGCTGAAATGCAATCATTAAAAGAGTTGCTTTTTAAGAAAATTTTTATCATAAACGGTCTAACTAAAAAGTTAGAAAATTCTGAAATCAAGAACACAAAATTGCAACTCACCATTGATAAATGGAATGTTAGCAAAAAGGCATAGGTTGATATTGAAAATAGCCAACGACCGACATACGTGAAAGATGGCATTGGGTACAAAGATAAGCTTGGAATGAAAGAAGAATCTTTCCACCTCCTCACAGAAAAACTATGTACCCATGCCAACTCCTCATCCAGAAAATGATTTAATTGATAAAAATGATTTAATTGCTCAAAGTGTCGATTGTGAAAATACCAAAAATACTAATGTTTCTGAGAGAAATGCAGATGCAATTGAGCATGAGGAGGATGTGTGCGATGAGGAATGTGGTGGCACAAAAATAGGAATAGGGTATTCAGGCGACAGTTATACTACTGTTAACTGGTTCGCCTGGAACAGTGACAAATCAAACAAAACTTTAATTTAGGATGACTGTAAAAGGCATATGCATAAACCTGTGACCCGCAACCATGAAAATGTAGTGGTTGAATGTGTTGAATTGCAATATGTTTTTTTGTGATGAAAATGTTGTGCATGAACCCCCTGTATTTGTTCCAGAATTGAAACAAAACAGATTCGGAAAGTTCCTCACTGAGGAAATTCCCGAGTTTGTTCGTCTCATACAGGTATGTCAGAGTCTGATAAAGGGCCAAATGAAGAAAGCAGCAGTGAAGACTCAAGCAAAATGACTTCAGAAAGTGGCGAAGAAAGCTCAAGTGAGGATCAAGGATCAGGTACTTCAACTGACATCGATAATGATGAAGATTGCATAAATGATGAGAGCCGTCTTGACAAGAAATTGAAGAAAATCAAGAATTTAAGCTCCAACGCATCATCGGATAACACATCATCCACAATAATTCTCCAAGAGAGTTAGATTTTCAGTTATACCAAGAATGGGAAAGCTCAAATGACTCAGAAACTTCAGTAGCAGATGCTGGTAAAAAGGTTGAAAACCTTGAACCTTCGGGTGTTCAAGAACCAACAAACCCAAATGACTTACAAGTCTAGTAAATAAAGTTTCACTTGAGGAAGACTTGCATATAGAAGATTGCTCAAGTTCAGATGATGAATCAGTGATGAATAAAAGTCTTGAGGAGTCAAAGATCAAAAGATTATCAGAAATTGTCAAACCTCACGTTTGTCAACATGATGAGTCAAGCTCAAAACAATCCCCATCCCTAGTTGCATCACACGGGACTCTAAAGCATCAAAAGCCACTCAAGGCTTGTTTTAAGTGTAGAAAAGATGGTCATGTGTTCAAGAAATGCCCAGATGACACGATCCAGACGGTAAGGGCAACCGATATTGCTTCTTTGGATCAAAAGGTAAAAATCACACATCTTTGAAATATCGGATGAAAAACTTTCCATCCAGATCTCCACATGTGAAGCCGGTTTCACATGATTCAAAGCTGAAAAGGACCAACACATCAAAACCTCAATCTTTCCCTCTGTGGATAGTGGCCAGCCGTCGTCGTCTCGCCGGATTCCGGCCGGACCCTTGTCGGTTGGATTTTTAGAGAGAGAGCTGAGAGAGAAAGGTGAGGTAAAGAGAGAGAGAGAGAGAGAGAGGAGAGGTGAGAAATGAGGGTTTTTAGGTTAATTTTTTCTATTTATATGTAGGGTTTGGTGTGGGTTGGGCTATTAGGTAGGTTGGGTCTAAAGCCAAATAGCTCGTTTTTAATTGTTTGCGCGGCCCAATTACCTATTTGAAGCCTGTTTTCGAACCCAAACTTCATGGAACGTCTTACACCTATTTAATATTGTTCCAATATTTATTATTTGTGTAATTATAACCCGGTAATATCGATTGTCACATTCTCCCCCTGTTACAGGAATTTCGTCCTCGAAATTTAGTTCAGGTCGTTTACAAAGGAGTCTTGTTGAAAAGGGGATAAGGTATAGTAACTTGATCATACGTTTATATAGAATTCTAGTACTCACTTTTGTAGAGTATCACTAGTATAAATCAAGATCTAGCTTGGCGAAGACAATTTTCTCTATGAGAGACGACAACAATTTACACACAACGTGTCACCATGACCCTTTTTACAAATACCTTAGTCGACTTTCCCTCATACGAATAGGAATATTCGGCTAAGTCAAAGGCCATTTATTACCTATTATCGTCTGCATTAGCTTAGCAAAATGTGTCAGATGAGTCAAGTTTTTCGAAACAGTTAATGTATGTCACAATGTGACAAAACAGGTGTACTTCCAATACATGGCCCTACCAGGCGAATGAAAACGATTTAAATACACAGATGAATAGTAAACTAAGGATTCAATTATCAAGTCGGTTGGAGAATCAGGTAGCACATTACTACCCATTCTAGTAGCCGATGGAAAATTATGCCGAACATCGAAAGTGCTCGATGATCTTTCAATGTTTCAATAATGAGAAACAGAGAGGGTAATACTACATGTTATTGACACCAATAATCGTTAAGCCTAAGAGTCGGATAGTTCCAAGTGAGAAGATCATCAAGGCAAATGATGACTTCTAGTAACACATAGAAATCTAGCCTCACGGGGAATCAATAAAGGTATGGTAGAAAATACACGTGGTCTTGTCATTAAGGCATGACTTACCACAGAAAGTTAGGAAGGACATATGCGGTAGTTCACAAGCACCAAACGATACTAAGGAATACATTCGAAATCTGAAAGGTAAAGGATGCACATCTCAGGATTACCGATGGGGATTGGATTTGAGACTCGTTAGCCTAAGAATGTTAACTTGTCCATGGAAGGTACATATTAGAGCAAGTAGGGTTAGCCATTAACTCTATGGGTTTATTCGAAATAGAGAGGTATATATTCGAGTATAGGGTACCGCATAAAATAATATTCAAACATCCTTGGTTAGAATTACTATTAATTCCATTCTAAAAGAAATATCCTGTATGTATAAAATGAAAGCTTTATCCCCTTTTTAAAATTATTGCAATATATTTCTAAAATATTTTCATTTAATGAGTAGGAACTCGGGTGAGTACCCATAAATACCCTAACATGACTAGGGGCTTTAATGTTAGAATAACTTTTTCGTTATATAAAATTAATTTTCAGAGAAATTATCTACGGTTTTCTTGATTTCAGTGATCCCAAATCGTATTTTGTGTATATCTTAGCAAAACATATATACTTTTATTTTGTATTGACAAAAATTGTATTCTCACATTTTCTTGAAACGGAAATTCGAAGTGTTTACCCTTGTCTTCAAGGGACTATTTCAGTGAAGAAAAATTTTCTCATACCAAAATACATATATATTTTACTCCAAGATATATAGTTCTTTGTTAAATGTCATATAACTTTCATATGAAAAATACGTATTTTTTACTATGGATCACTTCTGACATGCGTTGATTATATTGCCCTTTAAGTATAGTATTATTTTAACAACAAACCGTTACTAAAATACTCATACATGTGTATTTGGTTATAGAAAATGAGATTTACATTCACGTAAAACACTACGCTTATTACTAGGTCTAGGAATACTAAATCACATGAATCGAACTTGACAAGAGTCAATTATATTCGTGAGTAACAGTCACGTATCGCTATTGGCAGCAGATAGTGAAATTATGTTATTGCATCGTTTGTTGAAGACTAACCAATAAGATGTCGGGGATGGACATATTACAATTGTTAACTAAAAGTAAATTTACGAAAGTCCAAGACACAGGGATTTGACACGGGTGTGCAACGGACACCGACGTGCAATTGATGCAAGGTTTATTTGTCATAAGGAACCAATCGAAGTGCATGGATTTTGATGAGAACTAGTGTTTGCAAAGTTTAAAGGTATAAAGATAATTTATACAAATCCTTAGTTTACCCAAAACTTTCATGTTTGTTTTCCAGAATAAGTGTATCATTAGGATCACATGAGACACACGCCTACTAAGATGTGTTTACAAAATGTATCATCGTCATTAAGAAAACTCGAGAATGATAATGGTTATGACAATTGTAACAAAATTTTTTGTTGGTAATTCCAACAAGATTTGTTCATAATAATATGATATCAGAAGTCTCCTTTATTGTCAAACACGGTTATAGTTTAAAACTTACTTGTAAAACAATATGTTTTTCACATAATGGTCCGTAATACCCTGCTCTATACTTTTCAATCATTTTGTCCATGTCGCGTGTGATCCTTTGTAAATACTTTGAGCATTTGAATGATTATTGCAAAAACAAACTTTTTGAATCTCTAACTTTGTTTAAGGAAAATTCTTGTATTATCCAAATTTTTGTGTCCTCTAAAATAACATGTGCATTATTGGACAATACTTATGATTTAAAACAAATCAAAAGAATACTTTTAAGTAACTCATAATTGTGGAAAGTCGTACTTAGGTTAAAATAAATTCCGAAGCAAAATGAATAAAACGTGAAAATCTGATTCATGAACAATGGGGAAATTCCAAGGGAAGGCGTTTAGTTCCAATTGGGTTCAATGAGGGATTATTTAGCTACTATTGCTATGATCGGGTGGTTATTGACCTAGTTATAGATAGAAATTGAGAAAATCCAACTGAAAGATGTAGCTATTAAGAAAATGGTAAGACTAGAAAAAGGCAGTCAACCATTTGAAAGAAGTTCACCGCAAACAACGAGGGTAAATTACTTTGTTGTGGGGCGTCGTCGCAATTGCTCTAGTTAGCGTTCTATTGCCTAGGGATAAAGTCTCGATGAACAACTTGAAACTTTAGAACAGGTTGTGACCATTAGCATGACTCACAGAGTCCACTAAGATTCTCATGCACTGCAAATTATGATTACGTGTGCACCCGTAATGCTAAATTACCTTGCATGATTCTTTGAGTATCCTCCTGTTCCGAGCTTTTGATCAATAGAAAAAGAATGACTCAACATGGAATCACTGAGATAACTTCATTTAGGTATGTCCTCATGATGTGTATAAAATGCAACATATAAATTACATCAAATAAGGCATAAAACTAACCCTTTTCTAGTACTAATGTTGGAAAAAGCACGTTTCTTTGTTCCTTTTGAATTTACAGGACCAAATGAGCTTAAAAGAACAAAAGAAGCAAATAAGCAGCAAGAACCAACATAAATACAAGAAGAAGGAATAATGCGACATGCCCGACCCCTCGGCAGCACCCCAACGACAAAAACAAGGAAACAGAAGCTGACCGCGGGGCCGTGCCCAACAAGGCATGGGGCGTGGTCAGCCCTTCCACTTAAAGACAAAGCATGCAGAAGCTTCTATGCCCACCACGGGGCCGTGCCCAGGCCACCATGGGGCATGGTCAGACTCTAAGATTTGCAGAATCTTGATAGTACAACGAAGAGTTGACAACGGGGCCATGCCAGGAGCCACGGGGTCGTGTAGTGCCCTCTGCTGACAACTGCAATTAATGAAGGGGAGAAGAAGCAGGGCATGGACGTGCCCACTGGACGCGGGGCCGTGGCTGGGGTACTGTTCTGACTATAAATAGGGTGCTTGGTTCACTTCAAAGGCATCCATTGGCAAGCCACTTCTCTCTACCTTGCCAACATTCCACCACCACTACAACACCAACACCCACCACCATCATCCATCCATCATCTTTAGAGTGTGTCATAGTCTCAGGATCCAAGATTGATCGTAAGAGTTCTTGTCAAACAAAGGCCATGCATGGCTAATCTCTTACATCACTTGGTGAAGGCAATTCTATAATGTATTACTTTTGATTTTTAATCTTTCGGCACTTTTAGTTGGGTATGTATTAATGACTTTAATAACTAGCTTCTTATGTTGAAAGTGAATTATCCTAACCATTTATTCATGATGTCATTGATTTGCTCATTCGTGTCTTTACGGTCTATATAAAGCGTGTTAACTACTTGAAAAGGGGTTAGAAGGATGGTTTGGTAAAGTTCTTGTCTTGTTCAGTGTATAGATCCTGCGAGGACTTGGTTCAAGCTTACTAGGACCTCCTTCAATGCCCCACGGGTATTGGATGGTGGGGGTACGAATAGCTTGAACCCCTCATATGTAAACTACTATTAAAACTTTAAACTGGTATCTTGTGATTATATCCCTGCTGACTCACACCACTTAGCCAAGGGTAACGTCACCTTCAAAAGAGGGGCCTACCACTTTTCGAATTAATAACTTATTAATTTATCTTTCAATATTCCGACCCTTTGGGATTGTATCACTACTGACTCAAACCACTGTGTTGAGGGTAACGTCACCTTTAAAAGAGGGGCCAACTACTTTAACTAAGATAAACTTTTGAAAAGTCCGAAAGTGCGAAAATCATCAAAGGATACATTAAAGAGGAGTTGGATCCAAGTGATTCTATCTTGTCTATTTATATTTCATTTTATTTATCTTTCATTTTTAGATTTACTTTTATGTTTAAAACTTTTATCCAAAAATTTAGAACGATTAGACGTTGACGATAAACCGCTATTAAAAGTTCTTGTGTCCTTGGACGACCTCAGTATCTTACCAACACTATACTACGCTCGTAATGGGTCCACTTGCCCAAGTGTGTGTTTAATGTTAGTACAATATCATATTTTTTAAATTTAAAACCTGACTAATGCGTAAAATGGACTTAAAAGATTAACAAAATTATATCACACTCGACACACACCAAGTTTTTGGCGTCGTTGCCAGGGACACAAGGATTTTAAGAAAGCTTAAAATCGACGGCCTAATCATTTTTCAAAACTACACGCTCGTTTTTAACTTTTTAGAAATTTTTAGCATAACAGTAAGCTGAACACGGGGCCGTGCCCAATGGACATGCCCCCGTGCTGCAAGTCCTCATTACCATCTTTCAAACGCCCAGATACAAAATTTGACCACGGGGTCGTGACTGCTCAGCACGGGGCCGTGGTGAGCTTCTGTTTCAGCTTTCAAAATTTGTTTTTCTGGTCCTGAGACTCTATAATCTGCTGAGTATTTCCCTCATGGATCAATACTCAGGAGATTACACCCACTACTACATAGATGATGATTACGAGGAGGAATATTGTACCATTTGCGGTGAATCTCACTCGATGCAATATTGCGACCTTTTTCAACCATCCACCTCGTATACTCACTATGAAGAACCAAGGTTTGAACTTCCAAAATCAAGTTTTGATTGGGACACTTATCCCTCTCGACTTCACGAAACACCACCAACTATCATCCCTGAAGCCGAAAGAATTATACAAAGTCTTAAAAATCTCGAACAACTAATACGAAAATCCCGCGAAGGAGAAGAGGCTGTTTTTACTAAGGAGGTAATAATTGAAGAGGTAAAAATGGAAGAACAAATAAGTGAAAAACCAACGCATAAACCAAACGACGGAAGAGGTAGGCTCGCAAATGATAATTTCAAAAAAGAGTCAAATTTTCAGGAAATTAACATTATGTCACCATCTTTCGAAAATCATTGTTTGGTACCCGCTCATGCTAAGTTTTTAAAAGATTTAAACACTAACAAAAAATTAACGAAATTGTTAGCATTAAATTAACAAACGATCAAACTACACTAATAAAAGACGAGCGATTTGAAATTAACATCACACCAGTCCCATGTTTCTTGTCACACCCTGACCCGCAGCGGAAAAGGTGATCGGGGCATGATTGGGTTATCATCAAAGCTCATGACATTTATTATAATGTTTCATATTTATTATTTCAATTTAATAGAAGTCATACAATCATATCAAACAAATACAACATGTTCAATTCATCCTTCTAAACTTCATTATTTTTCTTCTAAGGCAATTTCCTATGTTTTCCTTGCTTCATCCTGTTCACCTGTATCATATGTAAAAATGGTTTTTGGATCAACAAAAAGTTGGCGAGTGAACCTTGTTAGAAAACAGTTATTATTTATTTCTGGTTGTATTTAATATGGAAAAAATCGTGCAATATTTATATATGAACAAATGTAAATAAACATACAATAACATCAATTGGCATACAACAACAAACCATTAGCATACGATATCAAACCACAACAAACAATAACATACATTAACAAACCAACAGCATACAATAACAACAATTAATAACATACATTAACAAATCAACAGCATACAATAACATATCAACAGGCATAAATAAATAACATAAATAAACTGTACGATCAAGGCTCAATCAAACGGAGCCGATCGTATAGCATGTACTGAAAATGAAAAATGTCTGTGCGATCAAGGCTCAATCAAACGGAGCCGATCGTACGTTGGCACGCCAGGTTCACGCTCATAATGTAATGGGGAACATGCTCAACGCTCATAATGTAATGGGGAGCGGCGGCCTATGAAATTGCATGTACTTGAAAATAATAAATTTAATCTAAACAATAATCACACAAACAGTTTATACAAACTGAATACACATTTATTCATGATATGATGTATGCACAATGATTTAAATATAGTAAATAGTAAGACACATGATACACCCCAAAAACGTGATTTAAACGGGGAATTTGTAGAGATTCACTCACAGTGGGTGCGTTCAGTGAATGATGATGAATGCGCACGAGTTTAGAGGATTGATCGTCGAGGAATAATTAACCTAATTAATAAAGGAAGTAAGGTAAATAAATGGATTTTATTAACAATTTTAATAGGATTTTTGGATATATTTTTGTGAGTTTTAGGCTATTTTCTAGCTTTAAAAATGTTATTTTTAAGTATTTTTAATTGATTTTTGAATAAAATAAATAAATAAAAATAATAAAAATTGTTGACTTTTTGACCGTTGACTCGTTGACCGTGGACTTGTTGACCGGTTTTATTGTGTATGTGTTTGCGCCGGGTGAGGCTCGAACCCGAGACCTCCCGTTCGTGTGCACGCAGCTCTACCAACTGAGCTACGTGTCTAACCCGAAATATTTCTGTTTTTAATTATATTTATATACTAATTAGATTAATCCGAAAATCATTTATTTTTAAAAAGATTTTAACATAACGACTCGGTGCGCTCCACAGGTCTCGAACCCGGGACCTATGGTTTAGTTTGGCACACAGTCCACCGCTGGACTGTGTGTCTATCTTGGTAAATATCCTAGTTTTTATTATACTTAACATATAGCGGAGTTAACCCGGTTCAGTTTTAAACAAAAAGGCATTTTATTACAGCAAAGGTGTGTATCAAGAATCGAACTCGGGACGTGTATGTTTTTTTATTTACACACAGTCCACTGCTGGACTGTGTGTCTAACTCGTTTATAATTCCGATTTTAATTAATCTTATGTCATATCTGAACTCGTCTTCTTCGTTCAAAACACAGACATCAGTCAAAGCAACTGATACTTGATTAATTCAGTTAATGAACAAGATGAACAATTGGAAAGTATTGAATCGAAGAGTTTGGGGAAAGAAAATACCGAACAGATCGTCTTCTTCAGAAAATCCGGCGAAGCTCGTCGGCTCTGTTTTGGAACCTTCGGCTGTTAGAATCAATTAACAGGTTGGAGGGATTAGATGTGAAATTGAACTAATGAGTAATGATTATCAGTATGTTTGAATGAGCATACCGGTTAACAGCGAGTTTCCGACAAATCCAGGAGTTTTCCGGTGAAAACAGAAAGTCCAGCAATGTCGTCTGTGGTTGATTATGAGCGATGGGTTAATGTTAGTAAGGTTCTAACAATTGATTGAAACAGTAAACTCGAGGTATTTTACCGGTTTGAGTTGAGTCTCGGTTTTCCGGCGACTTGCAGAGAATTCCGGCGATGATCAGAAAGCACTTCCGACGACCAGAAAATAGAATAAACACAAAATTAGAAGCTTTGGGAATGAAATTGAATCGCGAGATGAGTGTTTTGTTGAAGTAATTTCAGAATGAAAGTTTTCAGTTATAAAAACCAAACAACACCTGAATTTAAGTTCATTAACGTCGAATTGATTTAAGATATCGGTTTTATCGGTTATGATCAAGATTCCACGAGAGATCAAACGTCTTGATCGGTTTGAAAGCCGATATTGGTTTCAGTTGGCGTAACAGGTTGACTCTCAGTTGCACATATGACTTAATTGTTCCCCAGAACTTCACAAAATGATCAAGTGGCGGAGCGGTTGTAGAGATGTGTGTTAATGCTTTGTGTAACCTTTGGCTGACCCGGGTTCGAAACCCGGCAACAGTATTTTATTTTTATTTCATTATTTTTAGTACATTTTCTAAAATAAATTTTATATTCTAATATACTTAGTAATTATGTATCGTTTAAAATTAATTTGGGCATTAAATACGCAACGGAATTTTTAACTGATTGTTCGGTTGATAAACGAAGCGGGTTTGGTAAATCCGGTTTTTGGCGGATGTTACATTTCTTTCAAAACATCTTTATTAGTAATATTACATTTGATAAGGATCTCTGTGTTAATATAATGCCTAACTATATTTTCGAAAAATTAAGTATTAGTGATTTTTCTCCACTTCAAACTCCCATTTTCTCTCTAATCAGAAAATAATAAAATAAAAGGGAGTAGTTGAAGATGTGCTAGTGCAAGCAAACCAAATGGTGGTCCTAACCGACTTTATCATCCTCGATGATGCTCAACTTATGTTGGGACAACCTTTTGTGAAAACCCATCAAGAATTGATCAATCGGAAGCAAAACAACCTACCAATTCAATTACGGGCCGACAAAAGGTATGTAAATCTCAATCAAACCATAAAATACCCATTCGACAATGACGACCCCTTAATTGAAGATGAAGATGAACCACGGAAGAAGAAATCGACCAACTTGTCAAAGAAGAGGACGCCATTGAACAAACCTTTTTAGTTCTCAACCAAAATCATGAGCAAATGAATAAAGAGTCTCTTAAAGACATATCAATTGAGCTCAAAGAACTCCCAAAAGCTTTGGAATATGCTTTTCTAGACAAGCATGGTAAGTTAACGGTAATTATTTCTTCTTAATTAAATAGTATAGAAAAAGAAAAACTAATTAAAATTTTGAAAAAACATAAAAACGCGATTGCATGGAAGCTTGTAGATATAAAAGGAATAAGCCCTTCTATGTGCTCGCACAAAATTTTGATGGAATATAACTTTAAATCAGTAATACAACCACAACGTAGAGTAAATCCAAATGTTCAAGAAGTGGTTAAAAATGAAGTCGCCAAACTACTTGATGCCAGACTCATCTACCCAATTTCCGATAGCCCTTGGGTGAGTCCAGTTCAAGTAGTACCCAAAAAGGGAGGAATGACGGTGATAACTAATGAAAAAAATGAGTTAATACCAACAAGGACCGTCACCGGATGGAGAGTTTGTATAGACTATCGTAGAATAAATGAGGCAACGAGGAAATACCACTTCCCTTTACCTTTCATTGATCAAATGTTAGAAAGATTATCCAGTCACAAATTTTATTGTTTTTTAGATGGTTTTTCAGGTAACTTTCAAATACCGATAGCTCCAGAAGACCAAGAAAAAACAACTTTTACATGTCCCTATGGACCTTTCGCTTATCGACGCATGCCTTTTGGTCTATGTAATGCCGCCACAACTTTCCAACATTGCATGGTGGCCATTTTCCATGATATGATAGAAAAAACCATAGAAGTTTTCATGGATGACTTTTCTATCTTTGGAGATTCATACAACCAATGCCTCGATAACCTTGAACGAATGCTATCCTGATGTGAGGAAACAAACCTCGCCCTTAATTGGGAACAATGTCATTTCATGGTAACGGAGGGAATAGTACTCGGTCACAAAATTTCAAACGAAGGAATGGAGGTTGATCGAGAAAAAATAGACACCATCTCTCGGTTACCACCTCTATCCTCCGTTAGAGCGATAAGAAGCTTCCTAGGGCATGCCGGATTTTATAGACGATTTATCAAAGACTTTTCGAAAACTTCAAGACCTTTAACAAAAGTACTTGAAAAGGATGCACCATTTATCTTTGACAAGGATTGCAACCAAGCATTTTTAACACTAAAAGAAATGCTAGTTAATGGACCAATCATGATAGCGTCTGATTGGAAACTACCCTTTGAAATCATGTGCGATGCAAGTGACTTTGCGGTTGGAGCAGTCTTGGGACAACGAAAAGATAAGCATTTTCACCCAATATACTATGCTAGTAAAACCCTCAATGATGCACAAGAAAATTATACCACAACTGAAAAAGAGTTACTAGCGGTAGTATTTGCTTTTGATAAATTTCATTCTTATCTTGTTCTTTCTAAAACAATAGTTTATACAGACCATGCAGCCATTCGTTATTTGTTTAAAAAATAGGATGCCAAGCCAAGATTAGTCAGATGGATTCTACTCCTCCAAGAATTTGACATAGAAATAAAAGATAAAAGAGGAGCTGAAAACACTGTTGCCGATCATCTATTTCGCTTGGAAGATCCAGCTTTGGAGGCAACTAGGGACGAGCTCATCAACGAAAAATTCCCAACGGAATTTTTAGAAATGGTGGAATACCGAGAAGAACCATGGTATGCCGACTACGCCAACTACTTAGCTAGTGGGATAGTAGTGAAAGGATGGTCACATCAGCAAAGAAAAAATTTCTTTGCCGATGTAAAGCATTATCTTTGGGAAGATCCATATCTTTTTAAAATGTGTATCGACCAACTTATCCGACGATGCGTACATGGTAACGAAGCAAGAAAAATTCTTCGCCATTGTCACGAAGGTCCGTACGGGGGACGTAACAGAATCTTAGTACCGCTCGAAAGGTATTCGATTCAGGATTCTATTGACCAACCATTTATAAATATGCCCAAAGTCTTGTCAAGACATGTGATGCATGCCAACGATCAGGTAATATTTCTTCCAAAAATGAAATGCCACAAAATGGTATTCTCGTTTGTGAAATTTTTGATGTGTGGGGATTAGACTTTATGGGACCTTTCCCACCATCAAAAGGAGACAAATATATACTTATGACCGTGGATTATTTGTTAAAATGGGCTGAAGCCGAAGCTCTTCCAACGAATAATGGAAGAGTCGTCGTAAGATTCTTGAATCGACTATTATCTCGTTTCAGCACTCCAAAAGCATTAATAAGTGATAGAGGTACCCATTTTTGTAATCATCAACTTGAATTTTTTTTAACAAGATATGGGGTCTATCACCGAATCTCAACCGCATATCATTCCCAAACAAACGGGCAAGCCGAAGTAACCAATCGAGGTTTAAAACGAATACTTGAGAAAACCTTGGGATTAAATAAAAAAGATTGCGCAGATAAATTAGACGACACTTTATGTGCTTTTAGAACTGCTTATAAAACAACAATAGGCACAACCCCATATAAACTTGTCTATGGAAAAAGTTGTTATTTACCAGTAGAAATAGCACACCGGGCCTACTGGCATTAAAAAACGTAAAAATAGACCGTGAAACCGCCGGTAAGAATCAATTTTATCAATTAAACGAGCTAGACGAGTTAAGAAATCAAGCATATTCTAACTCCGAAATTTATAAGGAACGTATGAAAAACTTACACGACAAACATATTAAGCCTGATGAATTTAGAGAAGGAGATAAAGTGCTATTGTTTAATTCACGACTTCGATTGTTTCCCGAAAAAATAAATCTAGATGGTCGGACCTTTTTCCATCACGCTTATCTTCCCACACGGTGTAATCGATATTAAATCTCAAAACAACATTCCATTTAAAGTCAACCACAACAGCTTAAGCCATACCAAGGCTTCATTGAGGATGAAGAGGAAGAGATTTTGCTACAAGCAAGTAAGGTATGATCTAACAAAGGTTTGTGTATATATGTAAATTAACATCATGTCTTGTAGATAATGAACACCAGAAAAGCTTCGGAATAGGTAAGTTAACTAAGGAAACCTCTTTCGGAAAACGGTCACTCACACCTAAAAAAAAAATTTAACCTGCCCACGGGGCCGTGGTCGGTGTACAGACGGGTATAAATCCCTTTTTCTTGTCACTTCTTCATATCAGCATGACCCGTTTCCCAAAAAACCTCTGGTTCCTACACGATTTTCTGCCAATTTCCACGTTTTCATTCCATTCAACACCCGCAAGGTATGATTCCAACATCTTCTTTAGTTAATTTAATGATTTGCATGTAGAATAACATCAAAAATTTGGGGAAAAATCTAGGGTTCTTGAACTAGAACCACACCAGACCCTAATGTTTTGTTTAGATCTAGTAGTATTAGTTCACATACATGTTATATGGAGTAAATCAACCATTATTGTTCATAGAATCGCTCGATTTAAAGTATAAACCATGAACCCCTGTTTTAAAACCGAAAAAGATAAAATTGATGGGGTAAACGGTTTGTTTTTGGAAAAACAGCACTTGGGGTTTCATTTTCGGGGAAACCCGCCCCTACTCAACCAAAAATTTTTAACTTTTCAAACCCAGGTCGAAGTTTGAGTTTATGCAGTAACAGTAGCCTGACCACCGGGCCGTGATCAGTGACCACGGGCGTGGCCAGGGAGGCAGGATTGAACACTGTGCGTGGTCAATGACCACGGGGCCGTGTCCAGCTTCCTGTTTTTAGTTTTTCTCGACATTTAATCGCAATGCACTAATTGTTCTTTGGTTCTCTTGTGCTGCAATGGCCAACAAGTTTCTGAAATTCAAGTCCTCAGAATTGGAGTACCAAACCCGTTTTGAGATCCTCCAAACAAGGCACGAAGAGGCACCAAGGCAAACGTGCTATGAAACCCTTGAGGTTGTGGGCCAAAGAGGTCATTACCAGATGCTAGTCACGGGGCCACTTTGAACCGCTCTTGACACCAAACTCCACTCCGTCTACGAGTATAACATGGAGTTCTATTGCACGTTCAAGTTCAAAGCCAAGGTGGACCCGTTTGATTCTGACGCTGTTGAGTTCAGATGAGCTGGCAGCTATTCTCCATCTCCATGGCCTAATTCGGTATAAACATTGGTTTATACACCGAGGAAGAATCATTTGAGGAAGAACACGTTGGTGGTCTCCGTGAAATTCTAACTAACATGCGCCAAACTGCATGGTCTCAACTTGGGGATGGGGCGTACGATCCAAGCATCACTAAGAGTACATAGTTGCAGGACCCACTTTATCACTACATACACCGGGTCCTAATCAACTCCCTCAATCAACGGCGTGATACTCGGGTGTGGTATACCTTAGTGACCTCACTTGCCTCTATTGCATCCATAACCGCCAACCTCTTGATGTCACCTACCTACTCCTTAAGAACATGCATCTAAACCAGATGGCCTCTCCTCCCACGTCGATCTTCTTCGGGGGGGTGGATCTACAAGCTGTTTAAGAATTATGTCCACCGCGTCGCAAAGTCATTCTACCGAGGTGTGAAATCTAAGAAGGTCGATCTAGCCTAATTCGGGCCATGGGATTCATCCAAGACATGGATGACGGGATTGTCCGCTTCCGGAATGCCCAAGGAAACACATGGGGCCCGAAATAAATCCTTGCCCTCCAAGACGACCCCAACCGTCCTCCTCCACAATATCATGGCTACCAAATGGGTTCCTCCTCTCAAGGAGCCGATTTTCCTAATTTTCAAAGTTTAACTGACCTTTTGAAGGAAAACCTACTATGCACCTGGAACACCTACAACGTGGCTAACAACGCCAACATCTGGATAGGCACGGTGGAACGAAACATCGCCACTATGCAAGATGACATCACATACATCCGGGGACACATGGCGTATCGTGATGAGGATGAGGAGGACGGTGAGAATAAGGACATGGACTAGGCGGTGACAATGGCGGTGGTGTGGTAGGTGACGGTTGCAATTTCCAGGTTAACCCTCTTTTCCCTATGAACAATTTGCCTTCCTTCATGCCGTGGTTGACTGATACTTTTTAGACAATTTCATTTCTGCATTTTCTTTTAGTTTTATGTTGGTGTGATTATGGATTTGAAAGATCGTAATTTAGGAATTGGGTATTGTATTATTATGTTTTATGTGGTGTGAATATTAGCAAAACACGTACAAGAGGCTTGAGTGCATTAAGTATTAGTGCAATCTAAGCCCAAAAACCAGAAGCGAAGGCCAATAACCTGAACATTCGACGATTGCAGACTGCCACCACGGGGCCGTGGTTATTCACCACGCCCCCGTGTCTACATCCCCTAAATTTGCTGTTTTTCTGCATAATCTGACCATGGACCGTGGCCACTAGGCACGCCCCATGGCCAACCTTCTTGAAGTTTCATTACTGGCACTCTGACCACGGGGCCGTGCCCAGACAACACGGGTCCGTGGCGAGGTGCCCAGTTTCATAAAAACTTGTTTTCAGGATGCTTTTACACATTCGAATCAACCGAAAAACTTATTTTTTTGACACCTTGAGGACAATGTGTAATT
The DNA here is from genome assembly GCA_947069175.1 of Scalesia atractyloides. Taxonomy (NCBI): domain Eukaryota; kingdom Viridiplantae; phylum Streptophyta; class Magnoliopsida; order Asterales; family Asteraceae; genus Scalesia; species Scalesia atractyloides. Next base: position 73,938,413 of record CAMTDV010000024.1, read on the forward strand.
TAAGTGTGTGGGGGGGGGAGTTAAAATCTTGAATCTTGCAAGTCCTAATAACAAGCCTTACACAAAATTTGTATTGGAACCGCTAATTACCCCGAATCTTTTAAAAATATTTCATTTCTTTTACTTGTCCTTGTTTAATTTGGGAATAACAAGTTCTAAAAAGATTACGTTTATACAAATTTACAACCGATAGCATCGTGATAAAAAGAACCAAACAAGAAAATTATAAAAAGGCATGACATATCTTATTAAAATTTGATTATATATATTTGTTCACACTATAAACCATTTACATGATAAGTGAGTTTTGAGCCTTTATCGAGCATACATAAATACATCTTTAACTAAATGCTCATTTTTTTTTCTTGAGTGAATAAGCCGCTTGATTCTTACGACTCTAGAACTTGCCAAGATGATGCATTCCCGGTCCTCGCCGACTTTAACCCAAGTAAGTAATGATGGAGGCATTAGACTAACCTATTTTTATTCAAACCCCATTATTTTCCTTCTTTTTACTTCCCTACCAAAAATCTCCCTAGTTAACCCATTTTGAGCCTAAACCTTTTCATTTCAAAAACCGTATCATAAACACCCATTACCCACTAAAGCTTTTTTTTTCTTTCAAACCCATTTGTTTTAGTAAAATCTCGGCTATCTTGTGACACAAAAAAATAATAGTTTTTGCAATAACCAAAAGTTCCTCAAAAATCTTGTTTGAATATACTTAGTGTTAATAAATGTCACAAAAACAAAAAAATTTACGAAACCGACGCTTTTTAAGCTTTTCGCCATTTTGCTAACTACTAACCCAAAATTCACCTACCCTTAGCCCAAGCCTAACCCTTTCAAAATTCCTCTTAATACTTACGAAGGTTTATGGTTAAAGAGGATGAGGTTTGATCGCTTGACAAGCATCTGGAAGAAGTAAGTTCCATGCTGGAATCGAGTGTTCACAAAAATACATCTTTGGCCGAGTGTTGAGTGATCTCCCGTGAGGTACTGAACTTGTATATAAATAAATAGATTTTTAAAAAGGCATGTTATGCCCAAATAATAAATTTTCTTAAGAGTGTTCTAAATAAATCATGATGAATAGGATTCTAAATAAGATAAAAAAAAATTGAATAAAGATCTTGGATCCCCGACACTCAAACAAGCCACAAAACTTCTTCTCTACCTATTCCATTTGGGAGTGTAAGCCACATTTAAAGAGTTTTGCTTGAGGACAAGCAAAGATTCAAGTGTGGGGATATTTGATGTGTACCAATGCAACATATAAATTACATCAAATAAGGAATAAAACTAACCCTTTTCTAGTACTAATGTTGGAAAAAGCACGTTTCTTTATTCCTTTTGAATTTACAGGACCAAATGAGCTTAAAAGAACAAAAGAAGCAAATAAGCAGCCAAAACCAACATAAATACATGAAGAAGGAATAACACGACTTACCCGACCCCTCGGCAGCACCCCAAAGACAAAAACAAGGAAATAGAAGCTGACCACGAGGCTGTGCCCAGCCAGGCATGGGGCATGGTTAGCCTTGCACTTAAAGACAAAGCATACATAAGCTTTATGCCCACCACGGGGCCGTGCCCAGGCCACCATGGGGCGTGGTCAGACTCTAAGATTTGCAGAATCTTGATAGTACAGTGAAAAGTTGACCACGGGGCCGTGCCAGGAGCCACGGGGTCATGTGGGGCCCTCTGCTGACAGCTGCAATTAATGAAGGAAGAGAAGAAGCCTGCCACGGGCCGTGCCCACTGGACACGGGCCGTGGCTGGGGGTACTATTCTGACTATAAATAGGGGTGCTTGGTTCACTTCAAAGGAATCCATTGGCAAGCCACTTCTCTCTCACCTTGCCAACATTCCACCACCACTACAACACCAACACCCACCACCATCATCCATCCATCATCTTTAGAATGTGTAGTAGTCTCAGGATCCAAGATTGATCATAAGAGTTCTTGTCAAACAAAGGCCATGCATGGCTAATCTCTTACATCACTTGGTGAAGGCAATTCTATAATGTATTACTTTTGATTTTTAATCTTTCGGCACTTTTTAGTTGGGTATGTATTAATGATTTTAATAACTAGTTTCTTATGTTGAAAGTGAATTTCCTAACCATTTCTTCATGATGTCATTGATTTGCTCATTCGTGTCTTTACGGTCTATATAAAGTGCGTTAACTACTTGGAAGGGGGTTAGAAGGGTGGTTTGTAAAGTTCTTGTCTCGTTCAGTGTATAGATCCTGCGAGAACTTGGTTCAAGCTTACTAGGACCTCCTTCAGTGCCCCACGGGTATTGGATGGCGGGGGTGCGAATAGCTTGAACCCCTCATATGTAAACTACTATGAAAACTTTAAACCGGCTTCTTGTGATTATATCCCTGCTGACTCACACCACTTAGCCAAGGGTAACGTCACCTTCAAAAGAGGGGCCTACCACTTTACAAATTAATAACTTATTAATTTATCTTTCAATATTCCGACCCTTTGGGATTGTATCACTGCTGACTCAAACCACTGTGTTGAGGGTAACGTCACCTTCAAAAGGGGGCCTACTACTTTAACTAAGATAATCTCTTGAAAAGTCCGAAAGTGCGAAAATCATCAAAGGATACATTAAAGAGGAGTTGGATCCAAGTGATTCTATCTTGTCTATTTGTATTTCATTTTATTTATCTTTTCATTTTTAGATTTACTTTTATGTTTAGAACTTTTATCCAACAATTTAGAACGATTAGACGTTGACGATAAACCGGTATTAAAAGCTCTTGTGTCCTTGGACGACCTCGGTATCTTACCAACACTATACTACACTCGCGATGGGTGCACTTGCCCAAGTGTGTGTTTAGTGTTAGTAAAATATCATGTTTTATAAATTTAAAACTTGACTAATGCTTAAAATGGACTTAAAAGATTAAAAAAATTATATCACACTCGACGCACACCACCTCACTTGTAGGAAGTCAATTTGGACATCAGAAGAATAGTCCTCCAATCACTTCATTTAGGTATGATGAGGCACTACTCTAATAGACGTTCCCTACATGTTGGTGAGAATGATTGGCACGATTCAAAGACTAGTAGATCACAAACTGTGGCGATGCGATGATTGGAGGCGATGGTTGATCGCAGCATTGAGAATACATGGTTCGGGTAAAGAGCAAGGATAAAAATTGTAACGACAATTATCTGTACAGGAAACATGAGGTCTATCATGCGGGGTGGTTGTATACGCAACACACTACTACGTTCATGAAACGGAATAATATCGTAATTAGTCCAATAGCGGTGACCGAACAAGTTCACCACGTTTACAATCAGTTAAAAGGTTCAACGAAGTGAGTTTGAAATACATGTTCCAACTGAACCTTATAGAATTTTCAATTGATACCCAAGGACAAATGAATATCATAAATTTTTCGATCAATGATGAAGAAGCAATTTAATATCATGGAATTCTCGATCGATGATGTAAGAATCGTTAGAGGCACACTAGAATACAACATGAATTTGTGTACCATTATCTTAACACACATTTGTATTAAGACTACTTTAAAATAACAAGCCAACGAGGTGGACTTAAAATAAATAATCAATTAAATACTTTAATCTGTACATGAAGCGTGCAAACGAGATTTGTCCAAGCTCCAAATTAGTGAAAATGTCACCACAAGGTGTTGTAACCAGACCAACAATATAGTAAAAATGAAGACCAAACAAGTCTACTATGGTTCAAGACAAATGAGGTGCTTGTTGAGATTATTTTGAATATGATGACCTCAATACATCACACAAAAACCTTGAATATATATATATATATATATATATATATATATATATATATATATACAGTGGGCAAGTTCGAATAATTGAACTTGGTTTAAGCACAATCCAATAATAAATACATGTATCGGCAAGGAAATTCTGACATAGCTACAACGAAAATCATGTATGTAACTCTACAAGAAAAGTAGTTTCAAGAAATTCGTTTACTCGATATCGAGGAGTCAATACTTACAATAATGCAGGTCTTCTAGATCACGATGCAAAAAGTTGGTATAGCGAACTAGTATTTAACTTTTAATAAAATTACCCTTCGAAATGAAGTCCCAGATGGTCTCCATGAATCAACTAACCATTTACGTAACAAACAATGTATGCGTAACATATGATTTTGTCAAGAAACGATGCAAATGTGTGTTCGCTAACATGGAAGAAATTCCCATGATCAATGACCATTAGGAGGAGTAGAGGTGTGAAAGTCTACTCACTATATGCAAAAGTGAGAATTTCAATAAAAGAATTTGAGAATTTCATCTGTAATTTCCTATGATGACTTGTTATGTGACATCACCACAGAGTGTCGAACATGGTGTAATCGCCATTAATGAAGTAGAGGGAATGCGAAGACACATGACTTCTTTTGTGAGGTTAATAATTGTGATTACTATTAGACTAAGTATCGAGTGTCCTGAAATCTCATTTGGACGTACTTTAGTGTGATTCGTGTCCCTTACAGGACCATGTGACAAAATTACCGCATTCTGGCCGATAGTTCTCTCGCTAACGGGATTTGCATTGTTGTTGTAATGTCGTGCTCAATCGTGTTTTACCAAGGCCTTGCCTCGAAAGTCGTATGTGATGTGCTTGACATCCATTGATGTATAATTTAGGTTTCATGTATATTTGCGCACTAGCGTTTTGTTCCGCGTAAGTTACCTGCTCGGGTAAATATGGTAGCATGGACAACATAGATAATGACGTTTGTCCGAGTTAATAGTCATTGTTCCTACGTGTGACCTTTGATGGATTTCGACATAAGTTTTCGACAAAAGTTTCCCCAAAGGTCCTAAATGCATGTTACCAAGACTCTCAAAGTTTTGCTTACTGTACGTAATTGTTTCGTGTATCGTGTATCAAACACAACACTAGTGTATGATTAAAACCAAAGTGTTTACTCATTGTTTCGGCCACGGTTGGAACCTATAATTGAGTGCTAGGCGTTCTGTATGTAGTCAAAATCTTAATAATCTAAGTCCCTAGAAATAAGTGAGGTTAAAGCCTAGGTGTCTCCATAGCAACCTAATTCGCTGAAACCTATGGCTCTGATACCAATATGTGACACCCCAAATTAAACATCGATTACATTAGAGTTCGGCGTCATCGACTGGTATCTTCATTGCACACTGGAAGTAAATAATGCTAAGACTTCAAAGAGTGAACGCCCGCTAAGTACTCGAATCTTCATGGGTTTTCCTATTCCAACCGTGCCATAGTTTGTAGAATATACCCTGAGAAAGAAACATGCGAAAAATCAACATAATGTTGGCGAGTTCATAGTTTGTTTGAAAAAGATTTGAAATAAATATTTTAATAACCGTTTTAATTAGTTTGAGAAACGTGTCGAAATCATTTTTCCTCGACATTTCAAAAGTTAGGTTTACTTTATGTTTTTTTAACTTTTCAAACAATGTTCATCCTACTTCATCTCTTGGAACATATTCAAGTTGCCGAAAATCCCTTTGTTGGATAGGTTTGGATTGATATTTGTTCTAGAAATTTTAATCATATTAGTTTAGTTTCTATCAAATCTAAGTCACCAAGTACACAACATGAACAAACTACATCAAGTCTCCAATCGTAACCATGTTTGGAAGCACTCGTCTAGTTAAACTCACTTGGCAGATGGTGATTTAGATAAGTTATTTACATTCTTGTCTTCATCTTAATGACCATTCGAAACATCCATATGATGATTTGTGCATTGGTGAACTATAGGGTTAAATGATTCATCCTACCCATGCATGACATACATGACTTATAAATGACCATATACCTACTAGTACATAAATAATATACAAAACCAAACCATGATGTTAACTAACTCATGATTAAATGTTGTGGCAAGGCGAGACTTATCTTAGTTTAGACTCCTCATTTTGGACTTCCAATGAGTATAACACTCATGAAGAACACTAACAAAAATGGTGCCCAAATGAGTATCTAAGCAAGATATATTTCTTATGTATTTTCCTACTTACAATTCCTGTATACTATCCGTCATCAAACCTCCCATGAACTCACACATCTTTGTTTATCCTTTTATGGATAACTTGGTGAATTCCATCATTTTGAAATCAACTCTCGCTTTTGTGGAAAGTACCTACGCAAACCGTGAGTATACTTGACTCATTTTACTTTTAATTCACTTTGGCTTGTAACATGTATAATTATTAACCTCGCAAACACATACAATCAATCTTATACAAACACTTAATCCACTAAACATGCTACTTGTCATACTATATGTTTAACATGCTAGAATACTTTTATGTACACTAATTGTCATTAACTTTGCAAGCCTACCTTAACATGTATAGCACTATAGGTTTAGCACACAGCTCATTTTGTGGTCATTGTTAAATCTTCATTCAATACGGTCTTATTTACTTCGGTGATAAGATTACGCTAGTTGACACTTTGATTTGACCTACAGTCTATGCATTCTAGTATGTTATACAACATAGTGTACAATTTGCCATGTTGAATTGAGACACTTTTATACGTATGCTATGTAGACCAAACATGTATGCTCAACGATCCTTTTTGTGTTGATGGATACTTTAATACATGTTGTAGAAAATGTATGATTATGCTCATGGAATCTATTAGGATGGATTTAGAAACGCACCAATTTTATTCATGTATTCCTTTATGTTTCGTCTTGTTACTTTCCAAGTTGTTGTAATTTCTTCCAAAACAATGTATCTTTCAAAGTTATGAGTGAAATAAAATTTTGATTATTAAATAATTGTCACAATAGTATGTTATGACATTTTGAACAATCTCATTTGTCACTCTGATGTTCCGCCATCGGTTGGGGTGTGACAGCTGAACCGACTGAGCATATGTCCAACATACACGAGAAACAAGCTGAACTACAACTTGATATAAACGCGCTTCATGCGCGTTACAGTGCCCTAAAAATATAAATAAAAACTTAATATTTTTAGTTATATTAGTGTATGTGATTGTTGATTGTAAATTTTGTTATAATTTAGATTAGAAATCGATAATATAATATGATGTTTTTGTTTATGTTTATTGATTAAGTGCACAAACTATATCAATCTAACAAATGAAATGTGGTCGGGGTATGTTTGTTACGTATAATTATCCTTCATTTGGTTGAGAAATAAACATGTTTGTTAATAAAGCATGCCACACATAAATGCGTATATGTTCCGCATATGTTTGTAATACTCGGTTGGGTATTCATTTGGTTTCGTCTTATTTTGTAACCCTGGCCTCATCGTGACGAGGACTTCCATTTAGTTTGCTTCTAATTTGTAAATAAGATAATCAATTTTTAACAAAAAATCAAATACAATAATTATCCCTATATTAATTTACAAATTTACTTCAACTCACAGATGTACTGTTCAATTTTATTGTTTTAATTGTTTGCAAGGTGAGCACACCAGGACCATTCCACTCCACTAACCTCCATTTCACTCATAGCGGGACCCATACCACTCCATCATTACCAATACTACAAGATCAACATTATTTTAGCCATCTACAACACCAAGCTTTATCACAGTTGGAGCAAAGTTTTGTCATTGACCACCTTGATTAGAGCTCTAGATCTATGGTGGAGATGTTTTGTTCGCCGGTTTCCATCGATGGAAACGCAATGGTGTGACTGGTAAGATAGTGTCACTGGGTCGTAGAATGGTGGTTCATTCTGGTGGCGATTGTGCTAGGCTTTCCTTTATGGAGAGAGAGAGAGAGAGGTAAAGAGAGATGACGATGGCGTCGTGGAAGTGGCATATGGAAGGCGTTTTTCAGCGACGGTGGCACACATCCTGACATACGACTGATGGTGGAGATTTCCACCAACAAACGATGATGGTTTTGGCATACTAGTCGCTACACGCATGGAAGACAACAGAGAGGGAGAGAGAGGAGTGATGTGCACAAGGTGGTTTAGTTAAAACTAACTAAATTAACCCTAACCTAGACACTCTAAGTTCTCAATTTATAACCTAAAACTCTCTAAACCTAACCACACAACAGAAAAGTATATCGATCAATGTAGTATAGCCTAAGAAGTCCGTGTATCGAACCCACGAGACTCTCCTAGTGTTTGTTGGTGTATAATGTCTATGTCTTAGTCTATTATCGAGTCTGTATTGTATAGAGCTGGATAGGCTAGGTAGTGAAGTATTTATAATATGTCTTAGCCAAGTCGCTCCGGTTCACATGCTCAGCTGTTCGGCGAACTGCATAGCAAGTTCGGCGAACTTGCATCTCCTGGGCCGAACTTGTAATCCTATAAATACCTAGCTTGAGTCTCATTTGTAACTTTGGCATTTCAGAGGCGAAGCTCTGTCAGTTTCTAACCAGCACGTTTGATCTATAAAACTGACGTTTAACTGATTAATTCTTGTCTATTGGTAACACGACGTAATATTTCCGCTATTATGGACGTTAGATATCAAATTTAGGTTCCTAAGCATCGAGGATCGGTCCTACAAGTGGTATCAGAGCTAGAACAACCTGATTTGATAGTATCAAGACAAGAACTCTTCTATTTCTACTCCATTCTTCTTTTTTCTTAACTTTTGAACATAAAATGAAGAATTCATGGTCAAAATCTTTTGAATTTTGAATATATCATGTAAAATACAACAAAGATAAACCCTTGAAAGATTGGAGACCAAATTCAACCGAATTCATGTCGAAATTTTGAAAAAACCATGTTTTTGAAAACCCTCAGGAACGAACTTATTGGCCATGTTCGGCCGAACTTTCCCTAAAACATCAATTTTCAAGTGATTTTTAGTAAGTTCGCCCGAACTTAGGTGGTTTTTGAAGAAATTTAAGTCAAGTTCGCTCGAAGTTACCAAAGTTTCACTGATTTTACATCATGTTCGACCGAACTTGTGTAATATCTAAGAGATTTTAAGTAAGTTGCCCCAACTTGCTTGTATTTCATCAAAATTGTGTTGACAAGTTCGCTCGAAGATCTGATTGATTGGTGTTATAAGTTCGACCGAAGATAATCAGATCTTTTCAAAACCAATCTAACAAGTTGACCGAACTTGTTAGAAAATCCAAGAATTCTTCATTAGTTGCTACAAGTTCGACCGAACTTGTAGTAGGACTAATTGTTTCCAAAGGTTTTGAAAATTTTCAGCGTACACGTTTCGTGATTCACAATGGAAGATCAATTAAGAGCTTATATGTCTGGAGCTAGTTCGTCAAACGCCAACGTGATTAATCAAGTCAATCTTGATAATGAAATGGGAACGACCGTCAAACCGCCCAAGCTGATGAGCATGGATGAATACGAAGCATGGAAAGAGAAATTTACCTACTGGTTCAAGCCACGCAACTTTGCTGGCTGGGTATCAATCGAAAGAGGCTACACTGTTCCGGTAGATGAACATCAACAAGTCTTTGAAAAGTACAACTATTTGACAGTACAGAGAGACGAATACATTGCTGAGAAAAAGATGATCAGTCTCATCCAACAGTCTGTCAAAGAAGATATTCTGATTCTGTTACCAGAGTATACTACAACAAGAGAGCTTTGGTTGTCATTACAGAAGAAATATCAAGGCAGTGCTGAAATGATCAAAAGCAAGAAGGCTCTCATTTTGAAAGAGTTCGATATCTTCAGCATGCTAAAGAATGAGACCATTAAGCAAATGATTGAGCGTTTCTGTCATCTCAAAGTGCAAATGCGAAGACACTGGTCTTGAGAAGACGGAACAAGAATACATCAACAAACTTGCTGACGCACTACCAGAGGGTGAATGGTCAACTTATTTGATGGTTCTGAAGAATAGTGATAAGTGGCATTTCTTCAAGTTGTCAACGTTTTATTGATAAATCTCGAAGGCCACGAAATGGAGCTTCTGAAGATAGCGAAGTCAAAGAATGCTAATGTTGTTCAAGATATCGATTTGTACTACAAAACGGAATATAAGATAACATTTCGAGTCCAAAAATTGGAACTGCTTTTAGTGCAAACATGAATGCTTCTCCACAAATCAGAACAATTCATAGCCTCAGTATGACCAAAGTCCACAAAGTTCTTACTCGAGCACTGGTTCAAATTCAACATTTCAAAGTTAAGCAAATCGAATCAACAGCAAAGTTCTGATCCGAATGTTTACAAATGCAACATCACAGTGAATTTGAACAATGTTGTTTCAGAACAAGTTGCAAAACAACATATGTCACTACTGGCTACCGTCTTAGAGTCTTATGAATGTCTTGTTGCCGGGAAAATCGGAAATCCCGAGATGACCGCAGAAGATTATGACCAGGTAGACGAGGAAGAACTTGAACTAATGGACATCAAATGGTCCTTAGCTTCGATCATCAGGAGAGTGACAAAATTCATTGCACTCACAGGCCGTGACATAGGAAACTCCAGCAACAACTTGGGTTTTGACAAACCCAAAGTCACGTGCTTTAAATGCCGACATAAGGGACATTTTAAAAGAGAGTGTAAGAACACCGAAGCAACCTAAAATCAAAGTCCTTTCGAGGAGGGAATGAATATTACAAGAGGGCACTTCATATAAACCGTTCCCGAAGAAAACTCAAGTTGAGATCCAAGAAAAGCCAAACAGTAGTATCAAGGAGAAAGCCATGGTTGCATCCACAGAAGACGATGCTTTTGATTGGAATTCATATATCGGCAAAAAGACCGGAGTTGCTTTGATGGCAGAGATAGTTGAAGATAATTCTGCAGCTGAAGCAGCGGCAGTAGCAGAAGCAACAGCTATTGGACAAGCTCTTATAGAACAATACTTTCATCAACAGCAAGAAGAAGAAGAATATATCCACATGCAGAGACAAGGACTTTTATCTTCTAATTCTTGTGATAGTTTTGCAGGTCACTTTGATGGAAGCTCGAAAGAACAAGTGGTTGAGGAGAAAAAGATTGATGTAGAGATCATCAATGTTACCAAAGAAATTAATGCCGAAAACCTCAAGGACATGGCAGATAAAGCTTTGATGGCGAATCTAACCAAGGTAGGTCCAGAGGTAAAGGTTGTCGAGAAAGAAGTTGTCAAAGTAAAGTTGTAGAGGTTGAGAAACCTTGTACAAAATGTACTGAACCGAATGTGCCGAAAATCAAAGATCATCGCTGAAAACAATGTGCATAACGATTTGTTAAAATATGATTATCGCATAATGAAAGAAGCGTATGACAAAATGAAAAATGATTATGGCAGACTCGACAGAAATAACATCGAACAACATGATAATATAAGAATGTTGAGTGGTACATAATGGATAAACAAAGAGCAATTAACACCTATATTAACACCCTTGCTGAAATCAAACAACAACTTCAAGACATGACAATCGAAACTAAAAGAGTTCGACAATTGTTAAGAAGTTATACCACCAACGCTATGTTATCGATCACATTCTTCCGACAATCTCAACGGAAGAAAAACCTAAAAAGAAAGCAGGCAAAGAATATAGCAATGTTCCTCCTCCCCTTTGCAAGAAATATTGTGTTAAATATGCAACGGGATGGACAAGGCACTCAATGTTGAATTACTTTCTGAAAAGAAAGACGAGTTCCAGAGAACATTGATATAGTCTATGCTAAATCTGATGATGATAACAACGCTGTGGTTAACAAAGTGGTTGAAAATGTTTTAAGTGATTCTGATGACGGCAGCTTCAAAAGCGCCAACTCGAGTTCAAAGAACTCCGATTCACTAGTCTGAAAATGACGATAAGTCGTCAGAGAATGGTCTAAGTGACGATCCTAATATTGTAATGTACAAAATTAAGGACTCGGATAGACTATACTTTAATGATAGCTTCCCGATTCAGAATTCAAGGAAGATTGCTTGACAAATTCTTTAAACTCGTGAAGTCACATCAGAGGAATTGTTAATCAATAAACGAAAATTCTATTCCAAACCTAAAAGAAACAACTACCAAAGGAATGATGGTGATCATCCGGAAAACAGGAGAGCAGGGTTGGGTCTAGAAGAATCAGATGAACCAGTAAAGAAAGTGTCACCATTTCATGAATATAAAAAACAAAAACATGAATTTGTATATGGGACAAACACGGTTCATGAAGAGAGTTTGATTGGTAAACAATCAAATGATGAGTTTAAGAAGGAGAAAGAATTCGAGATAAAGCCAAGGTTACAAGTGGTGTCAAAACTCCAAGTAGGGTAAAACCATCTTTTAAAGGACATCCACTTGATAATCGGACATGTTTCAAGTGCAATAAAATTGGTCATATGGCACGACAATGTCCGAAATCAAAACCGGCTTATCTTCAAAGAAAAGAAGATTCAAATGTTGTTAAACCAAAGCTACCAGTGTTTGCAAAACCTGTAAAGATTTTGAAACGAAATGAATCAAAACCAAGAAGTCAAACCAAATCTGAAAAGATTTTTGAAAATTCCATTTTCGAAAAAGGTGAAACTTCTAGGTCTAATGAAAACAAGTTTTACATCAAAAAGGCTAATATCAAATCTCAAACCTGGATTGCCAAGAAAAGGTCAACAACATCTGGTGTTGTTAAGTGTGAGCAAGTAAAGACTGACAACACAAAAGAATCAAAGTCTGAAATCACTAAGTCTGAGCAGGTGAAGACTAGTGAGAATGTGAAAGAAGTTAAACCGGAAATCAAGATCGATAATGTCAAATCTGTAAAGATAAGAAAATAGTGAAATTTTCAAACATTAACATTGTTGAAAAGATGATGAATTTATTTTGATGACGTTGATGAGTTTGAATATGATTTTGATTATGGTTATCCAGTAAAACCCAAGACCAAGAAGGCTTGGGTAGAGCTTTTCACATAATTTCTGAATTTTGCAGGGGCTCCAAAGATCCGTACTCTCAAAGTGGATTTTGGATAGTGAAGCGTCCAGGCATATGACGGGAATGAAAGCTTTGCTATTCGACATTAAATCTATCAATGGTGGATATGTTGGATTGCAGGAAATCAAGGTGGAAGGATAGTCACCGAGGGAAAACTCTCCAATGGCGTAATTTCATTTGATCGCGTGAACTATATTGCAGAACTTGAGAAAATCTTCTGAGTATATCGCAGATTTGTAAAAAAAATTTACAGTCCATTTCAACACAAAGAGTGTATTATCTTGAAGCTGGGATTCAAAATACCAGATGATGGATGAGAGAATGATTTATATGTTCTTAATATGGGTGTTGCTACCACTTCATCACAATCAGCACAATGTTTCGTATCAAAGGCTACTGAAAAAGATTATATTCTTTGGCATCGTAAGATGGGGCATATTCATTTGCGAAAAAATTGAATTTCTTGGTTCATAATGATCTTGTAGAAGCGTAAATCTTCGAAGTTCTCAGATGTCTATCATTGCTTGGAGTGCAAGAAGGGAAAGCAGATCAAGAAATCTCATCCGAAGAAAATTCTAAACTCAATCAAGCTGCCATTAGAACGTCTCCACATGGAATTTATTTGGTCCTGTAAATGTTCGAAGCATTTCAGGAGACTTATATTGCTTGGTCGTGATAGATGACTATTCGAGATATTCGTGGGTATTCTTTCAAGAATCAAAAGACGAAACGTTCGAGAACTTGGTTATTCTATTCAAGAAACTCGAGAACATTTATCATTGCCGGTCAGACGCATTAGAAGTGACAACGGCACAGAGTTTAAGAATAAAAAAAATGAAGGAATTCTGCAACGCAAAAGGGATTTTGCACGAGTTTAGTGCTCCCTATACTTCACAGCAAAACGGAAGTAGCTGAACGGAAAAAACAGAACTTTGATTGAAACTGCGGAACCATGCTTGCAGATTCTAAACTTCCGATCAGTTTCTGGAGTGAAGCGGTTGCTGTAGCTTGCTACACGCTAAACAGGGTTCTCACTGTCAAACCAACAAAGAAAACATGTTTTGAGATGATAAACCGACGGAAGCCAAATTTGAAGTTCTTAGAACCATTTGGTGCGCCATGTACCGTAATAGACCAAGATGGCAAATTCGGAGCTAAATCTCTTGAAGTTTCTTTGTCGATATGCGAGTCCGTTGAGAAAGTATATGTTCCTTCATTGAGAAAGGTTATTGAAGCACAGCACGTGGATTGTTTCAACTACACGGATCCTATTCAAAGGAAAGGTGACGCGTGGCTGTTTAACTATCAAGACCTTTGGAAGTCTTTTGACTTGCCCAAAGAACCAACTGACGAAGAAGTTGCAGCGTTATATTATCTTCACCAGTCAGCAATCAAGAACAAATTGTTTGACCAATTGTGGTTAATCAACCCACGTTGGATCCATCTTCTTCTGGGGCAAGTTCAAACAATAGTGGTGTTCCGGCTGAAAATGCTTCTGAAACATTATCAAACCTACTAATCTTCCAACAATTGCCTCTACTGAACCAGTGAATACAACAACGGAGCCCAGTAGCCTCAGAATCAAGATTCGATTCTGATGAAGCACAAACATTTGATGCTGATGTTTCTCAGGTGAAGAAGGAGCAGATAACAAGTCTTCTTAATCAATCTGCAGTCCTGAACAACAGAAATGAAGCTTCATCAAGCTCTCCAAACATTGAATTGGTTATTGATCTCAACATCTCGAATCAGCAAAACTCAGTAGATGTTCCAAGTGAAGAATTGCCGCGATATATTCCTCTCATCCGTTAACAAATATTATCAGAGAACTTCAAACTGGTGTTAGAACTCGAGGGCAAATCAATAAAGCACTCAGTTGTTTCTACACACGCGTTGCTACAACCCAGAACTTTTGTTTCTATTCATGTTTCATCTCTCAGATTGAGCCAAAGACAGTTAATGAAGCTTTAGCAGATGAAAACTGGGTAAAGCAATACAAGAAGAATTATTGCAGTTTGAGAAGTTGGGAGTGTGGAAGCTTGAAGACCTACCAGAGAATCAGAAAGCGATTGATACAAAATGGGTCTTTAAGTGTAAACGGATGATAGAGGGATTATTGTTCGTAAAAAAGCTAGGCTTGTTGTCAAGGGATTTCACCAGCAGGAAGGGATAGACTACACGGAAGTCTATGCACCAGTGGCTCGATTAGAATCTATTCGAATTTTTCTAGCTTTCGCATCATGGAAAGGATTTAAGGTCTATCAATTGGATGTCAAATCGGCTTTTCTGTAGACAAGTTACGCGAAAAGGTGTACGTTGGACAACCACCTGGGTTTGTCGATCCACTTAACAAGAAGAAAGCTTACCTACTGGATAAAGCTCTTTATGGACTACACCAAGCCCCGAGAGCTTGGTACGAGACGTTATCGCAACATCTCGTCGAAAACGGCTTTATCAGAGGAACTGTGGATAGTACTCTTTTCACCAGAGAAGTTGATGGCCATCTGATTATAGTTCAAATCTACGTTGACGACATCATCTTTGGATCTACAAATGATAGTCTGCAAGAGTTTGAGGGAATCATGAAAAAGAAATTCGAAATGTCCTTGATGGGCGAAATGAAGTTCTTTCTTGGTTTGCAAGTAGATCAGCTTCCGGATGGTATTTTCATTCATCAGACTAAGTATGTTCACGACATATTGAAGAAGTTTGGAATGAAAAACATGAAACCTCTATCTACGCCCCTTGCTCTAAATCATGGTATTTGCGTTGACGAGACTGGAGCCAAAGTTGACGAGACGTTATACAGATCGATGATTGGATCGTTGATGTATCTGACGGCATCACGCCCAGATATTATGTATCCAACCAGCCTATGCGCCAGATATCTAGTCAAGCCTGAGGATCTTACACATGCAGATTGTGAAGCGTATATTCAGATATCTGAAAGGATGCCCAAGCACCGGTTTGTGGTACCGAAGAACGACAATTTTGACCTCACAGGCTATGTTGATTCCGATTTTGGTGTAGATAAGTTGAACTCAAAATCAACTACAGCGGGATGCCAGTTCTTCGGAACATGAATGGTAACCTGGCAGTGTAAGAAACAGACTACAGTCGCTCTCTCTACCTGTGAAGCTGAGTATATCTCGGCCTCCAGCTGTTGTTCACAGATTCTGTGGATTCAACAGGAGATGAGAGACTATGGTCTGCAATTTCTAGACACTCTGCTGTATGTTGATAACAAGGCAGCCATTGATATAACTAAAAATTCGGTTCATCACTCACGCACAAAACACATTGAAATTCGTTTATCATCTTCATTCGTGATTGCTACGAAAAGAAATTGGTACGAATGGAAAAAATCCACACCGACGAACAAAAGGCTGATTTTTATACCAAACCATTTTCTTTGTCACGGTTTAAATACTTATTGAGAATTAATGGTATGAAAAATTTGCTGACAGGTGCGGACGCTGAGGTTGAATACGGATCGGACGACGAGTTCGTGTGATCCTCATTGGTTTGTAAATATTTTTCTAGTTAGAATATTATTAAAAACTAAAATCCAAAAAGTGTTTTTGATTTTAGGGAGAGAAATGTTAGAGAAAATACAAAAACATTCAAAATTTTAAAATCCAAAAACATATAAAAATTCAAAATGTTCAAAAACATTGAAAAAGACAAAAAGAATTCTGTGTCATAAAAGGAAAGATAGTACATCAGTGGACTATCACAGTATGCTAACGAAATGTGAAGTTTTCAAAGTGAGAAACAAGTCTTACTGTGGATGTGTCGATAGGCCTTAAACTGTTTTCGAGATATAAACTAAATTTTACAACTGCTTAATCTTGTGGATTAACACATCTTGGATCATATGGACTTAGTACTCCGAAATTTCATTTGAAAGATTGCCTGATTCTGAGATACGAGGTCTTTATAGATAGTTGATATCTGGGGTATTATACAAGTTCTTCTGATTTTGCGGAAGCAATGGCCTAGAACTTCTATAATACTTTCGCTTTAAACCCCCAAATTGCATGCAATATTGAAAAGTATTGAAAGATATAATCATATGCAATGCTGAAAAGATTCCTTAAATGGAACACACCTTAAAGTCGAGCCTTCATCTCTTTGTCTGTACGGTAGTACTAACCTGAGCTCTCAAAGTTTCGCATAACCCAGATACAGATATCAAGTACGCTATATTCACTTGTAAGATGAAATCTAGGGAATCTGGATACGGGAGTATATTCAAGAAGTGGGAACCTAAGATAAGTCAAGTTTCATGAATACTACCTTAACATATCTTGAAACAGTTGAAAAAGATAAAGCTTAAGTGGACAAACATATCGACAATCTAGGTAAACGAGTTGAAAACTTAAAGTCATTTAAAGGTCAACGGTACTGGTGATATGTCTCAATCAACTGATATGGTCCTTAGACACGAATTCACAAAAATATATCTGTAAATATGTATGTACATAGTTTACATTGCTTATTTCATTGTATTTTAGCTTTACAGATTAAAATCAAAAATATTTTCGGTGAGTTTTAACATAAACTTACAAAAATACAAAAAGATATTATTTCTACATTGTTTTCAGCAAACCAATGTTGGAGAACGGATCTTCAAAGTCTGGTAAGGTGCTAGAGCTGGTGGGAATCTCTTTGACAACAGGCTGGGAGCTAATCTGTTAAATCTGAAAAGCCAAAACGATAAAAAGTTCATTAATTTGAAACTTTGATTTGAAAATATCAACAATTTGTTCATAACGGGTCAAACCGGGGTCATTAACTTGGACTCGGCAGACAAATCGGTTAACCAAGATCATTAGCTTGGACTTGGTCAACTGAGTGGATTTTCTTAACTGGTAAAAAGTTGGAAAGTTCAGGGTTAAAAATGAAAATTTTGAAAAAAGTTAAAATTTGTTGGTTTGGCAAGTTCAGCCGAACTTGCTGAACAATTCAGTGTTTAACAATCAGCAAGTTCGACCGAACTTGCAGATGGATGGTTTTTTTAAAAGACAAGTTCGCTCGAACTCATATGGGCCCTCATGTTAGCTTAACAAGTTCGCCGAACTTGACATGGTATAATACCATTCAAGTTCGGTCGAACTCATTTACCTGTTATCAGAAACAATAGAGCGAACTTGAGCACTGAGAGCATTTGTGTGAAATTGACAATTTTATACCGTTACGCTGTTCAATTTAAGTTAGTTTTTGGTGATTAGCACACCAATCACTATGGCAGAGGTACTGATTTGAGATTAAACCATGAATTGACCATGAACTAACCGAATGGATCTGAAATCGTTAAAATCTGATAGTTAAAGATGTTGTTGGACAAAATTGAACACAGATCTTTAATCTACACAAGAAATTGACCGTATAACATGTTTTAATTGAAGGAAATCGGCTATTTAAATGTTTGACCAAGTTAGATCTTTTGGAGAAGACGACAAGTTCGGCTGAACTTGTTGTCAAGTTCGACCGAACTTGCATCAAAATCCACTGAGAAACTAATGCATGTTCGACCGGACTTGTCCAAAAAAATGGTTAAATGATCCAGAAGCATGTTCGACCGAACTTGATTATTGAAGTGTTTTGATTCAATCATGTTCAACCGAACTTATGTTAATGAAAAGTGATTTGTGTAAATTGTAAGTTCTCCTGAACTTGTCCTTTAATGTGGAACATGTGTTTCATACATGTTCGGCCGAACTTAGATAAAACTGAATGATAAGAAATTGTAAGTTCGCCCGAACTTACATTTGAAAATGTTGAACATGTTTGTCACATGTTCGGGCGAACTTGTTAAAATCAAAATGTTTAACACTAATCAAGTTCGCCCGAACTTGATTAAAAGTGAGAAATTTTTTGGTGATTTTTCTCGATAAGCATGCTAATTGTTTTACGTCATTTTTCAGGCACAGATTCCAGCGCGTGTTATCTCTGTTGAGTTTTCAAAAACTCACAATACATGCATTACGCTTGACAAATCTATTTGTCCATCGCTGAAAGAATATGATAGTATCTTGATGTTTCTCGAAGATAGTCATATTTGCCGAGCAATTACAGAGCGCACAGTGTCGTATTGATCACATGTTGTTCATTTATGGATGAATGCGAGTTTAAGCGCTGATGAGAAGACGATCTCTCTACAGTGCAAGTTGGTGATGAACTTAAGCCGATCAGCGTGACTGAAGGTGATATCCGAAGGATTTTGGAGCTCAAAGACAAAGAAGACTATCTGATTCGTTTAGACGAAAAGATGGTTCGCGGATGCTTTTTCCGTATGGGCTACAAAGGAAGTATAAATAAGCCGACGTTGAAGAAAGGGAAGTGCCTAACCCCTACAAGCTTCTGATTCGTGCATTAATTCATACATTTAGCCATCGCAAAGCCGGTTTGGATGATGTACATGATTATTTGGCTAGCATGGCAATAGCGCTTATTTTGAAAAAGCCGTTCAACGTTTCAAAGTTGGTTTTTACTCACATGTCAAAGAACATGGAGGATTCGAGATTGTGTTTATATCCAAGATTTATTCAGATGTTGATTGACGAGAAGTATGCCAACATTGCTCGAGATCGAATGACGTTCTTTATCTAGTTCATCTTGACGAAACGTGTGAAGAAGCTTATTAAGTTTCAAAAGCAAGCTTCAGCTCCTGTTGCGAAGCCGGTTTTCGGAGCCATTAAAGATTCGAATTATATATCGCCGCCAGATAATAAGTGGAGAAAATATGGTAGCGATGATGAGAAAGAACTTAATGCTAAACGAGAATGGTTTAAGGAATTCAAACCTAAAGCAAGGAGTGAATGGTTTTTGAAGGCTGAAGCTGATAAGCCGAAAAAGAAGCGAGCGTCAAAGAAAGTTGAAACTTTGCTTGTCAACGAGGATGAACCAGAAAATGTTGAAGCAGTTGCTGGATCGAGCGTTGCAGTTGTAATTGAAAGCCAAGAGACAGTTAAGTCAACTCAAGAAGATGTGATTTCTGCTATTCTGGAATGAAGAATCTGATAAAGAGCCAGAAAAGACGGAAGCAGAAATTAGAGCAGAAAAAGAAAAGAAATTGGATGCAGATTTTGATCCTAACGCTGAAAAAGAATCTGATGAGGAGAGACCAAAGAAAAAAACAAAGCGTACTAAGTCTCAGCAATTGAAATATCAAAGAAGACTACAGGGTCACCTCATACAAAAGGAAAAAGAAAAGCAAAGAAAGCTCAGAAAGCGGTGAGCAAGAGATATAAAAGCAAGGTGAAAAGCACAGAAGCCACACAAGAACCTTCTGGTGCTCAGGAGAAAGAGCACACAAGAACCTCCTGTTATTGTACATGCTGAAGCTGAAAGGCCAGGAGTTACACAAGAACCTCCTGTGTCTGAATTTGTTGAAGTTCCGATCACTGAATCTCCTAGTGCTCCAAAGACTTCTGTTCCTGAAAGTTCTACACCTAAGAAGTCAACACCAAAAACTGCAATACCAAAAGCTTCGACACCAAAGACACCAAGGGGAAGTATGTTTGGTGATAAGCCACACGGTCCAATCAGTCTCGAAGACTTGGATGAGTTTTTCCCAGAAACTAATGCTGAGATGTTAGAAAAACGTGTTAAGGTATTGGAAGAGAAAGTTGCACAGATTGAGATAGAAAAGGCTGAGCTTGTAAAGAAGGTGAATCAGAGCGAAGTAGAAAAAGAAATACTTAACGATAGAGTGAAGATGCTTGAGAATGAACTGAATATTTCAAGGCGTTGATAGAAGTCTGCAGGACGCCAATGAAAAACTACAGACAGAGATTGCAGAATTAAAGAAAATTCAAGCTTTGAACGATCGAAGATTCATCAGATTACAGAAGGTGTTATCTAACAATCTGAATATTGACTTCATCGCAGAATACGATCGTCTGGATCATCAAGAAGCCAAAGAACGTGCTGAGAAAGAATTGGCTGAAGGTGGTAAAGGAAAGCAGTTGAGGGTGAAGCCCCTAAATCTTCTGTTGAGAAATCTTCTGATGTCCTGAGAAACCAACTGAAGATGTTTCGAAAGCTTTTGAGTCTGATATTCAAAAGGTTGACGAATCTGTCAAGCCTTCTGATCCTATTATTGTTACTGAAGAAAAAGACAATGAAGAAGCCGAAAAGGAAGATAAGAATGAAGACGAAGAGGAAGAAGGATATGAGTATTGGAACGTTGGGTATGATGATGATGATTTTGATCAAGGTGGTGATGATTTTGATCAGGGAGGTACAAGTTTAAAGATCAATGAAGCTAAAGTATCTGATGAGTTTGATTTTCTGACCTCATGGACGATGAATCGAATCAATGGAAGATAAAAGCCAGGGGGAGTCAGGGGAGAAAGGTCCAGTCAGATGATATTGATTTGTTAAATGTTGATCGATCTGCGAAGCCTGTTTCTGCATTACCTACAAAGCCTTTGATGTTAATGTTGGAACACAATGTTGAAGAAGGTGAGTTTGTACATAGTTACTCAAAGGAAGATCTTGCAAGGTTGGTTGAGGTTGAAGTTGAGAACTTAGAGTTTGATTTTAAAGAAGTCTTAAATGTCAATACTTTTGAACCTAAAGAGTATCAGTATGAGAGAAGGTTTGAAGCTGATGAGTACAATTGTGTGATAGTTAAAGATTGGTCCTCAGATGATGAATTAGATCAGAAAGCTAAGTACGTCGGTCTGGATTCAGAAATCTTCCTACATTTGAAGAGATGTACAGACGGCTTAATGAAGATATGTTGAAAGATAGGATTGCTGAAGAGCTACGAGAAGGAAAGATTCCTAAACCGATGACCAAAGAAGAGATAGCTGAAGCAAAAAAGTCCTGGTTCAAGGAGATGCCGCGTGAACGTAAGTTTCGACGTCCACTAGCATTCTTCACCAGAAATAAAGATGTTTCTTTGGGAGATATACTTAGTTGGGGTTGGTTTAAAGAGCTCAACGTATATGCAATCAAAAGAGAATTTGGAGTACAATACTTCAAATATCTTGCTGATTTAAAGACATTGCCGTATTGGGATATGGAAGAGTTAGTACAAATAGTGAATGTTACTTATCATATGAAGACAGTTGATCAGTTGTTGTGGAAGATGATTAAGTACGAAGCTGGTAAAGGTTGGAATCACTGGAAGCCGTTTATTCCGAGACGAAGAGTAAAGATCAATAAGGTTACAGGGGAAAAGGACATAACGTTAATTATGAAACGTCTTAGAGCCATGAGGAATATGCCACTTAGCCGATCGAACAGAACTTCTATCCTTTATTCAAGTGGTGGCAGATTGATCCAGCTACTTGTGAAGCAGTGATTGTGTTAAAGTTTGAAGATCACCTGGATATTGCTAAAGAACGAGTTGAAGTGATGGGTCATCAGGGTATGAGAGATTTGTGGAGGACGATAAGGATTCTAGATCCTATGTGGTTGGTTAACTGCTCGAGAGAAGATATAAATGCCTTTTCTACAGCAAGATTGTTTTTGAAGAAAGAGAAAGGTACAGGCAATACAGTATCAGAAAGTTGTCAACGTTTGCTATGCACGCGAAGTAAATTCTGGTAAAATGTGGCAGACAAAGTGGAGTGATCTGGAGAGAGTTGAATTTCTTAAAGAAGAAACCAGAAGTGAGGCGATCAAAGAAAGAATGGAAAAAGCGGTAAGGCAAAGTTCGCTAAGAATGGCTAACTTTAAAAGACCACCGCCAAGCTGATCAGACGCCAGATCCAAAACAGAGAGACGAAAGAAGCCTTTCAAGAACTTCTTTGGTCGGGTGCGTTAACGTTTATATGAAGACAGAGTTTTGAAGACTGATAAAAGACGAAGACGATATCAAGGGGGAGTCTGTTGGTGCATAATGTCTATGTCTTAGTCTATTATCGAGTCTGTATTGTATAGAGCTGGATAAGCTAGGTAGTTAAGTATTTATAATATGTCTTAGCCAAGTTCGCTCCAGGTTCACATGTTCACGCATGTTCGGCCGAACTTGCACCTCCTGGTCCGAACTTGTAATCCTATTAAATACCTAGCTTGAGAGTCTCATTTGTAAATTTGGCATTTTAGAGGCGAAGCTCTGTCAGTTTTTAACCAGAAGTTTGATCTATAAAACTGACATTTAACTGATTAATTCTTGTCTATTGGTAACACGAGTAATATTTCCGCTATTATGGATGTTAGAAATCAAATTTAGGTTCCTAAGCATCGAGGATCGGTCCTACAATGTTAGGATCTGAGTTTGATTTACTTGTAGTTTTTGTTTCAAAAATGGAAATATGATTGAATTGAAAAGTAAATGCAGCGGAATAAGATGGAAAACTTTTACTACAAGTAAAGGTCGTTTGTTTTCATCATCATCATGCTTTTAAGTTGATAAACTTTGCATGTGATTCACAAACTCACCCTCAGCCAATTACAACAGTTTGATAGTACAGAAAACTCAGAGAAGATGATTGGTGAATGATCATTTAATAGACAAGTTCAATTGTTACAACGATTCACATATTTATATTAACTATCTAACCACTAAGCATCTTTTGATGACGTCAGGGTTGATATTGACATTTAACAACTAAATAACTAACTCAAATCACTGATCACTAACATCTGATAGTGCAAAGCACTGTTACATTGATTATTAAACTAATAAAAGTAAAACGATGATGACCATCCTCTGCTCCTTATCTTCTGGCAGACCTTTGGCAAATTGTTGTGACAGATGATGTAAAGGTAGCAGATCTTAGAAGACAGTGTTTAGGTGATTAGTGGTTGTAAACTCTGATTGTTGGCCCAAACCGCGGATAGTCTATTTGGCTTTATATCATCTGTTCCTTTGTATAGGGTTCAATCCCAACAATCTCCCCTGGAACAGATGATGCCAAAACACTTATTTATTCTTGGTCTTTATTCCTCAACAAAATTCTCTGATTTGTCCTTTAAATTGGAATTCAAAGTTCAGAGACACTCCATCATCATCATCCTTTTCGAGTACCAGATCCATAAGATCTTGGAGGTCTTCTGCACACAGCTCATATGCATCCCCATTCTCATCTTGGTAGCATCGCCATTAGACTTGAGCAAAGTCAATTCTTGGGAGTTTTTTTCAACTTACCACTTTAGAATTTTTTGGTCTGATGGCTTTCTAGGATGGCATTTTATTGTTGAGGTTGGTGGAGTTGATTGATGAGCCATCTTTGAAAGATCTGCTGCAAGCTTTTTACTGGCATCATCAGTATGATAACCAATCATACACTGGATTCCTTCTTTGATGTGTTCATACACTCTTTTATCTTCTTCAACCATCTCCTCTTGCCATTTTTAATTGATTTAAGGCAAGTGTGGAAGGGGCAGATGTTGAGACAGACTTTTTAGAGTGTTGAGCTTTATGAACCACATCCTCTGATGAATAATCAGGCTTAGGAGGCATGCTTAGATCTTCTTCCTTTTTTCTTCCAACTTTTTGAGTGTCAAGCACTCTCAACTCTCCCCATCTGATAATCTGATTTCTTGATCCATAATTGTTCTGTATCAATTCTTCCTTCATTCTTTTGAGTTTCAAAGCTCTGTCAGGCAAAATTTTCTTGTATTTCTTCCAGTCTGGAGGAGTTGGATTTTTGTGAGGATCTTTTAGCATTTCTTGCATTCTTCCCATTTCTTCTCTAAGATCACTCACAGTCCAATCCTTGAACTGTTCCCTGGTAGCTCTATACTTCTTGTTGGTCATGATGTACTCAAGGTAGTCTTGTTGTAGACTTTGATCTTCCATTTCAGACAGCTTCTTGCATAAGTCTTTAACAAAATCTTCCAAAACTCTGACTTTGCTCAGCAGGAATTGCATATAGTTCTGCACTTCTCAATCACTTTTACCTGCGTATCTCTTTTGGCTACATCCTCTGCTTGTTTGGCTTTAAGTAGTAAATACTCATCAATATTTGCTGGTCTAGGATAGCCTTCTAGAGATTGAATGAGTCTTTTCCCAGGATCTTTTTAAGAGTAGAAAGACTTGATTTCTTCCCTTACAACTGGTAAATCGAGGGAAACTTTACTACTGCATGAACTATTTTTAATGGTTGATCAGTTGCTTGAATGGAAGATTGAGAACAAATGTTGTAGAGGTAAGAGGTTGTGCAGACAATGGAAGTGGAGCAGAAATGATCTCATCTTCATTAATGACCTTTGTAACCTTTCTCCTCTTGAACCTGAGTGCAGGTGATGGTGGATGATCAGGAATTCTTGTAGGTGTTGGCATTGGTTGGGTAGATGTGGGAAAAATGATTAAAGCAGTGGATGGGTTAACATCTGCTATAACCTCTGCTATGTCAACAGATGTGGATACAACAGGTGTTGTAACATCTGTTGTGATGAGAGTAGGTTTAGCCTTTGGAGGAGGTGTAAGAGATTTTGTGGGAACAGAGGTTTCAATGGTTGGAGTAGCAACAGACTGAGTTTTAGAAGGTGTGGTTGTTGGTTGCCTTGTTTTTCTAACTGGCCTCTTCTTTGTGGAAGTACCAACCTCTTCTTTTTATCTTTGTAAAGCTATCTTTTTCTCAACCAACACTTTGCCCTCATCTCTTACCCTCATCTTATTCTTCATCCTTTCTCTGGCCAAGAAGTTTTCTGTTTCATCAACTTTCTTTGACCCATCTGGCTTAGGGATATCCATTGTTGGTCGTGCATCTTTTCAAGCTTTAGCACTTCTTTCTTTAAAGGTTTCTCCCTCTTTTTGGCATCATCAGTGTTTACCAGGACTACTGTAGGAGGAGTGGTACCAATGGTTTGAAGGATGTGAGCCTTGATTGCCTTGATATCTGCAACTGTATCCATGTATCTGGCATCAACCTCTTGCATTTGATGTTTATGTTGGAGGTCAGCAAAATAATTTTGTTGTTGAAACAGAGGGTCTAAGGCTTGTTTGAGATCATCAGTGGTTATGACAGAGGGTTGGCTCTTTGTAGCTATCATCTGCTTCAATAGATCTTTGATTTCATCAACAGAATGTTCAATTTTTGTTACCCTCTCTGTCAAATCCTTGTATTTTAGTTCATCACCTAACTTAATAGGATCATCTGAACTCCTACTAAATGTGGTAGTTATATCTACATCATCATGAACAAGGTTTTCAACTCCTGTTTCAAACATAGATGCCCCTTGATCTTGGAACTGGGGACTTCCCACTGGAACAGAGGTTATCTTGGTAGCCTCAGTAGTGGTTGCCTTCAAAAGAGTCTTATATATGTAACCACTGTCCAATTGAAAACTTGGTAGCTTAGCAATTGTAGTAGCTGCTCTAGTTGAACTGTCACCAAGGGTTACTTGTAACCCAATGGATGTATCCTCTTCATGTGCAGATGGGCTAACAAAGAGTAAGGAATCAGACATAGTCACTTGTTGGGAATATTCTCATTAATAGGATGGTGAGAAGAACTGGTTAATGTCTGTTCCAACTCTATTGCATTCAGCAAAGGCAAAATGGCAGGTGGTAGTAATTTTGTTGGTGAAGGGTGTGGTGCAGAAAAAGATATTGCCCTGGGAGATGAGCTGTGGAAGATAGAACCAAGTGGTCCTAGAGCTTCATAATTTGGTGTCCCTGTGTTTACAACCTTTTCCTGTTGTGAGGAAGAAGGAGGAGTTTCAAATCACGGTGGAGATCTTTCTAACATCTGCTGTGAAGAAGTAGCTGCAATGTTTTATGGTGACTTTTGTATTGTCACTGGATTAACCTCTGGGATCTCACATCTTCCAGAGGACCCTTTTTGGGTTTGCTGGCTTTTTGGTAATTTTCTTTGGTTTCTTTTTGGAGATTTTTGGTGTGGTTTTCAGGGCAGTGGTTGTAGTGCCCTGATCACCAAGAGCAATGAGCTCAGTAGCAAGAGGTTTAGATTGAACATTTTGTTCTGGTAAAACTTGCTCTTCCTCTTCTACTTGTGTTTTTGAAACTTTCTCTTGATTGGTTATTCTTGTAAAAGTTTCATGAGTTAGGCCGCCTGGTTTAGTCACAACGCCTTGTTTAACATCATTATCAGGTAACTGATTATGAAGATAAACACTCAAAAATCTTGGATGTATTAAGAAAGCCTTTTCTTTTGCAATGTTATTAAAATTTACCACAAGATCATTGAACAATATCTGGGAAAAGTTAAAATCTGATCCAGTTAAAATGGCATATCCTAGATACTGGATGTTCAATGGGATTTCATTAAAGCTGTGGTCTTGGCTGAGAGACAAGTTAAAAGAGTATGAAAGAAAAATCTCATCTCAGAAGGAAAATTCGGTTTAAAGATTGTCATACCTTTAAGTTTCCCAATTTACCCTCTCTCTAAGAATTCGGCATTCATCTCGTTTATAGGAAATGACACAGGATGTGCCATATCATTCAATTCGAACACTTGTGAGATTGATTGAGGGGTAATATTCATCAGCGTTTTGCCCACTCTGGATAATATGACATACGGAACATCTTTTTTGAAAATGAACCTCTGCATTTGCCCAAAATTGTCGTTGTGCATCTTGAAAAATTGGGGCTTTGACGGTTAACATGTGCTTAAATTTTGATTCTTTCAAGATTTTTTATCATCAGATGATATCTTGTATTTGAATCGATTTCTTCAAAAACTGTTGTATAGTTGTGAGGGGTTTTGATGATGAGGGTAAATGGGGGTCATTCTAGTTTGGATTTTGCTTTGGATTTCACTTTTGATTTGGTTTGGTTTTGGGTGCCATGATTGAGAGAAAATCATTTTGAGAATTTTTGAATTCAACACGATAAAGTGGAAACTCTGTTATGGATAGAACAGGGTTTTTATAGGGTTTTGAAAAAGTGATGATGACATGGCATCTGATGCAAACGACTGTCGAATAACATATGTCCACGTGTATCCTCTGTTTGAAAATGGAAGACATTGTTTGGAAACACTGTTTGAGAATATGGCAGTGGATTGTGAACAGTGTTTGACACTTCAGAGGATACACTTTTGGTAGTGGATAAACTTTTCTAAACGACCAGTGTTTTAATGCTATCAGTGGTTTGAACAGACTTTGAGGATTTATTGAAAAATTCAATTTAGAACTATTTTGAAGGATGGAATTTTGATTTTCTAAAACATTTTTATGCTATTTACACATGGAATACCAGAGAACTGTTTTTAATCCATGTTTAACATTCCAATTCTAGAGATCAAGCTTTCAAAGGTTGATGTAATTTGTTAGAACATCTATCAGCTGATCCTTAGTATGGACATGTTGTAAAGAAATCAAACCTTTTTCATAGCAATCCTTCACAAAGTGATGTCTAATGTCAATGCGTTTTGTGGTAGAATGAGAGACAAGATTTTTGATGATATTTTCTTCTGCTTGACTATCAATTTTGAGAGGAGTATTTAAAGTAGTGATACCAAAATCCATAAGTTGATTTTGAAGCCATGGGATTTGAGTAGTGCAACTTGCAGCAGCAATATATTCAGCTTCAACAGTGGATGTGGAAACTGTAACTTGCTTTTTGCTCTGCCAAGACACTAGGCAATCACCTAGGAATTAGACACCTCCTGATGTGGACTTCCTTGTTGTCTTGCATCCAGCAAAGTCACTATCTGAGTAACCTGAAAGCTCAGTGTTTCCATTAGCAGGATACCAGATACCAAGTGTGGGAGCACCTTTTATGTATCTGAATATTCTTTTCACAACAATAGGATCAGACTTTCTAGGTAGTGACTGTGATCTGGCACAAACACATGTAGCAAACATGATGTCTGGCCTTAATGCAGTTAGGTACAATAAAGACCCAATCATACTTCTGTAAAGTGTTTGATCAACAAGGTCATCTTTACCATCAATAGTGACTAGCTTGGAGCTTGCCATGGGTGTGCTGCAAGGTTTACAATCATCCATATCAAACTTTTTAAGTAGTTCTTTGACATACTTATTTGATTGATGAAAGTGCCATTATGCATTTGTTTGACTTGTAAACCAAGAAAACATTGCAACTCACCCATTGCACTCATCTCAAACTCTGCTGCCATGAGTTTCCTGAACTCCTCACACATGGCAGTGTATGTGGATCCAAAAATGATGTCATCCACATAGATTTGGACAAGCATAAAATCTTTTCCTTTTCCATTTTAAAAACAAGGTTTTTTCAATTTTACCTCTTAAAAAACCTATAGATAAGAGAAAAGTGGATAGAGTTTCATACCAGGCTCTTGTGCTTGTTTTAGACCATACAGTGCTTTGTTTAACCTGTAAACATGATCAGGATGAAATGCATCTTCAAATCCAGGAGGTTGACATACATACACTTCTTCCTTGATCTTTCCATACAGGAATGCACTTTTGATGTCCATTTGAAACACTTTGATGTTGTGGTTAGCAGCAAAAGCAAAGAACAGTCTGATGGCTTCTAAACTTGCTACAGGAGCAAAGGTTTCATCATAGTCAATACCTTCTTCCTGTCTATAGCCTTGAACTACGATCCTTGCTTTGTTCTTGACAACAATACCCCTTTCATCTGTTTTGTACTTGAAGACCCACTTTGTGCCAATTGGACAGACATCCTTAGGTAGTGGTACAGGTTCCCAAACTTGTTGTCTTTTAAATTGAAGGAGCTCCTTTTGCATAGCTTCTATCCAAATATTGTCTTTTACTGCCTCTTGGTATTTGACAGGTTGTGTGAGTGATAGAAAGCCAACAAACAAGTAAATGTTTTGGGATTGACTTCTTGTGAGCACTCTCTCATTTATGTTGCCAATAACTTGATCCAATGGATGGCTTTTAAGGAAAATCAAATCACCTTGATATGGTACAATTGCATTTTGAGGTGAAGCTTGCAAATGTGTATCATCTGAGCTAATCTCTGCTGGTGAATTTGAAAGTCCAACCTCTGATTGGAATGGAGGTGGTGGTATGGGTGGTATGGTTGTGAATGTTTGTTGATTTTTATCCACATTGGATGGATTTTTATCAACAGTGTTTTGATTTGAGAGCAGGCAGAGGATGAGTATTAACCATTGTTGAACCAACAGAGCTTTCACCATTGTTACTAACATCTGCTCCTCTGCTTGAAGGACTGATCTTGAAATTTGGAAGTATGTAATAATATCCTTGCTCTTGTGTTGATGATTGTGGTGTACCTGCATGGTTAGTTTGATAGACACATCTTCAAATGTAAATTTATCTAAATCATACAGTTCAACAGGATTTGATGGGATTTTCAAAGATGAGAGTTCATTGAACTTCATATTCAGAGTTTCTTCAACACACTTAGTCCTAGAGTTAAAAACTTTCAAGGATTTAGCAGTGGTTGAGTATCCCAGAAAATAATCACAGCCAACTTTGGCTGCAAACTTAGAGATAGAATCTTTTAAGTTTAAAATGAAACAAGGACAGCCAAAAACTTTAAATATTAGATCAGAGGTTTGATTTTGTAAAGAAATTCATCGGCAGTCTTTTGATGCCTGGGGTTAATCAAAACTCTATTCTGAACATAGCAAGCAGTGTTTACAGCCTCTGCCCAAAAAGACAAGGGTAAACTTGAGTCTGGAAGCATAGTTCTTGCTGATTCAATTAAAGTTCTGTTTTTCATTTCAACAACCCCATTTGTTCTAGAGTTCTTGGGACACTAAATTTCCTAGAAATCCCTTTTGACTCACAGAAAGCATCCAACTCCTTGTTTCTAAACTCTGTCCCATTGTTACTCCTAAAGATTTTTACTGGAAGGTCATATTGCTTTTCAACTTGTTTGACAAAATTTTGTTCATCTTTAGAGTGAAGAAAGAAGGTGCTTGTAAACCTTGAGAAATCATCAACAATTACCAAACAATACCTTCTCTTTTTGAGACTCATGATTTGCACAGGGCCAAAAAAATCCATGTGCAGTAGTTGCAAGCATTAGGTTGTTTTTGACTCTTCAATTGACTTGTAGGAACTTTTATGTTGTTTTTCTTTTAAACAGGAAACACAATGTTTTTTACAAGTTAATTTCTTTTGGGGTAAACATCTGACAAGACATTGTTTTGAGAGAGTGGTGATTGTTTTCATATTTGTGTGCCCAAGTCTCATGTGCCATAACTCTGTCTCTTTACTGGAAGCAATTGAGAACAGGTATGCATTAGACAGAGGGTTATCTTAACATATCAACCACATACACATTGCCACTCCTATGAGCAACAAGTTGTGCTTTATTCTCAGCAATGGATTTTATCAATTTTAACAACCTCTAGTCCTACAATTTGACATGTTTTCTTTGTAAAGAAGGATCCATATCCTTTGTCACTCATTTGTAAGACACTCAGAAGATTGAATTTTAGATTGTCAATTAAGTTAACATTTTCAAATTTGAGATTCCAGTCTGAACACACCTTGGCCCCAACACCTTCCCTTTTGAATTGTTACCAAAAGATATTTCACCCCCTCCATGAGCCAAGAAATCTTTGAGAAGGGCTCTACATCCTGTCATGTGCCTGGAGTCTCCACTATCTACATACCATAAACTATCAAGGCAAGTAGAAGCTCCCTGCACATAAGTAAACAATTAGTTTAGATAAGATTCCAAAGCCAGAATGGCTTTGTATGGGGTCACAGATTGTCCATTCTCAAATCCATGAACATGGTCAGTGGTTTGGTTTTTGCTTTGAATCCACTGTTGTGAACAATTTCTTGTCAGATGTTGGTAACCATGAGGATATTTATTCAGTTTGGGCTTTGAAAGTTTTTTGTAACCTTCATAGCTCATAGGAACCTTTTGATAAACTGGTTGACCATGTCCTTTGGATACCTGTTTGCATGTGGAGCATCTGTCACTTGTACCTCTCTGGGAACAGAGGCTTTGTTCAATGATTTTGTGACAGATGTTTCAACAAGTTCTAAGGTCTACTTAGATTTATTTCTAGAAAGCTTGAACTTTCTCTCTCAAGAGCTTTTTCCTTGATCTCTTTTACCTTTTGATCATAGGTTTGAAGATAGACACACTCATGAGTTAAGTGATTTGTTTATCACAGACAAAACTTTTTGAATCATTTGGGATCATATGTGTTCTATTTATGTCATATGCTTTTAAAAGAAAACAGTTTTCAGTGACATGATTTCTTTTGTTGCAAAATTCACAAAACAGATGTTTGATCTTTTCCCTTTTCTTTTTTATCTGATTTCTTCTCAGCAGATGTTGTAACCTCTGCTGGAAGATCTTTGATGGGAATGATTCTAGCCTTTGGTGCCTTGACACCTTCAATGGTTGAGAAGTCCATTGGCTTGAAATTTTCAAGAATATCACATTCATCTGACCATGGGTTCGAATTGGTATTTCTCAATTTCTTTAAAAGTTGAAGACTCTTTATGTTTTTCCAGAGAAATTTTGTTACCATTTTTATCAGTGATTTTTATCTCATTTCCAGCCAAATTATTTGGAACCACTTCAACCTTTTCAGAATCAATTTTTGTAACATTTTCAGTGGCATGTTCTTCATTTCGAAAACCAATGCCAAATTTTATGTTACTCTTGATCTGTTTGTCCAACATAATTTCAGAACCTTTGGAAGACTCTACCCATTTTTCACATGTGATCTGGGTAGCTTCTAACTCCTTTTTGCAAACTTGGTATTCGTCTACCATAGTTTGGAGTTGGTCCTAGGTTATGCTAGCTTCATGTTTTAGGCTACTTATCTCAAAATCTTTTGAAGTCAATTTTGTTTTTAACTCTTTAATAGGTTTTTCAAAATTTAGTTCATCTTTTAAGATTTTGTTACTAAGGTTTTCATTCACTTGCTTACTGTTAGCAAAAGCTATTATACATTTTTCAGATTAGAGATTCTTAAGAATCTGACGTGATACCTTGGAAGCAGCCATAAGAGCACAATCACAATCATCTTCACACACATTGTATCTCATGGGTCAGATAGGGATGTCTTTTCTTCATCAACAATGTTTTGAGAAACCACTGGTGTAACCACTGCTTCATCACAACTTTGAACCTCATCAGATTTTGACACTTATTCCTCAGACTCATCACCTCAACTATGGTCTCTAAGGCCATTAAACAAATATTTTCATTTTCAAAATCATTTTTAGCCATTAAAGCAAAATTTTCATCTGTTAAATCCTCAGGCAAACTACTCCAGTCAACAAAGCCTTGTGTAAAGAAGCTCTGTTGGTTAACTTCTGCCGGAGCAGTGGTTTGAGTAGTTTGAGTGACATGTGGACCTTGTTGAACATGCACTTGAGGTGGTGCTTGGACATACTGAATCTATGGAGCAGGTGCTTGGACATAATGGATAGGAACTGTAGTGGGAGGATGTACAAAGTGAGCAGTAAAAGCATTTGTGGTGCAGGGGTATATTGGGAATATTGGACAGTGCTTTGAGGTTTGTTGCCAGGATGTGTTACAATTGGTCCTGCAGTTTGAGATCTGCATTCCCTAGTAAAGTGACCTAACTTGTTGCACTTGTAACACTTAATTTTCGAATTATCTAACCCAACTTTCAACCCCCCATGCAATCCTGGAAATCTCCTACCAGTCCTTTTGTAAAATTTGCTTGCTCTAACACTCAAAGTGCCAACTGATGTAAAATATCCATTTCTTCCAGATCAGTGGGTTCAAAATGTTGTAAGTCATTCTTTTCAAAAGACATATTGTCAGAAGTTTTGGTTTTCCCCATTTGCAGCAAAAGCGAAATTGGGTGTGTAAGGATCAGAAGTAAAATTGTTTCCAGAAGTTATATCAATATAATGATCATAACCCTGATCCTTTCCACTTCCAGAACCCTCTTCATGACTACAAAGAGCAGTGTTACCCAAGGTATAGTCGTCTGTTGCTTTCCCTGACTTTTGCAACTTCCTTTTCTGATTCAACTCCTCTCATACGTGAAAAGGGTCGACCATGAAGTTGAGTGAGGGTCATCTCTTTAAACCCAACAGATGTTTGAGTAACGTAAGCTACAGTCTTCCATTTTTATGGTTAACGATCTTAAGAAACGACTATTGACAGTCGAATTAGGAAATTCCACGTTAACAGTTTCAATTCACTAATGAGACAGCTAAAATGTTCGAACTGTTGTGTTAACGACTCACCTTTTACGTGACAAAACGTCCCATACTGTTGATTAAGAACTTCTCTATTGTTTTCAATCACTTCTTAGTACCACCGAATTGCTCTTTTAGTGCATCGCACAACTCTTTTGCACTATTACAGTGGAGCAGTCCAGCATAGATTTCGTTGGGTAGTGCGGAAGCAACAATGCTAAACGCTTTTGCATCCAACTCTATTTTCTGGAAATCCTGCTCAGAGTAGTTTTTAGGATTTTTTGGCACTTGAATAGTGGGATCCTCTGTGCTTGGAACCAATGGAATATGTGGTCCAAACACAACGGATCGCCAACATTTGGTGTTTTGCTGAGCTAAGATGTGACCATCCGAAGTTGCGATATGAAATATTCATTTCGTTTCAACATCGGTGGTTTGAACATAGATCCAATGTTGGAATCTGATGTGTTCTGAGACATTTCTTATTTTTCAACAGATTTGTGTTTTAAAAACTTTAAACGTAATAAAACTTTGTTTCTCAACAAAAACTAACAAACCAATTAGCAAGGAGAGCTGATCTTTCAAATCAAATTAATTTATCAAATTTTATTGACCAAGCTCTGATACCAATTGTTAGGATCTGAGTTTGATTATTTAGTTTTTGTTTCAAAAATGGAAATATGATTGAATTGAAAAGTAAATGCAGCGGAATAAGATGGAAAACTTTTACTACTAGTGAAAGTTGTTTATTTTCATCATCTTCATGCTTTTAAGTTGATAAACTTTGCATGTGATTCACAAACTCCCCCTCATCAAATTACAACAGTTTGATAGTACAGAAATACTAGAGAAGATGATTGGTGAATGATCTTTTAATAGACAAGTTCAATTGTTACAACGATTCACCTATTTATACTAACTATCTAACCACTGAGCATCTTTTGATGACGTCAGGGTTCATAGTGACATTTAACAACTAAATAACTAACTCAAAACACTGATCACTAACATCTGATAGTGCAAAGCACTGTTAATTGATTATTAAACTAATAAAAGTAAAACGCTGATGACCATCCTCTGCTCCTTATCTTCTGGCAGACCTTTGGCAAATTGTTGTGACAGATGATGTAAAGGTAACAAATCTTAGGAAGACAGAGTTTAGGTGATCAGTGGTTGTAAACTCTGATAGTTGGACCAAACCGCAGATAGTGTATTTGGTTTATATCATCTTTTCCTTTGTATAGGGTTGAATCCCAACACCTAATTACGTTAACTAGACTCGATTACTTATCTATTAACTCAACATAATTGTTTTTATATTTTAAAGGGGTGGGTTCTAATATTATAATTGTAGTTAATTAAAAACTAACTAATCACCAAACTAAGACACAAATTGGGAATTTGGATTGATTCAAATGATGATAAAGAAACTACCTAGGTCAGAGACTGGTTTTCTATTGGTAATGAAACTGTTGTGGAAACATGATCTTAAAATACTAAACTTAAAAGATAACCTAAAGAACCCTCGACCCTTCTCGAGAAGAAACCTATGGGAAACCTATAAGCTGTTAATTTATCGGTTATAGTGGATTCCATCACGGGCTAAGCGACAATCTACCTCACAACACGTAAGTCAATGGTAACTATGGAATCTTGATTCGACTCGATGATAAGCAAGTACTGAAAGGTAAACTAAGGAGATCTTCTCACAAAGTCTCTAACCCTAGCAATCTAACAACCTAGACAAACCGATAATCTCTCACTTCACGGATATTAAAATTAGCTGAACACATAGACCTACTCAATTCACGATTATAACTTCTATGGATTCTATGTCTAGAAAACCATAAACTAATAGAAAACACACAGTAATTGATCTAATATGAACCTATAACAGAAAGATATTCAACAAGGAAACAAGCGAAGTTAAGAACATGCAATGAAACAAGTTAAGATAAGTGTATACATCGAATCATAGAGACCAAGTCTTTACTTTATTAGTTAAATCACAAACATAGTTCAAAACCAAAAAAAATGCAAACTTTCATGCATATTCATCATAGACATAGGTAGTGTTAATTGTTTAGCCTAGCATCATTGTAAAATCGCAAACTGTTGTATTAACAAGTCACAAAACATGTGGAAAATAGATAAATGAAGAAAGAAGGGAACCCAAATGGTAAAACTCAGGCACTCTCGATCTCGTAGCTCAAACCATCAACCGATGCTTCTCGTTCTTCCAAAAATCTCTCAAAATCTCTAATTTTCTCCTTTTGTTCCAGCTAATTTGTCAAAGATTATGAGATAATGATAATAAGAACTAGATTTAGGTTATATCATGTGAATCTTGTCCCATAACAAAACTTTCTGTAATTTAGGCCCTCGCGGCGTGCGGGAGGTATCAGCCTTTGGTCTCGCATCCCGCGAGACACTAAAGTCAATCTGGTCAACATTCACCTCTCGTGTCACGCGAGAGGACTTCTCATTCCCTATCGCGCGACGTGACATGGTGATATTCCTGGATTTTTCCGACGTTTAACTGTTCGATCAACCGTGAACATTCTGAGGCTCAGTTTTCTTCCAACTTAACTCGTTTTTGGCCCGTTTCAGCTTCTTTTCTCTCCTGAGACCTGTAAATCACAACTGACTCGGTAATATACAAGATCTAAAAACGACACAATTGGACTCGGAAAACTGTACAAACTATACACGGAACTAGATGTATTTTGCAATACATCAAGGAGACGCAACAATAAGAAAGTACAAGAAACTTAAACATAGAGAGATAAAATAGAGAATGGATGGTTAGATGGTGGTGCTCAGGTGTTGTAGTGGCGGCGGTGTGGCGACTAGGTGGTTGTGCGCGGTGGTGGATTTGTGGTGGTGGTGTTTTGTTAGATGTTATCACAAATATAAAGAAAAATAAACGTGTGTAAAAGAGTTTTGAAATGAAGAAAAACCAACTTCTTTTCTCTATAGGTTTGACCGTGTGAGTGTCATTTTTACTATTTATTACTTTTTAAACCACCTCCCAAGCTTTTAATTATTTATTATTTTGTGATCTTCCATATCTTTGTTTATTTATTAGTATTATTGATAGCTATATTACTAAAATAAAATTTATACAATAATAAACATCATTAATAACATATTTAATATCTTTATGGTATAATTATATAGGGTTAAGGTAAAATGAAAACTCATACGAGTTGTGAGAACTTAGAGAATTCGGCTTTACGGATGGTTTTTTTCAAAAAAAAAATTTACAAAAAATCCTAAAACAAATCAACTTTTCCAAAAAAAAACTTGTTTTTTTCATTTACGGCTGCCGTGAATGCTGAAAAAAGTGATGTCATGCTTATGTCATCACCTTTTTACAGCCACCGTAAGAGGGCGAAAAACACCACTTCGAATTTTTTTTACGGCAGTCTTTTCTAACATTTTAATATAGGGGTGTGAAAAAATGGGGTCAAAAATCGTATGGGAAGGCCGAGTTCTCTAAGTTCTCACAACTCGTAAGGGTTTTCCCTTGATCCTAATCATAATTATATATATATAGGGTAGGGTTCTAGAGTGAACCGCAGGTTGAAAGTGAACCGCATGAACTAATCTGGTCCATTGGTTTATATCATCTTGAGATTTTAAACAATGGCATGATGGTAAATATTCGGTTTTATTTTTCCTTTTAATTAAATCTGTTAGGGGTATTTATGTACAATTACATTCCAATATATTCTATTTCTTTTAATTAAATAGTTTCCATATCTTTAAAATATTCAACTTCCTAATCATTCGCTCCAATTAGTTATTCAACTTTCTTATCACTTTGTTTCTCTCTCTCTTAATCCCAATATATCAAACCCAGAAAGAAAAAAAC
Organism: Scalesia atractyloides; assembly: GCA_947069175.1. NCBI lineage: Eukaryota > Viridiplantae > Streptophyta > Magnoliopsida > Asterales > Asteraceae > Scalesia > Scalesia atractyloides. Next base: position 73,976,189 of record CAMTDV010000024.1, read on the forward strand.
AGAGCACTGCCGAGTGTATCGTCTATATACGGTCATCTTCTCATTTTTTCACAATCAAGGTACACACCCATGCTCAGAATGTTTCAAAAGTGTTTTGATTTGTGTTCGATTGTGTATATCTTGCATCTTTTATATCTTTCAATCTAGGGCTCGAAGTTCAATTTTTTGTCCAAAAATGTTGTTTTGTAGTAATGTCTCGTTTATTATAGTAGGGGTGTAAGTTATGTAAGTTCGTTGACATGTATTATTGTTTTGGTTTTACTTGATTTCGATTGTTCATGTGTAAATCCCAAATGAGAAGATGCATCTTTATGTGGTTTTGGTGCGAAAATACACTGGTGTTTTTTTTTCTCTTATCTTTGGGTGCTGTTATGATGGAAGTGTAGAAGGTATGTTATACATTTGTGTATTTTGACAATCATGTGCATTTTGATGATTGGTAGATATACTATGTATCTGTATGCAAGCGTATTCCAGAGTATGAAAAGATTTTGTTTTGTTCTTGTTAGTAGGCTGTACAAAAGTAGATATGTTGTTGCGATGCGAAATACATAGGTGTAATTTAATTTTGTTATGGGGTTGCTATGATAGAAGTGTAGTAGGTATATTAAACATTTGTGTATTTTGATAATTATGTGTATTATGATGATTGATAGATATACTATGCAGTTGTACACATGTGTATTGCAGAGTATCAAATATGATATTATATTTGTGTGGGTAGGCTGTACAAAAGTAGATATACTAAGTTTGTTGTATACACCTGTACAAACACTGGTACACATGTGTACAGTTCTTTGTACACTTGTGGACAGTTTCATGTATACCAATGTACATACTATTTTACACAACATTAATATTTGAAATGAAGAATGTGTAACTTCACGGAATATGTGCAGTGAAATGATGTTTGAAACCGAAGCTTGAATAGGGCTAATGCATTTTCAAATGAAAGAATTGGACCCCAGTGGTTACATTTTATGCAGGCTGTAGATGTGTTATGTAACACCGGATATGGAGATGGTGGGCGTCTAGAAAAGTTTAGAAGTGCGTTGTTAATGGTAGTAAAAAAAATCTCTTATGAGTTTGATGAATTACTATGTAATATGTTTCCCGATGTAAAATACTTTGTTTTTAAGTCGTTAGACATTAGTCAATGTTGGTACTTTGTTTTTTTGCTGAAGGGTAAAAATGTTTTTTGGATTTCGCTATGTTTGGTTTGTTACACATTGTGGAACCTGTATATGATGTTTAATGGTGAAATGAATCCTCTCACTGTCTATTGGTGTGGAATTTGAAGTCTGTGTCTACACATCTTATATGAACCATATTGATACATATACACTAGTGTACCGTACCAAATACATTGTGTACATAGCACAAATTGATTGATTATAGGTATTGACACACCCCAACCGATGGCGGAAACATCAGGGTTAGTGGCACTAGGCGACCAGATTGTCTCACGAGAAATTTCCATAACACTATTCAATCAACAATATTTTTAACGTCTAATATCCCATACTATTAAATAATACGTCATAAAAAACGTCACGAAATACATGATTTTCTCATAAAACAATAAGGTTCGATATCCCCTAGATTTTATTACAATTCAAGACTAAACAAAAACAAACTAAACTAAGCACGCTACATCCAAAGCATCGAAGCTAAAATCCTCAACCTGTTACATACGTTAAAATACAAGTCAATACAATTAAGTAAATGTGAGCATACAAGTTTTTGTAATACTAGCATAACAGAGAAACCGTTCGCGAAATAGTCCAATTACATATCATGATAGACCAAAACACATCACACAGATAAACATAGGCTTATTTCTCATGCTAACTACCGTGAGAAGGCTTCCGCGTCCATCCTAACTAGACCCCGTCGGGTGTTAGCCACACTATAGTACCATACTAACTAAAGAGGCAGGTTAACGAAAATAAATCCTAGTCACATGTTTCTAGTATCACGTATTGAGCATACATAATCAGATTATTCGCGTGTGATAAACAGTTTGAGTTGTGAAGTGATTTTGATAGAGGAACGTATGTAACACCCAAATAGTGCATTAAAGCGAAAACGGTCAAGTATACTCACTGTGGGTGCGTTTAGGAGAGAGTAGACGACTGTCGAGAGATGAAGAGGAGCGCCGGATCAGCCTGCATACGCGAACGAAAGTGCATCAGTCTCCGAAAAGCTGAAAAGATTAAGTTTGGGTTGGGCAGTATACAAGTTCGAGCGAACTTGTAAGGATTTGGTGAGATTTGAGTCAAGTTCAGTCGAACTTGGTAAGTTTCCTGGGAAACTTGTCAAGTTCGGGCGAACTTGTGAGAAAATCTTACTGAAATAACAAGTTCGGGCGAACTTGCGTAGTTTCTTAAGAAATTAAGCAAGTTCGGGCGAACTTGTAAGGGTCTGTGAGGGAGAGACCCAAGTTCAGTCAAACTTGACCCAAATGGGTGCAAGTTCGGTCGAACTAGACCTGGTGTGCTGGTGATTCTCGAGCGAACTTGATGTTTTCGGGTCCAAAATCCTGCGTTTTCGCGTCGTTTGCTAAGGAAATCGAGTGCCCATCCCTCCATCCTTAAGCCACTGAGTAAAACTTAGGCTGGAGAGGTCTTTTGGAGCAAACTTAGTCATTTTACAGAAACTCGGGCTAATCCGGGCGAACTTGAAGGTTCGTACGGGTTAGTCCAGCTTGTGTAAAGTGACTATTTCGTCCTTGTGCTTCCGGATCTGAGATCTAGCTTCGACAACGCCTCGTTCCACACAAAAATGAACGAAACATATGTCATTAGTCCGAAAATGGTGTAGAAATCAAGGATTTAAAAGGTTTTGCTCAGATCTAGTATAGATCTGAATGAAAACAGAAGTTTTTTATGGAAAAAGATGAAGATTTTCGTAAACAGAAGAGATTTGATGAAAACGAAGGCAATGCCTTGTGCAAAATCGTTGTAAAACATTGTTGAATCGTCATTGTAGTTGAAATCAGGTTGATTCTTACTTAGAAAACAAAAGGTTTCGGGTTTGAGAGCTCTGGGCGAACTTGCAGCAAGTTCAAACGAGATAATGGAGCTGAGTATTTATAGGTGAAGGCAAAATGGAGCTGGGGAGTCTAGTTCGGTCGAACTTGCATGAAATTCATGCAAGTTCGGGCGAACTTAGGTGAGGTTTAGAGGGTTTTAGCCAAGTTCGGCCAAACTTGCTGATTCCCTTAAGAATCAGAGCAAGTTCGAGCGAACTTGAGGGAAGTTTGAGGATTCTAAGTTGGCCAGTCAAGTTCGGCCGAACTTGGGGTCACCAAGTTCGAGCGAACTTGGCCCAAAACTCAGATTTTCCTCGTTTTTTCGTTCGTTTATCGATTGTTTAGCGATTCAGTTTGTATTAGATTGTTATATTAAGCGTTATAATTGATGTAATAGTACGATTTAGCGATTTGAGTGTGCGAGAGCAATGCGATAGCGAGCGTAATCATAATCACAAACATACACAACACATAAATAACATAAAACCATATAATTAACTGCGAGTTGCGATGCGATGAGATTAGCGATGCGATTTAATAAGCGATTAGATGCGATATATCATACATAATCATAATTAATTGACATAAACTTTTCTTATAACGAATCTCGGAACACAAATGGAATTACAACGGGAAATAAACTGATAATGAAGTGACAACGAAATTTAGAGTTGTTACATGTATGTGTATTAGTATACTATACGTCAATGTATTGAAGCAGATACATCAGTTTACGATTCTAATCATTGATTTATTTAGCATGCAGTAAATATGAAATACATTATTAATTGTGTTCACACAAGTGTAATAATGAAAATGCACATGTTGTTGATAAATGTCATATAAATCCAGAATATGTTAGTTATTCTAGTACATGAAAATTAAATAACATCCAAGTAGGAGTTTTAAAACGAAATAAACATTGGATGTAAAAAATGTATGTTTACAAAGACATTCTAGACTTCGCTTCCATGCCGATTCTTCAGTTCGAAACTCTGTTTCTTCCTCATCCAAGTATGAGCTTAATATAATAGATTTCATGCGTATGAAGATATTATCCAATGATTGCATACTAACTGGCACAACAGCAGTTATTAATATATAAATTGACAACGTTCTTCTTCTTGTACATATGTGTATAAATAACCATTACAAAAAATACTATAAATTAACAAAAATTATGCTATTTTCATGCAACCCAAGTACGTTATACACATGTGTATTTAGGGAAATAAATGATCAAAAACTTACTCTCTGATCACTCAAACTACTACAAAATACTGTACATGTGTACGTAACAAAGGGTAATCTAAAACAACACCAAATTCCTGGCAATTTTGTATTCCGATGTACGCATGTGTATTAACACAAACTGCATCATTAATCTCTACTAAAGAATTTTTTTTATAAACAATCACATGAAACAAACTATAGCAAACGATATGATTATAATAAAAAAAGACATTCGTATACTTAAAATACATGCATCTTAATGATCATACGATACACACCTGGATGATCCATTGTTGTAACGAAAACATTATCGTTAATCGGAACGTTATCCTCGTCAATGTTTTCGTCGGAATTGTTATTATTGATTTCTGGTCGGCCATGATTGAAAGACAGGAAGAACTGTTCGATGATGATTTCTGGGTTTTTGAAATCTGAAAGTTATGTGGTGCAGCTGATCGATTATGAAATTCTGGGTTATGACATATGAAGGTTACGTGCTCTTGATGGATGATGAAATTCTGGGTTTATGAATTATAAAGGTTAAGTGCTTTGATGGATGATGAAATTCTGGGTTTATGAAATAAGAAGGTTAAGTGCTCTTGATCTTAAAAATCAAATGGAACATTGTTGAAGATAATAGAAAGATACGAGAGTAATGATCATCGATCTGGTGACTTAATCGAAATTGAAAAGTGTTGAATATAATATAAAGATTCGAATAGAATGATCTGGTGATTTGTTAGGATATCTTGATAATTATATTCTTAAAATATAAAAGATATTTGTGGATAAAGAATTCAAAAAAGGAAATATGTAACTGAATTGGATTATTAAAATAATGATTTAAATCTAATTTTTTACATAATTACAATCCTACCATTAACAACTAAAAAAGAAATCAAGGGTCCAGATCAGTTCACACAGTTCACAAACAAGGATGTTGTTTACTCATGAACCTCATCCTTATATATATATATATATATATATATATAAATTCATAAGGTCTTGAAGAATAGTACTTGGTTTTTTCTTTCTTTTTTTATTTTTGTCATTTCGTGTATTTTATTCTTTTTCTTGTTTTATAACTCACTCCCTCAACTTTTAGTATTTATACTTACACCATTTCAATTTTATAATAACTTTGTAAAGTGTCATTTTTGCCCCTCTAGTTTTACGTTGCTAATTTAGAACATATGGATGAATAATAGTTATTTTGTCTTGTGGTCTATTTCCTCTTTTAATAGTTTACTCGAATGTCATTTAGTGCATTTTCATTCCAACTCCTATATGTTACTCCTTTGTCATTTTGTAATTTTCCTTTAAATTTTATGTACTTTACTCAGTCTATTTTCTTTTTCTTTCACCAATATACATTAAACCTCCTATATTTCACTCTTTTTCATTTAATGATTTTTATTTTCATCGTGTGCTTTACTCGGTCTATTTCACTTTCAAAACCGAAGACCTCACCATCAGTCGACTTCGTTTACGTTTTACATCACGCGAGTGACTTGGCGTTAGAAAGTATGTTTTTGTTTTACGTTTTTCCTGGTTTTGTTCATCATTCGGTTAGCCAATTTTACGTCCCCACCCACAGGGGGCTTAAGACTAGTTTTAATATTAATTTCATAACATCTTGAGGAATAGTGTTTGGTTTTTTGGTCTATTTGTGTACTTAGTTTTTTTTTTCCTTTTTTATGACTCACTCCCTCAACTACTTTTAGTATTTATACTTACACCCCTTCAACTTTCGAAAAACTTTGTAAAGCTTCATTTTCGCCCTTGAGTTTTACGTTGCTAATTTTAATGTACATGTTAGTATAAGTTCAAGTTGGTTTACATTTCGACGAAATCTTTTTTCGGAAATGAGTCAGGTAAATATAATACGTTTTAATGCTTGTATTTATGTTTGTTTTAGTTGGTCTACGCTTTGATGTAAATTTTGTCATGTCGGTATAATTTCAAGTTAGTTTACAGTTTGACGTAAACTTTTTTAGAAAATGAGTCGAGTCAAATATAATATGTTTTCCTGCTTATTTTTATGTAAAGTTTCAGTTGATATACACGGTTTTATGTTCTGCCTTTTTCTAACTTCCGATGTAACATGTGTTTTATTTACCTTCCGATGTGCATAATCGAGTATCTGCAATGAACCGAAAACATGTACATATCGTTTTGGTCATATAACAATATTAGTTTTTGAGTTTTATTTTCTGATTGTTATTGCATACGTTAATACAATAACAAACCTAACCAATACAAACAATTTTTATTGCGATGCCGCCTTTCTAAAAAATATATACAAATATCACTTTGACATCCTTAACTTTTACGTGTCGGTATAAATTCAACTTTGTCTACTTTTTATGTTTTATGAGACACTTAGTGTTAGAAATTAGTGTTTTTGTTTAAGTTTTTCTCAGTTTTGATCGTCATTTGTTTACTACTTAGCACGATTTTACGCTTCTGCACCGCATCAAGGGGGCTTAGGACTAATTATTATTATGACGATTACTAATAACACTATATATTAATATATTATATTGTAACAACGTTGCACACGGTGTGTATTTATCTATTTAAAAAGATTCTGAAAATTAATAAAATTTAAATGAATAATATTAGAATCTTTAGTTTGTACTTCTCAAAACTTATTTCACGATTCTGAAAGTAAATTCATAGGATGCCAATTATTATAGTATATATACATTTACCCATATAATTACTGAAAATTAAGGCAAATAATTTATTAGAAAAAAGAAACGTTCTTGGGATATTACCTTTATATATATATATATATATATATATATATATTTGGGGTTTTTTTTGTTTCATTGTCTAAATTAGATGAGCTACAAGTTGTATGGAATATCGTCAACATATTACAATAAAAGATGCGTCGGAAAAAAGTTACATTAAAAAAATATGGGACTCTTCTTATTTGTCGACTCTTCTTATTTGTTTTAGACAATGGGTTGGCGGCGCAGTTTATATATATATATATATATTTCATTTAAAAAATTCTTAATTTGGTTATAATAAAATACGGAGTAAATGGCACAAAACATCCTTTATGTTTCCTCAAACTTGCAGGTTCCAGCCTTAATGTTTAAAACTTGTCAAAAACAACCTTTACGTTTATTTTTGTTGCAGGTTCAGTCCTTTCTGACTAACCAAGTTAATTATCCTAGTTTAATTCCCTCACATGCCTAACATGTGAGGGTATATTTGTCATTTTAGGTTTGTTTTTTTTTTCTAAAAAACCCTTCTCTTCTCTACTCACACACAAACACACACAGACCATTCATCTCTGCCTTCATCTACCACCACCACCACACATCGCCACCACCTCATCTACCACCGTCCACCTGCCACCACCACAACCAACAACCACCGTCAAGCACCACCGCCCCCTGTCTCCTGCCGCGAAGTCAAGCACCACCGCAAACCCACCACCGCACCACCTCCGCCATAGCACCACCGCCATCAAAACCCACCACCGCCGTCGTCTCCTACCGTTCCCTCTCTCTCTCTCTACGGTCTCTCTCTCTCACCGATCTCTCGCATAAGCGGTACGTTGAAGAAGCTAAGAGTTATGCCCAACCGGGGTCTGTTGCGCAGAAGAAGGCGTTCTTCGAACCTCATTACAAGAAAGTCGCTGCTCAAAAGGTGGCTGCAGCAGCTGCATTGGCTGAGCAAGAAAATGTGAAATCCCAAATTGAAGAAACAGAAACAATTTCTGATGCAAATCATGGTGCTCATGATTTAGAACCGATAGTGTTACGGAAATCCCATGATTTGCCGACACGAACACCAAACTTACATAATTCACAAACAAGTGTGGTGCACACGAATAAACTGCAACCAGTAGCATTGAATTTGAAAATGACTGTGAATAAAGAACAACAGATCTTAACTCAAGATGCAAGAAGGAAACTGATGCTGTTAATCATAGTTCAATTGTCAAGTTATTTGAACCTCAAACCGTGAAGACTGTAGTTGCTGCTGATAATGTTCAGGATGCTGAGGATAATGCTTCTGTTTCTGTTTCAGAGGATAATAGAACATCTCAAATGGGGAGACCATTGTTGAAGGTTATACTCCTATTCATAATACACACACACACACTTTGATTCCTTATGAAACAATTATTAAACTGAAGTGTTTGTTTGGATGCAGTCAAAGCTGAACATAGATCAGGAAGTTTTGCAGCCCAAGATCAAGAGGAAACCGGTTGTACCTTCTTTTAGGTCAACATCAGTTGGCAAAAACCCGTCTAGAATCCCATATTCACCAGCAAAATATGTAGCTTCTATGCATTCAAAGAAAGAAAATGTAACATCCTTCGAAAAACGGGTTTCAAAACCCGCTTCGTTTATTAATCGAATAGTCAGTTATAAATTTCGTTGCGTAAATATTGTCCATTTTAATTTTAAACAATATATAATTAATAAATATATTAGAATTTAAAAACTATAATTAATAAACAATAAAAAACAAGTGAAGAAAAAGTAAAAGGAAGCTGCCGGGTTTCGAACCCGGGTCAGCCAATTCAACAAACAAACACTACACCACTCCGCCACTTGACTCGTTTGTGTAATCAAAGAAACAAATAATACTTAAGTTAAAACTTGAATTCAAAAACCGGACTTCAGCGCGGCAGAACTCGCAATCACCGGAAAATCCGGCAATCCACGAGTTTAGCCATTTTCCTGTTGACTATAACGTTATAACCGACGTCGACATCGGTTATAACCGACGCCTAACAGTCAATTGCATTCGTAACCGCCGGAAAAACCTTGACCACGAATCAAGACCAAATTCGGACTTAATACATTCTGTTTCTTCCTTATAAATACCCTCCCAAACCTCTGGTAATCTTTTCGCTCAAAATCGCACAAACTCTCGAAGCTTTAGGACTCGCCGGAGATATTTTTCAGTCGCCGGATTTTCACCGGAAAACCGAGACTTACTTCAAATCGGTAAATTTCTCGACTCTTTCGTTTTCAATCCATTATTAGACAAGTAATAACATAAATCGTTCAACCAGAATCCGACTCAGACAACGTTGCCGGGAATTCCTACACTCGCCGGAAAATCTCTGAAAATTCCGAAGTTTCGCTGTGAATCGGTACAATCATCTAAACCCCCTGATATCCTTTGTTTAGTACCTTAATTGCACAACTCATTGATCAAAACCGTTGATTGATTCACTCAGACGGAGATCACCAATCAGAGCCGACGCCCCCTTGCCGGAAATCTGAATTAAACGCGCTGTTTTGGTACATTCCGTTCTTTAATCTCGTTAACTATTACATTTCAACTAATTATAAGTTTTGATAATCGAGTTAAACAAAACAGTCGGAACTCTCTGATCTGGGTGTTTGTAAACGAAGAAGACGAAGTCAGGAATAAGTATAATTAAAATCACATAATCAAACGGGTTAGACACACAGTCCAGCGGTGGACTGTGTGCGCAAACAAAACAAATGTCACGAGTTCGAATCGCACAACGTACCGACTTTCAGAAATAAAACCAATATTTTTAGAACATAATCAGAACATGTCACAGTATGTTTATAAGAGTATTATAATCCGTGAACTAATCAGATTAGACACACAGCCCAACTGGTTGGGCTGTGCGCATACGAACCGAAGGACCCGAGTTCGACTCCGGGTCCCTGCAACCGGTTCGGCTATATAAATTCGTTTTAATATAAGCCAAATAAAATAACAGTTAATTAGTATATATATATAATTAAAACAGAGAATATTTCGGGTTAGACACGTAGCTCAGTTGGTAGAGCTGCGTGCACGCGTACGAGAGGTCTCGGGTTCGAACCTCACTCAGCGCACACTTAACCACAGTCCAACCGGTCAACGGTCAAAAAAAGTCAAATTTTTTATTCTTTTTATTATTTATTTAATTTAAAAATCAATTAAAAATACTTAAAAATAATATTTTTAAAGTTAGAAAACGTCCTTAAACTCACAAAAATGAATCTAAAAACCCTATTAAGATTATGAATTAAAATCTATTTATTTAATGAACCACTTTCGTTATTATTTAGGTTAGCTTTCCTCGTCGATCAAATCTCAAAACTCGTGCGCATCCAACGTCATCAAAAGAACGCACCCAATGTGAGTGAATCTCTACAAATTCCCCGTTTTAATCACGTTTTGGGGTGTATCATGTGTCGTACAATTCTGTTATTATATAAATATAAACACTTGTGCATTCATCATATCTGTGATCTAATGTGTATCAAATGTGTACAAATTGTTGTGTGAATTACGTTTAGTTTGGATTTATCATTTTCAGTGCAAGCATTTCATTAGGCCCATCAGCTCCCCGTGGGATACGGGTTGAGTATAGGTGCCTCATTCGATCGGCTCCGTTTGATTGAGCCTTGATCTCACATACATCATCATCATTCATGTCATTCGATCGGCTCCGTTTGATTGAGCCTTGATCTCAAATACATCATCATTTATGTCATTTACTCATCCAATGTGGTTTGTGTATTGTTTATTTATATATGTTTGCTCACATGTGATTATTGCACAAATTTTCAATATTAAATACAACAAACAGTTAATAACAATGTTTTATCAAGGTTCACTCGCCAACTTTTGTTGACCCAAAATATCCCCCGTTTTACACATGATACAGGTGATCCAGTTGAGGCAAGAAACACATAGGAAGACTTAGAAGAATAAATCAGCTTAAGTTTTCGATTGTTTTACTTAGTTTCATTTTCCTTGTAATTGTATGGATTTGATTTGAACATTTGAGTTGTAATTTGAATTTAATAAATATGAAACATTTTAGTAAACATCATGAGCTTTGGTGATAACCCAATTATGCCCCGACTCTTATTCCGCTGCGGGTCGGGGTGTGACAGAAAATATGGTCACTCCAAAAACCAAAAACTCAAATACAATCGATTCCATCGATCAAAAGAAATCAGCCCCAAGATCCTTGTACACGTTAATGAAATCCGGTTCGGTTAAAGAACCAGTCAAGTTAAATTCCCCAGTGGTTCGAAAGATGGAAAGTGCAAAACTTGCTCCCGGTGCACATTTGACACCGAAATGCTCTGCAACGCCTATGATAACGCCTTCTAAGGTAATAAAATTTTCTGAACAAAATCGTTGTCATTCATTTATTCAACTAAAACTTATGTTAATCTTGCGTTGCAGGTTGCAAATCCGGTGAATAAGCAACCATTAGCAACCCCTTCGGTAACGAGAAGGTAAAAGATTCAAACTATTGTGAAAGTTATTAGGAAATAGTCAAATTCATAGTTTTTTATGTGAATTAACCTTTTTTATATACATATTGAAGGATAGAAACACCTGTTCATCCTTCAGCTGTTGGAAGCAAAACACCTGGCCAAAAATGGCACATTTTCTCAGCTGTGTAAGTTGTTCTACTTATCAATAATCATACTTTAGTTCTTGCCTCATACGGGCTAACGAACACATCTAAGTTTTGTTAATTTTGTTTGTCTGTGTACCGATAGCTCAAAGTCCCTTAGCGCATATAGAAACCCGTTGTTCACCGACCTGTACACAACCTCCTTCGATGACTTATCCCGTAATCTCCGACTACAATGTATTGAACCCATATTTGGACCAACAACCAAGCGGACCGACCACCATCTTCAACCCAGACAAACCCATCACCATCTGAACCACCAACCAACATGCCACCATCAGAACCCTAGTTGTCGTCGTCATCAAAACAACGGCTAGAGGCCACCACCTCCACCTCCGACACCACCTCCTCTGCCACCACCTCCACCTCCGACACCACCTCCTCTGCCACCACCTCCACCTCCGCAAAACCCCCAAAAAATAACTTCGCCACCATCATCTTCAACTGCCACCACCACCACCGCCACCTGATACATCACCACCGTAGAGAGAGAGAGAAAGAAGAGAGAGAGATCGTAGAGAGAGAAGAAGAAGAGAGAGAGATCGGTGAGAGAGAGAGAGACCGTAGAGAGAGAAGGAGCGGCAGGAGACGACGGCGGGGTGGTTGATGGGTGTTGATGGCGGTGGTGCTATGGCGGAGGTGGTGCGGTGGTGGGTTTGCGGTGGTGCTTGGCTCGCGGCAGGAGACAGGGGGCGGTGGTGCTTGACGGTGGTTGTTGGTTGTGGTGGTGGCAGGTGGACGGTGGTAGATGAGGTGGTGGCGGTGTGTGGTGGTGGTAGATGAAGGCAGAGAGATGAATGTTGTGTGTGTTTGTGTGTGAGTAGAGAAGAGAAGGGTTTTTTAGAAAAAAAAAAACAACCTAAAATGACAAACATACCCTCACATGTTAGGCATGTGAGGGAATTAAACTAGGATAATTAACTTGGTTAGTCAGAAAGGACTGAACCGGCAACAAAAATAAACGTAAAGGTTGTTTTTGACAAGTTTTAAACATTAAGGCTGGAACCTGCAAGTTTGAGGAAAAATAAAGGATGTTTTATGCAATTTACTCTAAAATACGAGAACTCTTCTTAATTTAGGTTTTTTTAGAACTCAACGAACTCCTAACAATTAAATAGGATCACTTGACCTTTTCCTTATTGTCACTCAAAGAAATATCAGGAGGCTTTTCTTTAAATAGTTAGTAATAATAATTTACCAAATATAGTAAAAAGAAGGTTGAATCCGATTTGAACGGTATTGTTTTAATTTAGTTAGTACACGCATATAAAGATCCACTAATGCATGCTCATTAGTTCATAACTTACAAACAAATCACTCATATTCTTTACTCATATCCCAAATAACCATGGCAAACCATGATTTATTGATTCTTATATTCACTTATCTCATCATTTCATCACTTTCTTTGATCATCACATGCAATGCCCATTCTGGTACGTGTTGTTATGTGTATTATAGTGTATATTGTAATCGTTACATATAGCAAAACCAGAAAAAAACTTATTCAAGAGACTGTTGTGTGTTATTTATATTTATAAAATACAATGCAAACGCATGCAGGCGAACATGAATTCAGCTACGACATTCATCACCGGATGGACCAAATAATTGGGGAACCCTAACTACGGATTGGAAACCTTGCTCAAGTGGAAAATCGCAGTCACCTATTAATATTGACTCGAAAAGTGCAAAAGATCAACCAAATGACTTGAAAAAGGATTACAAGGATGCCCCTGCCAGACTTTACAATAAAGGCCACAATATTGTGGTATGCACACTTCTACCTAATAAGCACACACATTGCATGTTATACATAAAAGACCTTAATTACCCTTGTCATTGTTATTATTGTTTCAAATTTTTGCATTTTGTTAGGTACAATGGCAAGGAGATGCAGGAGGAATAAGTATAAATGGTTCAACATACAAGCTAGTTCAGTGTCATTGGCATACTCCTTCGAGCATACCATAGATGGGCAGGGGTATGTGTTTTGTAGCAAGTGTTATCATTGGGCACATGTTTTGATCAAAATGTCTAAAGTAATTCACCCTTCATGCTTTATATAGCTTTGATGCAGAACTACATTTCGTTCATAGCAACGACCACAAACAATTGGCGGTTATTGGTGTTCTTTTCGAAATTGGAGAGTCTGATTCCTTTATTGAAAAGGTACTTACTCTCTCTATCTATACATGTGTAACTCAAATATTATGAAAGAATAATTTATGCCTGTTAATTATAATTTGCAGACCTTATAAAAGATCAGTTAATATGAATTTAAAAGAGATGAAATAACTTCTAATTGTAAAATATCGAATTTGAGTATAAATATAAAGAAGGCTTTAGTATGTGTAGGCTTATGAAATCTCCAAAAATCAGGATCATACTTGATTAAAATAGTGAAACTTTATATCGAATCATGGGTGAAGTAGAAATATTCATTAATTATTCAAAAGTTAGAAGTGTGTCATGTTTCCATTGTTTTATAGTTGTCTTTTAATAGCAATTTATTTATTTTTACTCCAAAATATCATATATAATCAATTTGTAATTGTAAAAATTTGAACTCATACCGCATTAATATCAAGCACTCACCATGTCACTAGAGTACAAGGTTCTGGTAATTGTTTTATAAATGTCCCGAACAAATTTTCTCTTCATCTATACATTTGCTTATATGCATGTATGTATATTTGCAAATCATTTAATTTGATCATTTCATGTATGCAGATGACTGCAAGCAAGTTCAAAGGGCTTGACGCCAGTGGCAGTGATTTGGGAAATGTTACTGCAAGTAGCACAACTACCAGCGATAAGTATTTTAGATATAGCGGTTCCCTTACAACTCCTCCATGCTCGGAGGGTGTCACTTGGACAGTTGCCGAAAAGGTCAAAACAATTTCGAAGGACCAAATCGAGTTGCTAAAGGGGGCTGTTGATCCTGTAAGTCTTGTTTTACTTTGTGTTTCAGACCTTTTTTTAATCAAAAGTGGCGAAGCTTGAGATTTTCGATCGGTGGTCGGAAGTCACCGGACCTAAAATTATACCTTAAAAATTATAAAACCGGGGGGTCGAAAACGTATATACTTAAAAAATTTATACGAAAACTACATGCCGGACACTACTGAGCGAAAAGTTCGGCGGGGGCGGGGCCATTCAAAGTATCACCAATGGCTTACCCATATATTGTATATTATATAATTATATGTAGTGGAGTTCCGATTTCATATTTACTTGTGTATTTGCTTAACTTTTGTTTGGTTAATGTTTTAGGAATTTCAACATAATGCAAGGCCTGTCCAAGATCTTAATGGAAGAACAGTTACACAATTTGAAGACAAAGAGTACGCTCTTTTATATATGTTATATATGCTATTAATTATTTATATTACATCGGTTGAAAATATCTCTTCAATTTCACCATTTCTTGTTCAAAATCCATTTCGTATTGGTTTTGAATTTTACTTACTCACATAGCTTATGGAGCATAATATATCATAGAAATTTTAACTAATTAATAATAATATTAACTAATTAATGATAACACTTTCTTATATCAATATTGCAAAACGTATTGTATAAGTATTATCCTAGATCGGCTTTATTTTAATAATATTGGCAAGATTTGTTTGGATTTTTAGGTTTTGTAAAATGATTTATATTTTGCGTCAAGCATTTAAGTATTTTTTTTTAATATATTGATAGATGATATGCATGTAAATATTATATATTCGAGATATAGAAATTCAGTAAAATTAAAGAAAAATATAGAATCCATTTTAAAAGCAAAATTTAACTAAGAGAGTTTCAGTAAAATTAAAGAAAAATATAGAATCCATTTTAAAAGCAAAATTTAACTAAGAGAGTTTCATTTTTGACCTTTCATTTATGTATGAAAAATATTATCCCCTTTAACAGTTGATAGAAAGTTTCGCTTTTTCCATTTTTCGTACGAGATATTTGTTTCATAACCTTGTTGTATTTGTTAAGTACATGTATAATTGTTTTATACCAAAAAAAAAAGCTCATTTAGTTTTAATTTAACATTTTGTTGGGATTTAAGAGTTCATCAAAACTTGTTGAGATTCATTCACGAACTTAAATTTCTATGTTCAATCCTCGAGATCAATAATGCTTTGTGTGTTTTTACGATGGGTTTGTAGGGGCTCAGGAG
This sequence comes from Scalesia atractyloides, assembly GCA_947069175.1. Lineage (NCBI taxonomy): Eukaryota > Viridiplantae > Streptophyta > Magnoliopsida > Asterales > Asteraceae > Scalesia > Scalesia atractyloides. The sequence goes on from CAMTDV010000024.1 coordinate 73,992,074, forward strand.
CATCATCAATACTACCACTATGGAGTGGAATCATCATCTTTGTTCAAATTTATATTTTATTTTTATTTTAAGTGGTAGCATTTGCATAATTAGGATTTGGATTTCAGTCCACACATGTTTGGTTTTGCGGCATGACTCTTTGAAATAAAAGAATAAGAATTGAGTTTTTTTTATTAATGTTGGTATCGTAATGTATTTGTATAAGAATTGAGTTATTTTAATGTTTGGTTTTACGCATGTTTGAGCTTAAGTGAGTTTCAAAAATCAAGTTTTGAGGTTGAGTTGAACTTAGAGTGTGACAATGTTTTGATAGTATCATAGTATTTATAATCAATGTTTTCATAACCGGACCAGATGTCGAACCGGTATCTATACCGGTTCACCGGTCGGACTGATCTAACTGGTCGGACCGGATTTAAGAACCGGAATACATGTATTTTTAACCATATGATAACAGATTATGAACTTATATATTTCTAACTTAATATAATAAGTTACTTATAAATTGAACTTGCATCATATTTCTAACTAAATATGATAATCTAATTATAAAATTGAATTTGCATTACAATTTTAAAGAATTAAGATTTGTCTTCCTCGAAAACAAATAATAAAATATAAAGATATTATTAATTTAAAGATTCAACTTATATTAGCTAAGTTCAGTAGGTCTAGGGTGTAAATGATGCGCAACGGCTCGAGAGCTACTCGGGATCGGATCGGTAAAAAGCTCGAACGAGTCGAGTTTTAACGAGCCCGAGCTCGAGCTCGAGCCTGAAATATGACTCGTTTAGTTATCGAGCCCGAGCTCGAGCTTTGTATACAAAGATCGTTTAGGCTCGCGAGCGTAAACGAGCCTAAACATAATTTTATATTAATTTTATATATATTATATAATAACAGGCTTTATTTTATAACATTGGTGGGCCGAGCTCGAGCCGAGCTTTGACTCGTTTAAACTATATTAAAGTGAACTCGAGCCGAGCTTTGAACTCATTTAAGATTGTTCTCAAATCATCTCGAGCCGAGCCGAGTCGGAACTGGAGCTTTGGATTTTATTTACGAGTCGAGCTCGAGCTCAAAATTTTAGGCTCGAACCGAGCCGAGCTCGAGCTTCCCAAAAACATCACGAGCCGAGCTCGAGTAGCGGAAGGCTTGGGCTCGGCCCAGCTCGTTTATACCCCTAAGTAGGTCTCATCATGTATGTAGCTGTCACCACTCACCATAAAGGTTGAAATCAAACTTCTTTTTTCTTTTTTAAATTTACTTTAAAACTTATCATGTCACTTTTACTTGTACGAGAGAGAGAGAGCCCACATTTTATCTTCTTCCTATGTTTCAACATAATCGAAAAATAGCGGTCAGTCTCAGGCAACCGTCTTTTGCCAGAAATATTTTCTTTCCGATATTTTTACACCGGCCCGGCCCTTATTTCAAGCGGTTCTCCGGTTCAACCACCGGCCACCGGTCCATCCGGCCGGTTGCTTCACATCACGGTTCAAAGGGCATGACCGGCCCGTCGGCACCGCCGGTCTCCGGTTAAACCGGTCGGACCGGCCGGTCCGGTCCGGTCCGGCTTTCAAAACGTTGTTTATAATAGATTCTCAATTTCATCTTTATAATTACACTAAAAAACATTCCTTTTTTTTCTTTTTTTAATTAAATAATATTTTTATACTTTTATTATTACATATCCTCTCTCATTCACTCACAACCACTTACAAAAAAATAATAAAAAATTATACAGGGTGAAGTGACCTAAATTTACTGATAAACAGTAACATTTTCTCTTTACTTCATTCACAACCACTCTAAAAAATATAGATAATCTACTTACAAAATATAGAGGATCGATTGGGAATGCTAAGCCGACTCACTTTCACTCACAACCGCTCAAAACCACTGATAACCTGTAAGACCCAACTTACATAACTAATATTTTATAAAAATTCTTGCAATATCGACAATAAGCAAGATAACATACTTACAAAGATTCGTACGTTAACAATGTAACATCTGTGTAAAACGGGTCTCAAAAACCCACACCATTTCCATTAATCAAGTTTATTATTTCTAGTTTTTTTTTATTTTTAAAATAGTAAATTTATACATACATAATTAATAACCTAATGATATAATAAAATAAATAATCAATTTATAATTAATAATATCATATAATTAATTATGGATTTAGCAAACTAAATAAATAAAATAAAAACACCGAAAAGGGGTAAACCGGGAATCGAACCCGGGTCGCCTGGGTAGTCACACGCACCAAACACACTATGTGCACACACATGATGTGTTAGATTTTGTATATCAATATATATATACGCAATCGGGCGGGAAACGTGCAACCATGACCGAAATCAGAGACGCGCCTTTCCTTTTCCTTTCAAATCCCTGCGACAACTGGCAGCGTGTTTTTTTCGGCAAACTCTAATCTCGCCGGCTGTCAATTACCAATCATTGAATGCGATTTCCAAAAATCGAAACCCAACTCACCCCTATAAATACCAGACGAATTCCCCTTCAGAATTCGCTCATATCCTCTATCTTACTCTCTAAAACTCGGTCGTCTGAAAGAAACTCTGTTCCACCGGAGAACCACCGGAATCGTCGGAATCAGTCGCCGGAATCGTGCCGCCATCTTTGTTACGGTAGACCTCCTTTACTAATCTTTTTCACCTAATTAACATTATATGCGGTCGATCACTAACAACAATCAGAAAGAAAATATAGTCAGGCGGGTAAGAGTTCTGGTTTAAGTTTAAAATGAAGAAGACGAAGTGGGATAAGTGTTTTTATGTAATTAAAATGAATGTTTCAAACGGGTTAGACACACAGTCCAGTGGTGGACTGTGTGCAAACATGATATACACGTCCCAGGTTCGAATCCGGCTCATGACAGCATAAATACATATAACCTTTTTTTTCATTTTTAGATAAAACATATCAGTGGCAGTATGTATACAAATGTAATTAAAATCGGGTTTTTAATTGGGTTAGACACACAGTCCAGTGGTGGACTGTGTGCAAAATTAACATGCTTGTCCGAGTTCGAGCCTAGGGCAACCCCGGTTTTTCCGAAAATAAAATATCTTTTTTTTTAAAACAAGCCTAATCAGATTCATTCAGTATGTATATAAAGATAAAAGAAACGCAATTTATATTGGGTTAGACACCCAGCCCCGTTGGTTGGGCTGGGTGCAAGTTGTTGGTGTGATCGCGGGTTCGAGTCTCTCCCCCGCATACAAGCTGCTGCTCGGCCGGTCTGACAGACCTTGTCAGACTGACAGTTGATATTTTTTTTTCTTCTTTTCTCTATTTCTTTTTTTATTCCATTTATTATTTTCATTATTTCATAGTTAGATTAAAAGAGAAGTTATTTAGAAATACCTAAAATACAAAGGCTTAATTATTAATAAAAATCACAAAAATAAACTCAAAAATCTAAACAAAGGTTTTTTAATCAAAAAGTTAGTTTATTTATCAAGTTATCGCGTTGTATTTTAGGTTAGTATTCTTACGTCGGTCCAATTTCTCAACTCGTGCGCACCCGTCATCAATCAAGACTACGCACCCACTGTGAGTGAATCTCTACAAATTCCCCGTTTTAATCACGTTTTGGGTGTATCATGTGTCGTACAATTCCTTTATTTTATTTAAAAACTTGTGCTTATATCATCTTGTGATCAAATGTGTAATGGTTGTTGTGTGAATATTATGCGGATTAAATTTATCAATTCAGTGCACTCATTTCATTAGGCCCATCAGTTCCTCGTGGGATACGGGTTGAGCATCAGGTGCCTCATTAGATCGGCTCCGTTTGATTGAGCCTTGATCTCAAATACATCATCATTCATGTCATATATTCATCCAATGTGGTTTGTGATTGTTTACATATATATATTTGCTCACATGTGATTTATGCACGAATTTTCTTTAATAAATAAAACAAGCAATTATTTAAAATGTTTTATCAAGGTTCACTCGCCAACTTTTGTTGACCCAAAATCTCCCCTGTTTTACACATGATACAGGTGATCCAGTTGAGGAAAGAAACACTTAGGATGGCCTAGAAGAATAAACAAGATATTGCGTTGGAATAAACATTTAGATTTTAATTTTTTTTTGTATTTGTATGAACTTTGTTTATTGGATATTTGAATTTGTAATTTGAATTTAATAAATATGAAACTTCTTAGTAAATATCACAAGCTTTGGTGATAACCCAATCATGCCCCGACTTTTATTCCGCTGCGGGTCGGGGTGTGACAAACAAAACATAAGTACTTTATACATTTTAGAAACATTAACATTGTTTGGTTTATAGAAAAACTTAAACAAAAAGCATAAGCTTGATATTCGGTAGTGTTCGGTTCTTCGATAAGTTGATCATGCATCAGCAACATTACATGTATCACCTACATTACCAAATTCATTAAAAATGTTAGTTATATAATTTATATAACCTATTAGATGTAACCAATTCTCAAAAATATAACCTAACAACAAAAACAAGAAATTTACGCTTAGCAGAATCTGTTTTCAACAGAAAAGGGCTATCGTAGCTACGGTAGCCTACAGTGGCTTGCTGCAGGAGATTTAAGTTTGCCATTTTTAACGCGAAAACCTCTGTATCTTTTAAACCATTTATCCATTTAACCTCCCGTTTTTTCTACATGATCGTAATTTGATCCTCTACTATGGACTCGAAGTCCAACATCCGGATTAACAAAAATTTTAACTTATAAACCTTTGGCTTATTATTTATCTACGAGATCATTGTGAAGTTTGCACATTTTGGTAAACTAACTCATGAAATCACACCCCTATTGCAAAATCGTCATATTATTTTATGATCATACCCCATTCCCCGGGGTAACCTCCTTGTGTTTTACACATCCGTTATCCTGTATGCAACCACACTTATTCCATCCGTTCAACTTTACAAATGTTGAATTACTTTATTCCGAATTCTTTTACGAATTCTCTATTAGTCCATTGTGACTCGTTTTCCAAGTCACTTGACTTACAGTCCGCGTTTCCTGTTACTCGGTTTACGCTCTTATTTCGGTTTAACCCTTTTACCTAGTTTAAACAAAAGTAGTCGTTCACGCATCCGTTTTGATATGCATCAAGACTCCTCTTTTACCCGTTTGGTTGCCATGGCGACGTTCGTCGCTTTCATTCAACTAAACATTATTTATTCCATCATTTTCTTTCGTTTAGTTACCTTAGCGAAATCCATCGCTTTAATTCCATCAGACTTTATTTATTTTATCTTTTTACCCGTTTGGATATTTTAATGAAATCTATCATTTTTAACACCCAAACTTCTTGTTATTTCATTTTCTCCATATCCGGTTCATTCGTGCGAATACCATCGCATATGAATAACTCATATTCCACAAGTAATGCATCAATTTTCAACATATAATTGTACGAAAACGATAAGAAAGTTCTACAAAGCATATGGCCACGTACCTTATAGCTTTCCCTTCAACCGCGTATCCGCCCCTGCTTGGCCACTCGATGTTTCACCCGCTTTTCCTATATAGTTCAATTCGGTTTATCCTTTAGAACTTATATTAAAATATATCACGCGCAATTTGACAAACTAGTTAATTACGTGATATGTCTGAACGATCAGGTTTCAGTCTCGATTCGTTAAAATAATGAGACGGGTTGATTTGTGAACCATGAATGAACAAATAATAATCAATAAAGATAAAGTTTCATTGATAGGATAAGACCATATAAGATAATATCCACCCCGGGTGAGCTCCCCCGGGGTGGTGGCTCACAAATGCACCCCCTACAAGTGATGTTTAGTAATCTATTTATAGCCCCTAAGCTTTATCCTCCAAGCAAGCCGCCCCTTGCTTGGAAAACCTACTAAACACGCTAAAACATACAATTATTATAACCTTGCTAATTAAAGACGCACTAATTGATAACATCATTCTTCAATTTGACCCAACAATATTCCCCTGAGAATGATGCTATTAATTCTTCAAATGATCTTCAAAATAAATTTGACGTCGTCTTCGAATCTTCACAAATCAGCTAAATACCCAATTTATTCATTGTCGTTTTCCCCCGCAAATGTAGACCCTCCTATATCTTGTCCATCAAAGCTCCTTATCTTATGTTCGAAGATGCAATTGTAATAGGCATATGATAGGGTTTGAACTCCAATGATAAAAATTAAATAATTAGCTTCATAGTGAGCATCTTCAATTCTATCAGATTACATTTAACTCCCGATCTAGCGCTAAAGTCGCCAAATACCAAAAAAATCAACGGCCCAAAAATTTATCATAAAGTCCCTGGCCTAGTCTTGTTTGCGGCCCAAAAGAAAGGTATAATAAATCCCGGCCCAAATAAATTTCCGATTTAGTCACTCCTGATACTCGCAAACATCAAGTGGACCCGTAAAATATATCCTATAATAATCTCATCACAATCCAATAAACCCTCTGCTACAATTTAATCATTTGGATTGTGGGCCCTTAAAAAAATATTCCAAATAGTTATACGTGAATGGTCCTAAATAAACTTTTGATGCAAACAATTAATAAACCATCAATGGGACCCACCATTCAATCAAGATATTATAATTTTAACCACACCCAACCATATGAATTTAGAACGCAAGGTCGAAAATCAAACTCCAATATCATTCTGATGTAAATAAATGGACCCCAAAAGAAATTGTAATTACCTAAGAACGTCATATATGGCACAACAAACATTCTCCAATCACTGTTGGGCCCCATTACAATGGAATTGGTCCAGAAAATCAAAGCCCAATACGACAACCCTGCTGCAATGTGGACACCTCCAAACAACCCTAGCCGCCACACCATGTTACCAGCCGTCATCACTTCTTACCTTATCGAAAATTATCCATCGGTTAGAAGTTCCAGTCGACAACCACTGTTAACCACTACAGCAGCCACCACTCACCATACACGCCATGCGCCACTGTACATCATCTCAACCCAGCCGTAACAAACATATTCTGCCATCACCTTTCACCATAAATCGTTCATGACGAGAAACCGAATACCCAATCACCAGTTCATGATGATAATGAAGAAAAGTTGGATGAAAATAGGAAAGATGACTCGAAGAATGATAACAACCGGCAACCACAACAATCTCCAGCAACAAACTACAACCCCAACAAATCTAATGACCTTGAAATGAACAAAATCAAACACCAATACGTTCATCAAAACCTCACCATCATAGCCGAACGGCTGGACGGAGGCCATGGCCGCCGACGCGTTTTCCGATTTCCTCTCTTCTCTATTTCTTTTTCATGACTTCGACGGTTTGAACAAACCACACCATAAGGTTACCGGATTAACAAAACTTGAAAATGATGTCACCGGAATCTTTCCACCTCTATGAAATAACGGAACAGTAACATTTATGAACTCGTATCCGCCACCTTCATGTTTTTGAACAACATCCACATGAACATGATAAACAAAGACGTTGAATGACCATATAAATTTTTCAAATCTGAAAACAACCTCAACACACAGATCGGAGTTCGTTTTACGTCTTCGATGGGTTTTCCGATGAAGATTCGACCAAACCGAAACTAAAACGAGCCACCGAGGCTCTATACCAAATGATAGGTCCGAACGATCCGGTTTCAGTCTCGATTCAATAAAAATAACGAGGCGGGTGATTCGAGCCATGAAAAAATATAAACAACACTAAAAAGATAGATGAACATATGATTTAACAATAAAAACCTTCATTGATTGTGATAAGAACAAATACAAGATAACGATCCACCCCGGGTGAGCTCCCCCGGGGAGCGGCTCACAAATGCACACCCTACAAGTGATGACTAATACTCTATTAATAACCCTAGAGCCTTTTCCTCCAAGCAAGCCGCCTCTTGCTTGGAAAACCTACTAAACTCACTAAAACATACAATTAAAATAACCTCACTAATTAAATACGCCCTAATTGATATCATTCTCCAATTTTACCCAACATTACGTGATTCTTTCATATGTTCAACATTTCAAGATCAGTTAGGCATTATATTCGAGCATCTTGTGGGAGAGATTTTCATACTAAAATCATTTAGTTCATGATATCTAATAACCATGTATTAACATCAAATTCCAGCCTCTCTGTGTAACATGTGTGATGAACACCTATAATTCAACGTCTTGTCATCAAGTTCTACCATTTCTCAACCGAAATTCAAGTGTTCATCATATTTATCAAAAACTCATTTAACACAAACATGGTTAGCTATTTAAACACTTAAATTGTGGCCTTTAATCACTAATTTCTCATCTAGGGCTTGTTCCTAGACTTGTATTCATTTCAATCATGCTATAACATTTACCATTCATAGTTGAATTACAACTATGAATGTTCATCAAAATTCCACAGCATCACCAAATATTAAAATTAAACATACCTTGTGATCTTCTAACTTGGAGGATCACTAATTTAGCTAATGCACTGATTTTAGACCTGATTTCCTCTTTGATTTTGAAGGATTTGTGAATTTAGGGTTTGAAATGTTCTTCACCCTTTGCTCTCTGATTTTGGTCGACCAAAACACATACCAGTGTGTGTTTTGTATCTAATTTTATTTTTATTAAGGTTAGTTTCTCAATTCTCCATTTCAGTCCCTCAATTTCAAAGATTTATAAAAAGGGCTAAATTTCATGTTTTTTTTATTATTTTGCAACATATTATTAACTAGGTCAAATGTTCCTAGTCATGTTTCATAAGATTATAAATGCTTATATATATATATATGTGTGTGTGTGTGTGTGTGTGTATATAGTTTAATATCTTGGGGTGTTACAAGTCCACCTCCCTTAAAGAGGGTTTCGCCCCAAAACCAGGATACGTACCAAATAAGGATGGGTAGAGTCATCTCATTTCTTCTTCGGACTCCCAGGTGGTGCCTGATCCCTTCTGATGTTCCCATTTGATCTTCACTTGGTCAATTTCTTTATTTCTTAAGCCTTTGACTTTTCGGTCAAGAATCGTGATAGGTTTCGCCACGTAGTTGAGTTTATCATCCACTTCTATATCGTCATAGCGAACATAGGCCGTTACATCGGCCAAAGACTTAAAAAAAGGGTAAATGCACGGTACCCCTGACCGCGGGAGGGTTCTCCCTCCCCAAGCTAGCTTAACCCCATAGCTGCCTGGCGGTTACTACCCAGCAGGATTATTCGGGCCGAGCTGGACTCGAACCCGCGTCCTCCCGTTTGGAATGGGTGAGGCTGGCCACTGGGCTGACACCCCGTGGTTTCGGCCAAAGACTTTCGGAGGTGTGAAACGTGAAATGTGTTATGAATTCTACTCAATTCCTCCGGTAGTTCCAGTCGGCAAGCTACTTTACCCACTCGTTCAATGATTATAAAAGGCCCAATAAATCTTGGGCTCAACTTCCATCTTTTTCTAAATCGAGTAATCCCCTTCCATGGTGATACCTTAAGCATCACTCTATCACCGATCTGAAACTCGATGGGTCTTCGTCTTTTATCCGCATAGGACTTTTGTCGGCCTTGAGCCGCTTTTAAATGAGCTCGTACCGTGTCAATCTTTTCGTTTGTGGCCTTAATCACATCCTTATGTGCGAGTTCCTTTGGGCCCATTTCACCCCAACATACCGGAGTTTGACATTTTCGACCATAAAGCATCACTACGGGGCTCTACCGATACTCGAATGGTAACTGTTGTTATTTGAAAATTCGACTAACAGTAGATAAACATCTCAACTACCGTCAAAATCTATTATACATGCTCGAAGCATATCTTCTAACGTTTGAATCGTTCGTTCGCTTTGCCCGTCCGTTTGCGGGTGATAAGCTGTACTGATCAATAGCTTTGTACCCATTTGTTCTTGAAATTCCCGCCAAAACTTTGAAGTGAACCAGGTGTCTCTGTCAGATACGATTGATACCAGCACTCCATGGCGTGCTATAATCTCGTTCACATATACCTCCGACATCTTTTCGGAAGTATAAGTCTCACGGATAGGAATAAAATGAGCACTTTTTGTCAGTTTATCCATGACTACCAAAATGGCGTCAAAACCTTGTGTCGTTCTCGATAATTTGGTTAACAGATCCGTAATGATATATTCCCATTTCCAAACGGGTATGTCTAATGGTTGGAGCTTGTGATAAGGCTTTTGACGCCTTGCTTTCACTTGAAACAAGTTAGACATTTTTCAACGTACTTTGCTACATCTCTTTTCATTCCGGGCCACCAATAATTCTGCTTCAGATCTCTTTACATTTTGGTTGCTCCTGGATGAATCAAGTAATGCGACTTATGAGCCTAATCAAGTAAGAGCTCCTTTACACCACATGTGTTTGGAACCCAGATTCCACCGAATCGATATTTCAAACCGTTTTCCTTGTCTTCAATGTCTTTCACTAAACCCTTTACACGTTCTATCCTCTAATTCTCTTTCTTTACCGCTTCTTCTTGTGCTACTTGGATTCATTCAAGTAATCCCGAAGTGACCACAAATTGCGTGGATCGTACCTGAATGAGTTCATAATCTCCCTTTCGGCTAACGGCATCCGCCACTACAATGGCTTTTCGTGGGTGATAGCAGATTTTGCAATTATAGTCCTTCACCGTTTCAAGCCAACGTCTTTGTCTCATGTTTAACTCCTTTTGTTCAAAGAAGTATTTTAGGCTCTTATGATCGGTGAAAATAGAAATATTTCACTCCATACAAATAATGCCTCCAAATTTTTAAGGCAAAACCTACAGCCGCCAACTCAAGATCATGAGTCGGGTATTTCTTTTCATGTGTCTTCGATTGCCTTGAGGCATAAGCAATTACCTTCCCTCTTTGCATGAGTACATACCCGAGACCAAGGTGGGATGCCTCGGAATATACGACCATGTCGTCGATTCCATCCGGTAGGGTTAATACCAGTGCACTGGTTAACTTTTCCTTAAGCGTCTGAAACACCCTTTCTTGTTCGTCAATATAGACAAACTTTTCATCCATACGGGTTAATTTAGTTAATGGCGATGCAATCTTGGAGAAATCTTGAATTAATCTCCTATAGTAACCCGCAAGTCCTAAAAAGCTTCTAATCTCCGAGGGGTTTCTCGAAGAACTCCATTTTGACACCGCCTCAATTTTAGATGGATAAACTAATATTCCATTGGCACTTATAATGTGCCCGAGGAATTGCACTTCTCGTAGCCAAAAGGCGCACTTCGAGAATTTAGCGTAACGTCTCTCTCGTCTAAGAGTTTCTAGCACTTCTTGTAGATAACGAGTGTGATCTGCCTCGTTTTTCAAATAGACTAGAATGTCGTCGATGAACATGATCACCGACTTGTCTAACATGGGCTTGCAAACCCTGTTCATGAGATCCATGAATGTAGCGGGTGCGTTTGTTAATCCGAAGGACATTACGAGAAACTTGTAGTGTCCATAATGTGTTCGAAAGCTGTTTTTGGGATATCTTCTTCCTTCACTCTTAGTTGATGGTATCCCGACCTTAAGTCAATCTTTGAAAACCAACTTGCACCTTGTAATTGGTCGAATAGGTCATCGATTCTTGGAAGTGGATATCGATTCTTTACCATAAGCTTATTTAGCTCGCAGTAATCGAGACACATGCGCATACTCCTGTCTTTCTTCTTCACGAACAATACTGGTGCTCCCAGGGAGAGACACTTGGTCGGATAAACCCTTTGGCATGCAATTCTTGCAACTGGGGCATTAATTCTTGAAGTTCCGATGGTGCTAACCTATACGGTGCCTTAGCCACCGGTTTTACACCAGGGATTAATTCGATCCCAAACTCCACCTCGCGCTCGGGCGGTATCCCCGGTAAATCTTCTGGAAATACATCTTCAAATTCTCGTACAACGGGTACATCTTCAATCCTTGGCGACTCTTTTTCCGAGTAGACTCGTGTACATATATTAAATAAGCCTTGCACCCATGTTGTATGAGCCTATGGGCTTCCATCATTGAGCATATTATGGGGTTTCAACTCTTCTCCCCATAAACAATGACATGCCTTCCGCTCCGAGATGTTAGTTGTATCTCCTTACGGAAGCATATCACTTTGGCGTGGTGACGAGACAACCAATCCATTCCAATCACCACTTAGAATTCCCCCCATTGACATGGGTATCAAATCAACCAAATAGTCCTCACCATAAATGTTTAGTTTGCAATCCCGACACATATAACAAGCAATAAAACTTTTGTTATTACCTATTTCTACTTCCAAAGGCATAGGTAATTTTATTAATGTAAATGAAGGATGTTGAATAAATCTATGTGAAACAATTTTCACCCGTATCAAATAAAATTCGTGCGGGTATGGAATTTACGGTAAATGTACCTGAAACCACATCGGGTTCGATCTTTGCTTCAGCTGCAATTATGTTAAAGGATCTTTCCTTCTACTTTGGAGCTTCCTCTTTGTGTCGGCTACTTCTTTCCTTCCTACCAACCCCGGGCATTCCGACTTCTTGTGACCCGGTTGGTAACACTTGTAGCATACCGACACCTTGTCGGGGCAAATTGAAGCCACATGCTCCGTTTTCCCGCATATAACACACGGCTTGTTCTTGAAATAGCACTCGCCTCGATGGGCACGCCCACAAGTTTTAGAACTCGGTGAACCCCCTTTCACATTTGCTTTCTTTGAAGGCTCCGCCACCTTTTGTTTCTTTATAGGGCTCGGGTTAGCATCAAATGCTCCCCTTTCTCCTATTTCAATCTGTTTATTTAACTCTATCTCGCGCTCTGACGTAGCATTAATGATATCTGTGAGGTTTTCATATTTTGAGGGAGCCATGAACTCCCTAAATTTAGCTGTGAGCATATTATAATAATAATATATCTTTTGCTCTTCAGTCTTGACCAATTCGTCACAGAATTTCAGTTTATCTAGAAAAGTTCCCGTAATCTTGTCCACAGTCTCTCCCTTTTGCCTTAACTACATGAATTCTTCTTTAATCTTATTGAACACCGCTTTGGGACTATGATGTTTGAAGAATGGTGTTTTGAAGTCCTCCCAATTCATAGCTCGTGTGGCTTCAACCCTTTTTTCATTCTTGAGATTATCCCACTAATCTTTGGCTTGACCTCTTAGTTGGTCGATTCCATAGGCCACGAAGTCACTCACATCACAATGTTTTCTTTCAAAAACACCCTCAATGTCACCTATCCACCTTTGACAAGCAATCGGATACCTCCCCGTTATAAATTGGGGGTTTACATGCTACCAATTTGTTATATGAATAACCCTTCTTTTCCTTGATCTTATCTCTTTCATTGGTAAGATTCTCTTTCACTTCGTTTATTCTTTCCTCAATAGTCGTGAGCATTGCGGTTTGTAGCCTTTCCATGAATCCTGGTATACTAGCTTCGAGGGCTTTTCCGACTTCCTTGGAAATCTTTTCTTTTAGTTGCTCCTTAATTAGAGGTACTGTGTCATCATCATCTCCACCCTACATTGTTTATCTGAAACGTTTACGATAAATTGGTAAACATTTCATTTCATTATTCTCACATTACTATATGAGAATTTATTTTCTACTTTTGTTTCTACACTCGATGTATCTTTCTTCTTTGGTTTGGCCAAGTATACAACATGCCTTAACCGCTCATGCTTAGTGCCTATTCCCGGGTTCGAGTGTATAAACACACTCCTCCCATGCACTTTTTAATCCATTTTTTACTAAAACATTTTATTAAGATTTATTTCATGACCTTTCTATCCGGATGTCTTGATCAAGCTAGAACCGAACACATATAACCTTTAACCTTAAGCTCTGATTACCAACTTGTAAGACCCAACTTATATAACTAATATTTTATAAAAATTCTTGCAATGTCGATAATAAGCAAGATAACATACTTACAAAGATTCGTATGTTAACAAAACATAAGTACTTTAAACATTTTAGAAACATTAACATTGTTTGGTTTATAGACAAACTTAAACAAAAAGTGGGAACTTGATATTCGGTAGTGTTCGGTTCTTCAGTAAGTTGATCATCCATCCGCAACGTTACATTTGTCACCTACATTATGAAATTCATCAGAAATGTTAGTTATGTAATTTATATAACCTATTAAACGTAACCAATTCTCAAAAATATGACCCAACAACCAAAACAAGAAATTTGGTTCGGACCTCGCCATAAGCTATGGCTGCAGACCGTAGCTTACCATTAGCATAATCTATTTTCAACAAAAAAGGGCAACTGTAAGCTACGGTAACCTACCGTGGCCTGGTGGCTTGCTGCAGGAGATTTACATTTGTCGTTTTTAACGCGAAAACCTCCGTATCTTTTAAACCATTTATCCGTTTAACCTCCTGTTTCTTTCTCCATGATCGTAATTTGATCCTCTACAATATGATCTTGAAGTCCCACATTCGGATTAACAAAATTTTTAACTTATAAACCTTTCGCTTATTATTTATCTACGATATAATTGTCCCATTTGCACATTTTGGTAAACTAACTTATTAAATCACACCCTTATTGCAAAATCGTCGTTTTTATGATCGTACTCCATTCCCCGGGGTAACGTCCTTATATTTCTCACATCCGTTATCCGGTATGCAACCACACTTATTCCATCCGTTCAACTTTACAAATGTTGAATTCATTTATTCCGAATTCTCTATTAGTCAGTTTTGACTCGTTTTCTAAGTCACTTTTCTTATAGTCCGCGTTTCCCGTTGCCTGGTTTACGCTCTTATTTCGTTTTAACCCTTTTACCTGGTTTAAACCAAAGCGGTCATTCACGCATCCATTTTGGTATGCATCAAGAATCCTCTTTTACCCGTTTGGTTGCCATGGCGACGTCCGTCGCTTTCATTCAACTAAACATTATTTTTTCCATCATTTTCTTTCGTTTAGTTACCTTAGCAAAACCCACCACTTTAATTCCATCAGACCTTCATTTATTTTATCTTTTTGACCCGTTTGGATATTTTAATGAAATCGATCATTTTTAACACCCAAACTTCTTGTTATTTCATTTTCTCCATATTCGGTTCATTCATGCGAATACCATTGCACATGAATAACCCATATTCCACAAGTAATGCATCAATTTTCAACATATAATTGTACGAAAACAATAAGAAAGTTCTACGAAGCATACGGCCACGTACCTTATAGCTTTCCATTCAACCGCGTATTCGCCTCGGCTTGGCCACTCGATGTTTCACCCGCTTTGCCTATAGAGTTCAATTGGGTTTATCCTTTAGAACTCGTATTATAATATATTACGAGCAAAACTAGTTAATTATGTGATTCTTTCACATGTTCAACATTTAAAGATCACTTAGGCATTATATCGAGCATCTTGTGGGAGATATTTTCATACTAAAATCATTAAGTTCATGATTTAGCTATTAACCATGTATTAGCATCAATTTCCAGCCTCTATGTATAACGTGTTTGATTAACACCTAGAATTCAATGCCTTGTCATCAAGTTCTACTGTTTCTCAACCGAAATTCAAGTGTTCATCATATCAAAAACCCATTTAACACAAACATGGTTAGCTATTTAAACACTTAAATTATAGCATTTAATCATTAATCTCATCTAGGGCTTGTTCCTACACTTGTATTCATTTCAATCTTGCCATAACATTTACCGTTCATACTTGAATTGCAACTATGAATGTTCATCAAAATTCCACAACATCACCAAATATCAAAATTAAACATACCTTGTGATCTTCTAACTTGGGTGATCACTAATTTAGATAATGTAGTGATTTTAAACCCGATTTCCTCTTTCATTTTGAAGGATTTGTGAATTTTGGGTTTGAAATGTTCTTCACCCTCTGCTCTCTGATTTTGGTCGACAAAAACACACATCAACGTGTGTTTTGTGTCTAAATCTTATTTTTATTAAGGTTAGTTTCTCAATTGTCCATTTCAGTGCCTCAAGTTCAAAGATTTATAAAAAGGCCTAAATTTCATGTTTTTTTTATTATTTAGCAACATATTATTAACTAGGTCAAATGTTCCTAGTCATGTTTCATAAGATTATAAATGTTTATCTATATGTGTATATATATGTATGTATGTATCTATGTATATTTAATATTTTGGGGTATTAAACAACCATTTATTATAACATAACTACTCACTCACATAAATTTAAGAAATCCATTGTGAATGCTCTAACCCATGCTAGTAGAAATTATTAATTATTAATTTTATTCTTGAATATTAAGTATTTATAATAAAAGCATTAACATGTTTATTTATAACTGATATGATTTATGTATTGCCTACAACAAATAACAAAATTTAAAATAAAAATTAAATAATCTTCAAAGTACTATAAAAATGTCCTGATACAAACTTTGAAAAAACATAAAAATAAATTAAAAAGATAGGTTTATGTGAACATTATTAGTTATAAAGGTTAAGTTTAATAACTTAAATCCAAACATATAAGAAAGTTTATAAATTTTAAATTATAGTTTTTATTTTTGAATCTTACATACTTTTGTTTCAAAAAACGAAATAATCGAAAACCAGACCAGTGTAAGAACCGAAAAAAGCCGAAACCAAATGGTTTTAACAAACCGAAAACTGACATTGCGGTTTCGGTTTTGTCCAAAAACTGAACCGAACCGTGCACGCCCCTAGATTTAAGTGGTGTTTTAATATAATTAACCACATTCAAAAAAACAAGTTGGTAAATGACAAAATAGGAGTGCACACTCTTGTTGACTTTTAAACCTACTTCCCTCACGATTTTTAAACACCCATAATCTTTTCATATGTTATTATTTTTTAAAATAACACCATAAAGACGAGTATTTTGTACTATTTAATTTGTGTAGGCTATTGGCATAGTTTTTTAACGTCACGTGATTTTTCTGTATGGCGTTAGAGAACCATGTACTAGTTGGTGAGTACTTAATATGCATTTTACTATTAAACATGTATAACGCTATGTGGTTTTGTAACATTACGTAATTATGTACTAATACGTAATTACGTAACACTATTTCCTAGACAGTTTTTTGTGACTTACTGCTACATATTTACATATAATTACATGGATAAGTATATCCTGACATGAAGTACATGTGTAATCTTTTTATTGTCTCATACACTTCGTACAAATTTGATGTCTTCTGCAATAATCTTCCTCATAAAAAAGGTTAGGTCCACCACTACACTAGATTATTAAATAATAAGTATATAACATGCATTAGCCCAAATAGTAAGGAATAATAGTCTAGAATAGGGGTGCTAAACGGGTCGTGTTCGCGGGTTGGCGGGTTCAACCCGACTCGAACCTGAAAATTTTACACGAACCCGAACCCGACCCGAACCCGAAAATCGTATCATATATATGAACCCGAACACGACCCGAAGTTTTGTGGGTTGACCCGAACACGACCCGTTTAACCCGAATTTTTTAATTTTTTTCTAAAACTAATATATTAAAATTAAAAATTACTTAAAAACACAAATGTATATAATAATATCATATTTAAATTATAAAAGCTATGTTAATTTCTCCTTTTAAGTTATAATCATGGCATAAAATACACGCCCCATTTAATTTATGAGATAAAATATATTGTAAAAATATAATATAACATAAATGTGTTAAACGGGTCAACCCGCCAACCCGACCAGGTTGACCCGAACCTGACCCGTAAACCTAAACGGGTTCGCGTGTTCAACCCGAAACTGACCCGAACCCGTTTAGACGAAACCTAAACCCACGAATTTCGTGTTAGGTTCGTGTCGGGTTTCCGGGTCGTGTCAGAAATTCACACCGCTAGTCTAGAACACCAAGATTTGAAAAAAAGGGTTGTAACATTAAGTGGTCTTTACAATTATGAGAAAAACCAAAGTCAAGATCAAATAATTAATTTTTAGATTATTATTATTATTATTATTATTATTATTATTATTATTATATTATACATCAAATGATAACCTGATATAAGTTATTAATTCAACGGTAATATTAAAATAAATTACACAAAACGAAAGTTATAAAAAAATTATTATGTTTTTATACCTAAACCCATATAATCCACTTATCCAAATTTTAACAAGGGTGGCATCACTTTTAATGGTAGCCATGTTAGTGAGCATTTTTATAAGTTATTTTTGAAGTCTAACAAAAAATTAAAACTAAATTTAAATGTTAATGCAACAGTACCACTATATAATATACATTTAGATAATGTGTTACGAACGAGAACTGAAAAATATATTTTAAAAACAATATAAATATACATGTATGTCCAGAGCAAAATATATAGATACAGCTTAATTTACAATTAAATTTCTGTGAAATTATAAATAAGTAGGATACAACAATATCATCAAAGTTATAAATGTTAATATTTGATATAAAAAATATAATACATAAATGGAATACAATAAAAAGAAAACAAATGAAAAATAATCACATTCTTTTATCTGGGCTATCCAATGCTATCTACGATCGGGACGATTGGAAGTATAGGGTTATCTTTTGGCATTGGGTTACCCTTGGTAACCGGACTTCTATTTCATTTGCCGTTAAAAAAATTATATCTAGTGTGTTTCAAGAATTTTTCTTCTCCTCTCTACGAAACATAATATATATTATTACATTGTCAAATGTGTTTTTTTTTTGAACGGCTAATTGCTTTCCAAGTGTAAACCACCCTTTCGGAGTTATGTCCAAAGGCTGACAACTCGACCACCGCTAGAAAGCGTAGCACACCTCTGATGCGTAGAAACTCCGTGGAATAGGTAAAACTGCTCCCTCCCTTGGACTCGAACTCAAGTAAAACCCCGGGCCAAGCCTTCACCAAGATGGAAACAACCACTGCGCTACAACGGATGACCCTGTCAAACGTGTATTTAACTTAGAACATAGATTATAGTGGGCATTTAACAACTGGGGCCCTTCAATATGAGTCCTAGGGCATTTACTTCACCTACTTCATGCTAGAGCCACCATTGGTCCAAGTCTATACAACTCGGAGACATTCCTAATTTGTAAATTTGTAAGCTGGTTACCAGATACAACTTGAGGTCATCATGATACAGTCATTTTTTTTCTTATATATAACAAGCAATTAATCCTGATTGTTAAGCAAGTGATCTTTAGGTCATTTTGCCATTTTTATTCCTATAATAAAATGAGATGCACAAAATTTCATCACCCAATTCTACTTATAACCAAAGGATCTTTCATGTCTCTCACCATTGCAATAATATTACTATACTCTATTTATAATCTTTTGTTTGTCACTTCACTTGCAGCTGCTCTGCCAACTAATGAAGCATTTGTGCTTTTGAAATGGAAAGCCAGCCTTGATAAACAAAGCCAATCATTTCTTTCTTCATGGGCCGGAAGCAACCCGTGTCATGATGATTGGACCGGAATTGGTTGCAGTAACTGTGCTGCAGCTTCACAAAGTGTTGTAACAAGCATTAGAATTCAGGATTCAAACTTAACAGGTACACTTGATGATCTTGATACATGGTCATTAAAGAATCTTGAATTATTTGATCTTTCATTTAACTCGCTCTATGGCCACATTCCTTCCAATATTGCGAACATGTCTGGACTCAAATATCTTGACATGTCTCATAATTACTTTTCAGGGGTGATTCCATCAGAGATAGTAATGCTAAGATCTTTGGATAAGCTTTATCTGGTCAGTAACAGTCTTACTGGTCATATCCCGAATAGCATAGGCAACATCACAAACTTAACTGAGGTTTTTCTGTCAAGAAACCATCTTACTGGGCTAATACCAAATAGCATAGGCAACCTCAGAAAGTTAATTCAGCTTGAATTATCCGAAAATGAACTTACGGGGCCCATCCCTAAACTATCTTCACTCAAGCTAGAATACCTTGACCTTTCTTCTAATAATCTTACTGGAGTCATTCCTTCGTCAATAGGAAATTTAACCAATCTCCATTACCTTTATCTGTAATTTAATCAGCTTTCTGGGTCCATCCCACCCGAACTTGTAGGGGCTAGGGATCTCTTAGATCTTCAGATTAGCGGGAACTATCTCACCGGTACAGTTCCAATTACTTACCGAAATTTCAGTAGGCTAGAAAGGGTGTACTTCAGTGGCAACAATATATCTGGCTCGATTCCAGATTATTTTGCAAATTACACCAATCTGAAAGTGTTGGACTTAGGTCTGAACAATTTCAGTGGCCTCATCCCACCTGAACTGGGAAAGAGAACAGCCTTTGTTAAGTTCAGCTTGGCGCTGAATCATCTTGTGGGTTCCGTTCCACAACATATGAATTTTACTAAGATGGAAAACTACCAAGTAAGTAAAAATATGCTCACAGGCTCCTTACCACACAATATCTGTTTCCAAACTTCTTACATTTTTCAGCGCATGCAACAATTTCTTCACAGGTCCTGTGCCAAAAAGCTTTAGAAAGTGTAGCAGCTTACAAAGAGTTCGGCTTGATGGAAACCAATTGACTGGAAACATCTCTGAAGATTTCGGGATATATCCGAAGTTGTATTTTATGGATTTGAGCAGCAATAACTTTTATGGTGAGGTGTCTAGCAACTGGGGGCATTGCTCTAATTTAACAAGCTTAAAGATATCCAACAACAATTTGGCTGGAAAAAGATGTACACAGTTAGGAGGAGCAACAAGATTAGTCGAACTTCATCTCTCATCAAATCAATTGGTTGGTGAGATCCCAAAGAGCTTTGAAAGACTAAGCTCATTGACGAAGTTGTACTTAGATGGCAACAGACTATCCGGTAAAATTCCTTCAGAACTGGGAAAGCTGTACAACTTAGAAGAAGTGAACATAGCAAACAATTCTCTTACCGGTCCAATCAATGAAAATATAGGAGATTGCGTTAAGTTAAGGAGCTTGAACTTAAGTAGTAACAAATTTGAGGGAGTTATCCCAGTGCATATTTCCAAGTTGGAAAAGTTAGAATCTCTTGACCTTAGTGAAAATATTATTACTGGGAGTTTACCTTCTCAACTAGGGGGTCTAAAGTTTCTACAGGCATTAAACCTCTCTCATAATAATTTTACAGGCTCAGTTCCTTCTAGTTTCACTAAAATGTCAAGTTTAACCATAGTCAATGTATCTTTTAATCAGCTAGAGGGACCACTACCAAAGATGCGAGCTTTTGAAGATGCTCCAATGGAGGCACTAGCACATAACAAGTAGTTATGTGGAAACAACACAGGGTTAAATTGTCCCATCCAACTGGGAAATCAAGCTAATAAAAAGAAGGTTTCAAAGATGCTATTAATCTTACTTCCAACTTTGGGATGCATTGTCCTGTTGTTTATTATCGGTGTCACGTTCTTTTATCTCCATAAAAGAAATCCAAATGATACAAATAGGACACAAGTGACACCAACAAACCCTTTTACCATCTGGAGCTATGATGGGAGAATGGTGTATGAGAGCATCATTGAAGCCTTAGAGGACTTTCACTCGAGGCATATTATTGGGGTTGGTGGACATGGTACCGTTTATAAGGCAGAATTGTCAACAGAAGTTTTTGCGGTGAAAAAAATTCACTCACCAACAGACGGAGAGACGCAAAATTTTAAGAGTTTCGAAAATGAGATCCGAGTATTGACAGAAATACGTCATCAAAATATTGTCAAGCTCTACGGATTTTGTTCACATTCACGGCACTTATTTCTGGTATATGAGTTTTTTTCAGGAGGGAGCTTAAGAAATGTACTGAATCACATGGAACAAGCTGTTTGAATTTGATTGGGTAAGGAGGGTGATGGCTGTTAAAGGTATTGCAAAGGCGTTATCCTATATGCACCATGATTGTTCACAACCAATCATCCACAGAGACTTGTCGAGCAACAATATTTTATTTGATTCGGATTGGGTTGCTCATATATCTGATTTTGGCACGGCTAGACTATTAAAGCCAGACTCCTCTAATTGGACTTCATTTGCTGGAACCTTTGGTTATGCTGCTCCAAGTACGAATACTCCAAAATAAACATGGTTTTGTATATACATGATGTTGACATGACTTTTTTTTTTGTGCAGAACTTGCTTACACGATGGAAGTGAATGAGAAGTGTGATGTTTACAGCTTTGGGATACTAACACTAGAAATTATAATGGGAAAGCATCCGGGAGATTTCCTCACTTCGTCACAAGACATGGAAGGCGTATCTTGGACTGAAATTCTGGACTAACGCCTTGATCCACCTGATGAACAAACTGCGGAGCAAGTACAATCACTTGTGGAGGTTGCATTCTCATGCCTACATCATAGCCCTCACTCAAGGCCATCAATGAGGGATATTGCTCATGGTTTCTCGGAGGCTGCTAAAGGATCAACCGCAGAAATTATTCTAGCTTTTATGGAGCTACATAAAAACCATAATACGTTTCAGTTTCATTTCATAAATAATACTATTGGTTGTTGTGGTATGTTCTGTGTACTTTTCTATTATACTTGTATGTTCTTAATTGTACCAATATTTGTTGAAAACTAAATTTGATATCAATCACAAGAGCATCTAAATTTAAAGAACTGTATAAACTATGTAGAATAATTTGTATAAATGTTTTCGCACCTAAAATTACAGTCAAAGCATATATAAGAGAAAGTACCTTAATATGTAAGCAAGTAGCATACGGTACCATAAGAGAAATTTTTGGTCTTTTTACTGTAGATATCCAGATCCCCACTTAACGGGCAAAGAGGCTAACGCCCCCATTCATAAATGAGGGGGCGGTGTACAGGGCTTGAAAGTGCTACGACGGAGATGAGTGTTAACCCATTACGGCCAGTCTAAATGAATGATTCGTGTTATTCATGAAAGTTGTACACGAAATGTAGAATTTATTATATAGCTAAAGGACTAAAATTTATTGTCTTACTTAAATATGATACTTCAAAAAAATATTATAATTGTTAATATTCTTGGGGGCACAGTCATATATCATGACATAATGGCGTCATCTTTAATTCTTTATTTTTCATTTAGTCAAATAATATATAAAGTTTTATAAAATAAATATACAAGTAAATGAGCTTTTATAAGATAATTGCTGATTCAAAGAACAAATTGAATAAAAATCATTTTACCGTCTTTCAACACATCCAAGACCATAAAACACTTTCATGAAAACTCAAAAACCAACAATCAGATTTCAATCAGAAGACATCACAGTTTTTTATTGCAGTTATAAGAAAGCAAAAGACCAAATCAAGTCCTAATACACATTGCATGATCTTATTCTCCAAAATTTCAAATCAGGATCCAGGCAGTTTCGACCCATTGAAGATTATGTGATTTCGAATATCAAACAGATCGAGAAACAAAAAAATAAATTTTAATTTGAGAGTGAGAATGATCTCTCAAGTCTTTTTTGGATAAATTGGACAAAGAATTCAACTACAAAGGTTTCACATAAACATGGGTTACTGAATAGCGATATATTTTAATTGGAACTAATTTGTGGAATGCTTGTTACAGATTGAGAAAATTTAGTCATCTATAATAACAAATAAAAGGAAAACAAAAAACAAATCTCTAGTGCACATTGCATGTTTTATTCCTAAGAAGAGGGTATATTCATCACCTCAGCTTGAAAAAGCATGTCCATCCTGCAATGGTTGAACCACAACAGCATAAGGTGAATCCCAGTCAGCATCAAATATCTGCTGAAGCTGCAACACAATTGCTGGATTATACGTCCCAAAACTCACACCAACCGTTGCGTAAAAGTAATCCCACATCAATCACTGGTCCCAATATGTGCTCGCCTGTCACTAACTGCGTACTTTCCATGGTTAACTCGAGTGTAACCAGGATATTTATATCCTGTACTCGACCCATTACTAATGGCAGGCCCAGTCGAATTAAAACCTGGAACCATATAGTATTTGATCTCAATCTTCCCAGAACAGTTGTTGTATGGTGACGAAGAGCATAAATTATTGGAGTACAGAAGTGACTTCAAATATGGATCTGTGTTGCTGATAAAATGCGCCCAGTACGCTACAAGTATCTTCACTTTTGCATGCTTCGAGAAAATGACCTGCATTTGTAAACATAAGTTTAAATTAGATAAAAATGAACAAATGCACGTTTGTAAACACAATTTCAAAAGCTACCTCTGATATTGCTGTGGATAAAGCTGACCAGTAAACTGTTTGTGTTGCGTATTCCGATTGACCAAGCCAATCCATGGTACTGATTCTCACAGTTTCCCCATCGTTTACAGATTTTATAGTGTCAACCCATGCTTGTTCATCTGTTTGGTACTTCCCAAATGAGATCTGCAAGTCATTAATCATGAAACTCATGTAATGTAATATACATGCTTTTAAGTTGTAAAAAAAGATATTGACCTCTGGTGGAGCAAAAGATAAATAGCTTAACATAGGCTGTGAATTCGAAATAGTTCAATCCAGGCGTCTGAATTGAATACGAAAAGTTGAAGGATCTGTGAGCATGGGATAGCCAGCTACGTGAGGAACCTCTACGTAATGAGGAAGGGGAGAGCTGCAGCAATATTGTCAACCGTTAGGTAACATATAAATAAAATATTTCTTATTTCACTGAAATTAGAAATCACCATTATTGCAAACATACCTGCACCTTCCTTTAGATGGTATAAAATGTGACCAACAAGGTACTGTTCTACTGATCTGCCACTGCTCATCCCATATCTTTGTTGTGTACGCCGAATGATTCAAAGATCCAAGCTTCCATAAGTTATTATAGAATGTCTCAACTTTTGTTGCTATAGTTGGACAATCAACAAGATAGATTCCCAATTCCTTAACCTATAATTAAAACATCAAACATTGATACAAAATTACAAACCTGTGCAGGCGCGCACAGTACGTCTGATAGATACTACGAGTTTTTAGGATGAAATCTGCTGTGAATTCAAAAGGTAAAGGCCTGATTCGAGATAGGCAATCTCCAATACAAGAGGTTTATTAGAAAATTAAACAAGACAAGGAAAAACAGCAAATGACTGATCATATATATAATGCAAAAAGACTGAAATAGCAGTAACTTTCATCCCTTTAACTTCCATCCATTTAGCTTCCCTTCATCCACAACTATTCCCCTTCTCTCGCATTGAATGGGTCAAAACCATATCCAAAAATGACCTGAAGCAGCTCCATGGAATTGATGTTAGACACCCACCTGCTCCCTTCTTGCGTCTTGAATAGACCTTTAGGGGTGTCGGGTATGCATCAACATCTCAAAAGTCAAAAACGTTAAATCAAAATTACCTGAGTAAGAGACTTCCAGTCATTATTAGCCGACCCGATATAAACATCTCGAGAATCCGAAATCCAAACTTTAGCATGAAGCACCCCTGACTCAAACCAATCACTAATCAACAACGTTACATTCTTTACATAATCCCTCCCAGAAGCAAGGTTAGAGGGTTCTTCAGTGTAATCAGGGTACACTCCCGAATGCTGCAAAAGCCTGAAAAAAAATACATTTTTGGCTTTTGGGCATGTACACTTGTATAGTACTGTTGCTGCGAACGACTACAACTGTTAAAGAATAAAAGCTGCAGAATATACCGAATATTAATACCCCGATCAGCAGCGTCTTCGATGGATTTATACACACTAGACCCATCACCAGAACCAAATTTCTGCATACTCTCTTTCGAGTATCCGTAATCTCCGGACCGAGGTTCATCTGGACGAGCTACTAACTGCCAGTACTGTGTCAATATATCCAGTGTGTGGGAAGAATTTCCAGCTAACCATCTAAACACATCCCCTAATAAATAACAACCATATGCATTAAGCCATTAACAAAACCATGGTTGTAAAAATCCTGACTACTCTCCGATTAATCACTAATCGGTGTTTCATTGATTAATGCCTGATTAATCGCTAGGCGGTCAATGGTGGCCCTATTCTGGCCAATTGTGGCCAGATTCCGGCCAAATTTCGACCAAACCCTATAAATTAAATTTCTGTCAATTACATAAAAAATGGGTCAATAAGGGGTTAAAATATGTCTACCTTCATAAACTACATATAAAAATGTGTGTGTGTATATATGACTAAAAGCTTACATATAGAAATCCCAATCCGATTAATCCCAATTAATCGCTAGTCGATACCTCACCGACCGACTAGCGCCTAGAGATTCCTACAACACTGAACAAAACTAGTAATGAATCAAATATTGGCATCTAGAAAACACACTCAGCTGTTAAAATAAAAGTCAACAACCCGTTGACTTTTTTTAGTCAAACTAATCACTTTTCATATGCTAAACAGAATAACATCATCAAAGTATCAAACCCCATATGCTAAATTAATCAATTTAACTGTTTAAATGCTAATATCAAAACTTGTACTAAATTTGAACGAACAATTTTACCAGTGGCGAGAACACCGGGAACGAGAGAGAGATGGGGCATGTCAGTAGGAATGGATTGGACGAGCCATGACTTGCACTGTTCATGATCGGAGTTTGCTCCTGCTGATAATAACAGAAACGGGTTGAAGAAAATCAATAGAATTAAAATCACAAGTGTATGTTTCATTGTTGCTTTGAAGAGGGTAGTCTGTTCTGAAATGGTGAAGTACAGAAATGGATACCATATCGTTTTACTTTTTACTTTCCACAGTAGCGGTTAACCCGGAAGGAATCGGTTTTGATATTCCGGATCTTTGGTGTATTTCAAACCGTTTCACGCTTCTCCATTTAGAGTGATAATATGATCCATTTTGAGTGATAATATTATTTTGGATTGTGTTGGTTTAATGGGTTAAATTATATATCTATCTATAATCTATATCTATAAACCTATATAAGCATCTCCCATGGACTCAATGGTAATTTTCAGCAAAATTTTAAGATGGCATGCAAAAAGTCAAGTTAAAATGCTAATCTTTTTTACCATTTTCTTCCAATCCTCTCATCATCTAACACATCGCCTCCTTGTTTTCCCCATGAAAACAATTAAGTTGATATAATAAGTACAAACATAATGATAATAAAAAAGAATCCAAAAGGTTGTGGGTTATCACCTTCGTCTTTGAAACATACATATTCAATTTGCAAAAAAAAAAAAAAAAAACATTAATAGATTAATAATTTACTTCCCATCATTGGAAGAGTTTTGTAACTGATTAATTTACTCTACATTATTGTAAGAGTTTTGTAACTGATAGAAGTAATTGTTTGAATTCTAATACACTCGGTCACTCCATTTCTCTTATTTCGTTTTTCACCAATATCACTTTTACTCTCATGTCCAATACTAACAATGTTACATTTGTTTTGTTTCATACAGATGGATGGAAAACCGGTGGGTTAAATCTGACCGGAAGAAAGGAAATAACGTGGCTGGAGATGCCAATGATAAGGGTAACCCTTTTAGAGCATTCACATCCAGCTCCCTATAAATATACATACATTCTACTTACTAAAAAACAACTCCTATATTAATATATTTTCATTAAAAACAAATATTTTTTCTCTCTCCTTTTTAATTAAATAATATTTTTATACTTTTATCATTACATTTTCTCTCTCCTTCACTCACAACCACTTTTAATATGTATTAAAAAACTATAGGGGTGAACAATGTCCCCCTCAAATATACAGATGAATAGTAACATTTTCTCTCTCCTCCACTCACAACACTTTTTATACCCTTTATAATATAAAGACCCACTCTCACATATTTTGATGGATAGGATGTGAATGCTCTTACACATTTGTTTTGAAGAATGTTTGTGTAAATTTGTAAGTTTGTTGACAAAGTTTTTTTTTCTTTTCCTTAGGCCAGTTAAGAATTCAGCATCAGTAGGTATACATATTCCCGTCTCACGAATTTCATATTGTCGTTGACGTTTTTGTTCTCCCCTATTCGAAAGCCTTGTTCTCGCCTATTCGAAAGCCTTCATATCCGGCTGGTAGTTTTATTGCTATAGTCCGAAACCAATCAGTAGTTTGTTTCCATCTCGGTTCTAAAGTAAGAAATCTGACTTTTTATTCTATTGTTAGAAACAATACTTAGACGTATGTTTATTGAATTGTGTCTTTTTGTCTTTCTTTGGTTTTGGGTACACTGGCAGTTGTGACATTAGGGTGGTTCGGGAAAGAAGATGACCTGACACCAAGGGTAAAGAATATTATAGTCCATGATTCTGACCGAATTTGGAGGCAAGGTGTTCCATTGGCTGTTCGTATTGAACCAAGTAACCAAACATAATTAACGTTCTCAAATCTACTTTATTTAATAATAAAAATATCAATAAAACTACTTTATTTAATAATAAAAATATCAGGATGTTCAAAAATAAATCAAGAAATACTGTCTATTTATTTTGTTTTTTAAGGTTTGAATATTATAGGTTGCTCCACCAACCTGATTGCCAACTTAGGTTGGTATAAAATTTATTTTTTATTACTTAAAATTTTGTCTTATTGATGACCAACCCAACTCTAGGTCATAGCATGAAGGAAGATGATAACAATATATCAATTAAACGACGAAATAATGAGTGTATTAACCAATCTTTTTTTTTCTTCTAAATTGAGTTGCAGGTTGTGTAGTTTGTGTAGTAAATCTCAGTGTTACTAATGAAAGATGTAATTAAGTGTTTTTAAAAGATGAAAAACATAGAGCACAACTGTAACCGAGATATTTTTATAATTTATTTTTTAATATTTAATAAATTATGTTTCAATTATTTTTATTTAACCCATTTTTAGCCGTTACGTCTTGTTTTATCCATACAAGAGATTAAAAATTTTCAACTGCTGATTATTGATTACTACCTGATATCTTGTATCATTTTCGGACATACCATAACTAACCTAATAAGAAACCGTTAATTCTTATAAGTGATTCATATATTAACATAAAACTAACAGAACTTGTCGACTCCGTTGAAACGTACGGTTCCCAACTATTTAAATAACCAGATGGGTAAAAATGAGACCAAAAGTGTAACTACTCCTTAAATAACCAAAAGTTACGTAGATGATGGTGCAAAGATTGATTTTTCACATAACTAACTAACTAACTAATAGAAACAAGTATCGTACTGTAAATTGTCGCTTCCGCAGCAAAGCGCGGGTTCCGCACTAGTATATATATATATATGGAACCCATTAAGTGTAACCACCATCCAAATCAATCTTCCCCATTAGATCTTGCTAAAACTAAATCCTGACCATTTTGAGTTTATTTTTTAACTGCTATTGTGGCAGTTGTCAGCGGTTTCTTTTTGCTGCAGTTATCTCCGCCTTTTCCTGTCCATTTTCCCACCAATCACGACTCCTACAAACCTGGGTCGTGGGTTCAATTCAGTTGCGTGTTGTTCTTATAAGATGTAGAAGCGTACATCCAAAACCTACAATTGAAGCAAAGTTGAGGAAGCATTCCAACAGAGAGATGGATCAAATTAAGGATTTTCTCACACATTTAAAACCCTAATCAGCATATCATGCTAATGCAAATAGTACACCCAGTTCAGGATACCTGCCTTCATTGTTCTTCACTCACCTCTGTCTATTTCTGAAGCTTTTCGGAAACATCAAACAACCATCGCCGGCGTTCTTCAATTTACGGTACCTGTTTACATCGAACAATCACCATCGGCGTCTTTGTCTTCGGAAGCGTTTAGAATCCAATGAAACTTATATTCATGTATCAAATATTTTATTTTCTGTGATTTTGGGTGTTTCTAATCATGTTTTCCTGATTTTGTAATTGAACATTATTTTTAGCCTAATGCTTAATCGGTTTTGTTAATATATAATGCAGATGTTGTGTAATATTCATTTGATGATCCATGCTATTTTATTTTGCTTAATAATTAAGTACATGAAGATTTTATGGTACTTTTTTTATATTTTCTTGAATTGACTCTGAGTAGTCATATGAATGAATAAAGAATGATTGGATAAAATTTCCAGTCAACTCTTTAAGCTGCTATTTGAGTTTCTTTCTTTAAGTTAACTAATGAAACGTTCCTTGATTTCAGGTACATCGATGAAAGAAAATTTACGCTATATTTATTTCTCTTTTATGTGGGTAACATGTATCTTGTAATATATTTCTTATTTGAAGGATTTGTCAAGCATATGCAGGTCTGATTGTCTAATTTTAATCACATTTTGTATATTAATCATTCGACCTTATTAAGTGATTTCTATTTGAACAGGACAATGGATTTCTTCATGAGGTGTTTAACGTCAAACCAAAGAAAAAGCTTTTGTTAAGCGAGGATAGTGTTTCAAGGACGGACAAGGTTTGATCCTCTTCTTTGACTCATGTTAGTTATAATATATAACAAAATTCCAACATCAAACATTTTTTTATCACAAAGGATGTGCATATCTCCCAACTCCATTCTTAAAAAGGCAAGGACCCAATTTCTAAACAATATAGACCTACTCCTTAATCTCCACACTTTATTTGTTTGCAATTATTTAAAAAAAAAAAAACCTTTGTAAACATTGTCATAATGTTTTTGGTTGCAGGATAGAAACGTCGGGCACTATGCATCCGGGATAGGCGAGGATTAAAGGATGCAACATCAAAATATGCTGGTGTGGGTTAGTTAGGAGGCCTCAACCAAGATGATTTATAAAAGGATTACCAGGTTTAGTTAGGGATTCATTTGTAAAATTACATTGAAAACTACATATTGTTGCATCTTATGCTTATAAACTTACATTGTTGCTTATTATCTTATAAGTTCTTGTGTACAAAACGAATACGATGCTGTATGTAATGCTTTTCAGAATAAAAAATATAACTCGTCTATGTTCTTTTTTTAGATGGCTAGATCATTTTCATTTTTAATTTTAATACTTATGTCATAATACCATTAATTTTAGACCCAATGAACCAAGAACAAATAAGATTTTTTACCCAGATCAACCATTTCTTAATGAATGGGCCTTAATCTCCAGGTGTGATCCATATGGTATTTTATCACAGGGGAGACAGAAGGCTTTACTGCAGTGCAGTGGAAAGTAGCGAGTGATTAGTGCCAAGAAGACCAAGAAGTGACCTCAAGAAAGGCTTGTATTTCATACATGATAAACGATAAGCACATCAACAATATGATCTCAGTTATCTTTCTCTTGTAGCATTTGCCTTCATGATTGCAACACAATCATCTGTAACCCGTATGTTGAAGAAAGTAGACAAGAGTAAAATAGGAAATGCACATGTGCATGAGCATGAGCATGAGCATGCGCACACATACATATACATGTGTTCACTACTAAATAGAAGATCAAGGGCTCAACTTAATTACCACTCTCCAGGCCAATATCATGGTAATGGCAATGTGAATATGAAGTTGAAACTTCCCATGCTACAACAATCAATCAGAGAAAGACAAAAAGTATCATCATGTTTCATGTATAATGGTACTCCTGTTTGAAGCAAGTGTTGTCACGCTTATGCTTACTTGAATCTGTATTGACATTTTGTTTTTAACTTCTGCTGCCAAAATCACGATGCAGTTAATCGCACACACTTTAAGAGGTCAGGAATTTATAAACTGAAGAAGCCTTAAGTGAGGGTGCTTGATATTATCTCAAGACAACATGCATCCAAATAGTATGTTCTGATGTTTGTATAACTGTGTCCATACATACATGGTTTGGAATAGAGATGGCAATGTGGGCGGATGGGTGTGACAGATCAAGACGGATAATTTTGGGTGCTCCTATCATCTTAAGGCAACATGAAACAAAAGCAGTAAGAATTTATGTCTGTTTTGATACATATTTTTTATATTTGTAGCAATATGACAGGTTGGGTAATTGAGGTTTCGATCAAATGTTCTATTTTTTGTAAGGGCAAAGAGTTCGGATCAACCTGAAGACTTTTTTCTCCATTCTTAAGTTCTAATAAATAATCATTGGTTCAAATATTATAGGAAAAATATAGTTAATTTTCAAACAACCCGTCAAATTTAATTTGTTATATACTATATGTTTTGTAAGGTCAAATGGCGTTTATTAGGCCATATGTTATGAGGTCCGTTGGGCGAGGGCTTGGGGCATATTATGGGCGTTAGGAAGGAGAAAACGAAGGAACCATGTGAGCGTCGTTGGAAGACGGGGGCGTGGAACCATAACAGGGAGGCGTCATTGGAGCGTGGGGCACCTGCCATATGTTATGGGGTGCCGTTGGGGGCGAGGGCTTCGGCAAACTACGGGAGTTAGGAAGGAGAAAAAGAAGGAACCATGTGAGCGTCGTTGGATGACGGGGCGTGGAACCATAACGGGAGGCGTCATTGGAGCGTGGGGCACCTATTTGTTTGATTAACTCAAAATATATTATTAATTTTTCATGTTTTTTTATTTACTTTATAGGGATACATCAAAATATCTGGTGGAAACTCCCTAGAGCTCCAACATTCTTGTCATGTGAATGAATATCTGATGGCATTTATTCATGAATGATAAGTTCGAGTTGTTATTCTTAATTTCATTATTATTTTAAAGACATCAAAATATGGTATATAATCTTTTGTTTTTGTTGATTGGAATGTCATTATGCAATTTGTAAGGCCTTCTTGCAAATTACTGTACCAATAAGGCAATAAAGCAATGTCTTTATGCTTTTGCTACAATTTTCTATTTTGCTATATGTTCTTTTGTTTTCATTTTACCATAGTATATACAAATATGGTTGCTTAACAATTACTTCCTATCATTGCTTTGTTGTCTTATGTAGTTAGTCCTTTATGGATAACTTATGTAAACACGATGTACTTTGGTCTTAAACAAAATGGGTTTTGTTTAGAATGCAATTATATATAGTGATGCCATTATGACATTAAAATACCCAGATAGAATAAAAAAAATTCTTTTACAGTATAACGAATAACATTGTTGTTAAAATGCAAAGAAAAAGAAAATACTTGTACCCATATCTTTTTCAAACTTTTAATGCTACAAGGAAGCCATTCATTGATTAGAACTCACAAGTCATCACCACAACATTTAAACCGAAAAGGGTGTTGCATAAATGGCATCGTAAGCACCAATACCACTCTTTTTTTTTAGATGTAAAAAAAGTGGTGATGTATCATTTTTAGTATATTTTTTTTCATTTTCTTGAATGTAAGCCAGTTAGTGTTTTTTTTTATGTGAGTGTGTTCTACTTCTTATCAATATGGGAATTGCTGACATAAATTCTACACAATCATTGTTACAAGAAGAATTATTTTAATGGCAAACGAATACTGTACAAGCCCGGCTACCTCTGATGATCCGTCCCGCCCACAATTCCAAGGGAAACCCACAGCCTTAATATAGGTTAGCTTTGTTTGTCACGTTGTTTATGCATTTTGTGTAATCTGACTCTATTTTATTTCTTCGTGTTGATAGGTTCATTCATGTTGGTACTATATAATACATCAACGTAACCCGTCCACCGGACGGGTATTAAACTAGTTGTTGGGGGTGAGTATCAAATAATAAATTTGGTTTGAGTAGGAAGTGTAGAAAATAATAATAGGGGGCATATGGCAAATAATAACATTTAAGTCATAAATTAATCTCATATATGCCTAGATCTAAAAAAACTCATCAGATCCTTATTGTTCAACCCCACCACACCACTGCTCGACCACCCACCACCTCCATCACCGGCAGTGGTGCAACCACCACCTGTCGTCGTACCTCCGTACCACCAGCAGCCTCTGTTCGTTTCGTACGCACTGTCACACCCGGTCGATAGCAGAAGTGCGCGGTGTGAACTAAGTAAACAACTATATGATTAAAACAAACACGATGTTCATCCATTGATATAAGTAAGAGATACACATCATAGGTTGTTCAAATACAAGACAACATAAGTTATAAGTTTTACAAAAGACAAGTTCAACTTAGTTTTTAAAAGCATAGGCTTTGCATCCTTTATCTCATTGAAGATGAGATATATGAACCAAACCCTTCAAAACATGGATGAATCGACTACTTGCTATGCTTGAAACCACTTGACCAACGGCACCATGTTCCACTTCAATTTCCTGAAATACATGTAAGTTTGAAAACATCAACAAAAGTTGGCGAGTTTATATGTTTTGTGTTCATAACAAATGATCTTAAAACATTTGAAATATCGTTGTGTGAAAATGTGGTATGTAAAGCGTCAATGAACTTGTTGATCATTAATGTTTTGCAAGGACATTAATATGTGTGACGACATAGGAAGCACTCAACCCTCGACGATTTAAATTTCGGTCCATCCGGCTGGGACAACAAAAGCACTACATGTGGCCACACAGGGACCATGAGTGGGCTCGCCTACACCCGATAGATCTACCACTCTCGCTCCAAAGGTCTTATAAAAGATTAATGGCGCTTAAGTTTCACCCTATTCGCACATGATCTAATATTTCATTCCATAGCTAAACCATACATCGAAACATGTATTTCCCCCGATAGTTATAAAATCAAACACATTTATGAGAAAGGGGGGACATGAACTCACAGATTTACGTCTGTGTGATTGTGCTAGCAAACGGGTATCCAAAAGCGCGCATTAACCTATAAGTGCTCTAACTCATTAGACACTTGGGATTATGTTAAAAGTGTACACGTTGTTCATCTTGAACATTATAGTATTTGGATCCCTTAATATTTTAAATATGTTGGCTTTTGTTTCATGTGTTCTTTTAATATATCTTCCTTTTATATATCTCGTATTCATCCATAGTACGAACGGGCCTCGCCCTTCGTGAGTCTTCGTGCTTCGCACGAGTATATGTGGGCCTAGCCCATAAAAGTCTTTGTGCCTCGCACAAGTGTGAATGGGCCTAGCCCATTTGAGTCTCCATGATCCACACGGTAAAGGTGGGCCTAGCCCGTGAGAGTCTCTGTGCCACGCACGGCTTAGTTTGTTTATATATATTTTCTCAAAATATATATTTCAGTCTAGTGAACCTCGTTCACTTGTAACATCATTGTTCAGTTGGAGTTGGAGTATGAGTATTTGTTATTTATCTTGTATGCTTTGGATAATATAAATGTTAAAAATGTTATTTTTAACTTCATATATTTGTTGATGTATTTGTACTGTATTTATGTCGTATTTATACCGTATTTGTACGTGTAGGTATACGTACTATCGTATTATACGTATTTGTATACCTTAGTGTTTGGTATTTTATATATTTGGGTTTAGCCCAAATACGTTAATGTGAATGGGCCTAGCCCAATGAAGCTAAGTGTGGATGGGCCTAGCCCAAAGAAGTTAAGTAGGTGGGCCTAGCCCAATTGAGGTGTTAATGGGTTTACCCAACCTTTATTTGAATGGGATTTTTCTCATGTGTTTAGGGTATTTGGGCCTACCCCAAAATCAATTACCCAAGTCCATAATTTTTATATTCTTGCATTTATATTTATTTTTGTAAATGTTGTAGATTATAAGTATTCTGTTATACTTATATAAAATGTCTTGGACTTTTTATAGTTTTCAACTTTCCAGGTTTTGGGTCATCGATAACATATATCGTGTAGTGCCTAAAAATATAATTTTTAGAGGTTGATCGTACGGACCGAATATGTATATATTTTTGGATCGAAATTAACCATAGTCGTCCGCGGCGGGTATACGCTTCATGTCGAGACGTTGGGGTGTTCGTTGTCGGTGGTCACTCGCTTTGTCCGGTGAAGCGTTTATTATATATATCTTGTGTTGGTTAATATATATATATATATATATATTTTGTCTTGTTAATATTTATGGTTTAAATTCGCTTTGTCCGGTGTCCCTTCGCCCGTGTGTAGTTGTCCGTTTATTTGTTTAAAACATAATATATGTAAGACTTCATGTATATGTGTTTGGTGTATCTTGTAAGGGTAGAGTATTTTATATGAGGTATGTATTTTCCTACCACTTATACATACACATAATATACACGTATCATACACCAACTAAGCTACTTAAAATGTATATATAAT
Source organism: Scalesia atractyloides (assembly GCA_947069175.1). Taxonomy (NCBI): domain Eukaryota; kingdom Viridiplantae; phylum Streptophyta; class Magnoliopsida; order Asterales; family Asteraceae; genus Scalesia; species Scalesia atractyloides. The sequence goes on from CAMTDV010000024.1 coordinate 74,028,084, forward strand.
TTTCACAAAAATTATATTATTGGTATAATTTAGATCTTTACCCACTTTTATTATTAAAAATACTTTCAAGTATTTTAGTGAACTCTTGTATGGTTGATGCTTAACCATTATCATTAGGGTTTGTCTAATCACGATTAAGGTCGTTAATCACAATTAAGGTTGCTAACCACGATTAATCATGCTAATCACCCCGATAGTCCCATTTTAATCGCGATTACTAATATAGAAAATTTCGCCATAGTTTCCCTTAAACTATGGCGTTTTCCACGTTTATTAAATGTATTTTTTAACGTGTTTAAACTCAAATTTCATCATCAACTCAAAGCAAGTTACATATAAACTTTGCATGTATAGAAATAACATAATAGCATAATACATCTTCATTTTCCCATGAACCATATATATCTATATATTTTTTTAGCATGAACTTCAAAAAAAAAATATAGTTTAACAAGACCTTTAAGACCAACATATTTTCGTATGATTTTTAGCATAGTTTATCCGTTTAACAAACTTATTTAGTCTACTTTTTAAGATCAATATGAAATCAACCATGATTATACAAGATCATAATATTGAAACAACCTACTTTATCATAATGATCAAGAGTATATAAGCTAACTAGCAATAAACAACATAATCAACACATAATATATAATTATTATAGACTTTTAAGTTTAGATTAATGCTTTTAAGCTTTGTTTTCTTGAAGTTCAAGATGATTTAGCATGTATTTAATTAAACTACATATTATAACAAGCTTTTTAAAAAAAATAAAAGATGGGCTTACAATTTTGCACAAGGTTAAGATGAAGGTTAAGAGAGAATAAGAAGCTTCAAAGTGTCTCTAATGGTTCCCCAAGCTTTCAAACTCCTTAAACCTTCTTGATATGGCTTGAAAGTGTTTATGTATGGTTGTAATGGAAAGTTTAAATGAAGAAAATGGATGGCAAGTGTGGTGTTTGGGAGCCGTAGGTGAAAGGGGTAGAAGTGAGTGTTTGATTTTTTTTATTTTTTTATTTTTAAAGTAGAGAATGATGGAAGGTGATATTGATAAGTTATAATCTTTCAACTTCTCTAAGTCAGAATAAAATCTTACTAGCCATGCTTCATAAGGATTTCATCAATCACCATGAGTTAGTAGGGTGATTTGTGGGGTCCCCTTTTTGTCTGAAAATATTGGGATGTATGGACATGGTCTTCATATAATTTTTTTATCACCCATTTGGACATGTGTTTTTGCATATAAATTTTATTTTGGAGATATTTTGGTAATTAGATTATATTAGGGTGTTAATGATAGTTTAATGGATATTAGTGTTGGACGGTAAAAATACCACTAGTTCGCTCGTCGATTCGATATCGGGTAAGATATGAAAGGTGTAATATAGTACTGGGAGCGATGGTTTTAATTTACCATCGACGCTAAAGTGTTCATTCAAGGCGTCTACGATGCCAAAATATGGCTAACTAGTTCGCTAGCATTTTAGTTTAGGAAATTGGATGGTAGGAATATAACTTGTTCGCCTAGCGGCTCGAATTTGGGTAATGTGAAAAAGTTGCGGCGTAAAATCGGGAGTTTATGTTTCGGGTATCCCATTGATATCCCTAAGCTTATTTAGGATGTAAAATATTATTTACAAGGCCTATGGACACTGAAAAAAATGCCGGTTTTTTTAGCTTCGCGGACAATTTATTTTGTTATATTTTAGTGCGATTCGGACGAATTTTAAAGACATGTATTTTCTGGAAATTAAAGTGTTTTTGTATTTAGTATCCCTAATTAGGGATTTTTATTTGTATTTCATCAATACATTGCTTTCGTGCCATTCGTTGCTCGTTCGAACAGTTTTCAGAACTTGCTGGCAGGAATAGTGTGTTCGGGTGAATAGTGTTTTCAGCACTTTGCCAACATATTAGGACATAGTTTGTACTTTTCTCGCGGCGCGGCGAATGCATCGATATTGTTTAGCATAATTAACCATGTCCTACGATTGCTAGAGTTTACGCGGCCTAATCATGCATTAAATTGAGTTGTAACGAACGCAATTAAATTGATAATTAAGTTGTTAAGTTGTACGGAATTACCATTATTTTGCCGGTTGTCACATTCTCCCCCGTTAAAAGAATTCCGTCCCGAAATTCAAGTTGTGTTATCGTTTGTAGGGGAGCCTTGAAACAAGTGGGGGTACTTGGACTTGATTTGATCTTCAGTTCCCATGTGTACTCGGGACTCGTGACATGAGTTCCAACAACTTTTACTAGTTTGATATGACTTCTCCGTGTCTTGTGGAGCTTCTAGTCCGTAACTCAACGGGTTCTTCAGTAAAATGGAGTTTGTCGTCAATGTGAATTTCATCTGCAGGGATGATTATTGTTTCTTGAGTAGGACTTTTCTTGAGATCAGACACATGGATTGCGTCATGCACACTACTGAGTTCGTCCGGTAGTTTCAACTTGTACGCAACAGTTCCAATCTTTTCCAATATTTCAAAAGGTCCAATATAGAGTGGGTTCAACTTTCAACGTTTACCAAATCTAGCCACGCCTTTCTAAGGCGAGACTTTCAGTAATACTTCATCTTTGACTTCAAAAGATAATGGTTTTCGTTGCTTGTCGGCATAGCTCTTTTGTCGATCACGAGCCGCCTTGATACGGTCTCGTATCTGAAAGATCTTGTCTGTCGTCTCTTGGACTAATTCCGGACCAATGAGTTATTTGTCTCCGGTCTCCGCCAACATAGCGGTGACCGACATTTTCGTCCATACAAAGCTTTAAATGGGCGGCCTGAATGCTAGTGTGATAGCTATTATTATACGAGAATTCCACCAAGGGCAAGTGGGTATCCCACTTTCCGCCCAAGTCCATCACACAAGCACGTAACATATCCTCCAAAGTTTGTATTGTCCGTTCACTTTGATCGTCCGTTTGAGGGTGAAAGGTCGTGCTAAGATCCAACCGTGATCCAAAGGCCTTTTGAAATGACTTCCATATCCTTGACACGAAGCGACCGTCTCTATCCGATATGATAGAAATAGGCACTCCATGACGTGCCACAATTTCTTTGAGATATAATTCGGCTAGTTTCCCCGTGTTATCCTTCTCGCAGATAGGTAAGAATTGTGCAGACTTCGTAAGTCGATCAACGATTACCCAAATCATGTCATGACCTCTCGATGTCCAGGGTAACTTTGTAATAAAGTCCATTGAAATTTTCTCCCATTTCCATACGGGAATTTCACGTTGTTGCAGCAAACCTGAGGGCTTTTGATACTCTGCCTTAACCTTGGCGCACGTAAGACATTTTCCGACATAATCAGCGATGTCACCTTTAAGGTTAGGCCACCAATAGAATTCTTTTAAGTCTTGGTACATCTTATCCGATCCGGGTGGATATAGTACTTTGACTTGTGCGCTTCATCTAAAATAATCGTTTGTAGGTCTCCAAAATATGGAACCCAAATTCGTCCCATAAAGTATAACGTTCAATCCTCTTTTGGAACCAATTGTTTTTCCATTCCGCGTAACGATTCAGCTGGTATATTCTCAGGTTTAAGTGCTTCTTGCTGTGCATCGCGAATCTCAGAAGTAAAGTTATTTTGTATGGTCATTTCTAAGGCTCGAACCCTTATAGTTTTCACTCGTTCTTTACGACTCAAGGCGTTCCCCCACTACGTTCGCCTTGCCAGGATGATACTTTATTTCACAGTCTAATCGTTCAATAACTCGACCCATCTTCGTTGTCGCATATTTAATTCCTTCTGATCGAATATGTCTTGCAAACTCTTGTGATCCGTAAAGATTGTACATCGAGTACCATATAAGTAGTGTCGCCAGATTTTAACGCAAATACCACTGCACCTAGTTCGAGGTCGTGCGTTGTAACAACTCTCAAAACACCCCGAAATTAGCCGAAACGTAAAACCGGACACGCAAATTGAGACGCGCACGCAAAACGAGACAGATCCACCTGGACAGTCCAGGTGCCACGGGCCAGAGATACAAGTCTCTGTCGCGACGCGCGGGAGGTGTTAGGTGATGTGTCACCGTTTCGCGCCATCTGGCAACCCTACACTTGTGACCAGGCTGACCTAGCCTAGCTAGGCATCTCAGGCGCCACTCGAGGGGACTCCCAGGTTCCCGCGCGACGCGCAGGGGAGGTCAAAATCGGGTTCAAAAGAGCAGCGTGGGACTGAGTTCTGTGCTCAAAATCGAACGAAAAATTCGATCATATACTCTCTCTATCCCCTTTCTCTGAACACTACCCCCTAAACCCCTAAACCTACGAAACGCTGCCCGCTGTAAGTAACTTAACACCCGATCACTAAATCACTATCCTACCCGAGATAGGACTAACGCATGTCAAGGCCCTGCCCGACTACGCTCATTGAAATCCTATCTCGTGTTGTATGGACACCCTACCCAATCGATCTAGAATCGCCAACGCATGTCTAGGCTCTGCCCGACTACGTTCATTGGAGTTCTGTCGAGTGTTGTATGGTTAAAGTGACTTGGGTTAACTTACTAACACATGTGCATGTATGTTTTAATAGAAATCCCAGGAAGTGATCAAGAACCCTCAACAGGAACTCCGTAGGAATACTTAAAGTGTTCAAGGCGAGTACATTCTCTTTTTGTAAATCTTTTTATGAGTCAAAATGTGTTACCAAAACCTCAAATGTTTAAATTATGCTTAGCAGTGATTGAGTATATGTATTCTACAATTACTGCCGGTATGTTGGGGTTTTGTATACATTGCTAGTCCACAGTCACGGGAAGGTGACATGAACCGTTCTGTTGGGTGAAAGGGCCCAAAGTAATATGACCCACAAGTCAGGATTGACAGTACTGATTGAGTAATTGTGTAGATATAAACATTGTAAATGCGGATGCTCCTCAATAACTGTAAAGTATAATCACTTGTTTTGATCAAAATTGAGATGGATTCGCTAGTATTTCTTGCTGATAAAATGTTTTTAAAATGCGTTTCAGGTAACTTAATGTAAGCAAACAGAAGCCAGCTGGAGAGCACTGAAGGCTTAGAAAAGTGGCTATAAAAGTTACTAAATAAAAAGGAGTTTTTGTTTTCCATAAATTAGGTTCTGTCCCTAAAAATATGTATTGTAATGGAAACATGGGTTTTACCCCATTTGTTTAATATAAAAGTTTGGTGTTTTGAAACTCTGATATTTATTTTCTAACTACGATCCTGATGTCGTAATTCCGCTGCCAAATTAATAAACACCGGTACCACCAGCTCTGTTTCTCGCGGCCCCCGCTCCTGGTGTGGGGTCGGGGTTGCGACAGAAGGTGGTATCATAGCCACTGGTTTAAGCCATTTAGGTGTTCTTTTGAAGTACCTAAATTTAAACAAAGGTGTTAGAAAATATCCGTGACTTTATATGTATATATTATTTGGTATTATTTTACTAACTTATTTAGTTTATAATATGAGTGATCAGGGTACTTCTGACGCTTATCGTCACCTACCTCATTCTCTGATGGATGAAGGAACATCCCAGCCAACCACATAATACACCGCTGATTCCGAAGATGTTTTTGTTTTCAAAGCCAAATCTGTAGAACCTTTTCCCCCTAAAAAGTGAAATTGGTTTAGTAGAGCCAAAGTAGAAAAAGGAAAAGACTGAGACAAGTACAACATCAAGCCATAGCAGCTAGAACTGAGAGAAACACCCGAAACCCAGAAATTAGACCCTTGTGGGAGGAAGAATTGGATAGGCAGCTAGCAAATTTTCACATATTTGGAAATGCAGAAGGATAACCTAATTTCAATCATGTAGCAAATCCAGAACCCGCATTGCTTCCCTTATTTCCTAACCAACCCATAAACCTAATGCAGAACCAGGAAAATCAATTTCCAATACCAGCCTTTAACCCCAATGAGATACCTAGAATTCAACCCCAAACCCTTTAGATCCATGGTGGGCTAATAACTGGGCTATTCAAAACCTGCTAGAAAACCCAATCCCATATGAAGAACCAGTTCCACCTTACCCTGAACCAGTGCCAGCCCCAATACTACCCAAGGAACATGTGAAGAACTCCGCCAGCTTGGAGATGAATTGGTGGAGGAAGGAAACCGAATTCGCCACATCGGAGAGAAACTCGTCTGGAAGTATGACGAGCGAGAAATGCAGTTTTAAGGAAGCCATAGCTTAATATAATATATATGTGTGTGTATTTTGTAACGTTTAAAAAAACATAAAGTAATATCATTTATATAAGTATATTGATGCATAGCTAGTAATATTTGAATTCCAGTATGCTTGTACTAGATGCATATGTATGAAAAGAGTAAAACTCGCAATGCTCGAAGATTTTAGTTCACTGTGTTAGTGTAATTGTTATTTAATTTAATTTGTGATATAATATCTGCTAAATGTTTATAATTCAGATGTCAGACGAAGTAAATCAGGAAACCCAGAATAACGATAATAAAGAGAATCAAATGAATAAAAGTGCTATCGAACACATAGTGGCCCAAGGAATCATAGATGCTGTGCCCTATATTATCGACACCATTAAAAAGGCAGGAAATAAGGATTCCATAAACGGGAATAAACGTGTATCCCCTGAATCTAATCACAGTGTGAATGGAAATCTCGAACTGTTAATCCAAGCTCCAATTCATAAAAAGAAGAAGAACCATCTCATATGGTTGTTCTTATAAAGAATTCTTATCATGCAAACCGATAGAATTCTCAGGCAATGAAGGAGCTATTTCAGCCTTGCGCTGGATAGAAAAGACAGAAGCCGTCCTCAAGATAAGTAAATGTGCAAATGAAGATAAAGCCATGTATACTTCTAATCTTTTTAAAGATGCAGCTTTAGAGTGGTGGAATACCATTCTTCAGTCCATAGGAAATGACAGAGTTTACAGTATGGAATGGAACAATTTTAAGGAAATAGTTGAAAGGAAATTCTGCCCTCCTAATGAAAAGGAGCAGATTGCTAATAAATTCCTAAATCATAGAATGACTGGGGTAAATTGCAGAGAATATACTACCACATTCTTTGAATATGCAAGGATTGTCCTAACCCTAGCCTCACCAGAACCAATATTAATCTCCCGTTACATCGGGGGATTAATCAGTGAAATCAGACGTGTAGTCAAGGCAGCTAGACCACAAACCATAGAAGAGGCAGTGGAATTGGCAAATACTTTGACAGATGAACTGGTACGTACGCAAGAAGAAAACCAGAAAAGGAACCTAGCTCAAAAGATCACACAAGAGCTACGTTATGGAAATTCCAACCGTGGGAAAGGAGCAAGTTCTTCTTCACCCCGTGTAAGTACTACAAAAGGAGACATTCAGGAAAATGCTCTACATACTGCAATTTTTGCAAATTTCCAGGGCATTAGGAAAAAGACTGCAGAAAGAAAGTTAGCAATGGGCTATGCTACCATTGCGGGGAAGCCGGTCATATTAGAACTAACTGCCCGAAAATGGCTCTAGCGGTAAACAATAAAGCAAAGACAGCCGAAGGACCCAAGAAGACTGCCAGAGCGTTCGTCCTAACCGCGGAAGAAGCAAAGATGATTCCGGATGTGATTGCCGGTACATTTATAGTTAATGATGTTTATGCAAAAGTATTGTTTGACTCTGGTGCAAACCAAAGTTTCATTAATACTTCCTTTTGCAATTTTCTTAATCAACCATTAACTAAACTTCACCAAAACTGTCTGTGTTAGGAATGGATTGGTTGGTAGCCAATTGCCAAAGCACCCTATCGCCTAGCACCGACGGATCTTCTATCCAAATAAGCAAAATCCTGCGAGGAGCTAAGATAGGAATTTTAAATCATAATTTTTCTGCTAACCTTTTTCCAATGGATCTTGCAGGATTTGATGTCGTGTTAGGAATGGATTGGTTGGTAGCCAATCAGGCACGAATAATATGTGATCAAAAGTCTGTAGAACTAAATGTGCCATCGGGTGAAAGGATCACAATTAAAAGAGATAAGTCGACAAAATCAAAAAAGTTCATCTCTATGATGAAAACTGCAAGCTATGCACGGAAAGGAGAAATAGTGTATATGATTTCCGTAATCATTAACACTAAAGGAAAAGAACTAAAAGATATTCCTGTAATATATAATTTCTCAGATGTCTTTCCGGAAGAGTTGCCTGGATTACCACCAGATCGAGAGGTTGAATTTAGAATTCACCTAATACCAGGAACGACACCGATTGCCAAAGCACCCTATCGCCTAGCACCGACGGAGATGCAAGAATTGAAGAAACAACTGGACGAATTACTAGAGAAAGGTTTCATACAACCCAGCTCATCGCCATGGGGAGCACCAGTGTTATTTGCAAGAAGAAAGACGGATCAATGCGTATGTGCATTGACTACCGAGAATTGAACAAAGTTACAATTAAATGGCCCAGCTGCATTATGGACATGATGAACAGGATATGTAAACCATACCTGGATAAATTCATAATTGTTTTTATAGATGATATTCTAATTTACTCTAAAAGTGAGGAAGATCACGCAGAGCATTTGCATATACTCCTAACATTGTTGAGGAAAGAAAAGCTTTAAGCAAAATTCTCAAAATGCGAATTTTGGTTACAAGAAGTACATTTCCTTGGACATCTGGTGAATCACGAAGGAATTCATGTGGATCCCACAAAGATCGAAGCGATTACCAAATGGAAGGTTCCAGAATCACCCACGGAAGTAAGAAGTTTTCTTGGATTGGCAGGATATTATCGACGTTTTATTCAAGATTTTTGTAGAATAGCCATCCCGTTAACCAAGCTAACTTGAAAATTGGTTAAGTTTGAATGGGGACCAAAACAGGAAGAAGCATTCAAGATTTTGAAGCAAAAGTTAACCAACGCACTAATACTCGCTTTGCCCGAAGGAACTGAAGACTTCATAGTTTATTGTCATGCGTCTAAGTTAGGTTATGGATGTGTGCTGATGCAACGTCAAAAAGTTATTGCTTATGCCTCTAGACAACTTAAGAAGCATGAAGAGAATTATACAACCCATGATCTAGAGTTAGGAGCAATAATTTTTGCTCTTAAGATTTGGAGACACTATCTTTATGATAGTAAGTTTGTAGTATTCACAGATCACAAGAGTTTAAGATATGTCTTTGGACAAAAGGAATTAAACATGAGACAGAGGCGATGGATGGAAATCCGTAGTGATTATGATTGCGATCCAGTATCATGCAGGAAAAGCTAACATAGTAGCTGATGCTTTAAGTCGAAAGTATCATGAGAAGCCAAGAAGAGTACGCTCTCTTAGAATAAACCTACAGATAGATTTAAATGAGCAAATTAAACAAACACAGGAAACAACAATCAAGGACGATGTTGAAGGATTAAAAGTAATGATTAAAGAATTAGAGAAAGGAACATATGGAATTTGGAGATTCCATAAAAATAGAATTTGGATCCCTATCCAAGGAGATCTACGAAAGCGAATACTAGAGGAAGCCCATAAGACTAAGTATACAATGCACCCTGGAAGTGATAAGATGTATAAAGACTTAAGAAAGAATTTCTGGTGGATAGGAATGAAAAAAGGATGTAGCAAGCTATGTTGCTAAATGTCTAACATGTTCACAGGTTAAAGCTGAACATCAGAAACCTTCAGGCATGTTGTGACAATTGGAAATACCTATTTGGAAATGGGAAATGATAACTGTCACACCCCGACCCGCAGCGGAAAAGGTGATCGGGGCATGATTGGGTTATCATCAAAGCTCATGACATTTATTAAGCGTTTCATATTCATTAATACAAATTAAATGGAAATTTACAATGATTGCTACAACATGATCTAACTAACAATCTAACTTCTTTGTTCTCTTCTAAGGCATATCCTATGTTATCCTTGCTTCAACCTGTTCACCTGTATCATGTGTAAAAAGGTTTTTGGATCAACATAATGTTGGCGAGTGAATCCTATGGAAAACATTTGAACAATTTATTTAAATTGATTATGAAATATGTGCACAACCAAACATGAGTAAAATTAGATGTAACTTGATCAACAATCATAAGATGTTAAATGAAACACTCATGAACAATAATGGAACAATTAAAGGCACGCGATGCTCAACTCGTCTCTCACGAGGAACTGAGGGGCCTGATGAATGAATTGCATAAACATGATAATATGAATAAGACAACTACAAACAATATAAACTCAATGATACACACATGAACAATAATGAAATTGATATGAAGCACGCGATGTTCTACTCGTCTCCCACGAGGAACTGATGGGCTTAATGTATGAGTTTCATATGACTTGACAAATGGCAATAAGTAAATCACAACAATAAAAACAATCTAAGTTTAAGTCATGATGTGGTATGGCACAAGTTTAAATAAATAAATTAATTAATTTCATAACACATGACACACCCCAAAACGTGTAATTTAAAAGGGGGAATTGTAAGATTCACTCACAGTGGGTGCGTTCGGTTGATGACGTTGAATGCACGCGAAGTGGTTTTAACCACGAGTGAGATTTAACCTAGATAAATCGCATTATGGTTTGGTAAGTAAACGGATTTTATTAAACTATTTTAGTAGGATTGTTGGGTGTATTTTTGTGAATTTGAGGCTATTTTCTAACCTTAAAAATGTTATTTTTAAGTATTTATAATTGATTTTTAATTAAAATAATTAAATAAAAATAATAAAAAAATTATTTTATTTTTGCTACAGTGACTTTGACCTGTTGACTTTGACTGGCGTTGACCGGTTCGAGGCATATTGTTGTGCGCTGGGTGAGGCTCGAACCCGAGACCTCCCGTACGCGTGCACGCAGCTCTACCAACTGAGCTACGTGTCTAACCCGTTATATATCCGATTTTAATTTCATATATACATTAATTAGAATTAACAGAAAATCATTTTTATTTTAAAAACAGTTTAAGCGGACCGGTCTTGCACTCCACAGGTCTCGAACTCGGGACCTGTGGTTTAATCTAACACACAGTCCACCGCTGGACTGTGTGTTCAACATGTTATATCATTCGATTTTTATTATACTTAAATACTATTTATTTATTTCCTTTTCTGCCTTAATTAAAAAGAGGAGATAATTGTCCGAGTCGGTGCTGAAGACCGGACTCGAACTCGTGACCTGTGATATAAACAAACACACAGTCCACCGCTGGACTGTGTGTCTAACTTGGTTATTATTCCGGTTATCAATATACTTAACATATATCTGTGGCGACTCCGGTTCAGTTAAACAAAAAAAATGGTTTTTATTAAGGCAGCGCGTGTGAGACGGGAATCGAACTCGAGACCTTTGCATGTTTAACGTTTTATGTGCACACAGTCCACCACTGGACTGTGTGTCTAACCCGATTAATATCCAGATTTATATTATACTTATAACATACTGAAATTCATCGTCTTCTTCACTGAAATATAACCAGAGTTCGGAAGATCGGCTGGTTCAAAGTTTTATCGATTTATTAGTGTTCTACAGTTGATTTAGGTGAGATAATTGTGAAAAAGGAAAAGAAATTTGGCGGAGAATTATACCGACTGGATCCTCTGTTTTCCGGCAGAACTCCGGCGACAGGATTCAACTCCGGCGTCAGGTGTCTTGCAGCAGCAAGTCTCCGAAAAGCTTGGAAAAAGTATGGGTATCTCCGGTATAAGCTTCAGAGGTTCAGAAAAGCTCGGCAATGGGGAAACCGGTTTTCCGGCGACGAACAGGTTTATTCCGGCGAGTGGAATTACGCCGTGAAAAGATGTGATTTTGAGCGAAAGTGTTTGTCGTGGGTTGTGGTTGAACTTATAGTGCAAATCGTTGAAGAATCTGGTCTGAATTCCGACTGTATTCGTTTATTTAAAATTTCCGGCGGTTTTGAAAAGTGTCGCGGACTTCAAACATCGGTTATAACCGATGTCTGGTTAATGGTTTACGTTATAACGTAAATCGTAGTTAAGACTCGCGAGAATTCCGGGATTCCGACGACTGAACCGTTTGGGCGCCGGTTTTGAATTTGTAACGACACTTTATCAATTAAATGATTTTATTATACAACAAACAAAGTCCGCGGCGCAGTGGTTTGTGTGTGAGGTGATAAATCGCTGAGTGACTCGGTACAGACCCGGGTTCGAAACCCGGCAGAAACAAATCATTTTTATTTTGCGATTTTTGACAGTTTTTCAAAAACTAAATATATATTCCCGTATAATAATTGATTACGGATCGTTTAAAAATATTTTGGGCATTTAATTCGCAACGAAAATTTTGACTGACTGTTCGGTTGATAAACGGAGCGGGTTTGGTAAATCCGTTTTTGACGGATGTTACAGTATCCCCTGCTTTTTAGAAATTTCGTCCCGAAATTTAAATAATGATATATTTTGACTAAAAGGATGGTGATGTTTTGTTTGACAGTTGTATGCTTAGCAAAATAAGGGCTTAAGTTTTTTGTTCGAGGCGGTAACGTTCCGTGGAAGGGTTAAGTACCCTATTCAGGAATCGCTTTTTGTTGCCTACTGTATGAGTATTGATAAACAGGAATGATTTGCTAAAAAATGATATCATGCATAAGAGTTTAGATACGTTTGGGAAAATATGGTTATATCCTAAGGCAAAACTTATAACACTACAATCTACATGGAACATAAATAAAGACACAACAGCTGATATTTGAACATAAGTAAGCACAACAGCTAATATTCAAACATGAATGAACACATCAGCAAATATTTGAACATGAATAAACACAACAGCAAATATTCGAACATGAATAGACACATCAGCGAATATTTGAACATAAGTAAGCACAACAGCTAATATTCAAACATGAATGAACACATCAGCAAATATTTGAACATGAATAAACACAACAGCAAATATTCGAACATGAATAGACACATCAGCGAATATTTGAACACGAATAAACACAACAGCAAATATTTGAATCCACATTCTGATAGCATATATGTTTGAATGATGGAAGTTCCTCTCTCGTTTGTTATGATGGAGAGGTTAGTTTATGTAGAAATGGATCACAATCCAATCTCTTTAAATAGCATGATGATGTAAATGTAACACAAATTACAACCAAGGCAATACTAAATCCTACATGGAACTTCTCATAACCGCCTGATAATGCCTCTGATCCTTTGGCAAGAATACTTATATATAGGAAGTACCAGCGGCGTATCCATCATATTCTTGCCAAATTTTCATTAGTTTTATCCACAAGTTATGATTGGTTACCAAGAAACTAATAAATCCTACATAGAACTTCTCATAACCGTCCGATAATGCCTCTGATCCTTTGACAGGAATACTTATATATAGGAAGTACCAGCGGCGTATCCACCATATTCTTGTCAAATTTTCATTGGTTTTATCAGTGAATTATGATTTGTCCTATAACTCTACAACCAATACAACAAACATAAAATACTGAAATGAAATATATCTGTGCGATCAAGGCTCAGTCGAACGGAGCCGATCGTATTGCATGTACTGAAAATGAAATGGATGTGCGCTCAAGGCTCAATCAAACGGAGCCGAACGTATTGAATGTACTGAAATTGAAATTGTGTGCTCAAGGCTCAATCAAACGGAGCCGAGCGTATTGCATGTACTGAATATGAATAACTTAACCACACAAACAGCCTATGCATGGAACCTCTCATAACCGCCTGATAATGCCTCCGATCATTTGACAAGAATACTTATATATAGGAAGTACCAGCGGCGTATCCACCATATTCTTGTCAAATTTTCGTTGACTTTATCCGCAAGTTATGGTTAGTTCGATGCGACTCTACTACAAACACCACAACCACAAGATACTGATAATGAAATTGTCTGTGCGCTCAAGGCTCAATCAAACGGAGCCGAACGTATTGAATGAAATTGTATGTGCGCTCAAGGCTCAATCAAACGGAGCCGAACGTATTGAATGTACTGAAATTGAACAACTTAATCTAAACAACCATCACACAATCAGCCTATGCATGGAACCTCTCATAACCGCCTGATAATGCCTCCGATCATTTGACAAGAATACTTATATATAAGAAGTACCATCGGCGTATCCACCATATCCTTGTCAAATTTTCGTTGACTTTATCCGCAAGTTATGGTTAGTTCGATGCGACTCTACTACAAACACCACAACCACAAGATACTGATAATGAAATTGTCTGTGCGCTCAAGGCTCAATCAAACGGAGCCGAACGTATTGCATGAATTGGAAATGTAAATTGAAATGTGCGCTCAAGGCTCAATCAAATGGAGCCGAACGTATTGCATGAACTGGAAATGTAAATTGAAATATGCGCTCAAGGCTCAATCAAACGGAGCCGAACGTATTGCATGTATTGAAATGTAAAATTAAATAACCGATCAAGGCTCTAACAAACGGAGCCGATCGTGCGGGCCTGCCCTGATCAACCACATAATAAAATGGGGATCAAACTCAACCTCGATGGATGGGGAGCTGCGGCCTCAGCAAAAGCATATACTGAAAACAATATATAATATATAATATACCATAATTACTCTAACAATCTACACATGGAAAAAACATAAAACTAAACGATAGGAATTGAATCTGGATCTTCAGCGAAAAGGACTAGTTGAGTATTTTCATCTGGGCCGTCATTATCTTCGACAGGATTGGCGTTGATATTGAAGACTCTTCCTCTTGCTGGTGGCATAGTGGTTGGGTTTTCTTGGTTTACTTGGTTAACTGGGTTTGATTAGGCTTGAGTGTTGATAACGTTAACCAATTGAGGGCATGTGTTTCTAAGGTGGGTAGGGTCGCCACAATTGAAGCAAGCTCGAGCATATGGGAACATGGGGTATTGGGGTTGATGATAAGTTTGGGCCATGTTTTGAGTAGGGGAAGAGGTTTGGTCTTGAAAGGTGCGACAAACATTGCTCAAATGACCATAGCGTCCACAAGTTGCACATAGACGACAAGGTAGAGTATGGGGATGGTGATAAAAACAGTTGTTGCATCGAGGGTGAGGTCCAAGATATGGTTTCTTATTTGGGTAAGCTGAGTTGGGTGCCACTTGGGTGATTGGGATAGCTTGGATGGGTATGGCGTGAAAAACTGGTTGATTTCGTTGAGTAGCAGCGAAAAGTCGCCCGACTCTTCTTCTCTTAGGATTGGGTTGAGAAGGGGATTCAGTTTGAGTGGAGTCGGAGGTTTCAGTTGATTCTTTATCCTTCCTCTTCTCCTCCTTGAAGTCTTTGTTTCGGATTCGGTTCTCGGTGAGCTCTGTTGCTAGCTCCATTGCTGCTTCCAAAGTTGCAGGCTTGGTACTTATTACAGGGTCTTGAATCTTTGACTGAAGACCACGAATGTAGTGCTCTATCAAACGGTAGAGGGGAGTAAACATGTTGGGAACCATTTGATGTAATTCGAGGAATCTTTTGTTGTAGGTGGTGTGGTCTCCTTCCATTTGCTTCAATGAATAAAATTCATCTTCTAGCTTCTTGATTTCGCTCCTTGGGCAAAATCGTCTGGTCATGATTTCCTTCAATTCGTTCCAAGTTAAGGACATAGCATCTTCAACACCTCGTTTGGCCTTCTCTGTGTTCCACCAAGTAAGTGCTATCCCATATAGTCGACCGGTAGCATAACGCACTTTGCGATCATCAGGGCAATCGCAATTTAGAAAAGTATTCTCCATTTCTTCAAACCAATGGAGGAGTGCGGTGACACCTTCAGTCCCTTTGTATTTCAGAGGGTCGCATGATTTGAAATGCTTGTAGGTGCATTTAGTGGTATTTGGGGGAGAGTTGAAAATGTTTTGGTTTGCTTGATTGACAGGATTATTGGTAAGTGCTTGTTGAACTTGGATTACAATGTTGGGTATTACGGCAGCCATTTGTTGAGCGATTAAGGTAGCCATGCGTTCGCGGGCTTTTCTTGCTCTCGTCTTCCTACGGGCGAGGTTAGAAGACATCTACAATGAATACATGACAAGAGTATGAGTTGGATGCTTTTGGGATCATGGGTCGCATTCAAGAATGAACATTCATAAAATAATTATACAAAAATACTACATCCATAGGATGTCTTGGGCTTTGCTCGCTGTTAGGCCCGTCATGCCGCCATACTTTACCTGTGTAATCATGTGGGCCCCCATGAATACCGGTTTTTCATATGGTTCGCACGGTTTCTGCCTGGTTGCGTACACAAAACCCGGAGAAAATCGAGAAATATGTATACAACGTGTGATGTTCGGAATGTGTCCAGGTGTAGACACGGTGACACCTCAAAGTAGGGTTAGTTCGAACGACGTTTGGTGTGGCATGCTTTGGCCTAATAGGTCCTTCGTACTCTCATCGTTGGTCCCCAGGTAGGCAAACTGGTCCGTTATATTGGATTTATACGAATGCCAGCCTAGACAGGACGTTCCGACTACCAGTACTCGTACCCTTCCAGTTACTACATGCCCGTCGCAGAACTTACTTTGATGAGATTTGAAAATTGCACAAAATCTTTGGATAATGAGAATATGAAAATAAATTGAATTCATGAACATCGATATATGTATAATGAATATGTATATATGTATAATGAATATGTATACGAGTATGTATGTTTGACTGAAATGTAAACAAATATGAAACAAATAAATATCACAAGTTTGTATGTAACCACCTAATCAATTTAAAATTTAGGCAGACTATAGTATAGGCTCTAAGGGTCTAATAACCTATCCTATATCCCTATAGTCATGGCTCTGATACCAATCTGTCACACCCCGACCCGCAGCGGAAAAGGTGATCGGGGCATGATTGGGTTATCATCAAAGCTCATGACATTTATTAAGCGTTTCATATTCATTAATACAAATTAAATGGAAATTTACAATGATTGCTACAACATGATCTAACTAACAATCTAACTTCTTTGTTCTCTTCTAAGGCATATCCTATGTTATCCTTGCTTCAACCTGTTCACCTGTATCATGTGTAAAAAGGTTTTTGGATCAACATAATGTTGGCGAGTGAATCCTATGGAAAACATTTGAACAATTTATTTAAATTGATTATGAAATATGTGCACAACCAAACATGAGTAAAATTAGATGTAACTTGATCAACAATCATAAGATGTTAAATGAAACACTCATGAACAATAATGGAACAATTAAAGGCACGCGATGCTCAACTCGTCTCTCACGAGGAACTGAGGGGCCTGATGAATGAATTGCATAAACATGATAATATGAATAAGACAACTACAAACAATATAAACTCAATGATACACACATGAACAATAATGAAATTGATATGAAGCACGCGATGTTCTACTCGTCTCCCACGAGGAACTGATGGGCTTAATGTATGAGTTTCATATGACTTGACAAATGGCAATAAGTAAATCACAACAATAAAAACAATCTAAGTTTAAGTCATGATGTGGTATGGCACAAGTTTAAATAAATAAATTAATTAATTTCATAACACATGACACACCCCAAAACGTGTAATTTAAAAGGGGGAATTGTAAGATTCACTCACAGTGGGTGCGTTCGGTTGATGACGTTGAATGCACGCGAAGTGGTTTTAACCACGAGTGAGATTTAACCTAGATAAATCGCATTATGGTTTGGTAAGTAAACGGATTTTATTAAACTATTTTAGTAGGATTGTTGGGTGTATTTTTGTGAATTTGAGGCTATTTTCTAACCTTAAAAATGTTATTTTTAAGTATTTATAATTGATTTTTAATTAAAATAATTAAATAAAAATAATAAAAAAATTATTTTATTTTTGCTACAGTGACTTTGACCTGTTGACTTTGACTGGCGTTGACCGGTTCGAGGCATATTGTTGTGCGCTGGGTGAGGCTCGAACCCGAGACCTCCCGTACGCGTGCACGCAGCTCTACCAACTGAGCTACGTGTCTAACCCGTTATATATCCGATTTTAATTTCATATATACATTAATTAGAATTAACAGAAAATCATTTTTATTTTAAAAACAGTTTAAGCGGACCGGTCTTGCACTCCACAGGTCTCGAACTCGGGACCTGTGGTTTAATCTAACACACAGTCCACCGCTGGACTGTGTGTTCAACATGTTATATCATTCGATTTTTATTATACTTAAATACTATTTATTTATTTCCTTTTCTGCCTTAATTAAAAAGAGGAGATAATTGTCCGAGTCGGTGCTGAAGACCGGACTCGAACTCGTGACCTGTGATATAAACAAACACACAGTCCACCGCTGGACTGTGTGTCTAACTTGGTTATTATTCCGGTTATCAATATACTTAACATATATCTGTGGCGACTCCGGTTCAGTTAAACAAAAAAAATGGTTTTTATTAAGGCAGCGCGTGTGAGACGGGAATCGAACTCGAGACCTTTGCATGTTTAACGTTTTATGTGCACACAGTCCACCACTGGACTGTGTGTCTAACCCGATTAATATCCAGATTTATATTATACTTATAACATACTGAAATTCATCGTCTTCTTCACTGAAATATAACCAGAGTTCGGAAGATCGGCTGGTTCAAAGTTTTATCGATTTATTAGTGTTCTACAGTTGATTTAGGTGAGATAATTGTGAAAAAGGAAAAGAAATTTGGCGGAGAATTTATACCGACTGGATCCTCTGTTTTCCGGCAGAACTCCGGCGACAGGATTCAACTCCGGCGTCAGGTGTCTTGCAGCAGCAAGTCTCCGAAAAGCTTGGAAAAAGTATGGGTATCTCCGGTATAAGCTTCAGAGGTTCAGAAAAGCTCGGCAATGGGGAAACCGGTTTTCCGGCGACGAACAGGTTTATTCCGGCGAGTGGAATTACGCCGTGAAAAGATGTGATTTTGAGCGAAAGTGTTTGTCGTGGGTTGTGGTTGAACTTATAGTGCAAATCGTTGAAGAATCTGGTCTGAATTCCGACTGTATTCGTTTATTTAAAATTTCCGGCGGTTTTGAAAAGTGTCGCGGACTTCAAACATCGGTTATAACCGATGTCTGGTTAATGGTTTACGTTATAACGTAAATCGTAGTTAAGACTCGCGAGAATTCCGGGATTCCGACGACTGAACCGTTTGGGCGCCGGTTTTGAATTTGTAACGACACTTTATCAATTAAATGATTTTATTATACAACAAACAAAGTCCGCGGCGCAGTGGTTTGTGTGTGAGGTGATAAATCGCTGAGTGACTCGGTACAGACCCGGGTTCGAAACCCGGCAGAAACAAATCATTTTTATTTTGCGATTTTTGACAGTTTTTCAAAAACTAAATATATATTCCCGTATAATAATTGATTACGGATCGTTTAAAAATATTTTGGGCATTTAATTCGCAACGAAAATTTTGACTGACTGTTCGGTTGATAAACGGAGCGGGTTTGGTAAATCCGTTTTTGACGGATGTTACAGTATCCCCTGCTTTTTAGAAATTTCGTCCCGAAATTTAAATAATGATATATTTTGACTAAAAGGATGGTGATGTTTTGTTTGACAGTTGTATGCTTAGCAAAATAAGGGCTTAAGTTTTTTGTTCGAGGCGGTAACGTTCCGTGGAAGGGTTAAGTACCCTATTCAGGAATCGCTTTTTGTTGCCTACTGTATGAGTATTGATAAACAGGAATGATTTGCTAAAAAATGATATCATGCATAAGAGTTTAGATACGTTTGGGAAAATATGGTTATATCCTAAGGCAAAACTTATAACACTACAATCTACATGGAACATAAATAAAGACACAACAGCTGATATTTGAACATAAGTAAGCACAACAGCTAATATTCAAACATGAATGAACACATCAGCAAATATTTGAACATGAATAAACACAACAGCAAATATTCGAACATGAATAGACACATCAGCGAATATTTGAACATAAGTAAGCACAACAGCTAATATTCAAACATGAATGAACACATCAGCAAATATTTGAACATGAATAAACACAACAGCAAATATTCGAACATGAATAGACACATCAGCGAATATTTGAACACGAATAAACACACAGCAAATATTGAATCCACATTTGATAGCATATAGTTTGAATGATGAGAAGTTCCTTCATCGTTTGTTATGATGGAGAGGTTAGTTTATGTAGAAATGATTCACATCCAATCTCTTTAAATTAGCATGATGAGTAGAATGTACCAAATTACACCAAGCAATACTAAACCTACATGGAACTTCTCATAATCCGCTGATAATGCTCTGATCCTTGGCAGAATACTTATATAGAAGTACCAGCGGTATCCATCATATTCTTGCCAAATTTCATTAGTTTTATTCCACAAGTTATGATTGGTTACCAGAAACTAATAAATCCTACATAGAACTTCTCATAACCGTCCGATAATGCCTCTGATCCTTTGACAGGAATACTTATATATAGGAAGTACCAGCGGCGTATCCACCATATTCTTGTCAAATTTTCATTGGTTTTATCAGTGAATTATGATTTGTCCTATAACTCTAAACCAATACAACAAACATAATATACTGAAATTGAAATATTATATTGTGCGATCAAGGCTCATGTCGAACGGTAGATCGATCGTAATTGCATGTACTTTGAATATGAAATGGATGTGCGCTCAAGGCTCAATCAAACGGAGCCGCCGAAACAGTTATTGAATGTACTGAAATTGAAATTGTGTGCTCAAGGCTCAATCAAACGGAGCCGAGCGTATTGCATGTACTGAATATGAATAACTTAACCACACAAACAGCCTATGCATGGAACCTCTCATAACCGCCTGATAATGCCTCCGATCATTTGACAAGAATACTTATATATAGGAAGTACCAGCGGCGTATCCACCATATTCTTGTCAAATTTTCGTTGACTTTATCCGCAAGTTATGGTTAGTTCGATGCGACTCTACTACAAACACCACAACCACAAGATACTGATAATGAAATTGTCTGTGCGCTCAAGGCTCAATCAAACGGAGCCGAACGTATTGAATGAAATTGTATGTGCGCTCAAGGCTCAATCAAACGGAGCCGAACGTATTGAATGTACTGAAATTGAACAACTTAATCTAAACAACCATCACACAATCAGCCTATGCATGGAACCTCTCATAACCGCCTGATAATGCCTCCGATCATTTGACAAGAATACTTATATATAAGAAGTACCATCGGCGTATCCACCATATCCTTGTCAAATTTTCGTTGACTTTATCCGCAAGTTATGGTTAGTTCGATGCGACTCTACTACAAACACCACAACCACAAGATACTGATAATGAAATTGTCTGTGCGCTCAAGGCTCAATCAAACGGAGCCGAACGTATTGCATGAATTGGAAATGTAAATTGAAATGTGCGCTCAAGGCTCAATCAAATGGAGCCGAACGTATTGCATGAACTGGAAATGTAAATTGAAATATGCGCTCAAGGCTCAATCAAACGGAGCCGAACGTATTGCATGTATTGAAATGTAAAATTAAATAACCGATCAAGGCTCTAACAAACGGAGCCGATCGTGCGGGCCTGCCCTGATCAACCACATAATAAAATGGGGATCAAACTCAACCTCGATGGATGGGGAGCTGCGGCCTCAGCAAAAGCATATACTGAAAACAATATATAATATATAATATACCATAATTACTCTAACAATCTACACATGGAAAAAACATAAAACTAAACGATAGGAATTGAATCTGGATCTTCAGCGAAAAGGACTAGTTGAGTATTTTCATCTGGGCCGTCATTATCTTCGACAGGATTGGCGTTGATATTGAAGACTCTTCCTCTTGCTGGTGGCATAGTGGTTGGGTTTTCTTGGTTTACTTGGTTAACTGGGTTTGATTAGGCTTGAGTGTTGATAACGTTAACCAATTGAGGGCATGTGTTTCTAAGGTGGGTAGGGTCGCCACAATTGAAGCAAGCTCGAGCATATGGGAACATGGGGTATTGGGGTTGATGATAAGTTTGGGCCATGTTTTGAGTAGGGGAAGAGGTTTGGTCTTGAAAGGTGCGACAAACATTGCTCAAATGACCATAGCGTCCACAAGTTGCACATAGACGACAAGGTAGAGTATGGGGATGGTGATAAAAACAGTTGTTGCATCGAGGGTGAGGTCCAAGATATGGTTTCTTATTTGGGTAAGCTGAGTTGGGTGCCACTTGGGTGATTGGGATAGCTTGGATGGGTATGGCGTGAAAAACTGGTTGATTTCGTTGAGTAGCAGCGAAAAGTCGCCCGACTCTTCTTCTCTTAGGATTGGGTTGAGAAGGGGATTCAGTTTGAGTGGAGTCGGAGGTTTCAGTTGATTCTTTATCCTTCCTCTTCTCCTCCTTGAAGTCTTTGTTTCGGATTCGGTTCTCGGTGAGCTCTGTTGCTAGCTCCATTGCTGCTTCCAAAGTTGCAGGCTTGGTACTTATTACAGGGTCTTGAATCTTTGACTGAAGACCACGAATGTAGTGCTCTATCAAACGGTAGAGGGGAGTAAACATGTTGGGAACCATTTGATGTAATTCGAGGAATCTTTTGTTGTAGGTGGTGTGGTCTCCTTCCATTTGCTTCAATGAATAAAATTCATCTTCTAGCTTCTTGATTTCGCTCCTTGGGCAAAATCGTCTGGTCATGATTTCCTTCAATTCGTTCCAAGTTAAGGACATAGCATCTTCAACACCTCGTTTGGCCTTCTCTGTGTTCCACCAAGTAAGTGCTATCCCATATAGTCGACCGGTAGCATAACGCACTTTGCGATCATCAGGGCAATCGCAATTTAGAAAAGTATTCTCCATTTCTTCAAACCAATGGAGGAGTGCGGTGACACCTTCAGTCCCTTTGTATTTCAGAGGGTCGCATGATTTGAAATGCTTGTAGGTGCATTTAGTGGTATTTGGGGGAGAGTTGAAAATGTTTTGGTTTGCTTGATTGACAGGATTATTGGTAAGTGCTTGTTGAACTTGGATTACAATGTTGGGTATTACGGCAGCCATTTGTTGAGCGATTAAGGTAGCCATGCGTTCGCGGGCTTTTCTTGCTCTCGTCTTCCTACGGGCGAGGTTAGAAGACATCTACAATGAATACATGACAAGAGTATGAGTTGGATGCTTTTGGGATCATGGGTCGCATTCAAGAATGAACATTCATAAAATAATTATACAAAAATACTACATCCATAGGATGTCTTGGGCTTTGCTCGCTGTTAGGCCCGTCATGCCGCCATACTTTACCTGTGTAATCATGTGGGCCCCCATGAATACCGGTTTTTATATGGTTCGCACGGTTTCTGCCTGGTTGCGTACACAAAACCCGGAGAAAATCGAGAAATATGTATACAACGTGTGATGTTCGGAATGTGTCCAGGTGTAGACACGGTGACACCTCAAAGTAGGGTTAGTTCGAACGACGTTTGGTGTGGCATGCTTTGGCCTAATAGGTCCTTCGTACTCTCATCGTTGGTCCCCAGGTAGGCAAACTGGTCCGTTATATTGGATTTATACGAATGCCAGCCTAGACAGGACGTTCCGACTACCAGTACTCGTACCCTTCCAGTTACTACATGCCCGTCGCAGAACTTACTTTGATGAGATTTGAAAATTGCACAAAATCTTTGGATAATGAGAATATGAAAATAAATTGAATTCATGAACATCGATATATGTATAATGAATATGTATATATGTATAATGAATATGTATACGAGTATGTATGTTTGACTGAAATGTAAACAAATATGAAACAAATAAATATCACAAGTTTGTATGTAACCACCTAATCAATTTAAAATTTAGGCAGACTATAGTATAGGCTCTAAGGGTCTAATAACCTATCCTATATCCCTATAGTCATGGCTCTGATACCAATCTGTCACACCCCGACCCGCAGCGGAAAAGGTGATCGGGGCATGATTGGGTTATCATCAAAGCTCATGACATTTATTAAGCGTTTCATATTCATTAATACAAATTAAATGGAAATTTACAATGATTGCTACAACATGATCTAACTAACAATCTAACTTTTTTGTTCTCTTCTAAGGCATATCCTATGTTATCCTTGCTTCAACCTGTTCACCTGTATCATGTGTAAAAAGGTTTTTGGATCAACATAATGTTGGCGAGTGAATCCTATGGAAAACATTTGAACAATTTATTTAAATTGATTATGAAATATGTGCACAACCAAACATGAGTAAAATTAGATGTAACTTGATCAACAATCATAAGATGTTAAATGAAACACTCATGAACAATAATGGAACAATTAAAGGCACGCGATGCTCAACTCGTCTCTCACGAGGAACTGAGGGGCCTGATGAATGAATTGCATAAACATGATAATATGAATAAGACAACTACAAACAATATAAACTCAATGATACACACATGAACAATAATGAAATTGATATGAAGCACGCGATGTTCTACTCGTCTCCCACGAGGAACTGATGGGCTTAATGTATGAGTTTCATATGACTTGACAAATGGCAATAAGTAAATCACAACAATAAAAACAATCTAAGTTTAAGTCATGATGTGGTATGGCACAAGTTTAAATAAATAAATTAATTAATTTCATAACACATGACACACCCCAAAACGTGTAATTTAAAAGGGGGAATTGTAAGATTCACTCACAGTGGGTGCGTTCGGTTGATGACGTTGAATGCACGCGAAGTGGTTTTAACCACGAGTGAGATTTAACCTAGATAAATCGCATTATGGTTTGGTAAGTAAACGGATTTTATTAAACTATTTTAGTAGGATTGTTGGGTGTATTTTTGTGAATTTGAGGCTATTTTCTAACCTTAAAAATGTTATTTTTTAAGTATTTATAATTGATTTTTAATTAAAATAATTAAATAAAAATAATAAAAAAATTATTTTATTTTTGCTACAGTGACTTTGACCTGTTGACTTTGACTGGCGTTGACCGGTTCGAGGCATATTGTTGTGCGCTGGGTGAGGCTCGAACCCGAGACCTCCCGTACGTGTGCACGCAGCTCTACCAACTGAGCTACGTGTCTAACCCGTTATATATCCGATTTTAATTTCATATATACATTAATTAGAATTAACAGAAAATCATTTTTATTTTAAAAACAGTTTAAGCGGACCGGTCTTGCACTCCACAGGTCTCGAACTCGGGACCTGTGGTTTAATCTAACACACAGTCCACCGCTGGACTGTGTGTTCAACATGTTATATCATTCGATTTTTATTATACTTAAATACTATTTATTTATTTCCTTTTCTGCCTTAATTAAAAAGAGGAGATAATTGTCCGAGTCGGTGCTGAAGACCGGACTCGAACTCGTGACCTGTGATATAAACAAACACACAGTCCACCGCTGGACTGTGTGTCTAACTTGGTTATTATTCCGGTTATCAATATACTTAACATATATCTGTGGCGACTCCGGTTCAGTTAAACAAAAAAAATGGTTTTTATTAAGGCAGCGCGTGTGAGACGGGAATCGAACTCGAGACCTTTGCATGTTTAACGTTTTATGTGCACACAGTCCACCACTGGACTGTGTGTCTAACCCGATTAATATCCAGATTTATATTATACTTATAACATACTGAAATTCATCGTCTTCTTCACTGAAATATAACCAGAGTTCGGAAGATCGGCTGGTTCAAAGTTTTATCGATTTATTAGTGTTCTACAGTTGATTTAGGTGAGATAATTGTGAAAAAGGAAAAGAAATTTGGCGGAGAATTATACCGACTGGATCCTCTGTTTTCCGGCAGAACTCCGGCGACAGGATTCAACTCCGGCGTCAGGTGTCTTGCAGCAGCAAGTCTCCGAAAAGCTTGGAAAAAGTATGGGTATCTCCGGTATAAGCTTCAGAGGTTCAGAAAAGCTCGGCAATGGGGAAACCGGTTTTCCGGCGACGAACAGGTTTATTCCGGCGAGTGGAATTACGCCGTGAAAAGATGTGATTTTGAGCGAAAGTGTTTGTCGTGGGTTGTGGTTGAACTTATAGTGCAAATCGTTGAAGAATCTGGTCTGAATTCCGACTGTATTCGTTTATTTAAAATTTCCGGCGGTTTTGAAAAGTGTCGCGGACTTCAAACATCGGTTATAACCGATGTCTGGTTAATGGTTTACGTTATAACGTAAATCGTAGTTAAGACTCGCGAGAATTCCGGGATTCCGACGACTGAACCGTTTGGGCGCCGGTTTTGAATTTGTAACGACACTTTATCAATTAAATGATTTTATTATACAACAAACAAAGTCCGCGGCGCAGTGGTTTGTGTGTGAGGTGATAAATCGCTGAGTGACTCGGTACAGACCCGGGTTCGAAACCCGGCAGAAACAAATCATTTTTATTTTGCGATTTTTGACAGTTTTTCAAAAACTAAAATATATTCCCGTATAATAATTGATTACGGATCGTTTAAAAATATTTTGGGCATTTAATTCGCAACGAAAATTTTGACTGACTGTTCGGTTGATAAACGGAGCGGGTTTGGTAAATCCGTTTTTGACGGATGTTACAATAACCATGGACTTTGTTACCAAACTACCCAGGACACGAAAAGGTAATGATACTATCTGGGTGATTGTAGACCGGTTAACCAAATCTGCTCATTTCTTACCGATGAAGGAAACGTTTAGTATGGAAGAATTAGCTAAATTATATGTAAATGAAATAGTTTCATTTCATGGAATTCCTTTATCTATTGTGTCTGACAGGGACAGCCGTTTTACCTCTCATTTTTGGACAAGTTTCCAAAAAGCAATGGGAACAAGACTAAATCTGAGTACGAATATCATCCTCAAGCATACGGTCAAAGTGAAAGGACAATCCACACAATGGAAGACATGCTTAGAGCTTGTGTAATTGATTTCGGAGGAAATTGGGATGAATATTTGCATTTGATAGAATTTTCCTACAGCAATAGCTATCATACCAGCATCAATGCTGCACCATTTGAAGCCCTCTACGGGCGGAAATGTCAAACTCCAGTATGCTGGGCAGAGATTGGAGAAAAGCAACTATCAGGTCCTGAAATTGTGCAAGAAACAACTGACAAAATCATTCAAGTCAAGGAAAGACTGAAAGCGGCTCAAGATCGCCAAAAGAATTATGCAGATAACAGACGTAAACCCTTGGAATTTCAAGTCGGAGATAAAATACTGTTAAAAGTCTCACCCTGGAAAGGAGTTGTAAGATTCGGTAAGAAAGGAAAACTAAGCCCAAGGTATGTTGGACCTTTTAAGATTGTCAAACGAATAGGGCCAGTAGCCTATCAGCTACAATTGCCAGAAGAAATGGCAGGAATACATGATGTATTTCATATATGCAATCTCAAGAAATGTCTAGCAGATAAATCATTGGTGATACCTCTTCAAGGTGTAGAGGTAAATGAGAAACTAAAATTCGTTGAGAAACCCATTCAGATTGAAGATAGAAAGATCAAGAATCTCAAAAACAAGAGATTAATTCTGGTAAAAGTAAAATGGGATTCAAGGAGAGGACCAGAATATACATGGGAACTAGAGTCTGAAATGCAAAGAAAGTATCCACACCTATTCAAGTGAATCTCGAGGACGAGATTTAAAACAAGGTGGGGAGGATGTAACAACTCTCCAAAACACCTTGAAATTAATCGAAACGTAAAACTGGACACGCAAATCGAGACGCGGCATGCAAAACGAGACAGGTCCACCTGGACAGTCCAGGCGCCACGCGCCAGAGACACCAGTCTCTTTCACCTGGAGGTCCACCTGCAAAACGAGACAGGTCCACCTGGAGGTGTCCAGGTGACGTGTCACCGTTTCGCGCCATCTGGCAACCCTACACTTGTGACCAGGCTGACCTAGCCTAGCTAGGCATCTCAGGCGCCACTCGAGGGGACTCCCAGATTCCCGCACGACGCGCGGGGGAGGTCAAAATCGGGTTTAAAAGGAGCAGCGTGGGGACTGAGTTCTGTGCTCAAAATCGAACAAAAATTCGATCATATACTCTCTCTATCCCTATTTCTCTGAACAATACCCCTAAACCACTAAACCTGCTAAGCGATGCCCGCTGCCAAATTAATAAAACACCGGTATCTGTGTCTCGCGGCCCCGCTCCCGGGGTGGGGTCGGGGCTTGCGACATGCGTGGTATAATTTTTCTCATGAACCTTCAGTTGTCGGGACGCGTACGCGATGACTTTATCTCTTTGCATCAACACGCAACCGAGTCCTTGATGCGATGCATCAAATATACGATAAAGTCCTCGGTACCGTCGGGTAAGGATAGTATCGGTGTGTCACAAAGTTTATCTTTCAACAGTTGAAATGCAGCTTCTTGTTTGCCGCCCCATTCGAACTTCTTATCCTTTTGGGTTAAGGACGTTAGTGATTGGGCGATCTTTGAAAAATTCTCTATAAAACGTCTATAATAACCCGCTAAACCCAAAAATTGTCGCACTTCCGTCGGCGTCTTAGGCACTTCCCAATTCTTTGTCGCCTCAATCTAGGAAGGATCGACATGAATTCCCTTTTCACTTACTACGTGTCCAAGAAATTGTACCTCGCGAATCCAAAATTCACATTTGGTAAACTTCGCGTAAAGTTGCTCATTCTTCAAAAGTTCCAAAATAGTTCGTAGATGCTGCTCATGCTCATCCTTTGTTTACGAATATATTAATATATCATCAATGAAGACTATGACGAATTTGTCTAGGTACGGCTTACAAACGCGGTTCATAAGATCCATGAAAACTGCCGGTGCATTTGTTAAGCCGAATGGCATCACAAGAAACTCGTAGTGTCAGTAACGAGTTTGGAAAGCCGTTTTGGGTATGCTCTCTTCTTGAATCCTCAGTTGATGGTAACCCGATCGCAGGTCGATCTTCGAATAAAAACTTGAACCTTGTAATTGATCGAACATGTCATCAATTCTAGGTAGGGGATATCGGCTCTTGATTGTGAGTTTGTTCAACTCACGGTAGTCTATACACATACGCAGGCTCCCATCCTTCTTTTTAACGATTAATACCGGAGCTCCCCAAGGTGAGAAACTCGGTCTAATAAATCCTTTATCTAACAACTCTTGAGGTTTAGTAGATAATTCTTGCATCTCGGATGGGGCTAATCGGTATGGTGACTTCGCCAGTGGTATCGCTCTAGGCACCAAATCGATGCGAAACTCCTGACGTTGTGGAGGCAGTCCCGACAAGTCTTCTAGAAAGACTTCTGGAAACTCCTTCATGACAGGGATGTCTTCTAACTACGGCTCCTTAACTTCTTTGTCAACTACATGTGCGAGGAAGGCTACACAACCTTTTCGTAGACACTTTTGCGCCTTCATACAATTCATAATCCGTAAGGACGTTTCACGTTTTTCTCCATGTACAACAAGTGTTTCTCCATCCGATAAGGGAATACGGATGGTCTTCTCATGACAAATCACTTCCGCCTAGTTGTCAGACAACCAATCCTTTCCGACAACCACCTCAAAACTACCCAAGTCGACGGGTAATAGATCAATAGAAAATTTTTGCGCTCCAATTTCGAGTGAGCAACCTCGAATAATTTCTCCCTTTTTGACTAATTTCCCATTCGCCAGTTCTATAGAATAAGGGACGTCTAGTTTACTCGACTCTAGGCCAAGTATATTTTTAAATTCTATAGATATAAAACTAAAGTCGGCGCCAATATCAAATAGATTAGATGCAAAGTGTTGGTTTATAGGAAACGTACCCGTAACCACGTTAGGGTCTTGGCGTGCATCCTTGGCTCCTATCACAAAAGCTCTCCCATGAGCTTGGTTCTCCTTTGGGCAATCATTCCGATAGTGTCCCTTGTCTCCACATCCGTAACATCCCTTACCTTGCCATTCCCCTTTCCACCTTGGTTGTTATTACCGTTACCACCCCGGTTTCCATTACCACGTCCAGTACCACCCAACAGGTTTCTTTGTTGTGCCTGGTCTTACCGTATTTTTCACACTTCGCAATTCGGCAAGTATCACGATGGTGATAGTTGCACTTATAACACTTTGGTAGTTTTCCATTATATTTCTTACCCAACTTTTTAGTTGTGGTAACGAATGCCTTGGTTATCTTAGTCGAAGCGATTTCCTTATGCTTGTTGTTTGACCTAGAATCGTGCTTGAAATTCACATACTTCCTCTTATTGCTACCCAAAGAAGACTCCTTTTGGGTCTCCTCGTCCACTGCACTTTTATCCGGTTTCTCCATCCTTACACCACCCTCAGCAGGGCTTAAGGCCAGAGTTACCGCCTGAATGATTTTCAATATGGTTTCGCTCGTTTCGCCAATGTTTGTAATGCGCTTTGCTTCGTATTGGACGATTGCTTCAGCAACTCGCTGGTCAACTAGAGCATCGAGCTCAGCTCGTGTTGTAGGTAAGGGTTCCGGTTCGGCTTGAAAAGTATTCCTTTGTTGTGGTGCCATGAGCCTCATTTGCAATCCTTCACACCATAAACATCGCATCATTGTAGGGAAGTAAAATAGGTTACAAAAATATGTTGCTAAGGAAATAACTACTTTTTATATACACCATATCAACTTGCTACAATTTGTTTTGTGAAGGAAACAAAAATAACCTCGAAGTTACATCACTTCGATCGAGACAAGTCATACAGTAATATACAAAATATGGTGGGGTCTTTTCTTCACAAGTTCCTTGGTCAAACTTCAAGTCTCCAAATTTCAATTGCCTTTAGTTTGACAAATACGGGTATACATCCCAAGAGATGGGAGTTGTACATAACTACCGTGTGTGGGGTGTGAGAGTGAGAACACAGAATTTAGGTCATGAAGTACATAACCTCTTCCTCGAGACCGAGAATATGCCTTATGGCGGCGCACTGTGGACTGGGGAGTGTCGAGGTACTAGTGGGGTGATAGATGAAAAGGATCTTTTTGCATGTGTCATCCATGTGTCTAAATGGAGCAGCAATCTGTGGAGGGGGGAAAAACCGAGTAGTCACCTCCGTCCTTATGGTATTTATCCCGTACTCCATGGACCTCGATTGTCCAACGTAGGGAGGAACCCCTTTGCCGCACTGAACTGTGTGACGAATACAATGATATTGCTTGAGCTCCATGAGTTCCGATATGGTTGGTACGGTTTCCATAGGTTTCAAATAGAATGCGGTAAATGGGTTACACTACAGCTCATGCCATATTACCCTTTGTGGTAAAACAGATGTCAACTGACGGGGTTTATCACAGTAACTCCAATGGATAAGATGAGGTGTTATAGATGTTGTACAAACTCAAGCGACAGGAATCCTAGGATGTTAGAGTAAAAATCTTCCCTGTGTGGTTAACAAACTTCACTTGCTTAGATACCGAGTCCTAACCGACTCGTACTATATACATGAGTGTCAGACACGAAGTAAACAATGACAGATTTCCTACTTTGTAGAGTGTTATAGTAACTATCCTGGTGAGTGTTCTACTAGATAGAGATTTGAACAACTTATGAATTTCAAATGAATATTGATCATTAGCTTGACTCGCAGAGCCCACCAGGATTCCCATGCACTACAAGTTGCTACTACGTGGGCCCCCGTAATAATAAATTGTCTTGCATGGTTACCCTAGCGTTCTCTATTCAAAGCCGACGATCAGTCGGGTAAGGGACACTATTGTCTACTTACCTTCAACATAGGAGGGACCTTCGTGATGGTCCACTTGCCAAGTCCATTGTCGTTACTCGCGAAAGGGCGCAGCCTTAGGCGAAATAGAAGTAGAAATAAAGAGAATCTGCAAAAATTACAGCTGGAGGGGCACCTTTAAGAGGAGTACCTCAACTTCCTTGTGTGGACAAGAATGTCATTAATCATGTTTAGTATGAGCCACAGGGACCTTGTCCCATCAATAGAGTTGTTGTCCAAAGCTACCACCTCCGCCTCGTCGTTACTACCGTATTCAGGCACCTTCGCATCTGAGGAAAAACAACCATCTTCTACGGAATCAAGCTTAGGGGCTCATTTATGAAACACGTCCGCCATAAACTCCGCAACAAACCCGAGGTCGATATGTTCATAGTGCGAGTCAGGAATAATAATAGAATTCGAGTCGAAGGTATTTCATTCTCGGCAAAATAATCCGTACAACATGTATATCAATAAATAATATTATTTATTATATATATGCAATCATATAAAATGTAATCATATTGGTTTGTGCGAATCAATCTAATTTTGCAAGTCCATCCCGTATAGACTATGCCCCAAATAATGTCCTCGCATTATTTATTTGAAAAGAGTTTTGAATGTGGATCTTGTGCTTTTGTTATGCAATGAAAACTTTTTACAAAATGAAATGTTTTCATAAGAGGATCCTAGTGATTGTAGACTAGACTCGAGAAAGCGCGCAGTGTGAACTTGATTAGTTTTCATCGCATACGATATAAGTAAACAACTATATGATTAAAACAAACACGATGTTCATCCATTGATATAAGTAAGAGATACACATCATAGGTTGTTCAAATACAAGACAACATAAGTTATAAGTTTTACAAAAGACAAGTTCAACTTAGTTTTTAAAAGCATAGGCTTTGCATCCTATATCTCATTGAAGATGAGATATATGAACCAAACCCTTCAAAACATGGATGACATCGACTACTTGCTATGATTGAAACCACTTGACCAACGGCACCAAGATCCACTTCAATTTCCTGAAATACATGTAAGTTTGAAAACATCAACAAAAGTTGGCGAGTTCATGTGTTTTGTGTTCATAACAAATGATCTTAAAACATTTGAAATATCGTTGTGTGAAAATGTTGTATGTAAAGCGTCAATGAACTTGTTGATCATTAATGTTTTGCAAGGACATTAATATGTGTGACGACATAGGAAGCACTCAACCCTCAACGATTTAGTTTCCGGTCCATCCGGCTGGGACAACAAAAGCACTACATGTGGCCACACAGGGACCCATGAGTGGGGCTCGCCTACACCCGATAGATCTACCACTCTTGTTCCAAAGGTCTTATAAAAGATTAATGGCGCTTAAGTTTCACCATATTCGCACATGATCTAATATTTCATTCCATAGCTAAACCATACCATCGAAACATGTATTTCCCCCCGAGAGTTATAAAACCAAACACATTTATGAGAAAAGGGGGACATGAACTCACAGATTTACGTCTGTGTGATTGTGCTAGCAAACGGGTATCCAAAAGCGCTTATTAACCTACAAGTGCTGTAACTCATTAGGCACTTGGGATTATGTTAAAAGTATACACGTTGTTCATCTTAACATTATAGTATTTGGATCCCTTAAGTATTTTAAATATGTTGGCTTTTGTTTCATGTGTTCGTTTTAATATATATTCCTTTTATATATCTCATATTCATCCATAGTACGAACGGGCCTCACCCTTCGTGAGTCTTCGTGCTTCGCACGAGTATATGTGGGCCTAGCCCATAAAAGTCTTTGTGCCTCGCACAAGTGTGAATGGGCCTAGCCCATTTGAGTCTCCGTGATCCACACGGTAAAGGTGGGCCTAGCCCGTGAGAGTCTCTGTGCCGCGCACGGCTTACGTTTGTTATATATATTTTCTCAAAATATATATTTCAGTCTAGTGAACCTCGTTCACTTGTAATATCATTGTTCAGTTGGAGTTGGAGTTGGAGTTGGAGTTGGAGTTGGAGTTGGAGTATGAGTATTTGTTCTTTATCTTGTATGCTTTGGATAATTATAAATGTTAAAAATATTTATTTTTAACTTCATATATTTGTTGATGTATTTGTACTGTATTTATGTTGTATTTATACCGTATTTGTACGTGTAGGTATACCGTATGTATACCGTATTTATACCGTATTTGTATACCTTAGTGTTTGGTACTTTTATATATTTGGGCTTAGCCCAAATACGTTAAGTGTGAATGGGCCTAGCCCAATGAAGCTAAATGTGGATGGGCCTAGCCCAAAGAAGTTAAGTAGGTGGGCCTAGCGCAATTGAGGTTTTTGGGTTTAGCCCAACCTTTTATTTGAATGAGATTTTTCTCATGTGTTTAGGGTATTTGGGCCTAGCCCAAAATCAATTACCCAAGTCCATAATTTTTATATTCTTAAATTTATATATTTTTTTGTAAATGTTATAGATTATAAGAATTCTATTATACTTATATAAAATGTCTTGGACTTTTTACAGTTTTCAACTTTCTAGGTTTTGGGTCATCGATAACATATATCGTGTAGTGCCTAAAAATATAATTTGTAGAGGTTGATCGTACGGACCGAATATGTATATATTTTTGGATCGAAATTAGCCATAGGTCGTCCGCGGCGGGTATAAACTTCATGTCGAGACGTTGGGGTGTTCGTTGTCGGTGGCGACTCGCTTTGTTCGGTGATGCGTTTATTATATATATCTTGTGTCGGTTTAATATATATATATATATATATATGATTAGGTTCAAGAGTAAGCACTAGTGTATTTTGCGAATATAGTGAACTAATCCTGAGCATACACGTGTGTAAATCAATGGCCAGGATTAGATGATAAAATACACTAGTGTATATTACGATTTGATGATGAAACCCTGGCCATACACGTGTCTATATCAATGGCCAGGATTTGTTCACTCTAGAACCCCACCCTATATATATATTGTCTTGTTAATATTTATGGTTTAAATTCGCTTTGTCCGGTGTCCGTTCGCCCGTGTGTAGTTGTCCGTTTTGTTTAAAACACAATATATGTAAGACTTCATGTATATTTGTTTGGTGTATCTTGTAAGGGTAGAGTATTTTATATGAGGTATGTATTCTTCCTACCACTTATACACGTATCATACACCAATCTAAGCTATTTAAAATGTATATATAATTTTCACAAAATTATATTTATTGTTATAATTTAGATCTTTACCCACTTTTATTATTAAGAATACTTTCAAGCATTTAAGTGAACTCTTGTATGGTTAATGCTTAACCATTATCATTAGGGTGTGCCTAATCACGATTAAGGTCGTTAATCACAATTAAGGTTATTAACCACGATTAATCATGCTAATCACCCGATAGTCCCATTTTAATCGCGATTAATATATAGAAAATTTCCTCATAGTTTCCCTTAAACTACGGCGTTTTCCAAGTTTATTAAACGTATTTTTTAGCGTGTTTAAACTCAAATTTCATCATCAACTCAAATCAAGTTACATATAAACTTTGCATGTATAGAAATAACATAATAACATAATACATCTTAATTTTCCCATGAACCATATATCTATATATTTTTAGCATGAACTTCAAAAAAAAATATATTTTAACAAGACCTTTAAGACCAATATATTTTCGTATGATTTTTAGCATAGTTTATCCGTTTAACAAACTTATTTGGTCTACTTTTTAAGATCAATATGAAATCAACCATGATTATACAAGATCATAATATTTAAACAACCTACTTTATCATAATGATCAAGAGTATATAAGCTAACTAGTAATAAACAACATAATCAACACATAATTTATAATTATTATAGACTTTTTAAGTTTAGATTAATGCTTTTAAGCTTTGTTTTCTTGAAGTTCAAGATGATTTAACATGTGTTTAATTAAACTGCATATTATAACAACTTTTTAAAAAAAATAAAAGATGGCTTACAATTTTGCACAAGGTTAAGATGAAGTTAAGAGAGAATAAGAAGCTTCAAAGTGTCTCTAATGGTTCCCCAAGCTTGCAAACTCCTTAAACCTTCTTGAAATGGCTTGAAAGTGTTTATGTATGGTTGTAATGGAAAGTTTAAATGAAGAAAATGGATGGCAAGTGTGGTGTTTGGGAGCCGTAGGTGAAAGGGGTAGAAGTGAGTGTTTGATTTTTTTTAAAGTGGAGAATGATGGAAGGTGATATTGATAAGTTATAATCTTTCAACTTCTCTAAGTCCAAATAAAATCTTACTAGCCATGCTTCATAAGGATTTCATCAATCACCATGAGTTAGTAGGGTGATTTGTGGGGTCCTTTTTTTGTCCGAAAATATTGGGATGTATGGACATGGTCTTTATATAATTTTCCTTTATCACCCATTTGGACATGTGTTTGTGCATATAAATTTTATTTTGGAGATATTTTGGTAATTAGATTAATTAGGGTATTTAGGATGTTAATGATAATTTAGTGGGTGTTAGTGTTGGACGGTAAAAATACCACTAGTTCGTTCGTCGGTGTGATATCGGGTAAGATATGAAAGGTGTAATATAGTACTGGGAGCGATAGTTTTAATTTCCCAATCGACGCTAAAGTGTTTATTCAAGGCGTCTACGATGCCAAAATATGGCTAACTAGTTCGCTAGCGTTTTAGTTTAAGAAATTGGATGGTAGGAATATAACTTGTTCGCCTAGCGGCTCGAATTTTGGTATTGTGAAAAGTTGTGGCGTAACATCGGGAGTTTATGTTTCGGGTATCCCATTGATATCCCTAAGCTTATTTAGGATGTAAAATATCATTTACAAGGCCTATGGACACTAAAAAAATGCCCCTTTTTTAGCTTCGCGGACAATTTATTTTGTTATATTTAGCGCGATTCGGACGAATTTAACATGTATTTTCCGAAAGTTAAAGTGTTTTTGTATTTAGTGTCCCTAATTAGGGATTTTTATTTGTATTTCATTAATACATTGCTTTTGTGTCATTCGTTGCTCGTTCGAACAGTTTTCAGATCTTGCTGGCAGGAATAGTGTGTTCAGGTGAATAGTGTTTTCAGCACTTTGCCAACATATTAGGACATAGTTTGTACTTTTCTCGCGGCGCGACGAATGTATCGATATTGTTTAGCATCATTAACCATGTCCTATGATTGCTAGAGTTTACGCGGCCTAATCATGCATTAAATTGAGTAACGAACGCAATTAAATAGATAATTAAGTTGTTAAGTTGTACAGAATACCATTATTTTGCCGGTTGTCACACGCACCACCGCTGTATCCGCCGTTGTTTCAAGATGAAGTTTGGACGTTGTTGGTACACATCATCGCTTTGTACGCACCCCTGTTGTACGCACCACCGTTGTATCCCCTTTTTTTTGCTCATAAGCAGCCACCATGGAAAACCAAGAAACAAAGTTAAGTGGTGCTTTGTCAATAATAAGCTATGCAACAGAAATGATTATTTTAATATAAGCTTTAAAGAATGAGATGATTACGATTGTTATGCAATCACCATTAGGTTCCGTCTTGTCAGACATGATGTTGGTGCTTGATTGTGAATGATATTTTTTGGATTAAAATTTTTATTTGATGTTTTGGTTTGTTGCGTTTAATAAACCCGATAATAAAATGCTGCCTTATTTTATTTTTCGATTAATTTTTTAGATGTATCTTATAACATAATGATAACTACATTATTTTTTTGTGTTTCACTCCATTGCCTTTTACAACACAATGATAAAAATACATATCTTTTATGTGTTTTAGCTTATTGCGTTTTAGAAAAACACATTTTTTGTGTTTTTAGTTCATTGCGACATTTTTGTGTTTTTTTGTCCATCACGTTTTAGAAAAACATATTTTTTATGTTGTTTTTGTCAATTGTGTTTTAGGAAAAGCTCATTGTTTGTGATTTTAGTCCATTGTGTTTTAGAAAAAAACACTTTCTTTTGTATTTTCCGTCCATTGCGTTTTAGAAAAAAACACTTTCTTTTGTGTTTTTGTCCGGTGCGTTTAAAAAAACACGTTCTTTGTGTTTTTAGTACACTGCGTTTTAGAAAGAGCACCTTGTTTTGTATTTTTAATCCATTGCGTTTAAAAAAAAACCATTTTTTTGTGTTTTTTGTTCATTGCGTTCTACGCATTTGGGTTTCGAATTTTTTTTCAAAAGTATAGCAATAGTATAGTCGTTTTAAAGATAAAAAACGCTTGTTTTTATGGTGCAATTTTCATAAAAAATAATGTCGCATGAAATAGTTATTAACGTTTTAAAATCGAGTGAAATTGAAGGAGAGAGGAACTATTTGCTTTGAGAACTAGAATACCATTAAGCAAACCCACATGCCTCTTTTATTTTTTGTTGAATTCCACTCATTAATCTTAGCCATTTATTTTAGATCTAATGGATAAGATTGTTTCCTAACATTACTACCGAAAACTATTTACGTAGTATATCCTAACCTTAAATTGTTGAATACCATTATCTAACCTTACAGTGTGTGTGTGTGGGTGTGGGGGGGGGGGGTTATTAATCAGGTTGTAGGGTCAGCCCTAACATTGTTTTAGATCCAATGGATAAGATTGTATCCTAACATTACTACCAAAAACTATTTACATCCTAACCTTAAATTGTTGAATACCATTTGTTTAACCAATACAGTGGGTGGGGGGGTGGTGATTAATCAAGTTGCAGGGTCAGCCCTAAGAATTAGGTGTCCTTTTCGAACTCGCAAAAATATGCCTCTTAAGCCTTAAGGAAATGTAAACTATCTTTTAATATAACGATTAAAGTTATAGCAATAGACAATGTAATTACTAAAATGATAAAATCATAGTTATTCGAAATGAGTGACATACCAATTAACACCAAATAACGCAAATAATTTCAAGGTTTATTTTGTAACTTTACGATGCTTTTAAATTCAAATCAAATTTCAAGGTTTATTTTGTAACTTTACTTTAACTAAAGGGTGTGATATGAAACCCATATACATTCCTTTGACTTTTGTTGTTCCTTATACATATTCCCTCGCTTATAAATCACTTATTTATCTTGTATTGTTGTAAAACAACAGTCTGCTATCGACTAATATATGAGCATAAGAACAAGTATCAAAGGAACACATAGAGAAAGATAGAATAGAGAATTACTATTCATTGAGATGTAAACATGCAATATAAAGAACCTCTATATATAGTACTCTTACATTAATACAAAGGACATGAAAAGACGGGAGTTAGAATGTGGATAGTCACCATAATATAATGTATTTATAACACTCCCCCTTGATTATCCACGTCACAAAAGAAAACAATGTATTATACGCTTGGTGGTGCTGCCTCGTTAAAAACCTTGCTAGGAAAACCCATTGGGACAAAACCTCACCGAAGGGAAAAAGAGTGCAGCGCGTATTTTCTCCCCCTGATATGTCTAGATCAGGTATGTTACCTCATTAAAAACCTTACTAAGAAAACCCAATGGGATAAAACTTAGTTAAGGGAAAAAGAGTGCAACTTGTATCATGCTCTCCCTCATTGTTACATGTATCCTATAAGTGGCTCGTGTCGAGCTTATTTGAAAGTTGTTAAGAACTTTATAATCTATTGATGTGCAGCTTGATGTGTCGCTTGATCCATTAGTGGGAAATCCTTCAATGAACATTGATGTATGATCTTCATGTGAAACTTTAATTGCCTCTTCTCGTAAGTAGATAACATAAGATCCATTAATATGTTTTGTTACATTCCCTGCATTTACAAACTAACCAAACTTGTTGATAGGTTAGTAAAATATAAATCTATATCTTTTGTACCTTAAGGGTATAGAAAATATATGTTTTACCCATTACACTATCTCTTTGTTGTACCCGAGTTAAATCTTGCCAATGAATTTAATGATATATGTTCATGTATAACCAGCAAGATATATTAATACAATTTGTATTGAACTATGGTACTGTTAGGACCAAGGATCTTTGCTCCTTTGATAAAAGATGATCAAAGTCATTTTTTCTATATTAATTATTTGGACATCATTAAATGTACTTACACCATAAGTTTTGTCCATATGAAATGTCCACAATTTTCGATACGTATTATGATTAATGGATCATAATATAAATGTATGTTCTATGTATCGAGCCATAAATTTGCATTACCATATTTCATTTGCAAATTCTTGCTTTGATATTTGAGCTAATTTTTTTTCTCTTCAGGAGATTCAATGACATCATCAACATATATTGTAATACTTGTAAACCTCATATTGTTCTTTTAATGAAAATAAATGGACCAACTTCACCATATGTATTTCTCATTTCTGAGCTCACTAGTGAGTCGATTATACCACATTCGACTCGACTATTTTAGTCCATACGTATTTTGTCAACTTCATATAGTACGTTTGGGATTGAACCTATGAAAGGAACAGATGATATAAAGCCAAATAACACTATCCGAGCTTTGGTTCAACTATCAGAGGTTAATCCTCTAATGCACTTACACTGCTTTCCATAAAGACTGTTCATCCTATCATCTGCCTTCACAAAGCTTCAAGGTCTGCCAGAGTTAACAAAGACAGAGGATAGGAATCAGAGTTTAGTCATTAGCTTAGTTAATCATTGTAACAGTGCCAAGCACTGATAGTTTAGTATTAGCAGTGTTTAGAGTTAGTTACATATTGTTTCATGTCACTATCAACCCTGACGTCATCAAAGATGCTCAGAGGTTAGATAATTTAGTATAAATAGGCAACTCTTGTAACCTTTAAACTTGTCTCTTAAAAGATCAAATTTAGCATATCATCTTCTCTGCATTTTCTCATTACCAAACTGTAATTGCAAAGGCTGAGGGGGAGTTTGTGAATCACATGCAAGTTAATTAACTTGAAAGCATGATGATGATGAAAACAAACGACCATTGCTTGTAGTAAAAGTTTTCCATCTTATTCCGCTGCAAATCTCTTTTAATTCAATCATTTTCCATTTTTGAAACAAAAACTACAAGTATTCAAACTCAGATCCTAACAATTGGTATCAGAGCCTGATTCATCAAATTCGAACTAACAATCGATTTGGTTCGAACAGATCAGCTCTCTTGCTAATCAGTTTGGTTGTTTTTGTTTGATATTCAGAGTTTTTACAGTTAAAGTTTTTAAAAACAAAATCTGAAAAAAATCAACTGAAAATGTCTCAAAACACACAGGATGCCAATTCTGGATCCTTGTTCAAACCGCCGATGCTCAAAAGAAATGAATATTTCATTTGGCAACGACAGATGGGTCACATCCTTGCCTAGCAAAACACCGGTTGCTGGAGCTCTGTTGCTTATGGACCTCACGTTCCAATGGTCCCAAGCACAGAAGATCCAACCCAACAAGTGCCAAAAAATCCTGAAAACTTTTCGGAGCAGGATTTCTAGAAAATTGAATTGGATGTTAAGGCATTTAGCATAGTTGCTTCGGCCTTACCCAATGAAATTTATGTTGATCTACTCCATTGCAATAGTGCAAAGGAGTTATGGGATGCACTTAAGGAGCAATTCGGTGGGACTGAGGAAGTGATAGAAAGTAATAGAGAAGTTCTAAATCAGCAGTATGAAACATTTTGTCACTTGAAAGGAGAGTCTCTAACACAACAATTTGAACGTTACAGTTGTCTCATCAGTGAACTTAGACCGGTTAACGTGGTTCTACCTA
This sequence comes from Scalesia atractyloides, assembly GCA_947069175.1. NCBI lineage: Eukaryota > Viridiplantae > Streptophyta > Magnoliopsida > Asterales > Asteraceae > Scalesia > Scalesia atractyloides. The sequence continues at coordinate 74,069,405 of CAMTDV010000024.1, forward strand.
ATTCGACTGTCAATAGTCGTTTCCTTAGATGGTTACAAGTTAAGTGGGAGACTGTAGCTTATGTAACAAGAAAATCTGTTGGGTTTAAAGATATGTTGTTGACACAACTTCATGGGATACTCCTCACTTATGAGAGAGAGTTGAACCAGAAAAAGAAGTTGCAAGAATCTGGCAAAATGACTGATGATTACTCATTGGGTAATACAACTCTTTTTGGCCAAGAAGAGGTTTTTGGCAGCAGTAAGGACCAAAGTTATGATCACTATATAGATATTACATATGGTGGGAAACTTTGGAGCTGAAACATATGCACCCAACTATGCTTTTGCTGCTAGTGGGGAAAGTCAAACCTCTGACAATTTATCCTTGAGCTGAATGATTTACAACACATTGAACCTTCTGATCTTGAAGAAATGGATATTTTGCACCAACCGGCCTTATTGAATGTTAGGGCTAGTAAGTTTTACAAGAGATCTGGTAGAAAATTCCCAGGTTTGCATGGGGGTTAAGGTTGGGCTGGATAAATCAAAAGTCAAGTGTTATAAGTGTAATAGGCTAGGACACTTTGCCAGAGAATGCAGGTCTCAAAGTTCTGGACCAATAGTGACTCATCCTGGCCTTAGACCTTAGCACACACAGAACACTGCTCATTATTCACAATATGCCCCTGCTCAACATGTTCAAAACACTGCCCACTTTGCACATCCTGCTACCACTGTTCCAATTAATTATGTTCAATCCACTGCTTCACAAATCAATATGTTCAGGCACCATCTCATCCTCAAGTGCTTGTCCAACAAGCACCCATTGTTACACCACATGCTCAAACCACTGCTAGTCAAGCAAAGGTTGGTCAACGAAGCTTTTTCACACAAAGTTATGTTGACTGGAGCAGTTGGCCTGAGGATTTGACTGATGAAAACTTTGCTTTAATGGCCAAAAATGATGTTGAACAAGAATTTTGTTTAATGACCTTAGAAACAATTGCTGAAGGTGTTGAATCTATGGAGATAGTGTCAAAATCTGATGAAGTTCAAGTTTGTGATGAAACAGTGGTTTCAAGTGAAGAAAGAGAAAATGCTGCTGATAAGGAAAAGAACTCTCCTACTGACCCATGGAACATTGATGTGTGTGAAAATGAGTGTGACTGTGCTCTTATGGCTGCTACAAAGGTATCACCTAGATCCTTAAAGATCTATGTTCTGACAAATGCATCATTGCTTTTGCAAACATCAAAAAGGTGAATGAAAACCTAAGAAACAAAATTTTAGAAGATGAACTTAATTTTGAAAAACTGATTAAAGAGTTAAAATCAAAGTTAAGTGAAAAAGATTCTGAAATGAGTAGCCTAAGACATGAATCAAGCATAACCAAGGACCAACTCCAAACTATGGTAGAAAAATACCAAGTTTGTAAAAAGGAGTTAGAAAAAACCCAAATCACTTGTGAAAAATGGGTTGAGTCCTGCAAAGGTTATGAAATTATGCTTGATGCTCAGATCAAGAGCAACATCAAGTTTGGTGTAGGTTTTAGAGCCTATGACAAAATGAGAAAAATGTTGCTGAAATTGATTCTGAGTTGGTTGAAGTTGTCCCTACAAATTTGGCTGGTGAAGAGATAAAAATCACAGATAAATCTGGAAACAAAAGATGTGCCAACAGAGGTTACAACCACTGCTGAGAAAAAGTCTGATAGGAAAAGAAGAGTAAAGATTAAAAACTTGTTTTGTGAATTTTGTGAAAAAAGAAATCATGTGGCTGCAGATTGTTTTCTTTTAAAAGCCTATGACATTAACAAAACTTGTGTTATCAAAAACTCTTCAAAATGCACTATCTGCAGCAAAACAAATCACTCAACTCAGTGTGCCTATCTCAAAAACTATGAACAAAAGGTAAAAGAGATCAAGGCAAAAGCACTTGAAAGAGAAAGTTCAGGTTTTGTTGGAAATAAATCCAAGCAGAGCTTTGAACCAATTGAAACATCTGTTATAAAAGCCTAACCAAAACCTCTGTTCAAAGAGAGGTGCAAGTGACAGATGCCCCACCTTCAAACTCATTTCCAAGAGGGTATGACTAACCTACTTATAAAAAGGTTCCTCATGCTTATGAAGGCTACAAAAAGCCTTCAAAGCAAAGAGTAAACAGGCACCTTATGGATACAATCATCTGATAAGTAATGGTCAAGAGCAGATGTTACAAGAAAATTTCAAAACCACTGACCATTGTACTAAACTTGAGGCTGACCATCTGTGACCCCATCCAAAGCCATTTTGGCTTTGGAGACCAATCTTAACTGATCTATTTACTTGATGTGCAGGGACCCTCTACTTGCCTTGATAGCTTATGGTATGTAGATAGTGGAGGTTCCAGTCACATGACAGGATGTAGAGCCCTTCTCAAGGATTTCATGGCTCATGGGGGGTGATATATCTTTTGGTAATAACTCAAAGGGAAAGGTCTTAGGGTCTGGGTCGGTTCTAGCTGGTAAACTCAAGTTTGAAAATGTGAATTTGATTGACAATCTGAAATTTAACCTGCTGAGTGTCTCACAAATGAGTGACAGAGGATATGGATCCTTCTTCACTAAGAAAACTTGTCAAATTGTAGGACCAGAGGTTGTCAAAAAGATTGATCAAATCATTGCTGAGAGCAAAGCACCACTCACTGCACACAGAAGTGGGAATGTGTATGTGGTAGATATGCTAAAAGATAATCCTGTGTCTGGAACATGCCTATTCTCAGTTGCTTCTAGCAAATAGACTGAGTTATGGCATAGAAGACTTGGACAAACAAATCTTAAAACTATCACCACACTCTCAAAACAAAGTCTTGTAAGAGGCTTGCGTCACAAGAAATTTTCTTGTGATGAACATTGTGTTTCCTATTTAAAAGGCAAACAACATAAAAGTTCTTTCAAATCAATTGAAGAGTCCAAACCAAGCCAGTGTTTACAACTGTTGCACATGGACTTGTTTGGCCCAGTGCAAATCATGAGCTTAAAAACAAAAGGTATTGCCTAGTGATAGTTGATGATTTCTCTAGGTTTACATGGACCTTCTTTCTTTATTCTAAGGATGAAACTGCAAGCATTTTGCAAAACTTTGTTAAACAAGTAGAAAAGCAATTTGATCTTCCAGTAAAAATCTTTAGAAGTGACAATGGAACAGAGTTTAAAAATAGGGAGTTGGATGCTTTTTGTGAGTCAAAAGGAATTGTTAGACAATATAGCATTCCAAGAACTCCAGAACAAAATGAGGTGGTTGAAAGGAAAAACAGGACCTTAATTGAATCAGCAAGAACTATGCTAGCAGATTCTGGTTTACCCCTGTCCTTTTGGGCAGAGGCTGTAAACACTGTTTGCTATGTTCAAAACAGAGTTTTGATTAACCCCAGGCATCAAAAGACTGCCTATGAGATTTTGTATAAAATCAAACCTCTGATTTCATATTTTAAAATTTTTGGCTGTCCATGTTTCATTTTGAACTTAAAAGATTCTATATCTAAGTTTGCAGCCAAAATTGATTGTGGTTATTTTCTGTGATACTCAACCACTGCCAAAGCCTACAGAGTTTTTAACTCTAGGATAAAGTGTGTTGAAGAAACTTTGAATGTGAAGTTCAATGAACTATTATCACTGAAAATCCTAGCAAATCTGCAGACTTTTTGATTTAGATAAATTCACATTTGCTGATGTTTCTATCAAGCTAAACAATGCAGGTACACCACAGTCATCTGAAGAAGATCAAGATCAAGGATATGACTGTGTGCTTCCACAAACAAAAGTCTATTCTTCAAACAGAGGATCAAGTGCTACAAGCTTTTGTGTAAACTCTGCCACTTCTGGGTCAACAGTGGTTGATCCTCAAACCTCTGCCAGGGTTTACAAAATCAAACATCTGTTGATAAAAGTCCTACATCTGGGCACCAAAATCATCAGAATGTTACCTCTATACCCCCAATACCACCACCCCCATTCTCATTAGTGGCTGATACTTCAATTTCACCAGCAGAGGTTAGCTCAGATGATACATATTTGCAGCCATCACCTCAAAATGCTATTGTTCCATACCAAGGTGATTTGATTTATCTCAAAAGTCATCCAGCAGATCAAGTTATTGGCAACACAAATCTGGGGTGCTCACACGAAGCCAATCCCAAAATATTTGTCTCTTTGCTGGTTTCTATCACTCATACAGCCAGTCAAGTACCAAGAGGCACTGAAAGACAACAGCTGGGTAGAGGCCATGCAAGAAGAACTCCTTCAGTTCAAAAGACAACAAGTTTAGGAGCTTGTGCCACTGCCAAAAGATGTAAGTCCAATTGGCACAAAGTGGGTTTTCAAGAACAAAACTGATGAAAGGGGTATTGTTGTCAAAAACAAAGCAAGGCTCGTGGTCAAGGCTACAGACAGGAAGAAGGTATAGACTATGATGAGACTTTTGCTCCTGTAGCAAGGTTGGAGCTATTCGTCTGTTCTTAGCTTTTGCTGCTAACCACAACATAAAGGTGTTTCAAATGGATATAAAGAGTGCATTTTTGTATGGAAAAATCAAAGAAGAGGTATATGTCTGTCAACCTCCGGTTTTGAAGATGCATTCCATCCTGATCATGTCTACAAGCTCAACAAAGCATTGTATGGCTTGAAACAAGCACCAAGAGCCTGGTATGAAACTCTATCCACTTTTATCTTATCAATAGGGTTTACTAGAGGCAAATAGATAAAACCCTGTTTTTAAAATGGAAAGGAAAAGATTTGATGCTTGTCCAAATTTATGTGGATGACATCATTTTTGGATCCACAAGCACTGCTATGTGTGAAGAGTTTCGAAAACTCATGGCAGCAGAGTTTGAGATGAGTGCAATGGGTGAGCTCCAATGTTTTCTTGGTCTTCAAGTTAAACAATTGCACAACGGTACATTTATCCATCAAAACAAGTATGTGAAAGAACTGCTTAAAATGTTTGATATGGATGATTGTAAACCATGTAGCACACCCATGGCAACCTCCAAGCTAGTCACCATTGATGCTAAACATGACCTTGTTGATCAAACTCTTTATAGAAGCATGATTGGGTCTTTATTTTACCTAATTGCATCAAGGCTAGACATCATGTTTGCAACATGTGTTTGTGCCAGATCACAAGCATTACCTAGGAAGTCTGACCTTATTGCTGTAAAAAGGATATTCAGATACATAAAAGGTGCTCCCACACTTGGGGTATCCAGCTAATGGGAATATTGAGCTTTCAGGTTTTTCAGATAGTGACTTTGCTGGTTGTTAAACTACAAGGAAGTCCACATCAGGAGGATGTCAATTCCTAGGTGATTGTCTAGTGTCTTGGCAAAGCAAAAAGCAGGTTGCAGTTTCAACATCCACTGCTGAGGCAGAGTATATTGCTGCTGCTAGTTGCACTGCTCAACTCTTGTGGCTTCAAAACCAGTTGCTGGATTTTGGTATAACTGCACTAAAGACTCCACTCAAATTGGACAGTCAAGCTGCTGAAAATATCATTAAAAATCCAGTTTCTCATTCAACAACATAGCACACTGACATCAGACATCACTTTGTGAGAGATTGCTATGAAAAAGGTTTGATTTCTTTGCATCTATCCATACTTCAGATCAAGGGCAGATGTTTTAACCAAGACATTGGATACATCTACCTTTGAAAAATTGATCTCAAGGCTTGGTATGCTAAACATGGATTAAAAACAAGTTTTCTTGTAAATCCATGTGTATATAGCATCAAAATGTTTTCAGAAAATAAAAATACCTTAAAAATAGTTAAAATTGAAATTTTTCAATAAATCTTTAAAAGTCTGTTCATAACATCTGTTTGTTCAAAACCTCTGATAGGCTTAAAAATCTTATCCACTGTTAAAGTGTATCCTCTGATTTCCATTTTTTTTACCATTTTTCAAAACACTGATAGCTATCCACTGATAGTGTTAGAAATCAAGTCCTAAAACAGTGGTTTGCCACATCAACAGTTACTTTTCTCATCAGAGGTTACACATGGCCAGATGTTAGCCATCCGATCTTGCAACAATGCCACGTCATGTTCACTTTTTCAAAACCCTTATAAAACCCATGTTTATCTCCCTAGTGGTTACCCTAAACTGTGTTGATTTCAAAAATCTCAAAACAGTTTTCTCTCAAACACCATGGCTCCCAAATCAAAATCTTCAAAATCCAAAGCTAAATCGCAAGAAGAACCTCCACCTTTCATTCTCATAATCAAAACCCCACACAATTACACTCATACTTGAAGAAAACGACGCAAATACTCGTTATCATCCAATGATTCGAATTTTGCAAAAGTCAAAATTCTTGCACATGTTAACCGTCAAGCCCCCATTTACATTGATGCTCTTCGTGTTTCTGGAAAAATGAAAAGGTTCACTCATCTGCTGCTGGTGTTCCTTATGCAATAATTTCAAGAGTAGGGGGAGTGTTGATGCAAATTAGCCCCCAGTCGATCTCTAAGTTTTCAAGTTAAATGACATACAACACCCTGTGTCATTTCCAATTAATGAGATCCAAGCAGAATTTCTGGAAAGAGGTTATATCGGCCAGATGAAAGGTATGACCATTTTTAAACCTAACTTTCTGCTGAGATGAGATTTTTCTTTCACACCATTCTTACTTGTCTCTCAGCAAAATCCACTGCTTTCAATGAAATCCCATGAACATGCAATATCTGGGTATGCAATTTTAACTGAAACAGATTTTAACTACTCCTAGATATTGTTCAATGATCTTGTAAATAATTTTAAAAATATTGAAAAAAGAAAAGCCTTTTTGATGTATCTACGTTTCTTGAGTGTTTACTTGCAGGATCAAATCAAAGGTCCTGAAAGTAAACAAGGCGCTGTGGTTAATCCAGGCAGCCTTAATCATGAAACTTTCACCAGAATAACAAACAAGATAAGGTTGAGAAAACACAAGTAGAGGAGGTTGAGCAAGTTTTACCAGACTAAAATGTTCAATCTCAACCTCTTGCTACTGAGCCCACTTCTCTTGGTGATAGGGCAACACAACCCTGCCCTGAAACCCACACCAAAAATTCCAAAAGAAAACCATAACAATCTCCAAAAAGCCCACCAAACCCAAAAAGGGTCCTCTGGAAGATGAGATCCCAGAGGTTAACCCTGTGACAGCACCATAGTCACAAACCACTGCTGCTACTTCTTCACAGCAGATGGTTCAAAGATCTCCCACCGGCTTTGAAACTCCTCCTTCTTCCTCACAAAAGGAGAAGGTTGTAGACACAGGGACACCACTTTATGAAGCTCTAGATCCACTTGGATCTATCTTCCACAACCCCTCTCCCAGGGCAATGTCGCTTTCTACTAACCACCTTCACCGATACCTCCACTTCCACCCACAATTGTACCATTGCTGAATGCAATTGAATTAGTTTAGACACAAACCAGCACTTCTCAACAACCTATTACTAAGAATATACTTCATCCAAAGGCTGGGTCTGATTCTTTATTCATTGCTAGCCCATCAGCAAATGAAGAGGCTACATCCCTTGGGTTACATGTAACCCTTGGTGATATTTCAACACAAGCAACCACTACAATTGCTGAACTCCCTAGTTCTCAGTAGGACAGTGGTTTCATTAATAAGACTTGGTTGAAGGCAACCACTGCTGAGGCAACGACTGTTACCTCTATTGTGGGAAGTCCCCAGTACCAAGACAAAGGGGCATCTATGTTTGAAGCTGATCCTAAAACCACTGCTCATGATAACATAGATATAACTACCACTACTGGTAGGAGTTCAGATGATCCTATTAAATTAGGTGATGATCTAAAATACCAAGATTTGACGGAGAGAGTGACCAGAATAGAAAACTCTGTTAGTGAGATCAAGGATTTACTAAAGCAGATGATAGCTACAAAAAGTCAACCCTCTGTTCTATCCACTGCTGATCTTAAAGAAGCTCTTAACCCTCTGTTTGAACATCAACAACATTATATGGATTTACAACACAATCATCATGTGAATAATGTTTGAAACATGTTTGAATCAAGGTATCAAGACTACTGCAGCAGACATTAAATCCATCAAAGCACATCTACTCACAACCACTGGCCATGCACCTCCAACGGTTATCTTTGTTACAACAGATGAAGCCAAAAAGGGGGAGAAACCTTTAGGTCCAAAGAAGCTAACAATAGATGATGATAAGGCCATACCTACATTGAACATTCCAAGGCCTGATGGTTCAAAGAAGATTGATTTGACTGTTGAAATTGTGGCCAAGGCAAGGGCTAGTCACAACAAGAATGTGATTGAGGAGAGCAGAGTTTCGGTTGAGAAAAAGATTGATCAGCAAAAAGAAAAAGGAGAGGTTGGTAGTTCTTAAAAAAGAGCTCCTGCTAGAAAAGCCAGGCAACCAACATCCACACCTCCTAAAACTAAGCCTGAAACCAGTCCAACCATTAAAACCTTTGCCTCTCAAAAACCTATCACATCTTCAAAACCACAACCCACACAAGCAGATGTTACAGCAACTGTTGTGTCAATATCTGTTGATACAGCAGAGGTTGCAACAGATGCATCTCTATCCACTGCCATGATCATATTTCCCACATCAACTCAACCATTATCTACACCATCAAAAATCCCACAACCACCATCACCCACCTTGAGGTTTAAAAGGAGAAAAATCACAAAAGTGATAAATGATGATGAGATCTCTACACCTTTTCCACTATCATGAACACCAGTGATCCCCACATCAGTGCTTACAACTTCTTCAACTCCTAAAGTCATTCCTGCATCAAAGTTGTATCCTCTTGATCTACCAGCAGTTAGGGAAGAGATCCTAAGTTTCTTTTCAGAGGATGACCCTGGCAAAAGAACAATTCTATCCCTTAATGGCTATCCAAGACCAGCAAATGTTGATGCTTATCTAGAATTGAAAAAGAAGCAAGCAGATGATATTGCCAAAAGAGAATCAGCGGTAAAAATGATAGAGAGATACAGGTTATCATGTCCTTTCAACTGAGTAAAGTCACCATTCTACAAAATTTTGTCAAGGATCTGAGCAACCAGTTGTCAGTAAGGGAAGATAAGTTGCTCAAGAGTGAACTCATTGAGTATATCATGGAAAAGAAGATGTATAAGGCAACAAGGCCTCAGTTCAGGGATTGGAGCATATATGAGTTGAGAGAAGAAATTAATAGAATGCAAGAAATGTTGAAAGACCCTCTCAAAAAGCCAACTACTCCCAACTGGGATTTATACAAGAAATATATCACTGAGAATGTTTTGAAGTTGAAGAGAATGAAGCAAGAACTGATTCAAAATCATTATGGTTCTAAAAACCAAGTGATGAGATGGGGAGAGGTGAGGGTGTTAGACATTTACAAAAGTTTGGAAGAAAGAAGGAAAAAGGATCCATCCATGCCTCCCAAGCCTGACTACTCAAAGGAAGATGCTATCCTCAGAGCTCAACTCTCTAAAAAGTCCAGCTCAACATCTGCCCACTCCATACTTTCCCTGCAACACAGGAAAAAGCAAGGGGAGATGAATGAAAAGACTGACAAAGAGTTTGAGGATAAATTTATCAAAGAAGGGATTCAGAATATGATTAATTATCACACAGATGATACAAGTGCCAAGCTGGCTAAAAACTTATCAATGTTAGCTCATTCACAAACCTCAGCAATAAAAGCTCCTTCAAGAAAACCATCAGACCCAAAAATTCTAAATGGAAGGTCGATAAAGACACCCATGAATTGACATTGCTCAAGTCTAATGGTGTAGCCACTAACCTATCCATGGAAGCTGCTTATGAGCTTACAGTAGAAGACTTCCAAGAACTACTATGTTTAAAGCTGGTGAAGGATGCTGATGACATGGATCTCTTAACTTTGAACTTCAATTCAAAGGTCAAATAAGAGAATTCCTTATGAGAAATAAAAACCAACAATAAAGTGTTTTTGGCATCATCTGTTCTAGGGGGAGATTGTGGGATTGAACCCTATGAAAGGAACAGATGATATAAAGCCAAATAACACTATCCGAGCTTTGGTTCAACTATCAGAGGTTACATCCTCTAATGCACTTACACTGCTTTCCATAAAGACTGCTCATCCTATCATCTGCTTTCGCAAAGCTTCAAGGTCTGCCAGAGTTAACAAGGACAGAGGATATGAATCAGAGTTTAGTCATTAGCTTAGTTAATCATTGTAACAGTGCCAAGCACTGATAGTTTAGTATTAGCAATGTTTAGAGTTAGTTACATATTATTTTCTGTCACTATCAACCCTGACGTCATCAAAGATGCTCAGAGGTTAGATAGTTTAGTATAAATAGGCAACTCTTGTAACCTTTAAACTTGTCTCTTAAAAGATCAACTTTAGCATATCATCTTCTCTGCATTTTCTCATTACCAAACTGTAATTGCAAAGGCTGAGGGGAGTTTGTGAATCACATGCAAGTTAATTAACTTGAAAGCCTGATGATGATAAAAACAAACGACCAGTGCTTGTAGTAAAAGTTTTCCATCTTATTCCGCTGCAAATCTCTTTTACTTCAATCATTTTCCATTTTTGAAACAAAACTACAAGTAATTCAAACTCAGATCCTAACAGTACGTTCTTGAGGTTTTGATATCAATGCTTTTGGCATTATCAATCCACGGGGGAATTCTTTCCATCTTATCCAAATATGTATATGCGTTCACTCTTCAAGAGTTTTTCTACATAAACTTGCTCATTTAACATACAGATTTCTATATCATATGCAAAAATGGCACGAACATTTGCTTTTATCTCCAAAATCCATATTGTACCATGCGTGTACACTATTTATCTAGATATCAAATCATTGAGTACAAGTTTTCTATGTATGTTTATTGGCGCACAAGGATTACATCCATAAGATGTTTCAATTAACCTTTTAAGTACTCAAATGGTTTAGGAAACTCATCAAGAGCTGCAATTATATTCAACGTATGCAAATATGAATTTGTATACAACGATCATATTGTTCTCGAGAACTTACTTTACATGACTTTTATAATTTAAATCCTTCAGGGACTTTTATGTAAACCTACAGTATCATGTGATACATAAAATTCATAAGACGCATATCAATTATTTCTTTATATTACCAGACGAATAAAATATTAGAAAGTCATTGCATCCACCACTAGAGAGTGTGCATCTTTATAATCAATCATGGGTCTTTGCGAAAATCCTTGTGCCACTAGTTTTGCCTTATTTCTCTTAATTTGATTTTCACATGAATCGCATAAAAGACCAATTTGTATCCAACATTTTACAACTTTAGTTGTATGGACTACTTGTCTGGACTGTTGGTCCAAAACTTTCCATCTCGTTAGAGAATTCAACTCTGCCTTATTTTCATCTTTCTATTCTGGCCAATCATCTATATATTTTCATTCGTAGGCAGATCTTAAATCATGATCTTCATCATTTCATTATTTTAAGCGCTATATATACAAAAGTATAACGGCGTCGATTTTGTTTCGATTCCATACACTTCTAGACATGATATATTTTACTAAGAGCTCTTATCTTCATGTACCTGAGGTTCTTCAAGAACTATCACGTCTAATGTCTCTTCAAGAGACCTTTTTACTATAACCTCGACTTGACCATCTTCTTAATTACTTGCTCCAATTTTTTCAAGGATTTTTTGTTTTTTTTTTTTGGAATCGACTAGTCTACCATGCTTTAGGCGTGCAATAGACTCATTAGTAATCTATTGTTTGTCCTACTAGGACAATTAACTTAATTGGAGCATTAGCAGTTGACTATGTGACTTACTTAGTCACTATATTTAGTTCAGTTAACATGTCTGGTAATTAATTCTTTAATCTAGGTAAACGAGTTATCTTTAGAACTTCTTGTTCACACAATTCTGTTTGAGGATCAATGATAATTCATGCATACCCATTCCTTTTCCAACTGCCATTAATCTCCCCATAATGTTGGGAACATTCATTCACTAAAGTGAAAAACCAATGAGCCATAAACAAATCTCTCACTAATGGCTCAAGTATTTAATCATAGACAACTATCTTTTTCCTAACATATTCTCAAACTTTTTAGATGTCCCATCTTTATGCAGTGTGGTGGATGAATTTAAATTTTCATATCGTATAACCAAAAACCTTGAAAGGGAAGATTAGGTTCCTGACCAAAACCAACTATAATGGGGGTGATAACTTGTTGGCTTGATGTGAATACATGTAAAATAAAATATAAGCATGAACCTTTTGCTCTCATGATCAATTGGTTTTCAATCACTTGTAGATGTTTAGGTGATCGCCTCAACAATAACATTTATGCCAATGATCACTAATAACATGTGATTCAAATTTGTCATTATATACAAAATAAATGTGCCAATCTAGAATAATATGCCTGTTATCTTATTAGCAAAACCATAAAAGATCATACTTCAAGTTGTGAACTTGATAACCATTTAGACGATGCATCGATTTCCAAATACTAAATGGTTTCATGTTAGGATACATACCAATCCTTTTAACATTTCCAGAATATTTAGGGATTCATACCCTACTTTAGCTGGTAAATAATTAACTTCCATTGAGAGCAACATGATATATTTAACTTATCAAGAAGATATGGTTCTTTAATACATTTCACATCATAATACTCGGTGTGGTCTAACCAGTCGTGCCAACTAATTAAATAATTATGATCCATAAACTTCTGGTTTATGAGCATATATGTGCACTCTTGTTTGTCTAATACACGACACTAAATATAAGAAAATAATGTATTATTATTTCAAAATCTCATGGTATAACATGTTTCCCGTATTTTATTCTTGTATATTCACTCCCTTAATGCACCACTTCTTGTGGCCAATTTCATTATTACTATGATCACGATCAGCACTAACCACCTCACACCTATCTGCTGTCGCTGCGCCTCCCATTTACTAGGCTGTTACAGGTATCGTCCGCGGTCATAGTTTTTTAGGTTATTATTAACTGAAGGGGTATGGTCCCAAACCATGCGCAAAGAGCCACGACATGTGCACGCAAAGGACCATACCCAGACTTAGAAGAATATTCCACGACAGTCATGGAACGAGTGCGCGGGCCCTTCATGGCGTACCTAGCACAATGACAGTAATACAAGGTACGATAGCACAGGTGGCATGAGTTGTAGCCAATCACCTAGCGCCAGAACCTGACCAGAAAATTCCCATGATAGCCAATCATGCAGGAGACAAGAAGTACATCAGGATTGTGACATGTAACCAATCAAGTTACGCCATTCACTGCTCCATGATCTCCACTCACAGCTAGTGACAGACTCGACGATAAGGACAATTGCCAGGCTATGTGGCTGCAATCATCCTGCGCCAACGTCTCTACACTCTTTAAACACTAACGGTCATGTCATATGGGACAAAGAGTATATTCCTTGTTGGACACATTCGGCCCAAGGCCCATCAGCTTGTCTCCTTCTTTACACTCTTCGACTATAAATACCAGCTTTCGACCACATGTTAAAGGATCCACCCTCTTATTCTCGTACTCTTAACACACACACTCGTTATTGTTCTTAACGATACATATTCTCACGTCGGAGTGTGGTTACAAGTAGAACCCCCAACCTCTCCTCCTTGTAATGAGTCTTACGGTGTTCTTTTTGTAGATAGAACTATACCGAGAAAAGATCGAAGATTAACCATTCTCGATGAGACGCTCTAAACAAGGTTAAACCAGACTGTTTTGACTTGGTGTTTCTTCATTGGCGCCCACGATTTTTTACTACTTATCATCTATTTCTTTCCACCTCTGATCATCCACGATGGCTGATCAAAACATCCCATTCCCTAACTTCGGTTCAAACCCTCAGCATACACAGGGCGCGGAAAACTCGCATGTCCAATCCCGGAATGTTGACGGGTACACTGAGGGGAACTTCACAGACGGTGGGGTTACAAATGCTTAAAGTAGTGTTGCGCGACGAACCCAGTACACTACTCTAGTAACACAGCATGTGAGCCCCTCCGCGCATGGTTCATGAAATCTCAAGCTGCATTAAACGCAGTATATGCCAACTGTGCGCGCAGGTCCCTACGACAACTCAACAAACCCCCTTGTGCAGCCAAGCCCAAGAATGTTGGATTACTCTTCTGCGCCACATGACTGTGTGCGTATAGGAGGCCACCAACACCAGCATGATGAGTCATACTATGCCTCAGCACCCATGCGACACAAGAGCCAACACTAGGAGGCACGACGAACAACAATACGAACACATGCGACGAAGAACTCCTATCTAAGATCACATTTGTCCCCGCTGTATCACCCACGATGAATGGGATACGTAAACAGGGGAATCCAATCCAACGAATAGGCAAGGAGACCGATCCAGCGTGTTCGACAGAATAGAGGCCAACAATCGTCCATACAAGCCACGCCAGCGCAATATACAACCCAGCTGCCGAGCATGATTTTAACCTGGTCTACAGACCAACTACAGTGGTAGAAGAGTTCAAGTTTATCCCAGATATCGCACTCGTACCACGAGAGAGAAAGCAGAGCTCCTGTCAAACGTTGGAAAGTTCAGCAGTTCAACAGACCAGGATGACCATATACAACGATTTAAACCTTACAGGGTACCTTTGTTTTGTCTTCTAACTGACGAACAAGATCTTTTGCCAAATCTCCATTCAATTCACCAATTAACTACCTCCAATTCAACTCTTGCTAATGCTTTTTGGATCCATGCTTAGCCGATAGCATTCAATCTCAACAACAGTCGCCCCGCTACGAGTTTTGTAAAGAAACCATACCCGTCAAATCTAGAACTAATTTGAGAGAGAGAGCACAGGAAGGGAAGAGTGGTTTGAATTTTGAAATAGGGTTGAGTTTGAGATGTGTGTGTTTGAAGTGTATGTCTGTGGGAAGTTCAAACCAAAATTTCGTATAGAAAAGCCCTAGAAATAAAATAAAAATTAGATCCAATCATCTCAACCAAAATGGGTGTTTGAAGTGGATACATGTACGCATATTCCAGTTTTCATTGTGGAAATGCCATCTCATGGAATTGAGTAATAAGATCAACCAACTGTCCCTCGGTCCAGTTATGAATCCATGAATCCGAATACTAAGTAATGGCCAACACAACTTCAATGGTCTGAATTACTCATCTTCTACAACAGTTACCTGCCTTACCTCATGACTGACCCCCTTCTATGTGACAACAAAAGTGCCCTATTTATGAGTTATGACCCAGAATCATGTTTCACACAACCATACCAAACACATTGATCTAGATTTTCACTTCATTCCGGAGCTTGTCACCTCTAGCGAATTATCCAAAGTTCGTTCCAATCAATCTTCATATGATAGATATTTTTACAAAAAGTCTTCTGGGTGCTCTATTTAAAACTTTTCTTGCCATGCTTCGTCTATGGCCGCCACCTTTCCGATTAAAGGGGTATTAGAGAATGAACAAATTAAAGAATAATTATCCATAATTATTGTATATAATTGTATCTTTATTTGCTCTGCTCCATTAAAGGAGTGATCTTTCTGTTTAGGATAAATTACACTTTTCGTCCTTTATGTTTTTACTAGATTGCAACGGATAGCATTTAACTTCAGTATTACAGTCACAATCCTTTATTTGAAAAACTCGTTACACTTTACGTCCTTTAACACTAACCTGGTAAAAATGTTCAGTTAAGTTTGATCATGTGCAAAGTATTTTAGTCGTATTTCATACCCTATTATTTAAAAGTGTATCTATAAAAAATAAAAACAACTTAATTAAAATTTCAATCATTTTTCTCTACTTGAGCTCTGTTTATCTTAAATCCAAAAATTCCACCCCTCTTTATTGGTTTTCCGGCTAAGCACCACCGTCGGTTTAGTTCGTTTCAACTTACAAATTCAAAAGAAACACACATATTATGCAGGCATTAAGGGAGGTCGGTGCATTTGAGAAATTGGTTTGAAAGTCAAAGTAACTTGAATCAACAATTTTGAGATTTAATATTGGTAAAAGCCAATTAAATAGTATAAACGCTGGATATTACAAATTGAAATTGGTGAAATAAATCATCTACAAATAACTACTGTGTTGATGTATTTGGATTTTAGAGAGAGAAAAAGGAGTCACTTAGACAAACAACTTTGTCTCTGTAAACTGACTTTAAAAAGAGATACAAAAATGGTCATCCTCATCTTGTTTTCAAACCAGCCCACATAGTACTGTGTGCGTTTTAGAGAGAGCAGCAGGTAATGAGAGTGGTTGTAAAGTCTGCATCCAGATTTGGGTGATACACATATCACGAAAAACCCATACAGATCTGTGGTTGCGAAAATAATGGTGGCTTTAGGCGATGGTTGTTGTGAAGATGGCGATGGTGAGCGTTTGGGGGGAGCATGATCTGAGCATAGCAGAAGCAGATGGTGGCGGACGTTGGGGGTTCTTGGTTGCGGAAGTGGGGAGTGGTGGTGGGCGGTGCTGCCGGTGGTGGTGGACGTTGGCTGTCAAGGTGGTGGTGCTGGTGGAGAAAAGCTAGAGAGAGAAAGGAAGAATGTTGTGTGAGAGATAAGAGAGTTATAAGTGGAAGAATCAGAGTGTGAAATGACATAAATGCCCTCACGTGAGGTCCACATGACTTAACGTTTAAAGTTAACCTAGTTTAGGCTAAAGGACGAAGAGTGTAACGAGTTTTTCAAATAAAGATTGTGACTGTAATTACTGAAGTTAAAGGCTATCCATTGCAATCTGGTAAAAACATAAAGGACGAAAAGTGTAATTTACCCTTCTGTTTAAGATCTCTATATACATATAAACATCACCACATCCACAATCATTGAGGTTGATTAACCATATCTCTACATATTGGAAGTTTCTTTGAATTTGCATAGGTGATGAAAAGCTGCATGAAAATGTGTTAGAATTCTTGTATCTAGTTAGGGTTTTGGTAGAATTCGAATGTTCATAAAATGAATTGATATTGATGATGAATATAATTCATGGTATATATACTGATACATAAATGGCGATAACCGCCATGACTTAGGAATAATAATAATAATCGAATAGTAAAAGTTATATTATCTAGCTTATAATTGTAAATATGAGTATCTAACACCCTCCCGTAAGCTAGATCAGCGCAGCATCATATGCAGCAGGCTCTTGAGACGGAGGAAATCCTTCGGTTGCAATGCCTTTGTCATGATGTCAGCCATTTGGTCCTTTGTTGCATAGAAAATCACTGCTACATCTTCCTTTTTGATTAAGTCTCTGATGAAGTGATATTTGACCCGTATGTGCTTGCTCTTCCCATGGTATACTGGATCTTTAGCTAAGCAGATAGTAGACTTGTTGTCACAATATGTAGGTATTGGATAATCTTCCTTTCCCTACAGTTAATCTAGGATTCCTTTTATCCATATCGCTTGACAGCCGGTTAGAGTTAGTGCCATGTATTCAGCTTCCGTTGAAGATAGTGCCACTACCTTTTGCTTCTTTGATTGCCAAGATATTGGTCCTGAACCTAGATGAAAGATATATCCAGAAGTACTTTTGCTATCGTCTATATTACCTACATAATCACTATCACTAAATCCCATGAGTTTCCTTTTCCCTCCTTTAGAAAATGTGATTCCCTGATCCAAAGTGCCTTTGATGTATTTGAGTATGCGTTTAGCTGCTTCCTAGTGACTCCTTTTTGGACATTCCATAAATCTACTTATTTTACTTACTGCGAACATGACATCCGGTCTCGTGTTTGTTAAATACATCAAACTTCCTACTAGACTCCGATACACACTTTCGTCTATAAATTCTTCTGGATCATCCTTTGATAATTTGAGACCATATTCCATTAGTGTGGAAACCATGTTACATTGAGCCATTCGATATTTTTCCAATAAATTCCTCATATATATTCTTTGGGATAGAATTATATTACCATTCTCATATAGTACTTCCATACGAGAAAGTAATGCAATTTACCCATATCAGCCATCTCAAATTGCTTCTTCATTGTGTCCTTGAATTCAGAAATTAACTTCATAGAACTGCTTGCTATAATTAAATCGTCCACATATAAAAATATCACCAGTTTCCTTCTTTGGTGTCCTTAATGTAAAGGGTATGCTCATAGGTGCATTTTTTAAACTCGTGTTGCGTAAAATATGTATCTATTCTACTATACCATGCTCTCGATGCCTGTTTCAAACCGTATAATGCACGTTTGAGATGTCATACCTTTTTCTCTTCTCCTTGTTTAATGTAACCTTGTGGTTGTTCTATATAAACTTGTTCATTTAGTTTTCCATTCAAAAACGTTGTTTTTACATCCATTTGATGAAGATGCCAATCATGTTGAGCCGCGAGTGCTAATACTAATCGTACCGTCTCAAATCTAATTACAAGTGCAAATACTTCTTGATAATCTATTCCAAACTTTTGTTTGTATCCTTTTACCACCAATCTAGCTTTATATTTGTCTATATTACCTTTTTCATCATATTTTGTCTTGTAGATCCACTTGACACCTATAGGTTTTTGGTTTCTTGGAGGATCTACTAGTTCCCACGTTTGATTTTTATAAATAGACTCCATTTCTTTGTCCATGGCATCCAACCATTTTGTATCCTTACTAGCTTCCTCGTAAGTTGTCGGATCAGCACTTACATAAAGAACAAAATTAACCACCTGACTTTCATTATATTTCTGCAATACTTCAGCATCGAGCGCTAGAATCCCTATAAATGCTGTTAATGCTTCTGGTATTAATCACTTCGTTTTCAGAATATGTAGAGGAAGATTCATCATTATGTAGATTTTGCTGTTGTGAGTGACTCGCTTCTGGATCTTGTTCAGCATTCTCATCTGCAGGACTGGTGTTCTCATTGTTTTGAGCAGAATCTGACACGTCATGACCTTCCGATAACTCTCGATTGTTGTTACTTTGAACTGCACTCTCCTCGTTGTCCTCGATTATAACGAATGGAACTTCAGACGGTTCTGAGTTGATGACCCATCTTTTACTTTCATCAAAAATGACATCTCGGCTTATTATGATCTTGTTGCTTTGAGGATTATACAACATATACCCTTTACTGTTTTCACTGTAACCAACAAAGATCGTCTTCTCAGTTTTGTCATTCAGCTTATTCCATTGTTGTCTAGGAATGTGAACATAAGCCAAGCTACCGAAAATTTTAAAATGTTCTACATTGGGCTTTCTCCCATTCCATGCTTCAAAGGGAGTTGTATTCGGTCTAGTTTTTGTGATTGTACGATTGAGAATGTAAGTAGTGCATGATATTGCCTCTGCCCAGTATTGATTAGGTAATTTCTTTATGTTCATCATGCTTCTGCTTAACTCCATTAAATGTTCTGTTTTTCCGCTCCGCTACTCCATTCTGTTGGGGTGAGTAACTGTTGGTGAGTTGATGACGTATTCTGTTCAGCTTCAAATAATCTTGAAACATTTTACCACAGTATTTCCTCCACGGTCAGTTCTTAAAGTCTTTATCATGTGATCCGATTGTTTCTCAGTTAATGCATTAAATACCTTAAAATAATTTAAAGCCTCAGGTTTAAATTTGAGAAAATAAACCCAAGTTTTCCTTGAAAAATCATCGATGAAGGTAATGAAGTATCTACATCCACCAATGGATTCCGTTCTCATAGGACCGCATATATCAGAGTGAACAAGTTGTGGGGGCTTGTTTGCATGCCACCTCGTTTTCTTTGGAAAAGGTTTTCTTGCTTGCTTCCCTGATACACATCTTTCACATATACTAGCATCTCTTATAATTTTAGGTAGGCCGAGTACTAGTTCTTTGTTTTCCATATCTACCAAAGTGTCGATATTCACATGTCCAAAACGTTTATGCCATAGAATCGAAGTGTCTTTCATTTTCATAGTCAATGCTAGTGTTATATCACTTTCGGGATTAAGAGGAAACATCTTATTGTTTGTCATTTTGATGATACCCATGACTTCATTACTTGCATCCTTGATTACACATTGCTCCTTTTGAAACTTGACTGTGTATACATTTTGTATAAGTTGTCCCACACTCAACAGATTGTGCTTCAAACCTTTTACATAAAAAACATTTGGCACCTTTCTACTTCGTCCTCTTATCGAAATCATGACTTCTCCGCTGCCTAAAACTTCTAGCCTCTTGTCATCACCCGTTCTTACTTTCTTTTTGAGTGATTCGTCCAACCTGATGAACAAACCTTTGTTTCCTGTCATGTGATTGCTGCAGCCACTGTCTAGATACCAACAGTCGTCTTTGACTGTCTCTTCCATGTTGGAAATCATGAACATAGTGTCATCCTGTTCTTCCGGTTCATCTTCTTTGTGAATTAACACATTATCGGATTTTTCGTTCTCATCCTTTCTTTGACAGAACTTGGCTGTGTGACCAAGTTTCTGGCAATTGAAACATCTATTCGAACTCATGTATCGGCCTTTGTTTCTGCCACGTCCTCTTCCTCCCGCATCGTTTCGGGTTTGCCGAAACCTATCTTGATTTGCATTTTGAATTTGAAATACATGTTCGATTGGAGTATCTTCTAAGTTTCATTCTTAATTCATGGGATTGCAGAATTCCCATCAGTTCTTCAGCGGAAACATCCTCTAGATTTTTTGTTTCCTCCACAGCGATCACCACAGACTCAATTCGAGTCATACTTCGTAGAACCTTTTCTACACTAATTTTCTCTTCGTTCATTCTTAATTGATTAACTATTAAAATTATTCTATTGAAATAATCTTCAACAGATACACCTTCTCTCATCTTTAACGCATCAAATTTACATCTAAGTGTTTGAAGTTTTATAGTTTTTACCCGGTTTTCTCCCTGTATGATTTATGCAGGATACTCCAAGCCTCTGTTGATGATTTGGCCATGACAATTCTCTCGAAGACAGTATCAATCACTGATTGAAATATGATGTGCAGTGCCCGCTTGTCTTTCTTGATCGAATCTCGATAAACTGATGTTGCATCTTTTGTGGGATTTGATCCCAATTCTTGATATCCGTCTTCAACAATGTTCCATAGTTCTTGTGATTCGAGTAATACTTTCATTTGAATGGGCCAATGAGTAATTATGTCCGGTAAGTTTGGGAATCTGGGTTTGAATTCCTTGTGTTTGATTCATTACGTCTGGAAGAGGGAAGAAAAATATAAAGATCGGTTGTTCGTGTTAATGAGAGTTTGATCCATGTGGCTCTGATACCACTATGTTAGAATTCCTTGTGTCTGGTTAGGGTTTTGGTAGAATTCGAATGTTCATAAAATGAATTGATATTGATGATGAATATAATACATGGTATATATACTGATACATAAGTGGCGATAACCGTCATGACTTAGGAATAATAATAATAATAATAATAATAATAATAATAATAATAATAATAATAATAATAATAATAATAATAAAATAATAATAATAAATAATAATAATCGAATAGTAAAAGTTATATTATCTAGCTTATAATTGTAAATATGCGTATCTAACAAAATTATCATTAGTAGGAACCAGTTATTGGTTGTAAGTTGCTACTGATTATTATTGGCACTTGAGATGAGCAACAACTTGGTATATCAATGGCAAATGGGTCAGTGGTAAGCTATTACTGATCAACATCAACTGCAAGTAGAGATAACTTGGTCATCAACACTAATTGGGTCCTTGTAGATTGAGTTTTTTTAGGGTTTCCTTCTAATGCTACTGAATAATTACCAACATCTATAACTGACAACTAACACACTCATTCACAAAGACTTGCGTGTTTTTACTAAACCATTTTGATGGTTCACTATCTATATGAAATAGGTTGGTGGTCTAATTTTGGTACGCTATTTACATAATGGATTTTGAATATTTTTCTTATTTTCTGTTCTCTTTAAATTATCGGATCGAACTTCGAGAGGTCATAGAATATTTACATTTAAAAGTGAACTTACACGATTCATGGAACTATTAAGACGCTTACGAACTCCAAAGTTACATTTTGTTTACATATAACCACGTAACATCACAAAGTTACTTACCACGATTCATGGAAATATTTATATTTACATATAACCAACATAAAATCCTCACTTGTGCCTATATGAACGATTCATGGAAATATTTAGATTTACATATAACAACATAAAATCCTCACTTGGGGCCCTAATGGTATGAACGATTATGAATTTTATTTACATATAACCAACATAAAATCCTCACTTGTGGCCTAATTGTATGAACGATTCATGGAAATATTTATATTTACATATAACCAACATAAAATCCTCACTTGTGGCCTAATGGTATGAGGCTTGGATTCTTGAGCGAAGACCCAAGTTCAACCCCACTGGTTTACACCAGAGAGTTCTGCTCTTGTGGTGACACAACGATCGTCAAGTGGCAACCATTATGGTTTCCTGGGGAACGCCCAAGCGAAAATCTGAAGCAGCGTGAGCCTGGTTAAGACAACATAGTCTAGCCAGAGTGGGACAACGAGACTCTCCAATTTGGGAAGTTCGGTGGCCAAACACAAGAAAATCGCCATTCTAAAAGAATATAACGAACATGCCATTATTGTTTCCCAGGTACTAATGTTTACATGTGACGTACTATCACTGTCGGGAATCGAGATTACCCTTTGGTCATAGGGAGTATTAAGTCTTGTATCTATTATATCTTGGCAAAATACATCGTGGTCCCAAGTTTATGGCAAAGCGATCCATATCATTTAATGTTTACGTTAGCGACAACCTGATATAAGGGGCTGTTTGTTTACCTCTTAATAAGGCTCTTAATGGTTCCGACATCTTACTGATTCAACACTTAATGGTTCAGACTGTTTGTTTCGCGAGCAGATGTCCGAGTGGTTCAGACATTTGTCTCTGAATGGTTAAGCATTATACAGAGTCTGAATGGTTAAGACCTCTAATCTGAATTGGTCAGACATTTGCCTCTCAACGGTTAAGCATTATACTGCCTGTTAATGGTTTAGAACTCTTACTAATTCAACACTTAATGATTCACACCTCTTACTGGTTCAACATTTAACCACTCAGAAATTACCAAACAACCCCTAACTTGTCAAATCTCTTTTAATATACGGTTATTAATTATATGTTATTATATATGATCAAGTCTCTTTTAATATATGATTATATTATATGTTATTATATATGATATAAAGGTTGTCTTTGAAGTATTTTTCTAGTGTCCCACTTTTACATTATGTAGTTTACCTAAAAAAGAAACCTTACATATCTAAAATACAAAATAACTTGGTTTTCTTTGAGTTAATTACACATATAGTACTTGTGGTTTATTAAAAATAACACATTTAAGTGCTAACATTTTTTAACAAGTTCAGGTTTAGTGGTTTTGATTTTGTAACACCTTTGAGTATAAAGCTAACTCTCGAAAAATTTAAATCATTGTAAAATGACTGGTAAACCGTTATATAATATTCTGTTAGTACTCAAAGGTGTTACTTTTAATAAACCATAAGAACTATCTGTGTAATTAATTCTAAAATTCACAGGACTATTATTGTAAAGGACCAAAACTTTATTTGAAAACCAAGCCACCCGCCCTGTTCCCGTATTCTGGGTTTTTTTCTTTCTGTTTCAACTATTCCGGAAAAAAAATCTAGGATCTCTGGCAATCAGTTTAGGGCCAGTAAATGCACAATCTTCCGCTCCTTGTTCCCTCGACACAGATCTGTAAATCATTCGTAATATATGCAGGCCTTTTTTTTGTTTGGTAACAATCGTGTAATCTAATTTAAGCAGTTTAGAAAGTTTCGTCTAATCAATTAAAGCGATTCCAATTGAGTCTCTGTATAAAGCCAATCCTAAAACTCCTATTTGGACCTTTTTTTTAATCTCAAACACCCTCCAAATTCTGTCAAGTTCCGTCTGCAACAAATCTGAGCATTGTTGGAAACTGAAAGCTTCGGCCAAGGTCTCGTTCACCTCTCCATCGCATAACCGTACCATTCCTCTCTCGCGTTTGGTTAATTGTTAAACCCGAGTAAAAGCCCATAAAGACTTGGGAGATCATTCTCATTCTCATCCCTTAAAATTTATTATTTATTCCCCTGTTTGATTTGCAAAACCACATAATCTAATCTTCAATGGGTCGAAGCTACAACGTTAGACACTTCCTGATTCGAGATCTAAGTGAATGTTACAGATGAATATTTTTTCCAATTTGAGTTCATCCATATTTAATTGCTTTCATTTGCTTGAGAATAACATCATGCACAATGTGTATTAGGGCTTGCTTTGAGCTTTTGTTTTCTTAAAACTGCAATAGAAACTGTCATGTCCTCTGATTGAAATCTGGTTGTTGGTTTTTGAGTTTTCATAAAACTGTTTAGGGTCTTTGGATGTGTTCCAAATACGGTAAAGTGATTTTTATTTTATTTTTTTCTTCATATGGTACGTTTGTGCAGAGTTGTCCCCAGAGAAGATAATAGACCACCATCTCTAAGAAAGCTAAAACTTTAATGCCAATACAATAATGTCTGGCTGGTCATGAATCTGCGACCCAACCATACTGGCATCAGGCATAGTATAAAGTTATAAACATGGCACATGCATGTTCACTCTTTTCGGATGCATAATGTGAAACCACAGGTTTTCAGAAAATAAAACCAACATGAAAAAACCGCCACCCAACATCTTCTCTGGAGGTTTAAAACATATGCATACTTACAGATTAAGAGCTTGAGCATGGTGACAGAAGTGAACACGGGAATGGTTTGACCAT
This sequence comes from Scalesia atractyloides, assembly GCA_947069175.1. Classification (NCBI taxonomy): domain Eukaryota; kingdom Viridiplantae; phylum Streptophyta; class Magnoliopsida; order Asterales; family Asteraceae; genus Scalesia; species Scalesia atractyloides. The sequence goes on from CAMTDV010000024.1 coordinate 74,094,218, forward strand.
TTCCCACAATGATATTTCGAATCATGCTATTATTAAATAAAGACGAGAGTTTAGAGTTAGAAGTCATGTGACCTGTGGCACCCGTATCCATAGTCCAAGAGGGGTCATTTAGTGACATCGCATACATGGCCTGGTTGCTATCGGTGGGCGTGTGAGTGGCAGCAAAAGACTGAGTCGGGCGAGGGCCTAGAATTCCCGCAGCAGGGTTGTTCGGTTTAGTCACTGTGGGGTACGGGCAAGGTGGTATAGAGGCCCAAGAAGTCCATGGATGTGGCTATGTTGGAGTGTTCTGTGGGCCGGCCCATGATGGGAAGTAAGGCCAAGGGTAAAACCCACCAAATTGATTGTTTCTAGAGGAAGAATGCTGACCGCTAGAGATGGGCAAAATCGGGTCTTTTGAATACCCGGACCCGGTTTCAACCCGGACCCGGTTCCTCATGCTAGTCAGTAGACCCGGTTCCTCTGTGGAACCGGTTCCAGTTCGTACCCGGGTATAAGTTTTTAAATGTGGAACCGGCTGGAACGGTTCCGGGTAATTTGGAACCGGGTATGGTAGGAACCGGGTACGGGTAGGAACCGGTTCTGTCATAAAAAGCTGCATTTACTATTAGGAATCGGTTCTGTCATAAAAAGTTGCATTTACTATTAGGAACCGGTTCCTAATAATTGAAACTGAATATTACTCTTAAAATCGGTTTTTTCTTATAATTTAACCTCATTCTCTACACCACTTCCAATTTCATTTACTTACTACAAAAAAATCAACACTTTAACCACTTCAAATCTAATACTATCAAAGAGATAACGATGGCTTGCAACGATGAGGTCGTGAATGTTTTGGAAACCAAAAGAAACCCCGCTATTTGGAAGCACTTTGACTTGTGCTTGATGTCGGATAGCCATGAAATGGCTAGATGCAAGGGATGCGTGAAGTTCATGAAGGCGTCGGCCAACTCGACGCTCAAGAAACACACCGACCGCCATTGTCCGGTGACAAAGGCGAAAAACAATGAAAAGGGTGAAGCATCCGGGACCGGGTCATCGAAAGTTTAGTTTGTTTTATGTATTGTAAACCCATTTGTGTTTTATGATTAGTATGTTTAGTGTTTTATGTGTTTTGTTTAACGTTTTTTGTTTAGGTTGTTTGTGTAACCGGGTACTTGTTTCTCGTAATAAATAGTTTTATGTTTATGTATTATACCTTGTTCTAGCAAAGACTTATAAAAAAAACTCACATTAAAAATATATTGACGCCGGGTCTGGAAGGTTACCGTAGGAACCGGGTATGATAAGAACCGGTTACGGGTACAACCCGGGTACGGGTTGGAACCGGTTTCGGAACTTATTTTTTTCCAAAAATGTGGAACCGGGTAGGAACCATCGGGTATTTTGAACCCGGAACCGGTTCTACTATATGTCGGGTAGGAACCGGAACCGGTCCCAGGTAGGTTCCACCGGGTCGGGTTTGGAACCGGTTATTATGCCCATCTCTAATGACCGCCACCAAACGAAGACCCAGGTCCGCCCCTGCCACGACCGCCGCTGTGGCGTCCTCGTCCTCGGCCACGTCCGAGGCCGAGACTGCGTCCCCTATCGGAGTTATCGACCGCTGATCCGCTGATCGGGCTTGTCCCGGTTGTCACTGTATTGCGGCTGAACAGAGGCAGAGGCATTGAAAGCCGTACCTGCCGACTGAGCCGAATGACGAACTTGATTGAGTTTTCGTGATTCAGCCATACATAATCTTGACCGAGTGTCGTAGAAATCGGGAAGAGGCTTCATTTGTTGGATGACAGAGGCTGTGTTCTCGTATTGCTCGTTCAAACCCGTAAGGAGTTGCAAGACAAGTTGTTCATCGGTGACCGGGGAGCCAAGATTGGTCAGTTGATCAAAGATTACCTTTAAAGCTTGACAGTAAGCAGACATATTCGGAAATTGATCAAGGTGAGTGTTGGCGAATTTGTTGTTCAGGTCGATTGTGCGGGTGGCTTTATTGTCCTGAAAGATATTGGCGATGGTGGTCCAGGCTTCGTATGCAGTGGTATCGGGTTTGAGAACAGTGTGTAGAAGGTCGGTTGATATGGTACTATAAATCCATTGTAGCACAATGGAATCCAGACGCTCCCATGTTTCTGTTGGTGCCGATTTGTCTTTCTCCGGTGTTTTGTCTTTAGCCGACGAAGAACTGGTGTCCGTGGCTGGCTTGGGTTGTAAGTGGTCGAAAACAAGATGAGCCTTGCATTGAATTTTGAACATCTCTGCCCACGTGATATAGTGGCCTGTTTCAATGTCAAGGGTGATAGGTATGAGGTTTTTGATTGAAGTAACAGCGACTGCAGGGTGTGGGGAAGAGGATGAGGAAGACATGATGGGAGAGAAAGAGGTTTGCGCAGGAAGAGATGGGTGGGGAAGGACAGGATCGGCTAGAAGAGGTTTGATACCATGAAAGATTATAAACTCTTGCCCCCTTTCTCATTCATGATGTATCATATATAAAGAGTACAATGAATCTCCTATCTTGGAGGAGATATTTACATAACAAATATAACAGATATGCTTGATATGGTTTCCTATTATACAATTGTCTATTAGTGATCATCCAAAAAAGAAGCTACGATATATTAATCATCAAAAACAGGTTGAATGCACAACAGCGGAGCTTGGGCATGCTTACAGTTAAAGTCTAACCACTTTGGTAGAAAATGAATATATCCCCGTTCCACCACCACTAAACGAGTAACCGCAGGGATTCAAAATTTGGGCCAATATCACAACGCATTAGAATCTGTTTCTAAGAGTGGTCAATTTTTATGAACTTTGGAGACTCCGTTGCTCGATTAATTCTAAATCCAAAGGCAAAAAGGCATCTATAGTTAGCATTTATGAGCTCAGGAAATCAAAAGAGCCACTTGATCAGTAATTGCAGGCAATTAAAACCGTCTCTTTTTGTCATATGTGTCCAAACCCCAAAAAGATTAAACCCTCTTCGTTTTTGAAAACCCTATTATACTTGAAAGTTGAAAGTATATGTGACACTACTCACATATGTGTTGAGTTGTCTTAAAAGCTTGAGAAATTATTGTGCTTTCTCATCACCAGAAGCACCGGAAATGTAGCATAACCATTACTTTCTCATCACGTACTACCCTCGTGTTCAAGATTTAAGAAGAAGATGAAGTGGGGATCTGGGTATTTACAGTAAAAAGACCAAACACTTCTCTTTGAATTATATAAACCTTGCTACTTGTTTTTGTTTTACTTACATAAGTTAACGTATTTTGTCTTATATATGGTTTGCATTATACTTTCGGTGTAAATTTTTTTTATACAAGCTATTCTACTTAACTTAAATCGTTCTTTAATATAAATGCTCCAAATGATGTTCTTGATCAATATCACATTTAATTTTCAACTGCTGGTACAGGAAGAATATACAGGAAAATAAAAAAAAATACATAGAACATACCACAGCAATAAATCTTGTAATGTCATTAGGAAATGAAAATTAACGTATTATGGAATTTAAGCAGCTCCATAAAAGCTTGAATCATTTTTGTGGTTTATCCTTTTAGCAGCCGCTGAGAAACCAAGAGCAATATCCCTCATTGACGGCCTTGAGTGAGGGCTCTGATGTAGGCATGAGAATGCAACCTTCAGAACTGATCGTACTTGCTCCGCAGTTTGTTCATCAGGTGGATCAAGACATTGGTCCAGAATTTCAGGCCTTCCATGTCTTGTGACGAAGTGAGAAAATCTCCTGGATGCTTTCCCATTATAATTTCTAGTGTTGGTACCCCAAAGCTGTAAACATCACACTTTTTGTTCACTTCCATCGTGTATGCAACACAAAAAAAGAAGTCAAGGTCAACATCTTTATACATAAAATCATGTTTATTTTAGAGTATACGTACCTGGAGCAACATTACCAAAGGTTCCAGCAAATGAAGTCCAATTAGAGGAATCTGGCTTTATTAGTCTGGCTGTGCCAAAATCAGATATATGAGCAACCCAATCCGAATCGAATAAAACATTGTTACTCGACAAGTCTCTATGGATGATTGGTTTTGAACAATCATGGTGCATATAGGATAATGCCTTTGCAATACCTTTAATAGCCATCACCCTCTTTTCCAATCAAATTCAACAGCTTTTTCAATGTGATTCAGTACATTTCTTAAGCTCCCTCCTGACAAAAACTCATATACCAGAAATGAGTGCTGGGAATGTGAACAAAATCCATAGAGCTTGACAATGTTTTGATGACGTAATTCTGTTAATGCTCGTATCTCATTTTCGAAACTCGTAAAATTTTGTGTCTCGCCATCTGCTGCTGCGTGAATTTTTTTCACTGCCAAAACTTTTGTGAAAATTCAGCCTTATAAACGGTACCGTGTCTACCAACCCCAATAATATGCTTCGAGTCAAAGTCCTCTAAGGCTTCAATGATGCTCTCATACGCCATTCTCCCATCATAGCTCCAGATGGTAAAAGGGTCGGTTTGTTTGTGTCACTTGTATCCTATTTGTATCATTTGGATTTCTTTTATGGAGACAAAATAATATGACACCGATAAAAAACAAGAGGACCATGCATTCCGAAAGTTGGAAGTAAGATTAATAGCATCTTTGAAACCTTCTTTTTATTACCTTGATTTCCCAGTTGGATGGGACAATCTAACCCTGTGTTGTTTCCACATAACTGCTTGTTATGTCCTAGTGCCTCCGTTGGAGCATCTAAAAGCTCTCATCTTTGGTAGGGGTCCCTCTAGTTGATTGAAAGTACATCAACTGTGGTTAAACTTGACATTTTAGTGAAACTTGAAGGAATAGAGCCTGTGAGGTTATTATGAGAGATGTTAAATATTTGTAGACTTTGTAGACCCCCAAGCTGTGAAGGTAAACTCCTGGTTAAATTATTTTCACTTAGGTCAATAGATTCGAACTTTTCCAACTTGGAAATATGCACTGGGATAACTCCCTCAAATTTGTTACTACTTAAGTTCAAGCTCCTTAACTTAATGCAATCTCCTATATTTTCATTGATTGGACCGGTAAAAGAGTTTTTTGCTATATTAATTTCTTCTTAGTTGTACAGATTTCCAAGCTCTGAAGGAATTTTACCGGATAGTTTGTTGCCATCCAAGTACAATTTCGTCAATGAGCTTAGTCTTTCAAAGCTCTTTGGGATTTCACCAACTAATTGATTTGATGAGAGATGTAGTTCGACTAATCTTGTTGCTCCTCCTAGCTCTGTAGATATTTTTCCAGACAAATTGTTGTTTGATATATCTAAGCTAGTTAAATTAGGGCATGCCCCCAGTTACTAGACACCTCATCGTAAAAGTTATTGTTGCTCAAGTCCATATAATCCAACTCTGGATAAATCCCAAAAACTTCCGAGATGTTTCCAGTTAGTTGGTTTGCATCAAGTCGTTCTCTGTATAAGCTGCTACAGTTTTTAAAGCTTTTTGGTACAGGGCCTGAGAAGAAATTGTTGCCTGCACCTAAACGTTCAAGTCCCAAAACACAGATGTCGTGTGGTAATGGACCAGTGAGCATGTTCTCAGCTACTTGGAAGTTTTTCATCTTAGTAAAATTCATATGTTATGGAATGGAACCCACAAGATTATTCATGTACAAGCTCAACGCAACAAAGGCTGTTCTCTTTCCTAGTTCAGGTGGGATGAGGCCACTGAATTGGTTCACACCTAAGGTGTTACAAAAGGTTGATTGAAAAAACTGAATTGTTGTGAATTGTTGTATTTTCTGTATATTACATTACAGAGAAAAGTATACAATTTATAGCAAAAAAACGATAATCTAAATATGGTAGATGAGCTCTGTTTACGGCTGGATTTACAGCTGTTAATAGCTGTCTTTGACCCTCTTAATTGGGAGATGATGCTTGACTGATCCCGCAATCCTTTGATATCTTTTATTTTTAACACTCCCCCTCAAGTTGAATAGTCGGATTTCCAAAATTCAACTTGCCCAAACAATCGCTGAAAATTTTTCCGTTAACCGCCTTTGTTAGAATGTCAGCGAGCTGATCCTTTGATCGAACAAACGGTAGTTCAATCGTACCATATTCCAATTTTTCTTTGATGAAGTTCCTATCAACTTCCACGTGTTTAGTTCGATCATGTTGTACTGGGTTTTCTGAAATCTGAATTGCAGCTTTATTATCACACATAATCTTACTTGTTTCTTTTGACGGAAAACCAATCTCAGCTAAGAGTCTTCGCATCCACATGGCTTCTGTTAAACCTCGAGCTATACCTCTAAATTCAGCCTCTGCACTTGAAAGAGCAACCACCTTTTGTTTTTTACTTCTCCAAGTAACAAGATTCCCCCCAACTAAAGTGAAGTAGCCTGTTGTTGACCTCCGACTTCCCTTATCTCCTGCCCAGTCTGCATCGGTATAGATTTGAACATTTAGGTGTCCATGTGATTGAAACAGGACTCCATGACCCACTGTTCCTTTGAGATATCTAATAATTCTCCAAACTGCTTCCATATGGGACTGTTGAGGTTGGTGCATGAACTGACTTACTACCCCTACAGCATAGGCAATGTCTGGACGAGTATGTGAGAGATATATTAGTTTTCCCACCAGCCGTTGGTATCTTTCTTTATTTGCTAACTTTGCTCCTTCCTCCATATAAAGCTTTTGGTTTACACTCATAGGAGTGTCTGCTGGTTTGCAATCGATCATTCCAATCTCTGCCAACAAGTCTAAGACATACTTCTTCTGACAAATGAAAATTCCTTGTTTTGACCTTAGTACTTCAATTCCGAGGAAATACTTAAGTCTGCCCAAATCTTTCATTTCAAATTCAGCAAACAAGTTTTCTTTTAGTTTTACCATTTCTTCTTTATCGTTCCCTGTAATGATCATATCATCTACATAGATAATTAGGCAGGTTACGAATTTTCCTCTTTTTTTGAGAAACAAAGTATGATCGGCATTACTCTGTTTATATCCAAACTTTTTCATAGCTACCGTAAATCTGCCAAACCAAGCCCGGGGAGATTGCTTCAAACCATAAAGAGACTTCTTCAGACGGCAAACTTCTCCAGTTTTGAAATCTTTTGTGAATCCTGGAGGAGCATCCATAAATACCTCTTCATCTAGGTCCCCGTGTAAAAAAGCATTTTTTACATCAAACTGTTGAAGTGGCCACCCTTCATTTGCAGCTATCGAAAAGAGAACCCTAATTGTGTTCATTTTTGCAACCGGGGAGAATGTTTCAGCATAGTCAATCCCATGTGTCTGGGTATACCCTTTTGCTACCAGTCGGGCTTTATATCTTTCAATTGTACCATCTGGTTTATACTTAACCGTATAGACCCAACGACACCCCACGGATTTCTTTCCCAATGGGAGAGTACACTTTTCCCAAGTATTGTTCTTGATTAGGGCTTCCATTTCTGTTTTCATCGCTTCCTTCCAATGTTTAGACTTTAAGGCTTGATCCACGTTTGTAGGAGTTTCTTCGGAATAAACAGATGAGATAAATGCTTTGGCTTCCTTAGTGAAATTTCCATCAGCCACACTAGCTATAGGATAACTAGATCTTCTTGGTTCTTTTTCAGGAGAATACCGTTTCGGAGGAACCCCTCTGTTTGTTCTAGGGGGTAACACATATCTTGATGGTGGTTCTTCTTGTCTGGATTCATCTGCCTGCAAATTTTCAGCTTGTTCTGTGGCAGTTTCATGGTTAGAAGTATTGGTATCTTCGGAGTCATTAGAAACTTCAAAAGTATCACCAGACTGAATAGGGTGAGTATTACTTACCTCGGACACCAGGTTAGGAGGAACATTAGGACCTTCAGTGGCACTGAAATTGGACTCTGGTGACTCTGTAGTTGGTACATAGGGAACATATTTCAACCAACTTAGTGTGTCTAAACATTCCTTCTCCCCCTGACCACTGAGTTGGGAATTGTAGTAATACTCGGTTTCAAGAAAGTCATAGTTTATTGTGGTGAACATATGACGTGTCTTTGGGTTATAACATCTGTATCCTTTTTGATTCATTCTATACCCAACAAAGACACATTTTTCAGCACAAGGGTCAAGTTTGGTTCGATCTGATTTAGGTATCTGAACAAAGGCAGTACATCCAAAGATTCGTGGTTGAAGAGTAAGAACTGAGGGTAGTTTGAAGAATTTTGAAAGGGTGTGTAATGGAGTGTTAAGTTTGAGGATATTTGTTGGGAGTCGGTTGAGAAGATAGGTAGCGGTAGCAAGGGCTTCAGGCCAAAAATATTTCGGGACCTGGGATTCAATTAGGAGAGCTCGTGTCATTTCCAGCAAAATGCGATTTTTCCTTTCGGCGACACCGTTTTGTTCTGGGGTGTTTGGGCATGTAGTTTGGTGGATTATTCCCTTGTCTTGGAAAAACAATTTAAACGAGGTATTAACAAACTCACCGCCATTATCGGATCGGAATATTTGGATGTTTGTTTGAAATTGGGTTTGGATCATGGCGTAAAACATAGTGAATTTTTCAAAGACTTCGGATTTGTTTTTCAAAACATAAACCCAGGTCATTCGGGTACAATCATCAACGAACATCACAAAGTAACGAAGGTTTTGCCCCCCAAGAACTGGGGCAGGACCCCATACGTCAGAATGGATTAATGAAAATGGCAAAGCAACCTTAGTATTATTGGGTTTAAAAGTTTTCCTGTGGCTCTTTGCTAAAACGCATGTTTCACAATGTGACATAGAATTAACTGGAAATAGTTTTGGAAATAAAATATGCAAATAACTTGTAGAAGGATGACCTAATCTTCGGTGCCATAGCCAAGCTTCTCGTTCCGATGTCCCATGAGTCAACATCACAGCACCACTTTGAGTCACCTCATCCACATAATACAACCCTTGATTTTCAGTGCCACGCCCAATGATCACTCCCGTCCTGATATCCTGTAAAATACAAAACGTAGGGTACATTAGGACAATACAGTTGAGTTCTTTTGTGACGTGGCTAATGGAAAGCAGCTTATGTGACAACGAGGGAACATAAAGGCAATTAGAGATTTTTATTGTGGGTGAAATCTCAATAGTCCCTCCCGATTTTACATCCATTATCCCTCCGTTCGCCGTTTGAATATGTGTTTTTTCTGGTTTGGTTGTTGAAATAATATCCGACAGCTCATAAGTCATTGTGTCGGTCGCGCCACAATCGAAGATCCATAGTTTTTGTTTTTATGGTGTACTTGGGTCATATTAGCATTTCCCCATTTCCAGGGACTAAATATGACATATCTATTTCTTTATTATGGTTATAACACCAAGGGTTTGAGGACTGCGCCCCAAACACGTTACCTGTTGCAGCGTCTTCTTCTTCATTTGCTTCGGCCATTCCGCCGAAACCAGTTCTGCTCCGGCTTCCATCTCTGGTGACATCTCGGTTGCCGGTGCTGGATGATTTCCCTTTTTCTTTAACTGTAGCCTTTGTGCCCCTCTTATGACCATCAGACCACCATTCGGGATACCCGACGAGTTTGAAACATTGTTCCTGGGTATGCTTTGTCATGCCCCAATGATCACATTTGAGGTGAGTTTTGTCATCTTTGTTACCTGATCCGGTTCTTTTTCCATCGATCCGTCGGTAGCCTTTTGATGCAAGCCCTAACCCGTCAATTTCAGAGGCCATTAGACCTACTGTGATGCCCTGTGTGTCATTGAGAGGTGTTCCTAGAATATTCTGGTGAGCGGCCTCCTTGCGAACAGTGGCGTATGCAGTTTCTACAGTTGGAAGGGGTTCTAACCGGAGTATTTCCCTTTTTATAGGGTCATATTTCCGGTTAAGAGCGTTTAGAAACTGAAACAATTTCTGTTCAGTCCTGATTTTGTGGTATGCTTGGATATCGGTTGGGCAGGTCATAGGGTTTGGGTCAATCCGATCAATTTCTCCCCATACTCCTTGGAGTATAATCCACAACTCTTCAAGGGAGAGATTGTTCTGTTTGATTTCATTCGCCTTGACATGTAGGTTGAAGGTTTGGAGCTTGTCACGTCCACTGCTATATGTTATAGCCAGGGCATCCCACAGCGATTTTGCTGTCAGAAATTCGGTTAGATTGCTGGCGAGGGTTGGTTCAATGTTTTGTATGAGCCATGAGAAGACGACTAGGTCGTCTTGTTCCCATTGTTCATACTCTTCGCTGGTTTGGTTTGGTGATTGGTTGATAAATGGTTTAAAAAAGCTTTTGATTTACCGCCTATGGCTACCCTCATCATCCGGGTCCATAGAGCATAATTCTGGCTGTTGAGCTTGAGGTTTATTTGAAGGTTATCGGACAATTTTGGGTTCCGATTTTGTGGGTTGAGGCCATTCTTGAGAAGATTAGCGATTTGGATTGATAGATCTTCTCCCAAGTTGCCGGCTTCGGCAATGGTAGCTTGGTTGAGAGGATATTGATTTGGGTAAGTGATGAGCAGGTCGGTATTAGAGAACACTGCTCTGATACCATGTTACAAAAGGTTGATTGAAAAAACTGAATTGTTGTGAATTGTTGTATTTTCTGTATATTACATTACAGAGAAAAGTATACAATTTATAGCAAAAAACGATAATCTAAATATGGTAGATGAGCTCTGTTTACGGCTGGATTTACAGCTGTTAATAGCTGTCTTTGACCCTCTTAATTGGGAGATGATGCTTGACTGATCCCGCAATCCTTTGATATCTTTTATTTTTAACATAAGGTCAATATTTTAAGGTTGGTGTAATTTGCAAAACAATCTGGAATGGAGCCAGATATACGGTTATCACTCAAGTCCACCCTTTCTAGCCTACTGAAATTTCGAAAAGTAATTGGAATGGTACCTGTGATAAGGTTCGTGGAAATTTGAAGAGCTAAGCGATCCCTAGCCCCAACAAGTTCAGGTGGGATGCACCCAGAGAGTTTATTAGAAGAATGGTCAAGGAAATAGAGATTGGTTAAATTACCTATTAACGAAGGAATGAATCCATTAAGATTATTAGAAGAAAGGTTAGGTTTTCTATCTTGAGTGAAGATAGTGTAGGGATGGGTCCTGTAAGCTCATTTTCAAACAATTCAACCTGAACTAACTTTCTAAGGTTGCTTATGCTATTTGGTATAACACCAGTAAGATGGTTACTAGACAAAAGAACCGTAGTTAAGTTTGTGATGTTACCTATGCTATTTGGGATATGACCGGTAAGAATGTTATTGTTCAAAGAAAGTTCTTCCAAAGATCTTCACATTCCTATCTCTGATGGAATCAACCCTGAGAAGCTATTACTGGACATGTCAAGATATTTGAGTTGAGACATGTTCCCAATGTTGGAAGGAATGTGGCCATAGAGCGAATTAGACGAAAGATCTAAAGATTCAAGATTTCTTAATGACCATGTATCAAGATCATCTAGTGTACGTGTTATGTTTGAATGCTGAATTGTGATGCTTACTACAACACTTTCTACAGCTGCAGTGCCGTTACTGCAACCAATTCCCATCCAGTTATCATGGCAAGGGTTGGTTCCAGCCCATGAAGAAAGGAGCGACTGGCTTCGTTCATCAAGGCTGGCTTTCCATTTTAAAAGCGCAGATGCTCATTTGTTGGTCGAGCAGTTGCAAGTAAAGGGACAAACAAATAAGAGAATAGTAATACTATTATTTCAACCGAGAGGGGCAAGAAAGTTCCTTTGATTTGAAGTAAAATTGGGTTATGAAATTGTGTACCTCTCATTTCAAAATGAACTGAGTTGAGGAATGAAGATTATTTGTACAGCTCAAGACTTCCGTCAATAATTGTAAATAATGCTAATGATGTCCCCTGAAGTTGGTACGTTAAATTGATATTTTTGGTAAACTTGGAGGAATATGTTAGCATAAGCACAACATATGTGAACTTTCTTAAAGTAATGTGGCTGGATTACTTGAACTATTAATAAAGCGGTCTTTAAAAATATATATTTGACTTTGAAAGCTATCCAACGAAGAGTTTTCAATTGTTATGAACACGATCTTCGCTGGGTCCCACTATAGAAGAAAAGTATAAAAATAAGAATATTGTATGGTTGTTGTTAGGTTTAGACACATCAATAGGAGTCAGTTGTCCTTGTGCTTTTGTAAATCTTGTGAACCATCGTGAATTCTTGACCAAGCATCAACATAAATATTTAAAATATAGTAAATATTATTTATTTAGTGATATCGTGAGTCATTGAATGTGGACCTTAACTTTTCCTTGAAGAATCCTTTCGAAATTCACAACCACTAGTTGGGTTGTTATTCTTATCATTTATTTTTTTTTTCGACCGAAGTATTTTATTAAAAACTAGTGCTAATACTCGCGAACTTCGTGGTTTAAGAAATGATATGTTTTTTTATTGTTTGACAAAAAAATTACGTTTATACTGATTATAAAGAAATTGTACGCATAAAAAATTATGGAAATCTAAAGTTGACGATGAAAATACAACGAACCACCGTACGATAGCTATAAAATAACCGAAAGGATAAGTAAATGAAGGAAATACGTTTTTGTGGTTTGAAATATAAATTGAAATCCTATTACTGTAATACTTCTGCTTGCTGGAGTCTCGTAACCAATAATCTCGAATGTACTTGCAACACTTATAATAAAAGAAAAAAATATAGAATATATATTTAAGGAAGAACAATGCTAAATCATACTTAAAAGAAAATTTATACATATTGACAAAATTGAGAAATATTTTACTAATAGTATGTAAAGAATTGGTTATTTCTTTTTTCATATATAAAACAAAATTGAACATTAAATCCATACAATACGATTAAAAATATCAAATATGAATTATATGAATTATGTAATCAATACACTGAATGAGATAAAAAAATAAACAGAAAAAATAAGATACATGTATTGACAAAGAACATTATACGTTTATGATAATCAAAACGAAATTCTCTGAAGGAAATTATTATGGAACTTTTAGGTTCATAAAGTAAATAAAACAACCAACGTACTATTGATATAAAAAAATATTAGAAGGTTCTAACCGTATATTGCAAATATGTGAGTGCCAGATTTTTGTTTTGAGGCCTCACACGGTCAAAGACCTTACAACCTAATAAAGGAAGTAGCTTCACGGCCCTTAATCATTGTTAACTGCACAATGAATTCTGTAATTTTATAAATTGCAATATAAAAATAACTTTCTAGTATAAAGTATTCTAAAAAGGTTGGTGGATGCTTACAGATTAACAAATGAATCCATTATGTATACTTGAAATGTAACAAATAAATCTCATCTAATCTCACCTTAGGAGATAGTGCCATAAAGGATCATTAAACACAATCCAATCCCTTATCGAAACACTGAAAGCTATAAAGAACATCAGTTCGAAAACACAATCCAAACAATATCTAACCTTGAGACTGTGACCAAAAATTGTACCATGATAGGTGTCTCTAAAATCTAATGATTCTAACCTGGATATAGGATGGTGACCCAAAACTTGGCTTCTGAACCTGCTTCCAAAAAGAACACTACATACTTCAGTTCCCGAATACCTTGCAATGAATAGAAGCATTTTTATAATGGAAATTTTGATATTATTTGATACAAATACAAATAATTCCAAATAAAACACAGGGGGAGTTAAAATAATAGGAAAAGAAAAATAGAATAGAAATCAAATAATCAATGTTTCTACCTTTCTTAAATAATAATCAATGACCTGTTGGGTCAGTTCCACCAATGCTGATGATTCTACAGTAGAAGAGAAGTTAGGAGCTACATGTGGACCAAAAACCTACCATGCCCAATGTGGAGTAGATCTCATACTCTTCTCTATTTTTTCCCCTGATTATGGGTAGCAAAAATGTACATGTTTTGGAGTTAATAAACCACTATACATTCATGAATGCAAAAAAAATATCGTTGAAGTTACCTGGTCAACAAAATAAAAACTAAAATCCACAACACGCTTAGGTTGAGAGGGTGGGTCTGAGGTATCTGAGTTCCCAGTGCCATACATGTGTAATGCTCAACCTGAATTCCTACAATGAAGATGGCTTAAGCCGGTAATCGAGCTCAAGTATGAAAAAATAATTAAAAGGTGTAATTTCTATTTTACCCTTATTCTTGTATCATCAGAAGTGTTGCCTAAGAGACATTTAACTTGATGTAAGCACCCTAAAGTGTACTCACATTATACCTCCTGTTAAATGATCAATTTAAGTTTGAAAATGATAAAAGACCGGATAGAAAATTTGTGCTAACCTTGCAGCTTCTCTTTCATGGTTAAACAATCCAATATATATGTACCTAATGCAAAACAATGTAAGGCAAACAAAAGTGTACACTGAATAATTCATATTTTCCAAAATCAGGGTTAATATTAGAAGCTACATTCATCTCAGTCAAGGATTTTAACATATTTCATATTTAGTTATTATTATCAGCCAAAAATATTAAAAACACATTTTATTAATGTTTTATAAAAATATTAATATATTCTTAAAACATACTTCTAATAATTCAAATGATATTGTAAAACATACCAATGCTAGCATCTTGAGAAACAGAATCATCTAAAATAGACTGAAACCTTCAAAAGTTATTATTTTAATAATTTAAAACATATATAGTAACACTTCTAAATTTCGTAAAAAATTATCTAGCCTAACGACAAACTACAAACACAACAATCATAATCCGATGATCAATCACAATATCAAGTTACTAATTTAAAAATAAGTCAAAGAGAATTTAATTTAAAATTATATTAATATTCTAAAAGAATTTAATCAAAAGTTATATATAAAATTTTAAATTTTAAACCATTAACATGTCTAGGTACATTGAACCCACCGAAAAAGACAATCCAATTAATGTTATTAATTGCAAATAATTGATTTTCGCATTATCATCCAAATCAAAATTTGAATTTAGAATCAATTAACTATATTTCTTCTAAATAAGGAAATAATAATTAACAATTATAATTTTATAAAAAAATAGATGGATAGTACCAAACCATTATCATGATCCAAAATTCATTTGTCAAATATCAAGGATCAAACCATTAACTCCAAGAACACATATGATATTCAAACAATCTTCAAAAAAAAAAAAACAATAGAAATGTGGAGCAAAGATTTGACAACATAATGAAATATAAAAACAACCAAACACTTCTAAATTTCAAAAAAAAATTTATCTAGCATATGCTACTAATTACAAACACAACAATCATAATCCGATGATCAATCACAATATCAAGTTACTAATTTAAAATAAGTCAAAGAGAATTTAATTTAAAATTACATTAATATTCAAAAAGAATTTAATCAAAAGTCATATATAAAATTTTAAATTTTAAAGCATTAACATGTTTAGATACACTGAACCCGCCGAAAAAAGCAATCCAGTTAATGTTATTAATTGCAAGTCATTGATTTCCATATTATCATTCAAATCAAAATTTGAATTTTGAATCAAACAATTATATTTCTTCTAAATAAGGAAATAATAATTAACAATTATAATTTTATAACAAATAGATGGATACTACCAAACCATTATCATGATCCGAAATTTAAATGTCAAATATCAAGGATCAAACCATTAAACTCCAAGAACACATATGATACTCAAACAATCTTCAAGAAAAAAAAAACAATTCACATGTAGCGATTAAAATGATAGAAACTTAAATTATTAATTTTGTACGGCTAATCAACTTCTTAACGGGTATATACACATGCAGTGATTACTTGTTCAAGTTGTGAAGAAAGGTAGACTGACAAAGAAGGTGCATCTTGTAAATTTGAAACACAGCACAAACAAATGACAACGAAAAAGAACAGATGAATCGGCTACTTAAACGAAATCAATGAATGTTAAAGAAGGAGAAAACCTTGATGATGAATCGAAAGTAATAGTAATCTTAGTTGATTTTGAGAATTATCAAAAGAACTTTGCTCGTTGGCAGAGAAGGAGGAGAGAGTAATAGTTGAGAAACCCTAATTTTTTATATGAAAATATATGTGTGATATCCCGGTTTTTTCGGATAACTTAAACGTAATACTTGTCAATCTAATTACGTGCTATGTGTACGAACGTGTACGAATTAAATGAATACGTGTTGTGTGTTGTGTGATTGTTTGAGTAATTGAATCATTAGAGTAGATACGTACACGAACTGAACCGAACCGCGACACGAACCAAAGTGATTCTTTGTGACTCTAGGAGTTTACAAGCTTTAAACCTTAACTCAAGTCCTCGGCCAAGATCAAATCCAACACACATCAAAACCTAAACCCTAAACCAAAACACTCTCGGCCGAGATCAAGTTCAAAACCGCGGATATATTGAGTTCAAACCACAAACCAAACCAAAATAGCCCAAACATGTTTCGGCCATAAGATCAAACCAAAACCTTAAATTAAAACGATTGGCCGCAAGATCAAACTCAAACCCAAACCAACCCAAGTCCCTCGGCCACAAGCTCTAACCAAAAACCGCAACCCTCATCTCCTTGCGCTATATATATACACATACCCATGCATGTCTCATACACAAACACAAACCCTAGAAGGAAACTGCCGTCGGCAGCTTGTTCTCAGTCCATTCAATCGCAAAACAGCCTTCATCTGATCAGCTTGTTCAGTCCATTCAATCGCAAAACAGCCTTCATCCCAATCGGATCAGCCTTGTTCAGTCCACTCAACTGCAAACAGCCCCTTACTCATTCTCTCGATCGCTAGTTCAATCATAATACACCCCATCTCGATCGCAAACAGCTTAGTCTCAGTCCTCAGTCACGAGACTAGCCCTTTCCTTCCTCCCGGTCGCAACAGCCCTCGCCATCTCAGTCCTCGGCAGCGATTTTTGTGGATCAGCGATTTCTTATCTAAATCACGGTTCGTTTACTCTACCGTTAAAAGACTCGAAATTGTCATATCACCTGCGGAACACATGTGTTTTGATTGTATTGTTTTCAGATTATGTGGGTATTGAGTAATCGGCTGAACTGTCCATAAGTTGCATGTAAAATTGTTTGCGGATCTCATAAGTTTGCGAGTGTGTTTTGTTTGTAAAAAAAACTAGAAGTAAGAACTAGGGTTTGCATGGATAAGCTATTAGTAGTAAACTATGATTAAAAATCGGTTTTTGCTCGCTTAGGTTGATCAATAGGAACGGTTTATGCAGGTTGTGGTTTTGTATGCTGAAAACAGTTGCTGAACAATAGTTACAGCCGATTTCATCTGGCTGTAACTTGGTCGTTAGTTGTCGAAAAACGGATTTTCTGATGTCTAGAACGTAGAGATTTGAATAAGGAATCTAATGGCGCTGGATTCATAATTTTCTGAAGTCGTTTGATATTTTTAAAGGGCTAAATAAGTTCAGTAACTAAAACTGTGAAAATCCTGAAATTTTGCTAGTTGTTTGTCAAGCTAGATTTTAAAATCAATAGGGAGTTGAGTCATGATTTTTGTACAGCAACTAGGTATAGAAATTTCCGGGCAACTCCAACTGGAATTTTGTTAATCGGACGATCAGTGATTTTTAAATAAACTCTTCCGTGGACTGCAGTCAGAAAGCGGTAAATCTGACTGCAGCTTAATGAATTAATATTTATGGCTAATTGGTAAAGATTTAGGACTTGGAAAAATTATATAAATTTCTATGGTATAAATTTCACCTACTGTAAAAATGTGGGAATTTTTGGAATGCTAGAACTATTTTATAAAAATCCTAGAAAACAGCTGAATAATTGAGTGTTAAGCAGAAAGTTGATAACTTGTGATTTTATGCATTAAAGTGTTGCATGGATTTGGAATATGTTCATGATAAGTTGTTTGATTACTATGATCACATGAGAATACTTGCATGCATGTTTGAGTGTTAGATATGTTGTTTGTGTGTATCACTTTGTGAGTAAATTGCGTGTGGAATTTGTATTGGTGTGATTTCACACTGACGTGTAATTAATTGGTTTGTTAGGACGCAACTAGCGGTCCCATCTCTTATAACATCTTTGCTACACTAACCGAGCAAATAAAGGTGAGTTCACGGCCCCTAACTTTATCCGGTTTTTAAACAACAGGGGGAGAAACATGTATACACTCTCAAACTCAAACTCTTTACGTTATACGAATTTAACGTCACATAACTATACGGTAACTAAGTTAATGTTAATGTAATGTTATGGGCACTAAGCAGCTTTATCACTTAAGTCCTCGACAATCTCCTCGGATCGTTAGTATTTGGGTTAAATAGCGGGGAAATTATAAGTAGTACTACTGGGTCTGACGAGCCCCATCCGAGCTAGTCGCGCTAGCCGACCGGGTATGGTCAACGGGTGTATGATTGGCCTAACATCGCCATGGTCATGTGATAGGCCTGGCAAAACGGAGGCACAACTGTCAGCTTCGATCGCGAACACTTAGTGACATGACTTTAGGCTAGCTACCTATATACATTAATATTGAACTTAATTACGGATCAACTTAATATTCCGGGTTTGGAATATTGGAAACATCAACTTATTATCCCGGGTTGGGGGATAATGGAAACAACAACTTAATATTCCGGGTTTGGAATATTGGAAGCAACAACTTATTATTCTGGGATTTGAATAATGGAACTGATATGTTATCCCGGGTTGGGGATAACGGAGTAACAAACTGTAACAGAGTAAACAAACGAATTTATGAAAACCTGTGAACTCACTCATCTTTAATGTTGACACTTGTTTCTTTACATGTTTCTCAGGACGCTAGGAGCTCTAGGTGCACGCACATGCATTGAACAAGACATCTTTATCGAGTCTCATTTATTAATATTGTTTTGGGATTTTTCATTTGTGTTGGCGCCCGCATTACTACTTATTTATGCTTCCGCTCAAACTTTAAAAACTGATACTCATGCTAAATATTGGTAATATAAAATCGACAACAAATGATTTTGGAAAACGTATAATCAAATCATGTAGAGTCGTTCAACGTACTAGTGTTTCAGATTCTGGTTTGTTAGCACGCCTCGCGGTAAAACTCCGCAAGTGGAAATTGAGGGTGTGACAGATTGGTATCAGAGCCACTAGCTATAGAGAACCAGGTTTGCATTAGAAGTAGACCTAAACTATAGCTGATATCACGACACTAGACTTAGTTTGGCACTGAATTATTATATCTTGTTATGCGATGTACCACTACTATGCTATGTGAAATATGAATGCATAATTGAAGCGAATGCAACTCGTAACTAACTACACAACCTAAAGGCAATGTCATCATCATCCTCATCATCATCCGACAAACTTACGCAACCAAGGGCGCCAGGAAAGGCACCTATGGTGGAACCCTTACCATCTTATGGCGTGGAAACGCGCTTAGCTGCGAGGAAAAGGCTCGCTCTGGGGGAGGAGTCGTCCTCACGCTCGACCATCACTGTGACGGTCGAACCGATTAACTCGTTAGAAGTAGGGGAACGACCTACTTAGAGATAAGATAAGAACGCGACAAGAACAACTAGAAAGAATGCAGGAAACCATCCTAGCACAAGGATGGATGATCCGACACCTACCGGAAAGACCGACTCGCTCGAGGAAGAGCATCGTACGAGCAAGATAGCTCGTAACACCATAGCCAGAGATCTGCGTGCTCAGCAGATAAGAGCCGACTGGCTCAAGGACAGAGTCCTGGAGAATAGTTGGAACATTCATGAGTTAGAGCAAAATCAAGCACTTGCACCAGCACCTGCCCCTCCAATGCCGGTTGAGGATCCAGAAGAGGATCCAGAGGAGGATCCAGAGGAGGATCCGGAGAAAGACCCAGCTGTAGAAGCTGGAGACGCCGCGCAGGATGACGGCAACAACAGTGACTTGGGGGATGGAGACGTAGACGACTGACACGTCTCGTTTATTTTGTTTATTTTCCTTCAGTTTATTTATTTTCTACTTAGATCTAAAATGGCAACTGGATGTCGCGGAAATCTCAACATGACGCCTTAAGAATTAGCCGCAATGATCCAAGAACATGTGAATGCTGCTCTGGCAGATGTTCAAAACCCACCAGCAGCAGGAGGGGGTTCTAACCCCTAAAAGATGTTCCTCGACGCGAAACCAAGCAAATACTCGGGGGCGGAAGGACCCATTGGACTGGTCCGCTGGATCGAAAAATCTGAATCCGTTTTTGAAATGTGCAACTGCCTAGAGGCAAACAAGGTCAAATACGCAGCCTCAACACTGGAAGATGGGGCACTGACATGGTGGAATGCCCAAGTCCAAACACGTGGACTTATAGCTGCGAATGCAATGGCATGGGCTGAGCTCAAGACCCTGATTAAAGAGGAGTACTGTCCACGAGACAGAGTACAACAATTGGAGCAAGCTCTATGGAACCACAAGATGGTGGGATCGGAAATCGAAGCTTACACCGCAAAACACCATGACTTGGTGTTTCTGTGTCCTGAATTGGCCAACACGGTGGAGGAAAGACTCGAGTTCTATCTCGGGGGTCTGGTTCCGGAAATTCAGGGTATGGTGATGTCTAGTAACCCTGTAACTGAACATCAAGCAATCCGATTGGCTCACAAACTCACCGATAAAGCGGTGGAACAGAAGAAACTGCCAGCACGGGGTACCACCGAAGTCGCCCCAGATAACAAAAGAAAATTTGAAGACTCTACTGTTCGACAGTCTTCGTCATCACATCCGCAGCAAGGGAACCAGAAACAGTTCAATCATTACCACAGCCACCGGGGTCATCAAAATCATCCCGCCAACAACAATAACCACAATATCAACAACCCGAATGCAAGCGGCTATGCGGGTCGAAAGCCGCAGTGCAACCGCTGTAATCTCCACCATAACGGCCCTTGTGCCGGAAATCGTTGCCAACGATGTGGCAAGATAGGACATGCGGCAAAGGATTGTCGTGGGGAAATCATGTCCCGACAAAATCAAAATCAGCCCCAGGGTCAGC
Organism: Scalesia atractyloides; assembly: GCA_947069175.1. Classification (NCBI taxonomy): domain Eukaryota; kingdom Viridiplantae; phylum Streptophyta; class Magnoliopsida; order Asterales; family Asteraceae; genus Scalesia; species Scalesia atractyloides. The sequence continues at coordinate 74,115,182 of CAMTDV010000024.1, forward strand.
AGCAGGGTATAAACCGGGGATGCTATCAGTGTGGTAGCACTGCTCATTTCAGAAAAGACTGCCCACAGTTGCGCAACAACAACAATAATGGTGGAAACAACCACAACCACAACAACCACGACAATAATAACAACAACAATAATGGGAACGGTGGCACAGGAGGTGCCAAAGGTCGTGCATTCACATTGGGCCGCGGAGAGGCCAGAAACGACACGAACGTGGTCACCGGTAAGTTTCCCCTTAATGAACATTTTGCTACTGTGCTTTTTGATACGGGTGCGGATAAGAGTTTTATATCTGAGTCTTTTAGGAAGAACCTAAATCTCACGCTTAAACCATTAGAGACCCCTTATGTGATAGAATTAGCCAATGGTAAATCGGTAGATGTGACCCAAATCGTATCCGGCTGTCAACTCAAACTCGCGGGCCACACTTTTACCATCGATCTGATGACAACTACCCTGGGTAGTTTTGACGTGGTAGTCGGAATGGACTGGCTATCCGACCTCCGGGCTGAAGTTCTCTGCTTCGAAAAGTCTATCCGTATCCCACTCTCGAACGACGAAATCCTGACGGTACAAGGCGATAAGGCAAGCGCCGTCACCAACATCATCTCATACATGCAAGCGCAGAAGTATCTTCGGAAAAAGAATTCCTTCGCTTTACTCGCACTAATTACCGAACAGCCTAAGGACGAGAAACGTATAGAAGACATCCCTGTCGTCCGTGATTTTTCCGATGTATTCCCAGAAGAACTACCTGGTCTTCCACCACATCGACAATTGGAGTTTGAAATCGAATTGGCAAACAATGCAACTCCTATCGCCAAGGCTCCATACCGACTAGCTCCAACCGAGCTGCAGGAGCTGTCTACCCAACTTCAAGAGCTGCTAGAAAAAGGATTTATCCGACCAAGCGTTTCGCCATGGGGAGCTCCAGTCCTGTTTGTCAAGAAAAAGGACGGGACTTTCCGCATGTGCATCGACTATAGGGAACTCAACAAGGTTACTGTCAAGAACCGATACCCGTTACCTCGCATCGACGATCTCTTCGACCAACTTCAAGGGTCCAGCTACTACTCTAAGATTGATTTACGGTCCGGTTACCATCAACTACGCGTCAGGGAGGAGGATATCGCCAAGACGGCATTTCGCACTCGGTATGGCCATTACGAGTTCTTGGTCATGCCATTCGGTCTCACTAACGCACCTGCGGTATTCATGGACCTCATGAACCGCGTGTGTAAACCATACCTCGACAAATTTGTCATTGTGTTCATCGATGACATACTCATCTACTCCAAAAGTGAAGAAGAGCATGCTGAGCATCTACGATTACTGCTAGGATTACTTCAACAGGAAAAGCTATATGCCAAGCTCTCGAAGTGTGATTTCTGGATCCGAGAAGTTCAGTTTCTCGGGCACGTCGTGAATGAAAAGGGTATCCATGTAGACCCTGCCAAGATTGAAGCCATTAAAAACTGGGAAGCACCTAAGACACCGACGGAGATCCGCCAATTCTTAGGATTGGCTGGTTACTACAGACGCTTCATCGAGGGGTTTTCAAAGATTGCACAACCGCTCACTACCCTCACCCAGAAAGGTATCAAGTATACTTGGGGTGACAAGCAAGAGGCAGCATTTCAATTGCTGAAGCAGAAACTTTGCAGTGCACCCATTCTGTCCTTGCCGGAAGGGACAGATGACTTTGTAGTGTATTGTGATGCCTTCATCCAGGGATTGGGATGCGTACTCATGCAACGCGATAAGGTCATCGCGTATGCGTCACGACAACTGAAGGTTCACGAGAAGAACTACACGACGCATGACCTGGAATTGGGAGCAGTAGTGTTTGCACTTAAGATTTGGAGACACTACCTCTATGGAACAAAGTGCACAATCTATACTGACCACAAAAGCCTCCAGCACATCTTTGATCAGAAAGAGTTGAACATGCGACAGCGTCGCTGGGTCGAACTCTTGAACGATTATGAGTGTGCCATTCGGTATCACCCGGGTAAAGCTAACGTGGTAGCTGATGCCCTCAGTAGGAAAGAACACTTGAAACCTCGTCGTGTACGAGCACTACAACTCACTATTCATTCGGGGCTACCCGATCAAATACGCGACGCCCAGTTAGAAGCAGTTAAGGAGGAAAACATCAAAGCCGAAACAGTGGGAAAAATGGAACGCGATTGGGAAGTAAAGTCCAATGGAGCCCGGTATTTCATGAATCGCATATGGGTACCTCTCTACGGAAACCTCAGAGAGCTAGTCATGGATGAAGCTCACAAATCTCGATACTCCGTTCATCCGGGTTCGGATAAGATGTATCAAGACCTTAAAGCTGCGTATTGGTGGCCCAACATGAAAGCCGATATAGCCACCTACGTGAGTAAATGTTTGACTTGTGCAAAAGTCAAGGTGGAGTATTAAAAGCCATCGGGGCTACTCCAACAACCTGAGATCCCAGTATGGAAGTGGGATCAGATCTCAATGGATTTCATCACTAAACTCCCGCGAACCTTGGGTGGTTGCGATACCATCTGGGTAATCGTGGATCGTTTAACTAAGTCCGCACACTTCCTAGCTATTAAAGAAACGGATAAGATGGAGAAGTTGACTCGCATCTACATTAAGGAAGTAGTTTCTCGGCACGGAGTGCCAACGTCCATCATCTCAGACAGAGATGCTCGTTTCACGTCAAACTTCTGGCGGTCACTCCAGAAAGCGCTGGGAACCCGCCTGGATATGAGCACAGCCTATCACCCTCAGACTGATGGTCAAAGTGAAAGGACCATACAGACCTTGGAAGACATGCTTAGGGCATGCGTGGTGGACTTCGGAAATAATTGGGAGATTCACCTGCCTCTAGTAGAACTCTCATATAACAACAGCTATCATACGAGTATTTCGGCAGCACCGTTTGAGGCATTATACAGTCGTAAATGTAGATCACCGGTCTGCTGGGCAGAAGTCGGTGACAGTCAACTCACAGGCCCTGAGTTAATACTTGAGGCCACTGAAAAGATTGTACAAATCAGAAACCGCATGGCGGCGGCACGAGATCGACAGAAAAGCTACGCTGACCAACGACGCAAACCGCTCAAATTTAAAAACAACGCTCGAATTTCAAGTAGGCGATCGCGTCCTACTAAAGGTGTCACCCTGGAAGGGTGTAATCCGCTTTGGAAAACGAGGCAAACTTAACCCACGGTATGTAGGCCCATTTGAAATCTTGAAACGTATTGGACCCGTAGCATACCAATTAGACCTTCCTGCCGAACTCAGTGGAGTTCACAACGTATTTCACGTGTCAAATCTGAAGAAGTGTCTTTCAGATGAAACTTTAGTTATTCCATTGGATGAGATCCAAGTGGATGAACAACTACACTTCATGGAAAAGCCTATTGAGATCATGGATCGTGAGATCAAGACTCGAAGGCACAGCAAGATTCCAATCGTTAAAGTTCGTTGGGACTCTAAGCGTGGACCGGAGTTCACGTGGGAAAGAGAGGACCAAATGAAAAGCAAATACCCACACCTCTTTGCAACTGAGCAGCAAACTAATGATACCAGTACCTAAATTTTCGGGACGAAAATTCTTTCAACATGGGGATGATGTGACAACCTGGAAATTTCTCATACTTTCGCGTACTATTGTTGACTAAATTCTTGTGCATGGCACTTGGAAATCTTTGTGTATGACACTTGGGAACTCCTTGTAACGTTGCGTACCATTATAAACGAACTAACTCTTTGTGCGTGGCACTCTGAACATGTACGCTACATGCTAAACCGCATTTACTCAATTTTCGGGACGAAAATTCTTTCAACATGGGGATAATGTGATATCCCGGGTTTTTCGGATAACTTAAATGTAATACTTGTCAATCTAATTACGTGCTATGTGTACGAACGTGTACGAATTAAATGAATACGTGTTGTGTGTTGTGTGATTGTTTGAGTAATTGAATCATTAGAGTAGATACGTACACGAACTGAACCGAACCGCGACACGAACCAAAGTGATTCTTTGTGACTCTAGGAGTTTACAAGCTTTAAACCTTAACTCAAGTCCTCGGCCAAGATCAAATCCAACACACATCAAAACCTAAACCCTAAACCAAAACACTCTCGGCCGAGATCAAGTTCAAAACCGCGGATATATTGAGTTCAAACCACAAACCAAACCAAAATAGCCCAAACATGTTTCGGCCATAAGATCAAACCAAAACCTTAAATTAAAACGATTGGCCGCAAGATCAAACTCAAACCCAAACCAACCCAAGTCCCTCGGCCACAAGCTCTAACCAAAAACCGCAACCCTCATCTCCTTGCGCTATATATATACACATACCCATGCATGTCTCATACACAAACACAAACCCTAGAAGGAAACTACCGTCGGCAGCTTGTTCTCAGTCCATTCAATCGCAAAACAGCCTTCATCTGATCAGCTTGTTCAGTCCATTCAATCGCAAAACAGCCTTCATCCCAATCGGATCAGCCTTGTTCAGTCCACTCAACTGCAAACAGCCCCTTACTCATTCTCTCGATCGCTAGTTCAATCATAATACACCCCATCTCGATCGCAAACAGCTTAGTCTCAGTCCTCAGTCACGAGACCAGCCCTTTCCTTCCTCCCGGTCGCAACAGCCCTCGCCATCTCAGTCCTCGGCAGCGATTTTTGTGGATCAGCGATTTCTTATCTAAATCACGGTTCGTTTACTCTACCGTTAAAAGACTCGAAATTGTCATATCACCTGCGGAACACATGTGTTTTGATTGTATTGTTTTCAGATTATGTGGGTATTGAGTATTCGGCTGAACTGTCCATAAGTTGCATGTAAAATTGTTTGCGGATCTCATAAGTTTGCGAGTGTGTTTTGTTTGTAAAAAAAACTAGAAGTAAGAACTAGGGTTTGCATGGATAAGCTATTAGTAGTAAACTATGATTAAAAATCGGTTTTTGCTCGCTTAGGTTGATCAATAGGAACGGTTTATGCAGGTTGTGGTTTTGTATGCTGAAAACAGTTGCTGAACAATAGTTACAGCCGATTTCATCTGGCTGTAACTTGGTCGTTAGTTGTCGAAAAACGGATTTTCTGATGTCTAGAACGTAGAGATTTGAATAAGGAATCTAATGGCGCTGGATTCATAATTTTCTGAAGTCGTTTGATATTTTTAAAGGGCTAAATAAGTTCAGTAACTAAAACTGTGAAAATCCTGAAATTTTGCTAGTTGTTTGTCAAGCTAGATTTTAAAATCAATAGGGAGTTGAGTCATGATTTTTGTACAGCAACTAGGTATAGAAATTTCCGGGCAACTCCAACTGGAATTTTGTTAATCGGACGATCAGTGATTTTTAAATAAACTCTTCCGTGGACTGCAGTCAGAAAGCGGTAAATCTGACTGCAGCTTAATGAATTAATATTTATGGCTAATTGGTAAAGATTTAGGACTTGGAAAAATTATATAAATTTCTATGGTATAAATTTCACCTACTGTAAAAATGTGGGAATTTTTGGAATGCTAGAACTATTTTATAAAAATCCTAGAAAACAGCTGAATAATTGAGTGTTAAGCAGAAAGTTGATAACTTGTGATTTTATGCATTAAAGTGTTGCATGGATTTGGAATATGTTCATGATAAGTTGTTTGATTACTATGATCACATGAGAATACTTGCATGCATGTTTGAGTGTTAGATATGTTGTTTGTGTGTATCACTTTGTGAGTAAATTGCGTGTGGAATTTGTATTGGTGTGATTTCACACTGACGTGTAATTAATTGGTTTGTTAGGACGCAACTAGCGGTCCCATCTCTTATAACATCTTTGCTACACTAACCGAGCAAATAAAGGTGAGTTCACGGCCCCTAACTTTATCCGGTTTTTAAACAACAGGGGGAGAAACATGTATACACTCTCAAACTCAAACTCTTTACGTTATACGAATTTAACGTCACATAACTATACGGTAACTAAGTTAATGTTAATGTAATGTTATGGGCACTAAGCAGCTTTATCACTTAAGTCCTCGACAATCTCCTCGGATCGTTAGTATTTGGGTTAAATAGCGGGGAAATTATAAGTAGTACTACTGGGTCTGACGAGCCCCATCCGAGCTAGTCGCGCTAGCCGACCGGGTATGGTCAACGGGTGTATGATTGGCCTAACATCGCCATGGTCATGTGATAGGCCTGGCAAAACGGAGGCACAACTGTCAGCTTCGATCGCGAACACTTAGTGACATGACTTTAGGCTAGCTACCTATATACATTAATATTGAACTTAATTACGGATCAACTTAATATTCCGGGTTTGGAATATTGGAAACATCAACTTATTATCCCGGGTTGGGGGATAATGGAAACAACAACTTAATATTCCGGGTTTGGAATATTGGAAGCAACAACTTATTATTCTGGGATTTGAATAATGGAACTGATATGTTATCCCGGGTTGGGGATAACGGAGTAACAATCTGTAACGGAGTAAACAAACGACTTTATGAAAACCTGTGAACTCACTCATCTTTAATGTTGACACTTGTTTCTTTACATGTTTCTCAGGACGCTAGGAGCTCTAGGTGCACGCACATGCATTGAACAAGACATCTTTATCGAGTCTCATTTATTAATATTGTTTTGGCGTTTGTGTTGGCGCCCGCATCACTACTTATTTATGCTTCCGCTCAAACTTTAAAAACTGATACTCATGCTAAATATTGGTAATATAAAATCGACAACAAATGATTTTGGAAAACGTATAATCAAATCATGTAGAGTCGTTCAACGTACTAGTGTTTCAGATTCTGGTTTGTTCGCACGCCTCGCGGTAAAACTCCGCAAATGGAAATTGAGGGTGTGACAATATGTCTAACGGGTTATAAGCTTTTATATGGATCCATTGACCCATATACTATCTAATGGGTCCTCACTTTCAAGGAAATGGATTTGGTTTGTGTAAAGAAGCTTAAAAATGCCATGTGGCATATATAGCTTAATAAAATTGTCATGTGTCATATTTTTCCTAGAAAAATGTCATGTGACACCCTAGGTATGTTCTTTATTAGAATGTATAGATGAACCTACTAGCAAGATTCCAGACAACAACAAACTACATCAAAAGAAAAACAATCCTAACTAAAATGTCAAAACAATTTTATTTAAAAGCTAGTTGGTTTTTACATATTTTTAGGACAAAAAAGTGTATTTAAAATCTCATCCGTTATCAAATCTCTACCAGTCCGGTGGTCGCACCAGTTAGACCGTATTTAAAAATCACATGACGTGATAATCAATTCAAAACAACAATTTTTGTCAGTTAAATGAATAAAAAAACACAAACATCACAAGGATACAATAAGATTAAATAAATTTCACTAATTATATGAAAAAGATAATCAAATACATAGGAAATGTCAATATGGGGCTAGCCCACTTAGTATAGACGCATGTCTTTAAGAAAGGAGATCTGAGGTTTAAACATTGACAAGTTTAGGATTATCAGTGTAATGAAATAACATTTACTGGTAATAAATACACAGGAAATAATAATAATAATAATAATAATAATAATCATAATAATAATAATAATAATAATAATAAATAAACAAAAAAACAATATTAAGGGAAATTAAATAAAAACAAAAACATCAAGCAATAAGATCATCTAGTCATGTGCTCGTCCTGCATCCACATTGGGGTTGATGTGGCCCATGGGTTAATAAGGGCTATCGCGATGAGTTTAGGGCTGGAAGTGAGGTTAGTGATCTGGCCATTTATATTATTTATTTTTAAATCGTTCACAAATTTACAAACAGTACATAACCATTATTTGTTAAACATGGCCAATAAGGTTGAATGAGGCTTAACCGGACTATAAGGGTCAGAAGCTTATATTATGTATGTATATAATGTTAACTGTGATGTGTTTTTTTTTAATTGTAAAGTAAGAGCTCACCAGCTATGAGCTGACATCATTTTAAGTATACTTATCAGATATATTACTTGATAAGCACTGTAGGAACTTCTTGATGATTGAGGAGCCATAGATGAAGATGTTTTTTAGCTTGTATAATATTGTAAATAACAATATCATGTAATCAGAATGTTATATGCTTAAATAAAAAAATCAGTTTGTTTCCCATGTAAGTGTATCAGTTGTGCACGATCAATCGCCCGATTTACGGGTGAGGTGTTACATTTGGTCACCTAAATGCATTACAATTTCAAATTCCCTTGATAGATTCCAACACCTTTAACTTCCAAATCCTTTTGATAGCTTCATATCTAAATGCAATTCCTTTGACAAATTTCAGTCTTTAAAAAAAACAATAAACAACGTGCACCCTAAAGGTTTTATGTTGAAACCACCACTTTCCACATTTTACTCAATATTGTTCATCCATAGTCATTTACACTTAGGTAGTATCTTTGTAATGGAATTGGAATGGGAATTCGCGCCGAAATTGAAATTTGATTTAATTTATACGTGTTTGTTTTGCAAAATGGAATGAAATTAGGATGAAATTAGAACGTAAATTACCTTCCGTATGTTGTTATTCAATTTCAATTCATAATTTTGATGAAACCAACAAAATTAGGAGTGAAATCAACATTCCAATTCCCTCAGTATTCTATTTCATTCTGTGAAACGAACACTACCTTAGTTTCTTTGACAACTTGATTCTTTTGTCTTATTATTTATCACATTGTCACTCACTCCAGAGCATTCCAATTGTTTTTTCTCTTTCTCTGTTTTCTAGCAACAACGCTAAGGCACCACCATACCTTGAACCATGCAATATCAAGAGGCTCCAAAGCCAGCAGTCCTTTATTTGTTCTTGATCGTATTCATAGACCTTGTCACATTTGTTGCTCATCACAAACGATAACCTAATGGTACTACATTGGAAAATTCATTTCCAAGCAGGTTCCATAATTAAAAATTTGTTTCAGTTTAGGATGTTCATTATTCTTTATAATGGCTCTAATAAATAAAAGAACAAGTATAAACTAAAAAACCACATAATTATAAAACTCGTGAGTGAGGGTTTATGTAAGGACGTGGTCCAGTATGTAACAAGTGTTGGTAATTTTATTCTCATACCTGAGTGTAAGCCGTATCACATAGCTAGTCCCATATTCGCCAAGTTATTGAGTTTCCCACGGTATTCTTGGCTCCACCCGATGTGCTTAAAAAGTGGGGTGTTCAACGAATCGAATTTTGAATACTCGAATTCGAAATCTGAATTTTTGAAGCTAGACTCGAATTTGATTTTGAAATTGTTTGTTGGAAATTTTGAGACAATTGTACACCACATATTATAGTTTGGGGTTGTTTTGTATACGTTAGAAAATCGAAAACAAGTGTCTGTGTGCATAACGGGCGTGGGACGTGCGTGTTGGTGTACTTAACAAACATGTTGGTTTACTTAACAGACGTGCTGGTGTACTTAACAGAAACATCAGCATACATAGCAAGAACATCGGCTTATTTAACAGACTTGGCACCATATTTATTAAATACATTGGCGCATCAGTTTTCAAAACATATTTAATGGTAAACCGTGGTAGTTTTCTTGCTCCAAAAGTGTTTGTTTCTCACAGTGTTTTTGGTGAGTCAGGAGTGTTTATTTGTAATTCCTGGATCGTTATGTGATGATGATGATGATTATTATTATTATTATTATTATTATTATTATTATTATTATTATTATTATTATTATTATTATTATTATTATTATTATTATTATTATCATTTGGGAAGTTATTAATCAACGGATTCGTATTTCTATCACTTGATTTTCATCTACTTCTTACATTTTCTTTGATTAAAACACCTAATGTATAGGTGTTTGGGTTTGTATTTGATCACTTACACTCTAGATCTAGTTATTCAAGAGTTACAATTTGGTATCCGAGCCTTTGTGCTCTTGATCTAGTTGGATTTGATTCAAATTTTTTAGTTTTTGGGATTTTATAAGTCTTAAAACTTTTCTTAAAAAATGACTAGAAAATGGCTTGAACTAGTGTTTTGCTTGTTGAGGATCTATTGGTAAGTGTTTTCGAACAATTTGTGTGTGATTACATATCATTTGGAAGCATTTTGGATCTTATTAGATTGGTTTGTCTTGGGTATTTTGGGTTTTTTGAATAGTGATATGGACGTATTTGTTCTTGAACCAGCGTATTTGTGCTAGTTCCGATGTATTTGTGTCGTGTGGTCAAAAAGTATTTTCAGTTATTGGGGTGTTGGCGTTTTTACAGGCGCATTTGTATTGTTCTCGTCGTATTTATTGTGGAATTCTGGTATAGTTACCAAAGAAAAGTGTGGGGAGAGTGGTTTAGTCTTTTACGGCATTATCATGATTTATTTTTTTAAGCTCGGATGTACTTGTCACTTTGTTTAGTTTACCTGCTTACTTACCAGCGTATTTACCTTAAAGTCAGTGTACTTGTGTTTTCGTACAACATATTTGTTTGTTTGTTCGGCGTATTTGAACCAGCGAACTTAAAATGGTATTTAAGGACTGTTCACTAATTAACAACGTCTTTAAGTCAATTAACCACGTTAACTCCAGCAAAACTTGAAACCTGCACCGTTACCTGTTCACCCAAGCTTAAGGGTGCACATGACTTTGGAACTTAAATGAATAACTGAGGTCATTTAACTATTTCACAAATTAAACCTGATGGTTGTCGGTTACTATGGGGTCACACATTCCCATGGTTAACACTGATGATGGTTCGGTAATTAATACAAAGTGACCACATTTACCGAAAGTGACAAACTCTTACTCCAAAAGGAACAAAAAGCTTATGTCGGTTCGGTAATTAATACAAAGTGACCAAATTTACCGAAAATGACAAACTGTTACTCCAAAAGGAACACAAAGCTTATGTCGCTTAAACGTGGCTCTCACTACTGGTGACTATAACCTGTTTGAAAAATACACAACTACACAAAGTCTATAGTATAGGATCGCGTACCGTACAATTTGTTCGATTAACGAGTGTAACGTGTGGAATCCGTCAAACACGATATGGTGAATCAACAATTAAGAACATGAGATCTAAATATCAATCTTGCTTGTATTAGTAACTTGACAAATCCTAGATTCTATTACAAGATGAATGTGTGACAATCCGTATAGAATCTCACAAAACTTACGACAAGCTAAGATTCTAATCATATTTATAGCCCATTGGACATTACCTAAATATTATAATATTGCTCCAATGTCACTAAAAACCCAATTGATCTATTTACTGCACTTATAGACTCCCCCTTAACAATAGCATCAAATACTCGTTTCTTCGATGACTTTAGAATGCTTCAGCTTCATATGCACTAACAGACTCCCCCTAAGCTGATGCATCCGATCTTTAATCCTTTTAAGCATCGTTAATCATCAAGCACTTGTCTGACAAACTTGACTTCAACTTTCAGGACTTTTTCCAACTCTTGTTTTATTGAGTGCTTTGGAAAATGTAGGAGGACAATTCCTAGCTTAGTATCTTCGGTTTATCTGAAGATCAGGTCTTCAACGAAATGGTAAACTTGAATCTAGCTCGGGAGAATTCAAGCATGATAGATGATCAGCCATCATGTTATCAAATTTGTAGATCCTGATAAGAAACCTTTAGCACATTTTAGGTTGCTGAGAGGTGTTGAAGTATCCTGTGATCTTCTCGAATTCTACAATCCAGTGAGTATCCTGAATTCTTCACCTCATGTGTTTATTAGTAGCATTCTGTTCACAGTCACAAACAATATCTCGAATGTCCCGTTAGACCAATTCACATTTTTGGATAAACCCGTGTTTATCTCCTATAGGACTCCGTGCATATGTAAAATTCGATTTATCAGTTTTCTATGGAAGACTATCAATAACAATTTAAAAAGAAAAATATTTTTGGATTTTACAAATTTTATGTTAAAACACACCTAAAATCTTTTTAGATTTTTCCAATATCAAACAAATTGAATTTCTTTACAAGATGAAAAGCATAAGAACATAAAGATTTTGCAGTGAACTTTCACATACAAACAATTCGGGCTCAAATAACATGTAGATAAAATAACAATTAGCAAATACTAAGTAGACACCCAATCAAGAAAGGCAAAGATTAAACACTATGCATCAAGTATGTTTTCCGCTAGGATTCGACTAGCTTTTAGTTTGAATCATTTTCACACACTTTATAGTGTATGGGAGCCTACTTTGCATATATAGTGGATCTACACATCTTAAGCGATTTAATTCTAGTTCAGTGGTCTTTCTACTGGTGTACTACCATTTCCTCTTTTTTGCTCCATGAACTCACTTTTTATATTGTTTTTAAACGAAGATCAGATCTTTTTAAATTTTGATCACTCCCCCTAAACTCACGAAAAGATTGAACATATTTTTGGTTTAGGAAAATTTCTTCCCTTTTAATTTTTGTTTATATAGACCCAATAATTATTTATAACAAAAATTTACAAAAGAATAGTCTCCCATATTAATAACAAAAAGTTTTAAATGTGAAATTGAGAAAAAAATATGTTTGGATGTGATATGACATTATAATGTGCAAAGAAAATAACTTTCTCAAAAAGTAAACTGATTTGTTACTATCACAAACTAGTATTTTGAAACAAATTTCACATTTTCCGATCCGGATGAAATCTCCCCCATCCAATCATTCCTTCTCCAGACAACTCTTTCACTTGATCCCTTCATGTGTTGTTGGATATTATTTTTCTCCACCACATTTTCTTGTTATGCCCCTTGTTTTCACATCTAAGACAAACCTTTTCCTTGAAACTAACCATTATATCTAACAAGATCATCTTTAAAACATCGTTTAAAAAACTTTTCATATGATTCTTCAATGTTTGAACTTTCGTCATTAACATTCTACCTTTGACAAAAATAACCTTTTAAAATCCTTTTTATATTGTTCTTTGTTCGAGTGGTTTCAGGGCCGTCCCTGAGAATTGAAGTACCCCGTACGAGCCCAAAAAAAGACCCTTAAGCGTTAGAATTATATAAACTATTTTTTAAACAACGAAAATTATATAAAAAGGGCATGAGGATTTAATTCAATGTTAGGATTTAATGATGAAACTACAAGTCTACTACTATTTTTAGAATATAATAACATGATACTAAAAAACAAATAAAATGATACTGAAAAACAATACTGTAATTGGAAAGAAGTGAAAGCAAGAAATGGAAAAAATGGGAGCCGCCATATTCGAACATACAACATAAAAGCAAGGCAGCAAGGAAATAAACCACTGGGCCAAATCTAATTTCCCGTTGAGTTTCTACTCTCTAACTTTATATATAAAATGTATAAAAGAGAATACAAAAACTTTAGGACCCTAGAAAAAACGGGCCTTGGCCGGGGGTGCGGCTCTGTAACACCTCATAAAAACCCGTCCTGTAAAATTCCGGCACGTGTCCCGCTGATCCTCGTATGCCATGTGCTAAAACGATAGGGACCAAATGCATCGTTATGTTAATTATAACTTCTGAACGATAAATAAATAAGATAAGGGACTAAAAGTGTCAACATGCTCAAACTAAGTCTTTGAGTGACCTTTTAACGAATCGAGAGTCTTAAAATATTATTCATACTCTTATGGGTGCCTATTATATGCCAATGAAGGCTTTACGCACTTATTATAATGTTTTACGCAAGTTTGGAACTCCAGGGACTATTCCTGAAAACTTAGCGTTTTTACGCATTTTAGTCGTTTTTGTGTGTCTGTTTAAAGCGTTTTACCGCATTTTAGCGAAACGCGCAACCATACAACCTAACGAACCAACATCCGGGATATTTCCGGACATAATCCAAGTCACTTATGCCTTAACACCTTTATCGAGCCTTGAAATCAGGTTAAAAGGGGTTACGGGTGACAAAACGCGATGAAACAAGTCCAGGGGCCAAAACTGTCAAAAGTTGAAACTTGTGTCTGCTGACCTGGGTCCTTGCGGACCGTAAGGCTGGACCCTTGCGGTCCGTAAGGCCATCTGCAGGTAGGAAATTGCTTAGTCATCATGTATAAGCTCATAACTCGACACCTATCTCGTTTTTGCCACTCTTAACCTGGTTTTGACACCTCTCCAACACTTGTAATGATCCTCTAACACTTGTTAACACCTGGAATGATCCTAGCAATCCTCAATCATTATGAATATGTGATGAACATATGGGTTCAAGCTTTCATTTTTCTAATCCTTTCATCTATAATCAATTCTGGAGGATCCTGATTACTTAGAAGCTTTTCTTTGAGTTTCTTCAGTCCATAGGATCACATGTAAGTGTTCCTTCCTTGATTTGTTCTTTTTTTAGGCTTTTCAAGCCAAAAGTCAAACGTTTTCGATAAATGCTTTGACTTCTAGTTAAAATCATTAGGGTCCAGCCATGGATCAATCCGAATGTGGCTACGTGATCGTAATTAGGTAGGTGTTAATCCCTCAAAAGGGCACCTCCTAATTACCACGTTTGCTAGATCAATTGACGAGTCAATATATATATTTTTTAAAAGTCAACGGGTCAGATTTTAGAAATATTCATAATCTGAGTTTACACATATTCTAAAATATGTTTTAACACTTAAACAACTTGGTAATAATTATTAGATCACGTGTAAACATGTTCGGCTCATCAATTTTAGTTTTAGGGTCGGTTCGCAACCGAAAGCCTCGAAATTTGACTTCTGCGTTGACTTTCGATTATGAACCGAATCAAATTAGTATGCTACTGATTCAAGGTCTCGTTATGATTGCATTATGATGTAGTATAACCCTATGAGGTTATATTACATGATAATGATAGTTATCCGAGTCTTATGCGAGTTTCCGTGAAAATGCCATATTTTGACTATTTCGCGATTTTATTTTAAAAATGAGGTTTTAAATGGCAATGAACTTGCAAATGAATTAGTTACTGATGTGTTAACATGTTTAACATATTTTGATGTTATAGATCTGATTATAAATCGAATTTTCGTAATATATCGTAAATTAAGCTTTAAATGACCGTGAAGCCCTTTCGGCGCATAGAACGGTTTTAAACATAATTTTTCATACTAAACTTATTTTTTACTGATATTATATCATAATTAGGATATTTTGGGATATATTTCAGTTTGTAGACCGAGTTTATGCACACGTTTCGTATTACGCTCTTAAACGACGATAATGCCCTTATGGCACGTAAAATGAATTTAAAGCATGATTTTCATACGAAATCCTTTACCACTGTTATGAAATACTAAATAGCATATTTTGACAATATAAACCTATTCATAACTTCATTTTCACAAAATATCGCAAATATCTTTATTTAACAACTTTTACGCCTTTTCGGCGTATAGTATGGTTTTAAACCATATTTACCAACCAAGACTTGTTACCTACTGATTTTATAACTCATTTAAAGTATTTTTACAGTAAGTACATAATATAAACTCAGAATCCCAAATAAGCTTTCGAAACTATGTGTGAAATTACCAAAATGCCCTACGATGCATCGTTTGGTCTTAAACTATAAAACACACATATGTTTGATATACTACTGATATTATATCATAAATAAAGTATTTTCACAGAATAATTATGGTCGTAACATCAGATTATACGCAAGTTCCTTTTATACGTTGCTAAATGACCAAAACACCTTTTTGAGGCATTGTTTGACTTTAAAACTATAACTGGCATACAAGTTGATATCCTACGGATATTATATCTTGTTTAAAGTATATTGTCATATGGAACTCGTTCATGACTCATCCGGTTACCCGGTATCGCTCATATGCGTATGGTTAAGCCTACGAGGCTACTTTACGTAATTTAACCGAAACGGGTTTAACCTTATCATTTTTTTATCTCAAAATCCAGAATGTTAGTAGTTTACCCATATTATACAAGTCTTAGTACTTGTTGGGTCTAAATTACATTCTGTTCCGGTCATCGCTTAATCAAGCGTATCGTACCGTTCTTAATACTTTAAACTAGCCGATCCAAGTCAATGACTTAAATAAGATCCGCTAGCATTCTAATTGGTTATTTATACCATCATTCCAGACTAGGGCCTTTCGGTAAATTTTACCTACGCTTAATTAATTGGATACGACTGTGCTTATTATATTTCTTATATTAAAAGGACTTGCTAAGCTCAGTAAATACTCTTAACCTATTTTCCCCATACGGGCTTGGGATACGGTAAGATATTTACCGCATGGTCGGATATGAGATTCGAAGACCTATGTGTCGGGAAATTCAGATAACCCGTTTTGATTCATATTGCTTGACTTAAACATTGGGGGTTAATGCGATCGTGTCCTGGATATCCTTGACTTATTTAATTGTAAGTGGCCACGACCTAAGAGCGGGGTGTAGGCATACACCTGACAGATGCTAAATGGTTTAAATAAAATAATTTATAGCCCAATATGGGTTTTCCCAATAAGGGACTAAGTGGTGTGTCAGTTAATCATGAATCGGCATAGTTTCCGGTCCCCGTATGTATTGTCGAGTTATGTAAAACTGATAACATGAGATATAGTTTGTCCCAAGTTAAATATTAAACAAATGTACTAATGTGTACATAAAATGATTTTGAAATGTTTTCAAAATGTGTCGGTTGATTGTATTTACCAGTGAAAACTGACGTATTTTCAAAATAATTAAACTACAGGTACAGATACGTAAATAGGCTGGAAGCTGCTCAGTAGCAACATAGAGGATCTTGCAAGTCCTTAGATGTGCCAAGTCTGTTAATCATCTTTTGGATATATTTTCGATCCGCCTGTGGATCTTCGTTACAAACCATTGTCGTGATATTTTGAACTTTGAATATTTCGGTTTGTAATGATATTTTAAATTCAAGACTTCCGTTGTGCTATTCTGTGTTATTTGGTTATGATAATATCAACATACGTCACAATATTCCCCTCCGGGCCCACCGGGTTACACATGGAAATCGGGGTGTGACAGGCTCGCCCACCCTTAGGGCCGGCCCTGAGTGGTTTGTTTAAAATGTGGTTTTGTACCTTGAGAAAGTTCAACCTTTTAACAAACTTCAAATCATTTTGTGATTTACAATTTTTGTTTGAAGTAGACGGACTTTATTGTTTTTACAAAACCTTTTCGAATTTGCTTATCCGTATCATCAATGGTTTTTCCTTTTTCAAAAGCTTCATTGTACTCATTTGTGACAATGAAAGTTCCAAAAGTAGCCCCCAACTTTTCTGGAACTTCACACTTTTCATCATCACTGACATCCTCAATAATCATTTCATCACAGTTTCTCGAATCCGACTAATCTGACTCAGACTTGGATCTGGAATAAAAAACAAATTCTAGTACGACAGTCAAAGGTGTTTTGGCTCAAAATGTGTAGCTTCTTTATCATCTGCTGGTAGAGGCACATAGTCATCATTGAATGGTGGCGGGACACGACGATATCCCACACTGTTGATGCACTTTATGTCCGTCACTTTCCAAATGCGCTAGATAGAGCGTGTATTGAATATTGTATATATTAGATACGAACACACGACCCAACTACGAGCGAGAACGGAGCTGAAATGTCACCCTCGTACAAGGTGGTCTCCCTCGTACGAGTTGCTCATGTCTGTAAATAGAGGTTATGTGCTCAAAGTTTGTAAGTTTTGGAGGCTCATAGAGGGGAGACGCTAGCGGAATCTCTCTAGGATCTCCGCCAGCCTGACAAGATGTATACTCTTTCGGTATGAATGAATAAAAGCTTCCACTGATTCTATTTCTAATCCTTTCTCAGTAACATTCTACCGAACTAGAGATATTATACCCAAACTTCCGCCTAAGAACCGCCGTCCCGCGGACCTACAACTGGTATCAGAGCTACGGTACAGATTCATTCAATCTAACAGTTGATGTATCACCTACACTTAGGGGGTGTTCTTCGTGTTTTTTAATCGGGTTTCGGGTTTTACGGGTCAGGTTTTTTCGGGTTTTCAAAGCTATATATTTAACCCGATAACCGAACCATTCTAGGTTTGGGTTAAATGGTTCGATTTAGAACGGGTCGGGTTAGATCGGGTTTCGGGTTAGAAAATGAACTACTTTAACAGAAAAGTACAACCTTTTAAATTATAAAATATCAATATTAGTTTTAGCAAAACACTATAAAAATGATTTTGTAAAAAAACTCTTCTATGTCGCTAAGAATAGAGGATATGAAATGTATTATGTAGAACTTTTAGAAATTAGAGATATGGATGGACTTCGTGATTTAAAACTTTTAGAAGAGGGTGGTGTAAAA
Organism: Scalesia atractyloides; assembly: GCA_947069175.1. Classification (NCBI taxonomy): domain Eukaryota; kingdom Viridiplantae; phylum Streptophyta; class Magnoliopsida; order Asterales; family Asteraceae; genus Scalesia; species Scalesia atractyloides. Next base: position 74,133,497 of record CAMTDV010000024.1, read on the forward strand.
CTTTTAGAAGATATGGTTGGCTGCATTATGGAATAGGAAAGGATTATTAAGTCCTTTTAGAAGAAATGGCTATATCTATAAAATACGCTAATTGTTTTAAAGCTATTCAGGTTTTTCGGGTTAAACCAATTACCCATTATTCAACCCGTTAACAAATCCATAGAACTATATTCGGGTTCGGGTTTACAGTTATTCGGTTATGGGTTCTTCGGATTTCGTCTATTTCGGGTTCGATTGACTTCGGTTACAGGTTGGGTTTCGGGTTCCGGTTAAAAAAGACAGCCCTACCTACACTCATGAATTATGAACTTAGGAGGAGTTTTAGACGTAAAACATCACATAAACGGACAATCCATGGACAAAATGTAAAATTGAACTTACAGGATTGTTAGAAAATCGTTTTTTACCAGATCTATGGAGGAATCATCTCAAAGTTCGCAGAAATAGAGATTCTGGATCAAAAAAGGTGATCAGACTCGTTTGTACGAGGTGACTGCCTCGTACGAGTTGGAGACCCTCCTCGTACGAGTTGGAGGCCCTCCTCGTATGAGTTGGAGACCCGCCTCGTACGAGTTGGAGACCAGCCTCGTGCGAGTTGGTGATGTGCCTAAAAAAAGACATGAATAAAATTTTGTTGATCGTATTGACGTGATGAGTGCCCAGAAAAATTTGGTGATAGAAATTTTTTGAGATTTTTTATGACCGAAACGGGATGTTCGGGACACCGTCTGGAGCTTCAGAGTATAGATTTGATAATGCGGTCACAAAATGTTGAAGATATTGGGGTAGTCAATGATACATATGCAGAATGTTTATCATTTGATATAGTGACTATCAGTGGCCCTTAACGTCAAATCCGCATTTGTTAAAAACCGAATTTTCCAGATTTGAGGGGGAATTTCAGTGAAAAATTTGGTACGGTCAGAATTTGCAAAAATGAGGGAGAATAAAAATTTTCACGCATATGTTAAGATTCTGACATTTTTTTAATTTTGTGACCATGCAACAGTATTCGGGTGGTTCCGACTGCAGATTATCTGGGAAATGAAAAGGATCTAAGATTCATTAGTGATGAGATAAAGTTGATGTCTATTTTTCGTAAAAGTGGGGTTGCATAACTAAGTCGTGGAGGTGTTGTTTATCAGATTCTGTAGTCATGGTCACATTATTGCCTAAGTCTTTCTACAAGCCGGTTGAACACACGACTGCTTAGTGATACAATGTATCCAATTTAACGTTGCAAGGCAAATGAACTGTTTTCCAGACTAACCGCCAAGAAATAAGGATGTTTTGTAGTTTCAGTTGCGCCGAGACTAACGAGGAATGCTACATACTTGCAATTCATGACTAAAGAAGATGATATACGTGTTTTTTCAGACAAAGCAGTGTACCAGTTGCTCACGAAATAGACTATAAATTTGGAATTTCGTGATCAAAGGAAGTTCAGAATTTTCAGATCATGATACAGATTGATGCTTAAGGGTTAGAGTTTGATCTTCAATGGGGATTTAGACGGGTAGGAACTAAGCTCGTTGTTCTAGAATGGCCAAGGAGATCTAAGGTTATTCAAGATATGTTAAGTGTACACGAATGGCCAAGGATAGCCTCAGGTATCATTTTTGTTCTTCAGACCGATGAATTGTTCTTCTTGGACTAACCGCCGTTGAATAAGGATGTTTGTTAAAAAATTTGCGCCAATCCAACAGAGATAGCTATATATCTGTTATTGTGACTGGAAAGGAAGAATGTGTTTCTTATTGCTGAAGAATGTTTCTCAAATTCAATGTGTTACCAGATAGTTTTTCCGATGAAGATTTGCTGATTGAGAAGATTACCGATTTGCTAATCAATCTTTCAGTAGTATGCTTAAACGTGATTACGGAAATTGGGATTTCAGATTTTCACTGGTATTCATTGATTTGAAGTTTACCGGTGTGGTGATTAGAAGTTTCTATCAATTGCCGATTGAGTTTTGAAGATCAGAGGATCGAGCATAAGAGAAATGCGCTAAACTGAACGCAGATGTGCTTAACGAAGAAACAGAGATGCTGCATTAATTAAGTTTCAAGTTGGTGATTATTCGAGAAAATTTGTTGAAGAAACAGAGATGCTGCATTAATTAATTTTCGAGTTGGTGATTGTTCGAGAAAATTTGTTGACTAAGCAAATCAGAGGAAGTCGGAACCGTGCAAACAAAAGACTGAAGATTAATTTCTGGAGAGAATTATTTCAGGGGGAATGTTGCTTAATGTTGATAATGCAAACCCGGATCATCAATTAAGGGGGAATTTGTTGACGCGTTCTACGACATCGACATATACCTTGATTGAAGTTGCAGAATATTCAAACACGGCTCTGAGATTTGAAGATCAAGATCAAAGCTTCGACAGTGACGCCCAAGGGGGAATTTGTTGATGCACTTTATGTTCGTCACTGTGCGAATAGGCTAGATAGAGCGTGTATTGAATATTGTATAGATTAGATACAAACACAGACCCAAGTACGAGCGAGAACAAAGCTGAAATGTCGCCCTCGTACTAGGTGGTCTCCCTCGTACGAGGTCGTCACCCTCGTACGAGTTGCTCATGTCTATAAATAGAGGTTGTGTGTTCAAAGTTTGTAAGTTTTGGAGTCTCCCAGAGGGGAAACGCCGGCGGAATCTCTCTAGGATCTCCGCCAGCCTGACAAGATGTATACTCTTTCGGTATGAATGAATAAAAGCTTCCTGCTGATTCTGTTTCTAATCCTTTCTCAATAACATTCTACCGAACTAGAGACATTATATCCAAACTTCCATCTAAGAACCGCCGTCCCGCGGACCTACACACACTATGTGTTAACTTTTCAGAATTTTTAAGTCTTTGACTTCTGAATTTTGAAGTTATATATTCAAACCAAGAATTGTGTTTTCCTTTTCAAGTAAAATATGACTTTTTATTAAAATTTCTTGACGTGATTTATCTAATTCGTTATTTAAACTATCAATTTTTAAACTTGATTGAGCCAATTTACGTTCAATTCAGAGATATCTTTTTGATAAGAAACAATTTTGATTTTATGACATTTATGTGTTTATTTTAAAATAGTATGTTTCTCTTTAAGATCGTTCAACTCTTTTTGTGTCCCTTATATCTCTCAACTTTTTCATCACACTTATCACATAAATTTTCAGAATAAGAATTGATGTCTTAGAGTATGTATTCTTTGCTTGAATCTCAAATCTTTCTTCCATACAATCCCCTAAATTTTCAAACTTTCTTCCTCAGTCATGTCTCTGTAACAAGTTATGTTAACTTGTCCTCTTTATGTTGTAGTTGGTGCATCTTAGCCTTGTGAAATACAAATCCACATTTTCTCATCCATAGAATTCAAGTACCGTTTAAACCTCTCTTTTCATTCTGGATATTGAGAAATAGACAAAAAGCATTGATGGCTTGTTGACCAACCATATTTGAAAAACTGAGCTTTTTTTTTCAAACTCACAAACAGATAGTGAACTTTGTGAAAATACAAGATTCATGGTCTTTCTACAAGCAAATCACAACGAAACACATGTCTTTGAACTGTAACTAGTGGCCCCCAAACTTCTTAAAAATTAAACAGACGTAATTTTGAAGAAAACTCTAAAAGCGTATCTTAGAGTAACGATGTTGGCCCGAATAACTTGTATGGTTCCAAACTCGTAAAATGGTAGGCGCAAGTTCAAATTTAGAAGCCCAAAGTGTAAAACAATTTTTCACAACCGAATTTAAGTTCCTTAAATCTGGCCCACTTTAGTTAAAAAGACTTACTGTCCATACTGAAAATTTTAAGCCCCAACTAACAATACTTGTATCGAGCCCAGTTAATTGTCTTGTTTAATAACCCAAGTAACACAAGTCTTTAACTATCCGACCCTATTAAAACACTCAAATATTGGGCCCAATATGTTGTAGACAAAACAAACTAGTCTTAAATTTCACAACCAATTTTCTTAACTTCTTGCGTAGCCCAAATCTTCAAAACACAAACAACTAAACATCTCGGCCCACTATATTAATGAAAATTACAACCGGCCCACTTGATTCTTTCGGTCCAAAAAAGAAAAAAAAAACACACTTAAAATCAGCCAAGCACAATAATATGCCTTGAAAAATCATGGTCCACAAACTCTTATGATGATCAGTTCAAATGAATATTGCTAAAAAGTCAGCCCACTATTGTTGCTACTTTTTTATGGAATAAAGCGATTCCACTGGATATTATAATACACTTAAACACAGAGTCGGTCTAAACCCCACCGACTTTACTCCCCTTCCCGCTATACTTTTAGATTATTATAATTTTAGCCCCTTTATTTTGATATCTTCAAAATTTATAAAATGACAAATATAGTTCATGAACTATTACTTCATTTTACAAATAGTTTGCTTTTGACGCTCTAACTTTGTGATAGTTTTCTTTTCAGCCTCAATTTTGTTATAATTTTCTTTTTAACCCAAAACTTTATAAAATTTTATATTCGTCCTTTCTTAGCCCTTAAGTTTGAGAATGCAATTTTTAACCACTTAACCTTTTATGAACTTTGTAAATGCCACTTTGACCACGTCGAGAGTTTTTGGCTTGACGATATAAATTGGAGTTAGTCGGGTCGCGTATAATATGTTATGATTGTACGATATAAATTCGATCTCCGTTACGTTTTGATCCAATCACAATGCAACTATAGGATATATTGAGCTCAATCGGATGCGTCAAAACGTGCGTTCTCATATGGTTAACACCCCCATAACGCTTGGACTAATCCGTTCGATATTTGCGAAGTACCCGCATCACAACACGCGCTAGTTAGATTTAATAGAATGAAGCTTTGACTTTCAACTCTCAATTCTATTATTTATGCACCGTCAACTTCATCAACACACTAATTTCATTTCTTAAAATATGTCACTTCACACGAACAAATGAAACCCTAGTATCCTTAATATTTCTTATCAGCCACACTACTTTAATACTTCATTCGTTTACTAGTGTTAATATTGGCGAACATTGCGGTGGTTTTGACAAATGAAACCCTAATATCCTAAATGTCCTTAATATTTCTTATCAGCCACATTCGGCATAGGAAATGTTAGTTGCCCACAATTTTAAACTGCTTTAAAAACACCATAAAAGTTTTTCTTTGAATGGATGCAATTCAGAGAAAATACACATTGGACAACACTCTTTAATTGTTTTGTCTCGTTCCTCCTTTAGCTACTTTTTGGTTGAATGCGTCTAAAATGTCATTATTTGTGGGACGGGTCGAGTTGGGTTGGGTTGACCCGCTAACATCGGAAAGTTTCTACTCATAAAATAATAATTACTTGCTACTTACCGTGAAGTTATTTTAGTAAAATACAAAAAAACTACTAACCAGAAATAACAATGGGTCCAACAAATGGCAATCCAAATAAGTTTGTGGTAGCCACACAGCTTTGGTTGATATTAACTTTTTATTCTCCTGCTGAAATCCTGTCATCAGCCTGAACTAAATCTCCATTACAACGAATAAGAATGAAATAACACACCCAAAATTGGAAAGGGACTGCAAACATAGTAAGAAGTATCTTACCAAGCTCATTGATCTTGAAACGGAATGTAATCCAAGATCTCTTCATTGATAATTTTGTTCCCTTCTTCATCATGCATATAGATACTGAGTTTTTAACGCTCGACATAACTACCCTTTTGAATTGACTCCCCCTAGCTTCCCAAATTTAGTGCGCCCAATCATACATGTTAAACCCTTATCATCTGTCAACACTACCTTTAGTTGTTGTGTCCAGTCTCCAACTGTCCGCTGGGGTGAACACTGAGGTAATTGCCTCCTGGTGATGAAGATGGGCGCCTAATCCTTTCATTAAGAAGTAGGAAAAATAAACATAAGCAATGCTATTAAGAAATAATGTATAGAGTGAAGACATATGTAATATATATACCATTCGAATAGCGAGATTGATGGGCACGACAGAAAATATACTGCCACTCATGTATTTTAAATCCGTTCGGTTTAGACATGAGTACCTGACCAAGCTGCAATTGGTGTTGAAAAATTTTGTGTAGGCTGTGGAATCATGCAATGTTGTTGCCACTGGTTCACAACTTCACCAGCAGCCAGTAAACAATTTCTGTGAATTCGTTGGGAATCATCTTCCTCGACGTCCGTGGTTATGAATATTTTTTATTAGTTCTATACTGAAAATGGTGAAGAGGCTGAACCAAGAGCTAAGTTAGGTTGTATTGCGTGGCTCTTGTGGTGCAATCATTTGAAAGGATACATGATAAAGTAAGAATGCTATTCACTGCATTTTATCTCTCGCTATGGTCTGGTGCCTAAATACAGACCACAGAGAGAAACATCAAATTTGTAAATCGGACCAGACGAAATCAAATCTGGAATTCAAGTTATATGTAATGAAAAGAAATCATGAATGAAAGACATATGTAATCGAAGGAAAATGACGTTAAATAAATTAACTTACCAGATGATTTCGCATGTCAAAGAGCGATGAAGGGGAGACTAGAGTGTTACTCCGGTAGCGAAGAAAGGAACAACGGTTAGGGTTTACAAAAGAATCGTCTTCCCCAATCTATGTAATACCGAGTAATATCCTTTACAAAAAAAACCTCTTCAACGAAAATGGTATTGAGGGCTATACACTTGCTACTAATGAATCTATTTCACATGTAAGCAATGACATGAGAGGTGAGAATGGTATTAAGGGCTATACAGTTGCTACTAACGAATCTGTTTCACATGTAAGCAATGACATGAGAGGTGAGAATGGCATTGAGGGCTACAGGTCTAAGTTGAAGAATGACGGGAATTAATTGAGATGGGCGATTGTGAGAAGACAAGTGGTAGAAGGAAAACCACCCGATGGTGGGTTGGAATGGGGCAATGAAGCCCCAACTGGCGTGAAGCTGCAAACCTCCCAAACAACTGGATGGTATTGTATGTACAGAAGTGGGGGAGGCAAGCCTGCATTTGCACCTTCTTGAGTTCATCAGGTACGGTCTGGCTTAAGACCTTTAAACTTAGCGCTCTCGGGAGGCAGCCCGAGGATGTAGAGTATTGTATCTTTGTTGCTTTAGTGTGTGGGCATGTGTTCTTGAAGGTTACTGCGTTTGAATCTCTACGGAAGTAAGTATTCAAGTGTGGTGATGTTTGTCAACATCCCCGGTGATATATGATCAGAAATCTAGATATGATTGTGTTCCTGTTAGATTGCAGCGGTTGCACTACCATCGACACCCACTGTTTTACAAATCAAGTTCGGGTGTCTTTCTATCTTGTATTTTATTTCTATTTGTGCATTTGGTGGTGTGAGCTTTTGTGTTGGGAGTGGTTATCTACTTGTTCGTTTATTTGTCACTTCTTGAGGTGTTGGATAGATCTCGTGTTAGGTTAATAAAAGGCACCATATATTGGGGACAATGTATCCCAAGTGTGGGGATGTGGTAACCTGAGAGGGGATGATTGAAAACACTTGAAAGTGCCTAAAAAGTGAGAAAAATGAACATTTTGAAAAATCTGAATTTTTTTGTCTTAAGTATGCTTGAACTACATGAAAACTAAAATTTTCAATTGCTAAACAGTTCCTACTCATAGTAAACTACCCTAGATCCCTATTCATGGTTGTCTCTTTAAGTTTCATGGGAGTATATCTTGCAGGTGCTTTAGAGAAGAATTGAAAAAAGATGCCTAATTAGGGGTAACATGCTTTAGGAAGTGCACATGCTATATGTCGGTAACACTTATTCCTTTCGTTGTTGAGATGTTTTAGCCTACTAGATTATTAGTTTGATTTGCAATACATATTCATTTGTTGAGTGTAGGCCATATGTTGCTATGTTATAGAACTTGTGTGGTTTGATACGTGCTGAGACTGTGGTTTAGCGTATGCACATAGATGATAAAGGCATTAGGATCCCTTCATTGTCTTATCTTGTGGTTGTTTATCCATACTAACTTAGTCACCCATTTTGAGCCTTATAACTTTCGTTGGTTACACCCACGTGACCGTTTCATTGCCAACCATGAATGACAAAGTGTGTTTAGATATTTGTTATAAAAAAAGAAAGCAAAACAGAAATACAGCCAAATATATGGGTCAAATGACTAGAATAAGCGGCTGAGAAAAAATATGTTAGTAGTATATGGTTCATGGTGAATAAAGTTGTTATGGTTTATCTCTCTGTTAGCCAAAGAAAAAGAAAATAAAAAGCCAAAATTCCTTACCTTTACCCGAACCTAAAGCCCAAAAGTTCTTTTGATATGTGCTATGTTAGTTGTTACAGTGGAGGTGTGATTGCTATACAAGCTTATGAGTACAGAGTTTCATTCTGGTTTTGAGTGATATATATACTAGCACATTACACGCTAGTCCAGATACAACCGAGAGGAGAGTTTATTGTGAGGGGGTGTGGCATGTGTATAGTATCATAAGTATGTTTGTTTTAGTTAGGCAAGTGTAAAGTTGTTTTAATTGTGCATCATATACTTGTCAGATTGTCAACCTCGATTGTGTTAATTTATGGATGAGCTTAAATTGTTAAATTCGGTAAGGGATTTAAAAGTAATTTATGTTTGTGACGGTTTCTTGAGGACAAGCAAGGTTAAGTGTGGGAATGTAATGGAGAGGGTGAAACCCGAGTGCTAATATGTTTATATTTTGGGTCTTATGTGCGTTTTAAGTGCTTATATGTTTTGAATGTAATAACTACGAGAGATTGTGGTTTTGTAGGTTAATCGCTTAATTCGGTGAAGTTAAAGTGGGTAGAGACGAAGTGGAACATTCATGGATGATAAACAAGGCAAACGAGATTGTTCAGGACTTGTTTCTGGCCAAAAGATACATTGGATGCGCAAGAAACGAGAAAGAATGAAGTTCGGGGGCCATTTGGTCATTATATGAAAGTTATGTGTGAAGAAAAATGGGTTGAGGATTCCCGCCATAGGCTACGGTGGTGATACCGTAACCTACGGTTGGTTATAGCGAATAACAACATTATCAGTAGCTTTGAACCGTAGCTTACGGTCTGGGACCCTAGCTTACGGTCAACAGAATCATCATCAACAGCAATATACAACCGTAACCTATGGCGCTGAGCCGTAAGCTATGGTGGGAGTTTCGGAAAAAGATGTATTGGTGTGTTGTTGGACGTATTAAAGGAATTTGCAAACCCTAATCAAAACAAACACTTCCTTGGACGAATTGGGGATACAAGTAGCAGCAAGTTGGGAGCTTTTCACCTTAGATCATCATAATTCCTTCTGAATCAAAGATCAAGATCATGAATTCAATCATCTATCAAGCTTTTGAAGATCACGTGACCGAGATGAGCGGCTAATTCCTTCGTGTTTTCCTCCGAGTGGAGGATTCTTGTAAGTGGATGTTTGTTTTTGGTTTTGCTTTGTAATTGAGACTAGCAATCTAAGCATTCGATGCTTTTTGCTTAGTGATTTATTAGTTTGATTGTAAACAATTGATTTTGCTTAAAACCGAGTTTTGATTCTTTCTATACCCGAGAGTTCTAGTAATTGGGATATATTAGATAGGGATTGGGTTTGGTAATAGTCAATTGATAATCATGTGATAACCTTTCATTGTTAATCAATCAAAGTACTTAGTCTTCGTTTATCACAATCAACTAATTAACTATTTGAATCATGTCTATGTGATTTTCTAATTAAAAACAGTCATCTGAATCCACATTGAATCTGAAACTTGGAGGAATCACGTTTTCTCTAACTGTTTACAAACTCGTTTTTAGTAATTCTTAGTTTAATCAAACACTCAAACAAACTGATTTTATATTTTTGAAATTAGGTTTGATACTTAATTCATAACGCTTTCCACCATACTCCTTTGGATTCGATACCCTGCTTATCCTATCTTGTTAGGTTATTTAGGTTTTTGCATGATAGAAACGACAGTCATCACCCCCTTTAATGTAATTTAGGTTTTTTTATTTATGAAACTCGGCTCAATAACTAAGGAAAACCTCATCCAAAATTACGGGCTTTTCTTTGCAGGCTACTATCGGACAATTCTCTCCACCGCAGGGACAACTTCGGGTGTGGCTGAGGTGGATTTCAGGCAAGGGTGGAAAAGGCGCGTTGGAGACAATCTAATTTTCTTTTTCAAAATAGTCAAACTACACAATACAAACCTTCTTCTTCGATTGCTTAGTACTGGCTCAGAGTCTTTTACCCAATCGGACCTCTTACTGATTTAGCACTTACCAATTCAAAGGTTGCCAAACAGCCCCTAAGACATGGTATGGAATGAAGCCTCTAGGGGCTCTATTGCGCCACCTTAGCTACACGTAGGCGCCACATCAATCAAGGGGCTCCTTTGTGTCCTTCCAACAAATCCCACTATATGGAATATTCCAGCCCCTTCAAAACCTATTCATTTTATTTTGTTTTTATATTTATAAAATTTAAACAAATAAAAATATAAAAAATAAAAAAAAATCTAATAAAAGATATAACATTCAAATTAAACAAATATTACCTTGAAAAAAAAACCAAATTTAAAAAGAGACACAACATTTAAACAAAAGGCATAACAATTAAGAAAGGCAAATTTTAAAACAGAATGAACTTCTACTTTTTTAGATATTTTGCTCGAATCATTTCCTTTTCTATTTCCATGATCATACGGTCCTCCTCGAACACATGAGAGGGGATGGTTTTCAGAGGAACTTCATGTTGGCTGCACTTTGCGTACTCACTTGCAATTGGATCTCTTGTTCCATTAGCAAAGAATTAGAGAAAGTTTCTCGTATAATTTGGAGTAGCCACCTGATCCACCCTCGATATTTGTTGTCGTTGTTAAAGTAGAAGTCGATTTGCCTTTTCCAGCTCTTGTAGTAGCTGCCTTACTTTTGTCTCTACCTGGTGGGCATTGCAATTCTTGTGGTTCCTCAAAGTCTAGCTCGTTGTTGATGTCTTTTAGGTCTAAATAAGAACAAGCATCAGATCCATCAGGTGTGCCTGAAGTAGTCTTGGATCGCTTTGATGTTTGACTAAATTTGATTGTTGGCAAAGGATACTACTTTGGAGAATTTTTAAGCACCTCCCAAGGTTTAACCATAGTAACTGTGCAATAGTATGTTTCTCTAAACTCATCGAGAGCGATCGGCATGACGCCTATGTCACTTGTACCGCTCGGTCTGTGTTTATTGTTTATATGGTGGTTGTTGAAGTTGATATATTTCAATCTCTTTGATGACCGCTTTCCCGAGTACAAGTTGTGTTGTACGGTATGGTTTGCGCTTCACAGGGCCAAAAAACTTTTCGCGGATCCACCCCATAAAAACTGGTGCGTTTTGATCATTGCCTATTTTAACATTTATAACAATTATACATTTTTAACATTTATAACAATTATATATTTTTCAAATTTATAACAATTATATATTTAAAAATATATATTCTAAATATTTAAAATATCTAAGGTATAGAATTTTTAACATGTAAAATACTATTAAATATACAAATAAACACTTTAAATAATAGTACTAAGAGTGCAGTCTTTTGATATGTTAACCCACACTCGTGCCAGTGTTAACTCCTCTTTCGTCATCCACTTTCCGTGAGTCTTTGGAGCTTGTGGCTCTTCCGGTTGCTTTATGTGATGTCTTTAGGAGGATGACGTTTGGCAGGTATCGGGTGTCACACCCTGTAAAATAAGAGTTGGTGTGATCTGACTGGTATCTTCATTGCACATCAGAAGTATAAAATGCTAAGACTTCTATAAAGTTGAACACCTGAAGTACTCGAATAACAATGGGTCATCCAATTCCAACCATGCCATAGTTTGATAGTATAACCTGAGAAAGAACATGCGAAAAATCAACATAAAGTTGGTGAGTTCATAGGTTGTTTAAAAAAGATTTAAAATAAATCATTTTGATAACCAGTTTAAGTAATATTGAGAAAACGTAAAAAACCATTTTCATCCGCATGTCATGTGAAAACTTTGTGTTTGTAAAACTTGTATAACCGTCAATGTCCACGTACCACAAAGACAACATGCCCATATGAGCCTATAACGCACCCCGTGCTAGAGAGTGCCTCGCCAAACCGTTTACTCAAGATGGTAGACTTGCAGGCAGTTATAGTTTCGTTATGCAACGAGGACTTCACTGTACAGTTTTAAGAACCCTAAAACCCTTATGGTTGAGTAGAGGACAATCCAGTCCTTGTGTTCGTAAGCAGGACAAACCAGTCCCCTTATTTGTATGCAGGATGAACCAGGCCTGTTGTTCGTATGCAGGACAAACCAGTTCCGTTGTTCGTATGCAGGACAACCCAGTCCCGTTATTGTAACTAGGACAATCTTGTTACTAGTCATGAAACTCATGCATGTTTCGAAAATACGCGAGTGTTTTGTAAAACCGGTATGTTTGGCATAAACCTTTCATAAACCATTTGAGTTAGTTGGAATTCGTTTGTAACATGGTTTAGAAATCTATTGTTTTCATTCATCGAAATATTGTCTGCGTTGCAAAACTTTCATGTCTTTCCACCCCCGAAAACATTTATAAAAATGTCAAACTGTAAAAGGTGTGAGTTATGAACTCACCTCGATATCTAGTGCAAAGCTAGCATAAAATAATCCATAATGTCGTTTTCAAAACGTAAACTCAATGGCATGCAATCTATAACATTCCTATCAAGGAATAAACTTATAAGTTTCTATTAAAAGATAGCTAAATTACGTGTCACCGAGCTGTACCGAATCGCAAACCGAATGATACGATGGGAAGATGTTAACTTGACGGAAACAAATAAGATATATTTGTTAAGTTTCATTTGTACTCGGTGATAAACACTAAGTTTTGGATACACTTAGTTTCCAAGAGGTTTAGAATATATATCTATATATATATATGTTTTTATAAAAACATAAATATATTTATGGAATTGTATTAGTCGTCCCGAATGGTCGCGCGTGTACGTAAACAAGTGTTTGTATAAAAAAATACATGTTATAAACTTGTAATAAGTATTTGTACAGTTTCCTATTAGTCGTCATGTTCGTAGGTAAACATATGTAAATGTAACTATATATATATATACATATACATATTTGCGAATATGCATAAACGTTGCGTAGTCGCGATAGTAGTTTCGCGTCTTGTAGATAATTATCGAAATAATTTATATAGTTGTTCGTTTGTTATAATTGACCCTCGTTTGTTTGTTAACAAAATAACTCCGATAATGTTAACTACTACGATCGTATGGTATCGTGTCGCATTTCGTTTTGTCGTTTGAAATAAGTATAAATATAAATAATTATATATTTATAAAGTTATCGAGTTGTTGACGTCGGAAACAAATGTAAATAATTGTATTTGTTTAACATGATCGTCGAATACTAGACGTTTGAAATAAATATAACTAATTATATTTATTTTATATAAGATTTCCCGAGTTTCGTTATCTTGTAAACTGCGTTTCTCGAAAACGTTGTATACTCGACTTGTGAAAGGTATAAGAATCGCAAAAATAAATATATACTTATATTTGTTTTTAGAAAATTTATTTGAGTCCCGATACGTCTCTTTTGGTTTTAAGACTATAAAATGTATATATATTTTAATGAAAATCTGGAAGAGTTTCCTCTATTTTTGTAACAAACCCAATAATACAAGCTGTCAATAAACTTTCAAAATGCAACATTCCATATATATATATATATATATATATGTATATATTGAGAATGATCTGTTAGGAACCACTCTTTATTGCGAGAACCGCGAGAACCAGTGTGAACACAAAATAAAATCTAAAAAAAAAAAAAAACCCAAATTTATTTATTTTTAATATTTTTTTTGGAAAATTCGCTATATTTCGTTACAAAAAAAACTTTTTTTTCGAGTAACAGTTATCAATGCACATGTGCATATGTATCAGTACTTCGACAAATTATGCAACACATTACCAGTAGTAAACAATTGCACTTTAATTTACAATACCATCCGTAATAAACTACTTTTTACATTACCAATATTCAAAATGCACATGTGCATCATTATGTATAACCATGATATAACGTGTTTTGGTACAAAAAGTTTGTGATTTTGAATGATGAAGTAGGCCCATATACATGTTTCTGGTTATTTATATGGTGGTTGATGGTTTGGTTATAGTTGTCACTTTATGATATAATATGTTGATTGGATGGTATAAATGCTGTTGATATACATGTAATAAGTGTAAATATTGGTAATGGTATTGTATTATAGGTGATAGGAGGTAATGGTATTGTATTATGGATGGTATGAGGTAATGGTAGTGTATTATGGATGGTATGATAGATGAAAGGGAAAGTGTATTCAAAGTAGTGTACCAAAACACCTTATTTCATGTTGATACAAATAGATGCACATGTGCATTTCTAATATTGGTAATGTAAAAGGTAGTGTATTACACATGATTGTGTAAATGAAAGTACAATTGTCTAGTATTTGTAATGTATTACGGAATTTGTCAAGATACACATGCGCATGTGCATGGAAAACTGTTACTCGAATTTTTTTTATTATTGACGAAATATAGCAATTTTTTCAAAAATATTAATTTTTTTTTGTGTTTTTTAGATTTTTTTAGGTATTTTTGGTTGTGTTCATATTGGTTCTCGCGGTTCTCACAATAAAGAGTGGTTCCTAACGGATCCTTTTCATATATATATATATATATATATATATAAATGCACAAGTCCAAGTAGTTAGTGATTTGCTCGCTTGACATTTGTCGTTTTCATTAGTCGGGTCGGCTTGAGCTTGGTTTCGCGTCAAGATAACGTTGAATAAACATGATAATATAATTTGCGCCGGTATTATTTTACCAAGTCTCGTGTTGACCATAACCGACCCGTTGACCTAGGTTGACCGCAGCTGACCCGTGTTGACCGGGTTTGACCCGAACTTAAATCTGATCAGTTGACCCGCGTTGACTTGTTGACCGTTGACCCGAGTTACAATCTGACCCGAAATCGAACCGTGGCCTGACGTGAACCAAGCTAACTCGAACACCAAATATAACTAAAACACCACTTTTGCCGAAGACAGAGCCACCGCCGCGGCTGTCGCCGCGCGGGGTGGCTCGGTTCGTCTGCCGTACGCCACAACGCACCACTACCACCTTGCCATGCCCTCCCTCCGACTCCGCTGCCCGTCGCCACTCTGGCGGCTCCACCGCCGCTGTTATCCACCTGCGACGACATTTTGACCATAAAATGAAATGATCTAGACAAATGTGTAAGATGAAGGAGGAGGAGGAGGGATGGATACGCTTACTAGAGAGAACCTTGACTCGGCGGCTCAATTAGGGGGGGGGTTGCGCGCTCACTCGCCAGAAAACAGCGCTAGAGCACCGCCGCTGTGGCCGGAAGTTCTAAAGAGAAAAAGCTGGTTAGAGTGAGGGTTTAGGAGAGAGAGAGAGAGGGATTGTGTGTGTGTAGTTTATGGTGTGAAGTGTGTGTGAGTTCTTTTATATAGTTAGGGTTTGGGGTGTGGATTGGGCTATTAGGTGAATTGGGCCCAAGACCCGGTATCGCGTTTCTACTCGTTTGTCGGCCCATAGATGGCTACGAGGCTCGTTTTCGAACCCGAACTTCGTGGAACATCGTATGATATTATTTTAGGGTAAAAAATACGTGAAATGATGTCGGTAGTCGATGTATGACGCGTACGTTCGTCGATTGCGTTAAAATCGTGTAAAATACTTTGGGGGTCGTTTCTAATCCGTTTTTCGATCCTATTTCAACTACGAATATACAAATCAGATCACGAAGCTAAATTTTTAGGGTAATACACGAGTCCGATGCTTCCGTTTCATTGTCGGTGCGTTCCTATGTCGCGTTATTTGTTCACGTATGCCTTTTGTGACGTTCGAAAGCATGATAATTTTGTAAAACCAAATTAACGTGTATCAATAAATGGTGTCGGTTCGTAACCGTTTAACGCTAGTCAGGTTTTCCCGTAAATCACCATTCGCGCAACGTGAAGCCGAATAGACGTTCATAAGCGTTCCAAAGGCCTAATTAAGTTATTTTGTGTCTTAACACACTACTTATTAATTGTTTAAATGTTAGTTATGAGTGCAATTAAATCTGAAAATTACTGGTTGTCACATCGGGTTTAGTTACGACTTGTGTATTTGGTGGAGCATAGGAGATATAGGAGAAATATGAGACAAAGGTTGTGACATGTATTGGCCAAATGAGGGAGGGTACATGTAAAAAACCGGCATTTGAACAGGTGGGGTGTTTGTCGAGGTTGTGGTGATTTCATGTCCCATCTTGGTGAATTCTCGGTAAGTAGCGGTCTATACTCGCCTTTGCCGATGTTGGTTTGATGGTCTATGGGTCTTGTTGAGTTGTTGTGTAACGTGGATTGTTCGGAGAAAACGTCTTCGGTTCATTCATTATTGAATGGAAACATGATGAAGATAATGGGTTGTGAGAGATTGTGTTCTGTGTAAAAAAGATGGGTTGAATTGGTATATATATATGGTTAAATTTAGTTTTAAAATAATTTTTTTCTAAAAAGAGTCGTTGCACAACGGCTACGTCCACCATGGCCCACAAAACAAGCTTGTTATGGCTCGCCATTGCATTCGTTGGGGATCAATAGTGTCGGCGATAGTGGGGGGTGGCGCTATTCATTGAAAATTGGTGAGGTAGCAGGGCTGGCGCCCCATAGCGTGTATTCTAAAGGAAAAGAAAGGCTATATATAAGATTCTTGATTTTAAGGTTTTATATTTGTTTGTGGTCGAGGCAAGAACCAAATTCAGGTTTGACTTTTGTTCAAATAAGAAAAACAACAGAAAGGAGAATAGAAAAGAATAGTGTGTTGTTTTTGCATTGTTTTCTGTTAAGTGGGTAGACTTTAGAAAACAGGAAATATAAAATAAGGAGGGATTTGATTGTTAGATAGAAAACAACGGTTTAGTATTTTGGTCAAGTAGGATTAAGATCAACGATGGAGAAGCGGGTTTGATTGTCAACAACGGATAGGTGGGATTGACTTTCAACGGTAATGCGGGTTAATTTGATCTGTAGCAGTAAACAAAGGAACCAGGCTTGTTTTCTAGAATCTTGTACAAGTATTAATATTGGAACCACTTTTATATTTTGGTATAGAGATAGAAATAAAAGTAGGGTGTTTTGTACTTATGAGAAGACAAAAAGGTTTTGATAGAATAGAAAGAAAGTAGACACGTATAATGGTGGATGATTCATCTAAGAAAGAAATGGTTGCTATAAAGGAATGAGAAACGTCAATGACTTTCCAATGTCCAATTCTCAGCACTACAAATTACACCATTTGGGTTGTAAAGATTAAAGCAACTTTTCACGTCCATGGAATCTGGGGAGCAATCGTGCAAACATAGGGAACTGAAGCCAATCAAAGAAAAATAACATGGCAATTACATTACTATATCAAACAATTCCAAAATATGGTCTTGCAAATTGCTAGCCTTACTTCAGCAAAGGATATTTGGGATGCATTAAAGATTCGGCATGTGGGAGTTGATAGAGTTAAGGAAGCACACATAAAACACTTGAGTCAGACTTTGAAAGACTAAAGATGAATGAGTCACTTGATGTTTATGCGGGAAAGATTAGTTTAATCGCATCACAAGCATGTAGTCTTAGACATACCTTGGATGATTAAAGATTGGTTCGTAAACTCTTGGGCTCGATAGCGGAAATGTACATCCAAATAGTAGCGGCAGTCGAACAATTTGCAGATATGTAAACGGTGCCATTCCAAGAAGCGGTCGGAAGATTGAAGGCTTTTTAGGAATGCACTAAAAAGCAAACTAAGGAAGAAGACGTATAAGGTGATCTTCTATTCATCAAGCTGGATATAAAGGGGAAGGGTAAACACCATAGATGTAAGCATTGCGGTTGTGGAAACTCAAATCGAAAAGACTTTGGGCATGGCCAAGGAAGAGTTCGGGGTCCGGTAGAGGGTAGAGGTCGAAGCAATGGACGAGTACAACGGGACAAGCGTCACATTAGGTGTCACAGGTGTCATCAGCTTGGACATTACATGAATGAATGTTCAAATTGGGAAAAGAAGGAGGCAAATCTGATCCAGCAAGAGGTTGAAGAACCAGCATTTTTATGACCATACCTTGAAGAATGTTGAAGACCACACTTGAACTACATTTAGTTAAAACTAAAGTATGTTTAAAGTCAAAGTGTCACTGTAAATAGTCTAGGGGTATGTTTGTATTTGTGTTGTTTCATATACGAGACACGTTGATTCGTTGTAATCAGGATTATAAACCCAAGTTGCTTTATGTGTTGAACATAACAACAAATCCCAATATACACTTTCAAGTTTCATTACATTCAATCTTGTTCTTCTCTATTTCTGTTGCTATTAGTGTTCTTGAATACCAACATTTTCTCCTATGTATGCTTTGCATTGTAATTATGTCTAAATATTTGTATACAAAATATTCTACATAACTTAAATAATTCTTTAAATATAAATGCTTCAAAAGATGTTCTTGTGATCGATATTACGTTTAGTTTTCAACAACTGCTGATACAAGAAGAACATACAGCATATTAGAGAAATACATAGAACATACCACTACAATAAATCTTGTAATGTTATTTATGAAATGAAATGTACGTATTGCGGTATTTAAGTAGCTCGATAAAAGCTTGAAGCATTTCCACGGGTGATCCTTTTTGCAGCAGCTGAGAAACCAAGAGAAATATCCCTCATTGATGGCCTTGAGTGAGGACTCTGATGTAGGCATGAGAATGCAATCTTGACAAGTGATTGTACTTGCTCAGCAGTTTGTTCCTCAGGTGGAGGAAGGCGTTGGTCCAGAATTTCTGTCCAGGATTCCCCTTCAAAGTCTTGTGACGAAATGAGAAAATCTCCTGGATGCTTTCCCATTATAATTTCTAGTGTTAGTACCCCAAAACTGTAAACATCACACTTTTCATTCACTTCCATCGTGTATGCAACACATAAAAAAAAGTCAAGTCAACATCTTGTATATATAAATCATGTTAATTTTAGAGTATACGTACCTGGAGCAGCATAACCAAAGGTTCCAGCAAATGAAGTCCAATTCGAGGAGTCTGGCTTTAATAGCCTCGCCATGCCAAAATCGGATATATGAGCAACCCAATCTGAATCGGATAAAATATTTTTGCTCGACAAGTCTTTGTGGATGATTGGTTGTGAACAATCATGGTGCATATAGGATAAGGCCTTTGCAATACCTTTAACAGCCATCACCCTCTTTTCCCAATCAAATTCAACAGTTTGTTCCATGTGGTTCAGTACATTCCTTAAGCTCCCCCTGACAAAAACTCATATACCAGAAATGAGTGCCGGGAATGTGAACAAAATCCATAGAGCTTGACAATGTTTTGATGACGTATTTCTGTCAATGCTCGAATCTCATTTTCAAAACTCTTGAGATTTTGCGTCTCACCCTCTTCTGGTTGGTGAATTTTTTTCACCGCCAAAATTTCCGTTGACAATTCTGCTTTATAAACGGCGCCATGTCCCCACAACCCCAACAATATGCTTTGAGTCAAAGTCCTCTAAGGCTTCAATGATGCTCTCATACACCATTTTTCCATCGTAGCTCCAGATGGTAAAAAGGTTTTCTTGTGTCACTTGTGTCCTATTTGCATCATTTGGATTTCTTTTAGGCAGATAAAAGAATATGAAACCAATAAAAACCAACAAGAACAATGAACCCAAAGTAGGAAGTATGATTAGAATCACCGTTGAAACCTCCTTTTTATTACTTTGATTTGCTTCTGGGATGGGACATTCTAACCCTGTGTTTTTACCACATAACCGCTTGTTATGTCCAAGTGCCTCCATTGGAGCCTCTTCAAAAGCTCGCATCTTTGGAAGTGGTCCCTCTAGCTGATTGAAAGATACATCGATTGTGGTTAAACTTGACATGTCAGTGAAACTTGAAGAATAGAGCCTGTGAGGTTATTATGAGAGATGTTTAATGTCTGTAGAAACTTTAGACCCCCAAGCTGAGAAGGTAAACTCCAGCCACATTATTTTCACTCATGTCAAAAGATTCTAACTTTTCCAACTTGGAAATATGAACAGGAATCACTCCCTCAAGTTTATTACTACTCAAGTTCAAGCTCCTTAACTTTAAGCATTCTCCTAACTTTCATTGACTTGGCCCGAAAGAGAATTTTTTGCTAAGTTAAGTTCTCTAAGTTGTACAGATTTCCCAATTCTGAAGGAATTGTACCTGATAACTTATTGCCATCTAGGTACAAGTCCATCAATGAGCTTACTTCCCAAGCTCTTTGGGATTTCACCAACTAAGTGATTTGATGAGAGATAAAGCTCGACTAATCTTGTTGCTCCTCCTAGCTCTGTAGATATTTTTCCAGACAGATTGTTATTGGATATATGTAAGCTGGTCAAATTAGGACAATGCCCCCACTTACTGGACACCCAGCCATAGAAATTATTATTGCTCAAATCCATATAATCCAACTCCAGATATATCCCAAAATCTTCGGAGATATTTCCAGTCAGTTGGTTTCCTTCAAGCCGAACTCTTTTTAAGCTGCTACAATTTTTAAGGCTCTTAGGTACAGGGCCTGAGAAGAAATTGCCCCTCACAATGAATGTTGTAAGAAGCCGTGAAACACATATATCGTGTGGTAAAGGGCCTGTGAGCATATTTTCACTTACTTCGAAGTTTTCCATTGTACTAAAATTGATATATTGTGGCAAGGGACCTAAAAGATTATTCATGAACAAGTGCAATGAAACAAAGGCTGTTCTCTTTCCAAGTTCAGCTGGTATGAGGCCACTGAATTGGTTCTCACTTAAGTCCAACACTTTAAGATTGGTGTAATTTGCAAAATAATCTGGAATGGAGCCAGATATATTGTTTCTACCTGAAGTACAACCTTTCTAGCCTACTGAAATTTCGGAAAGTATTTGGAACTGTACCGATGAGAGAGTTCCGGCTAATCTGAATAACTATGAGATTCCTAGCCCCACCAAGTTCAGGTCGGGATGGACCCAGAAAGTTGATTATTATACAGATAAAGGTAAGCCAGAGTGTTTAAATTTCCTATTGACGAAGGAATGACTCCAGTAAGATTATTATGAGCGAAGTCAAGTAAATTGAGGTTGGTTAAATTTCCTATTGACGAAGGGATGGCTCCAGTAAGATTATTATAAGCAAAGGCAAGGAAATTGAGATTGGTTAAATTTCCTATTGACACAGGGATGGCTCCAGTAAGTTTATTATAAGAAAAGTCAAGGGTTTTGAATCTCAAGTGAGCTCAGTGTAGGTATGAGGCCACTAAATTGGTTTGAACCTAGTTCCAACTCTTTAAGAATGGTGTGATTTGTAAATAATCTGGAATGGAGCCAGATATACTGGTTATCACTGAAGTACACCCTTTCTAGCCTACTGAAATTTTGGAAAGTAATTGGAACTGTGCCGGTGAGAAGGTTCTTGCCAATCTGAAGATCTAAGAGATCCCTAGCCCCAACAAGTTCGGGTGGGATGGACCCAGAAAGCTGATTAAAATACAGATAAAGGTAATGGAGATTGGTTAAATTTCCTATTGACGAAGGAATGACTCCACTAAGATTATTAGCAGAAAGGTCAAGGTTTTCTAGCTTGAGTGAAGACACTGTAGGGATGGGTCCTGTAAGTTCATTTTCAAATAATTCAAGCCGAACTAACTTTTGAGGTTCCCTATGCTATTTGGTATTAGACCAGTAAGATGGTTACTAGACAAAAAAACCTTAGTCAACTTTGTGATGTTACCTATGCTATTTGGGATATGACCGGTAAGACTGTTATCGTTCAAAGCAAGTTCTTCCAAAGATATTAACATGCCTACCTCTGATGGAATCAACCCTGAGAAGCTATTACCGGACATGTCAAGATATTTGAGTTGAGACATGTTCCCAATGTTGGAAGGAATGTGGCCATGGAGCGAATTAAACGAAAGATCGAAAGATTCAAGATTTCTTAATGACCATGTGTCAAGATCATCAAGTGTACCTGTTAAGTTTGAGTTCTGAAGTGTGATGCTTATTACAACACTCTCCGCAGCTGCACTACCGTCACGGCAGCCAATTCCCTTCCAATTATCCTTGCAGGGGTTGCTTCCGGTCCAAAGAAAAAAGAAATGACCGGCTTTGTTTATCAAGGCTGGTTTTCCATTTTAAAAGTGCAGATGCTTCGTTTGTTGGTTGAGCAGTTGCAAGTGAAGGGACACACAAATAAGAGAATAATAATATTATTGCAACTGAGAGAGACATGAAAGATCGTTTGATTAGTAGGATAGGGTGATGAATTTGCATACCTCTCATTCTATAAGAGGAAACAAAGATGGGAAAAAGAAACTTCAAAAGTGTGATGTCCATAATTATTTGTAAAACTCAAGACTTGCTTAAACAACCCAGATAAACTCTACTTATATAGGATTCAAAATTACAGATTGACCCCTTATGACCTATCGCACTATCACAATGACCCTCTGTATCATTTTATTGCCAATTACACCCTAAGTTGTAGGTGGAAAAGGGTTACAAACAGACATTCAGTGCAGATGATGAATATTCTATAACTTTTTACAAAATATTTAGTAAAATGTGCGAGTTGGTAGCTTCATAACCTTAACAGGCTTGAACGTTAACAGAAAAGAAGCCTCTGAAATATTATCAAATATTAATTTAGTAACATCTTGCATTCTTGACCTCCTTCTGGAAGAAGTTGTATTTTCTTTATATATAGGGTACCAGTGAGCATATAGAACAAAGACGGAATGTAAAGGGATAGAGGTTAATAGGACTGGCTTATATTTTATGTAAGGGTTCATGAAATATCTATAGGTGTTTTTTTTTTACCCAGGAGTTCTGTACATATCTTGCTATAGCTTGAACTATTTACTTCAACATTCATTAATATTTCTCCTAGCTTTCAAAAAGGTCCGAATTCCATAAAGTTTTTTCCCAAAACAACTGGACTTGAACTTCAATTAGCATGAGAGATTCCAGTTTAATAAAACATTTAGCATCCATTCTTATGTAGAACTTGTTCAGATGAAACTGTAACAAAAAATTCGAACAATTCACAGAACGTGAATATACGTTCTTGTTTTCTCTTCAATTGTTCAATTAAACTTTGGAGAGCGTCATTGATTCATATTAATTAAAAGTGATCTAATCACAATTATGAATTTTCAAAACTACATATAACCCCATGACATTATTGTTTCCCTGTACTGATATTTTCATGTAGTTGAATTTGAGTCCCTAGCTAGCGTTAAATACAAATTATTTTACATTATTGGAAAGTCACCAGAAGTTGCTTCGGATTTGTATGGACCATGAAAAGTTAAATGAGAAAAATCTTTAGTGGTAAGCTGCCAATGATCATCGGTCAACAACTTGGTCTATCAGTGGCAAATGAGAGGCAAATGAGATAAACAGTAAGTTACTAGAAATCAAAAGCAATTTGCTACTAATCAACAGCAAGTTAATACTATTAATTAGCTTGATCATTGTGATGATTCACCACTGCATAAGAAACGTATAATCCCGGTCCGCCTTTTTCATAACTATTGGAATATGGTAGCTAGGGTCTTAGCATCAAGCCCACGGGCCTACTTATCTCTATATATTTGTAACCATATTCAATCGAATGCAATCAATCAGTATTTTACCATCTTACATGGTATCAGAATTCAACCTAGGATCTCTTCCATCTCATCCGCATTACACACACATACAAACCCTAGCCGTCGTTGCTTGATACAAACCCTAGATAGGGCGGCGTACACCGTTGCGGCCGCTCTTTTGCAGTGTGCCAACCATTGTCGATGCCGCCCTTTCCATCCCTATTTAATTTTTTTTTATATTGTTCTTGTTTTTTTTTTCCCTTTCATGTTCGATTGTAATATAGCTGCTACTAATGTCCATATTTCTCTTCGATAATGCACAACCTATAATAAATTATTAGAGATGCATGCTTGATACTTTTAACTGCCGGCCTCTAATTCCACTTTATACTTTAACACAACAGCATTTTTGGTGGCAAATATTTATTTAAGGTGCTTACTACCACCGTCCCTCACATTAAAGCAAGCCACAATCACGCCACCTCCTCCTTCTGAATTGCCATGTTTCTTTTCGAAGTTGCGCCTGACCACGGTCACCGGCCTTCACCATCTCTCTTAGACACACCACGCTCAGCCATGGTCATCAGTTGTCTTCTTGCATCCTTTCTTCCTTGTTCGTCTTGCGATGGCCGATTGGGATCTTGCCGATCTTGTGTTATTATTCTAGGAACTGAGAAACTAAAGCAGTGGATGTTGGTTACAGGCCCCACTAATCACACAACACTGACTCACAAATTGTTTGTGAAGTTTGTATGAAGAAAAAGGAATGAAACCTGCTGTATTCGATAATCAAATAAAGGGGTACAAATAATAGCATTGCTCCTGCTCCCTATTTATAATACAAAAGAAATAATAAACACATGCAAAAATAGACTTCACGTTCATTTCCATCAATTCGGTCAACACCGTTCCCTCTAATCTCGGTCAAATCTGACCATTTCTTTATTCTTTCAACTTGTAGAGAAAGCCACTAATCCAAATAATGAACCGCTAACCAACTAATTCGTTAGCTACATAACCTTTGACATGTGACCCGATAACGTGCCGATCCGAGCCTCATAAAACGAACCGTAACTAACCGATTAATCCAACATTCACCTCCTTAATCGGTTTGTTCACACCCATCACTTGTAGCACCGAACCACCATTTTTTTTTCTCCCGAACCGTCACGGCCTATCCCGGACACCCCGGTCTTCACCTTGACCACCTCCAAAGTCGTCTCTGATCGTGATTTCACTATTCTGTCAAACCCTTCCTTGATAAGCACCACTTGCATATCAACCACCAACTAGACACCAGCCACCCGCTGCACCGTCTTCGAGTCGCTAAACGAATATCTCAGCCACCCTGCTATTTCGTTTCTACCGCGCTACACCCGTTAGTTTTTCTGCCATAAGAATTCGACGCCTCCTTGCGATTTTTCTCCTAGGCAAGAAAGAGTATCCGACAAATAAAAGACACGATCACTTCTTCGTTCTTCGATCAACAACTGGGTTAACAAGCCCGCTGATTTAGCCTAAATCACGACTTGTCTCCGCTACCCTTTTGACCCGCTAGAACCGTAAACCTCGAAACTGCTGACCTGCGATCACCTAGTTCTCTCCGATCACTGCTGATCTGTCACCTCCGATCACTGCACACCGGAAACCTCTGATCGCTGCAGCCTTAACACCTCTGATAACTCCTTTTCTTCCACTTTGATCACACCCAACAGCCACGAGACACACCGGTGTTCACCCGTCACCCCGTCATCCTAACCGGTACTCTCCGCACGACAACGACTGACATGAACCACCTTCCGGTCTCCGTCTTCTGCTGCGTAACGATCCCAAATCCTTCTTTCACGCCTGCCCTCCACCGACCGACACACCCGCCTGCGCGAAGGCTTCCTTTGATCTTCAAACCTGCCTTCTACGAGCCCTAGGCTCTGATACCAAAATGTTGGTTATAGGCCCCACTAATCACACAACACTGACTCACAAATTGTTTGTGAAGTTTGTATGAAGAAAAAGGAATGAAAACCTGCTGTATTCGATAATCAAATAAAGGGGTTCAAATAAAAGCATTGCTCCTGCTCCCTATTTATAATACAAAAGAAATAATAAACACATGCAAAAATAGACTTCAAGTTCATTTCCATCAATTCGGTCAACACCGTTCCCTCTAATCTCGGTCAAATCTGACCATTTCTTTATTCTTTCAACTTGTAGAGAAAGCCACTAATCCAAATAATGAACCGCTAACCTAACTCATCCGTTAGCTACATAACCTTTGACATGTGACCCGATAACGTGCCAATCCGAGCCTCATAAAACGAACCGTATCTAACCGATTAATCCAACAGTGGAAGTATTGAAGAATAAGGATTGTTATTTTTTTGGCAAAACCAAGCAACTTGTGAATTTTTGGCAGAAATTTGGACCTACAAGTCAAGAACCGATACCTAGACTAGTTTCTTTTAACCATCGGCTTAGCCCAGTGGCCACCGGCACCCGCTTTAAACCGGCTCGAGGTCTCTTGCAGACGCGGTTCGAATCCTGGCAACCCCAGGCTCTTCGCTCCCCTCGAGTTGGCAGGGTATTCACCACCAGGCAGCGTTACCGGGTTGCTAGCTTGGAAGGGGGATCCCTTCCGCGGTCAGGATACCGTGCATCTACCCTTTTTTAGACTAGTTTCTTTTATTATTGTTTTGTATCCAGTCTAAACTTCGGATTCTCTATAGCTTTGACTGCGGAGGAGTATTTGAATATGGTAGTTAGGATTTTAGCATCAAGCCACGGGCCTAGTTGTCTTTATATATTTGTAACCCTATTGAATGAAATGCAATTAATCAATATTTTACCTTCTTATCTAATATTCGTTCTTGCTTTCTCATTATATTATCCTGACTGGACTTTTGAAAGCACTAGTAGAATTCTATACCCTTATGAATTCTGAAAGCTACATATTGCCAAATGACATTATTGTTTGACCGGCACTAATATTTGCATAACACTATCACAGTCATGATAACCTTGGTCATAGGGAGTGGAATTTCTTGTATCCAACTAGTACGAATGTTTGGTTCTATTCAACATTTCAACGTTAATATCTTAGCAAAAATACAACCCGGTCCCAAGTATATGGCAAAGCGGACAAGCATATCGTTTAACCTTTATGCTGAGTGACAACCTAATACAGCTTGACAAATATCTTTAAATATAATTTCATTTATTATAAATTATGTATGATAAGAGTTTTTGTCTTTGTGGAATTTTCCTGTTGTCCCACTCTTACGTACCTTCTTGGTGGTTTACCCATAAAGGAAATGAAAGTCTATATCGAATAAGGAGAAATAAAAGAAACACAAATTGTCACTTGGTGGATAAAAGTTGAGGTATTGTAGCGGAAGTTGAATAACATCTAGGGAGTAGTTTTGGGATATATAAACAAGAGTAGGTGAATTGAAGTAATACGTGACGCCAATGGTTTTTCTTGTACAAAAAGAAAATAGGATCTAGTGATCCAACTACAATGAAATTGGAATTCCAAATTAATTTTAATTTAATAAAATAAAAATAACATTAATAACTGATATTTATAATTTAATAAATATTTATAATAGAAAGAAGAAAAATGAGGAGTGACTAACTAGAATTTTAAAGCAATTTAATGTCCTTAATATAAAAATAGCGTCACCAAACCACGAATTCCATCTTGACATTTTTTAGAGTGAACTGCAAATTTATCCCTGATGTTTAGGGGGCGTTCACACCCTAATACCTTATTTTTTAAATTTTGCTGCCATACTCCTTGTATGGCCAATTTAATCAATCTTAGACCCTAGATCCTAACGATGTTAAAGTCAATAAAGCATAGGTAACGATCAATAACTTACTTTGGTAAATTAAGGGGTATTACGATAATTTCGCCTTTCCTTACTTAAGCAAGTCAATAACAAATCCTTCTAAATAGAACCCGATTCATCGTTACCCCCATCGTTCGCACCTAACTCTCCACTCTAAGCTGTAAATGAACCGAACGAACACGAACAGTTCGTTTGTTAAGGAAATAAATATGTTCACGAACGGTTCATGAACACTTACCAAACAAGATTTTATGTTCGTGTTCAATCATTAAGGAAAGGAGTGTGTTCACGAACGGTTAACGAACACAAATAAATTTGGTGAACGTGACGAAGGCTAAAGGTGATGGTTACAGAAGCAACACTAGAACTTGAAGCCCAGTTGTGGGATGGAGGTCGATTGTATTCGTATTCGTTGATATATGTTGGTACAGTTTTGTGTCTGTAGCTTGTTCTTAGCTATGTCAGTTTGTATGGTCTTTGTTTTATGTGTATGTATGTTTTGGTCGAGTCGCCAAGTCGAGATATCCTCCTATCTCGACTTAGCACGACATTTACGTTGTCAGGTTGTGAAACAGCTGCATGTTGAAGACTGTTAGTTTTTTTGATGTTTGTAATCTTGGTAAACTGTCTGTTAGTGCATCTGTATTGAAAGCCGCTACGAAGAACCCACACTCTTCGTAGGATTCAACTTCCACAACAACCTGATTGTTCGTCCTAATGTGTCCAACGAACAACCATTGTTCGTTGGTATCTATGTTGTTCGTCGAGCATGCCCACGAAGAATAGTTCTTCGTGGGACTGTATGTTGTTCGTGGGTCTCTGCTGGTTCTTCGTAACCATGCAGTGATGTTTGCTCTATAAATACATTTCTTTGTTCACAGTTTAACCAAGAGAGTCCTGAGAAGTTGTAAACACTGTGTGTATGTGTTGTACTGATTCTCTTCAGTTTAATCTAAGATTGTGAATATTTGGTTACTTTGTGTTTGCTTATTTTGCTTCGGTTTGCATATTTACGTGTTTCCGCACTCGTAAGTGTGTTAATAAAACAAGGAAGTAGGTTGTTCTTGATCCTCCAAGTGGGATCTACAAGTGGTATCAGAGCTTTGGCTCTCTTCCTTGTTTAATACAGAGAAAATCTTGTCTTTGAGCAAGTTGTGAAGCATCTTGAAAGTGTTCTTGAACTTGAAAATAAGAAAAGTTAAGTTTTTTCCAGAAAAATCTCAAAAAAGCTTAGTTTAAACTTGTTATTTGAAAATAATTTTTACAAAAACCTAATTAAAACACATGGAGACATGTTAGGATTTGGTTTTTCTTGAAATTTCTTGTAAACTTTGAGTTCGACAAAGTTTCCGGCAAGTTGTTTTACCGGAAAAGTCATCGGAATTTGTTGGTGAAGATAAGATTTGAAAAAGGGTTACTGAAAAAGGTGATTTTTCGTATGTTTGTTTTTAACTAAACTTAGAATTCATCTACCACCTTTCTAAACATCAGAAAAAGTAAGTTTCTAAAAAGGGGGAATCTCACCAACCATTCTGCGAACAACCCAGCCTACGAACAGCTCACTACGAACAATACATCAGACGAAGAACTATTCTTTGTTGGTTTTCAACTGACGAAGAATCAATTGTTCTTCTTGACCAAGTCTCCACGAAGAACCTAGTTCTTCGTGGACACTGGTTCTTCGTAGATACCAGTTGTTCATGGACTCACTTGTTTGTAGTCAACATTCTTCGTGGGCACAGTTCTTCGTTGGAAAGGGTGTTGTAATTTTCACAGAAGCTTTATAACTTTCTCAAATTTAACAAATTTGTGTTTCTTAAGTCACTTTCTGTTTTTAAAACATCAAAATGAGCTCAAATCCATGGGATTGGGGCACTGGTCAAATGTAAGTCAAGATGCTTCAAATGGGTTAAATCACTAATGCCTCAACAAGCGTCAATGATTACCGCTAACCAATGGGCTTGTGTGGCGAATCAAAATCAAAACATTCAAAACCTTCTAATTAGTGAGAGTGAAAACCGGTAGTAACAATCGTCCACCTAAATTGAATCACATGAACGACTATCCAACATGGAAAGGTCGTTTTCATACGTATATTCTCGGTCAAAATACCGAATTGTGGACATGCTTTACTACACCATACAATGAAGCTCTCGAAGAAGCTGGGTCAAATCCAACCACTTTAGCAAACATGACCGAAATTGATAAGAAAGCTTATGATCTTGAGAAGAAAGCTTTCTCTATCCTTACACAAGCTCTTCATAAAGATATCTATCATCAGTTTGTGTACTGTATGTCGACAAAGCAATTGTAGGACACACTGGAAGCTAGAGGGGAAGGAAACACCGCTTCAAGGAAGATCCGTCTGATCTTTTGAAGAAGGAGTTTGAAGGATTTATGTTTATGGAGAATGAGACCTTGAATGATATGATAACACATTTTATCATCTCCTGAGTGAAATTTTTCATACAAGTCACTGCATCTAAACAGGAAATTGTTACACGTTTTGCAGATGCTCTACCACCCAAGTGGAGTCAAATTTATTGATTTATTAAAACACATGGGGGTATTAGATACACTCAGCATTTATGAATTCGTTCAAAAGCTCGAGAGTAAGGATGAGGAGGAAATTCGAAAGGCCAAACGTGTTCTAGTTCCACAAAACCCTGAAATGTACTTTGGAGGTATTAACATCGGTGTTGGTACCCTCAGCAACCAAAACTTCAGACAGCCTTTATTTCAAATGCAAACCCCTTCCTACCACCTCCCAAACCAGATCAATCCACCCAAACCTATAGTCAAGGATATGATCCTAAAGCTTTTCTGCCTCGACCTCAAGATATTGCCTCTCAATCACAAAAACAAGCATCTCAAAAGCTTGTTATGGCAATAACATTCAGCCTTCAAACCCTAATATTGTGAGATTCGATACATCACATCTTTCTGAGGTCAGTGTAGAAGTTGCCAAAGAACATATGGAACTTCTAAACAGATGGTTAGTGCATATTGTGGTTAGTCGCAGGTCAAATTGGAAATATGAATTTGACAGATGAAGACTATCAACAAATCGACAAAGATGAAATGGATCTTATGCATATTAAATGGCTTTTGCAAGCGCGGTAAGGAGAGCTAAGGATTATATGGCTAGAACTGGTTAACAAGTTTGGAGAGCAAAAGGGATACTAAGTATGGTTTCGACAAAGATGTCGTTGCATGCTTCAACTGTGGAGAAAAAGGTTCACTTAAAGCGTGAGTGTACTCGGCCTCCCAAGCAAGGAAACCAGAATCCCTTTCGAAACCAATCCAACCAATCAAACACAACCCAAGTTAACAATGAAAGAAGTATAGTAGTTGTTAACAATACTAACCAGCCTAGGACCCTCAAACACAACCAGAGCCTTAGTTGTTCAGGCAGATGAAGGATGCGACTGGTCGGTTCAATTGGGTGATGGAAATCAAGGAGGAACTGCTTGTTATGCCAAGATCATCAATCACATCAAACATGTCCACATAGAGGAATTTTCAGAAGATGATGATAGTTCTGGGTATAGTGGTAGTTCTGATGAAGAAAACTTGAGTGTGGGTGGTTATGGATCGGATTCAGAGGTGAAGGAAAATATTGATACTGAAGTTGATAGCTTGCTGAAAGAAGCTGAGAAGATGTGAACCTAAAGATCAGTGTTGGTCAAGAAAGCTAAATCTGAATCCAAGGAAACGGATAAATTCTTAGCTGAAGATGGATCTTTTTCTTACAATACCGTTTTTATGGCAAATGTTGCTTCTTCATCCAGTCAGGTATAATCCGACACTCCTAGCGTATGCAATGATTGTGTAGAATTAAAACATAAGTTCGAAACAATTAATCTTCACAATCATAATTTGGTAGTTGAACTTTCAAAGTGCAAGGAAGCAAATATGGCACTAACACGAAATGAAAAAGAATTTAAAACTGTAATTGATACACTTAAGAAAAGCGTTTCTGAGCTAACAAAACCGCTTTGAATAAGCAAACCGGTATTAATAATTACATTAATATCATTGAGGAAACAAAAAAGGAGTTAGCTGTTGCCAAATGCGAGCATGATGCAATCAAGCTCAAATGCGAGAAAGGAGAATAGAAAAGAATAGTGTTGTTTTTGTATTGTTTTCTGTTAAGTGGGTAGACTTTAGAAAACAGGAAATACAAAATAAGGAGGGATTTGATTGTTGGATAGAAAACAACGGTTTAGTATTCTGGTCAAGTAGGATTAAGATCAACGATGGAGAAGCGGGTTTGATTGTCAACAACGGATAGGTGGGATTGACTTTCAACGGTAATGCGGGTTAATTTGATCTGTAGCAGTAAACAAAGGAACCAGGCTTGTTTTCTAGAATCTTGTACAAGTATTAATATTGGAACCACTTTTATATTTTGGTATAGAGATAGAAATAAAAGTAGGGTGTTTTGTACTTATGAGAAGACAAAAAGGTTTTGATAGAATAGAAAGAAAGTAGACACGTATAATGGTGGATGATTCATCTAAGAAAGAAATGGTTGCTATAAAGGAATGAGAAACGTCAATGACTTTCCAATGTCCAATTCTCAGCACTACAAATTACACCATTTGGGTTGTAAAGATTAAAGCAACTGTTCACGTCCATGGAATCTGGGGAGCAATCGTGCAAACATAGGGAACTGAAGCCAATCAAAGAAAAATAACATGGCAATTACATTACTATATCAAACAATTCCAAAATATGGTCTTGCAAATTGCTAGCCTTACTTCAGCAAAGGATATTTGGGATGCATTAAAGATTCGGCATGTGGGAGTTGATAGAGTTAAGGAAGCACACATAAAACACTTGAGTCAGACTTTGAAAGACTAAAGATGAATGAGTCACTTGATGTTTATGCGGGAAACATTAGTTTAATCGCATCACAAGCATGTAGTCTTAGACATACCTTGGATGATTAAAGATTGGTTCGTGAACTCTTGGGCTCGATAGCGGAAATGTACATCCAAATAGTAGCGGCAGTCGAACAATTTGCAGATATGTAAACGGTGCCATTCCAAGAAGCGGTCGGAAGTTTGAAGGCTTTTTAGGAATGCACTAAAAAGCAAACTAAGGAAGAAGACGTATAAGGTGATCTTCTATTCATCAAGCTGGATATAAAGGGAAGGGTAAACACCATAGATGTAAGCATTGCGGTTGTGGAAACTCAAATCGAAAAGACTTTGGGCTTGGCCAAGGAAGAGTTAAGGGTCCGGTAGAGGGTAGAGGTCGAAGCAATGGACGAGTACAACGGGACAAGCGTCACATTAGGTGTCACAGGTGTCATCAGCTTGGACATTACATGAATGAATGTTCAAATTGGGAAAAGAAGGAGGAGGCAAATCTGATCCAGCAAGAGGTTGAAGAACCAGCATTTTTATGACCATACCTTGAAGAATGTTGAAGACCACACTTGAACTACATTTAGTTAAAACTAAAGTATGTTTAAAGTCAAAGTGTCACTGTAAATAGTCTAGGGTATGTTTGTATTTGTGTCAGAGTGTAAAGTTGTGTTGTTTCATATACGAGACACGTTGATTCGTTGTAATCAGGATTATAAACCCAAGTTGCTTTATGTGTTGAACATAACAACAAATTCCAAAATACACTTTCAAGTTTCATTACATTCAATCTTGTTCTTCTCTATTTCTGTTGCTATTAGTGTTCTTGAATACCAACATTTTCTCCTATGTATGCTTTGCATTGTAATTATGTCTAAATATTTGTATACAAAATATTCTACATAACTTAAATAATTCTTTAAATATAAATGCTTCAAAAGATGTTCTTGTGATCGATATTACGTTTAGTTTTCAACAACTGCTGATACAAGAAGAACATACAGCATATTAGAGAAATACATAGAACATACCACTACAATAAATCTTGTAATGTTATTTATAAAATGAAATGTACGTATTGCGGCATTTAAGTAGCTCGATAAAAGCTTGAAGCATTTCCACGGGTGATCCTTTTTGCAGCAGCTGAGAAACCAAGAGAAATATCCCTCATTGATGGCCTTGAGTGAGGACTCTGATGTAGGCATGAGAATGCAATCTTGACAAGTGATTGTACTTGCTCAGCAGTTTGTTCCTCCGGTGGAGGAAGGCGTTGGTCCAGAATTTCTGTCCAGGATTCCCCTTCAAAGTCTTGTGACGAAATGAGAAAATCTCCTGGATGCTTTCCCATTATAATTTCTAGTGTTAGTACCCCAAAACTGTAAACATCACACTTTTCATTCACTTCCATTGTGTATGCAAGTTCTGCACATAAAAAAAAAGTCAAG
Organism: Scalesia atractyloides; assembly: GCA_947069175.1. Taxonomy (NCBI): domain Eukaryota; kingdom Viridiplantae; phylum Streptophyta; class Magnoliopsida; order Asterales; family Asteraceae; genus Scalesia; species Scalesia atractyloides. Next base: position 74,167,388 of record CAMTDV010000024.1, read on the forward strand.
TCAACATCTTGTATATATAAATCATGTTAATTTTAGAGTATACGTACCTGGAGCAGCATAACCAAAGGTTCCAGCAAATGAAGTCCAATTCGAGGAGTCTGGCTTTAATAGCCTCGCCATGCCAAAATCGGATATATGAGCAACCCAATCTGAATCGGATAAAATATTTTTGCTCGACAAGTCTCTGTGGATGATTGGTTGTGAACAATCATGGTGCATATAGGATAAGGCCTTTGCAATACCTTTAACAGCCATCACCCTCTTTTCCCAATCAAATTCAACAGTTTGTTCCATGTGGTTCAGTACATTCCTTAAGCTCCCCCCTGACAAAAACTCATATACCAGAAATGAGTGCCGGGAATGTGAACAAAATCCATAGAGCTTGACAATGTTTTGATGACGTATTTCTGTCAATGCTCGAATCTCATTTTCAAAACTCTTGAGATTTTGCGTCTCACCCTCTTCTGGTTGGTGAATTTTTTTCACCGCCAAAATTTCCGTTGACAATTTTGCTTTATAAACGGCGCCATGTCCACCAACCCCAACAATATGCTTTGAGTCAAAGTCCTCTAAGACTTCAATGATGCTCTCATACACCATTTTGTTAGTTTTAGATCAAAGTCCTCCAGTCGAAAAGATTGCGGTTGTGGAAACTCAAATCGAAAAGATTAGGATTTAAGTTGGATAACTCATCAGATGAATTCAAACAAACTGATAAAACTTTGTTAGTTTTAGATCAAAGTCCTCCAGTCGTTGAGGATGACGATTCATCTGATGATGATTCAAATGTAACTGATCAAGATCAATCTCTTGATAAGAAGAAAGGAGTAAAAATTCCTATTGAGAATCATATCTTATGTGATCCTCCTACTCCCGTTGTGCAACCCCCTGCAAAACACGAGATTAATCCTATAAAGTCTGTTGAAGCACTGGTTGCTACGTTCGAAAGTGATAATGTGTTATACACGTTAGTTGGGGATGAGAGGATTTATTCAAACAAGGATTTCAAATTCGAAATGTCAATCCAGCTTCAATTGACCAAGTTTTTGAAAATTCAACAAACAAATTTTTAGGAAAGAAAAGTCCTAATGTTATCGTAACCCAATGTGAAAAACTGCCTCTCAAACCACAACAACCAATCGCTTCCAAAGGTAAACAACAAGAAAAACAAGCTGAAAAATCCAAGGCTCGTAACAAGAAAAAGGGTAAGGATGTTAAGTTTGTAGCCTCAAGTGATACAGATAAAATCGAGACTTTTGAAAATACATCTAATACTGCTTTTGTCAAACAAGTCAAGATTTTGAAAAGAAACGATCAAAACAATTATTCTCAACACACTAATGGGTGTGATGACAAACCAAGTACATCAAGGCCTACAAGCTCAACATCAAGTCGTCAAAATGGATCTCCAAAATTTTTTGAAAGGAGATCATATTTTAAATGTGGGGAGTTTGGACATATCATCAAAAATTGTAAAACCCACCTAAAACCGGTATAGTTTCAGGGGGAAGTACACAATTTCCAAATCATCAAGAAATATAAAACACATTTCTTGATGATAATGGTCGACCCAATACCACTAAGGCTTGGGTCCCCATCTCGAACTAACCGTGTAATTGCATGTGTAGGGTGCTTCAGGAAAAACTGTTAATAGTCACTGGATTGTTGACAGTGGAGCATCTAGGCACATGACGGGCGACTTAAGGCTCCTGTTTGATGTGAAAAGCATTAGAGGAGGTTATGTTGCTTTTGCTGGTGATAAGGGCGGATACATTACTGGAGAAGGAATTATCTCCAATGGTGTTGTGAGTTTTGACAAGATCAATTACGTGCAACAAATTGATCACAAACTTCTTAGTATTTATCAAATCTGCGACAAGAAGTTCACCGTGCATTTTGATGATGCCGGTTGTTATGTGCTGAAACCCGGCTTCAAGATTCCCAAAGAATGGATTCTTTTGTCGGCTCCAAGAATTAATGACTTGTATATTCTTGATATGAGCCAAGATATTACAACGACTACACAAGTTACCTGTTTCGTCTCGAAAGCAACTGAAAAAGAATCAATCCCTTGGCATGGATGTATGGGACACATTCACTTGAGAAAAATGAACCATTTGGTGAAGAACAATCTTGTGAATGGTGTGCCAGTTAAAAACTTTCATCTTCAAGACGTTTGTGTTTCGTGTCAGAAAGGAAAGCAAGCGAAGAAATCACATCCTATCAAGAAAGTCAACACTATGAACATGCCACTTGAACGTCTTCATATGGACCTATTTGGACCTATGAAACAAAAGACTACTTTTAGTGGTGCTTATTGTTTAGTCGTTGCTGGTGACTATTCAATATTTTCATGGGTAGCTGTGATGGCACACAAGAGTGAGACTCCAGAAATTCTCAAGAATCTCTTTAATTTAATTGAAAATCTATATAACTTGAAGATAAGAAGAATCAGAAGTGACAACAGCACTGAATTCGTGAATACAGTTCTCGCTATACTCCTCAACAAAACGGTGTCGTTGAGAGGAAAAATCGGACGCTTATTGAAACTGCAAGAACTATGTTGGTAGAGTCGCAACTTCCAATTAGTTTTGGGGGGAGGCTGTGGCTACTGCTTGTTACACTTGAATAGAGTTCTTAAAGTTAAGAGACATGGAAAAACTTGCTTTGAACTGCTACATCAACGAAACCTGATGTGTCACACTTAGAACCTTTTGGAGCTCCATGCACTATGATTGAACAAACCGAGAAATTTGGGGCAAAGGCGATCGAAGGATTCTTTCTTGGGTTGCTACTCCAAATTTTAGAGTTTTGAATCTATCTACACGAAAGATTGAAGAATGGGGTGAACTTAAGGTTCAAAGGTACATTGAGTCTGTTAGAGCTTCGGGTGATCCGTGGATGTTTGACTATGATGGTCTTTTTGGCTCCTTTAATCTGCCAACTTTTGATGAAGCTTCTACAGCAGCACAAATGTTACTAGAGAGTGATATTGCAATTGATTCGTCATTAGTGTGACCGATTATTGTTAATTCTCAAGCTTCAACTTCGGTTAACAATATTGGCCTAAATAAGGTGTTTGAAGATGCTGCAGATTACAACGTTTCGTCTGAAGATGAAGAATATCAAGATGCAAATTAAGCTACATCAGCTCCTGTTCAAGGTGTCTCTGAAGGTGTTTATGTGGAAAACAATGTAGGCACTGGGGAAGGTAATGATTCGACATCCTCGGTGATGCCAGATATTGATCTAGTTGTGGATCTAAATCTTAACAATCTGGGTATAAATTCTCGTGTTCCTGATGTTCCTGAAACACGAATTCATAATACTCATCCTTAGCAGAATATTATTGGAGATGTCCAAAGCGGTGTGCAGACACGTAATCAGCTTCGAAGCAATCAGAATGCTGGTTTGTATACAACAATCAGGGAATCTGGGGAACAAAATGATTGATCTTTCACCTACTATGTTTGCCAAGTTGAACCAAAATCTTGGAAGGAGGCTATGAAAGAAGACTCATGGGTTGAAGCAATGCAAGAAGAACTTCAGCAGTTTCAGAAATTGGGCGTGTGGAAATTGGTTGACAGGCCTGAGAATTACAAGAAGATTGGCACGGGATAGGTTTACAAGTGCAAAAGGGATGACCGAGATGTTGTTGTGCGAAAAAAGCAAGATTGGTTGTCCAGGGCTTTGCTCAAGTAGAAGGCATTAATTATAATGAAGTTTATGCACCTGTGGCACGTGTTGAAGCGATAAGGATTTTCTTGGCTTATGCGTCTTACAAGAAGTTCACTATTTATCAAATAGATGTTAAAAGTGCATTTCTTCATGGTGTGGTTGTAAGAAGAAGTTTACGTTGAACAACCGCCTAGTTTTGAAGATCCAAACAAGGCACTTTATAGGTCTTCATCAAGCTCCAAGGGATTGGTATGAAACCTTGTTTTCATATCTTCTCAAGAATGGTTTTCGAAGAGGTTTGATCGACTGTACTCTTTTCATCAAGGAAAGGGGTGAGGATTTATTACTGGTTCAAGTGTATGTGGATGAAATCATCTTTGGATCTACAAATGACGAAATGTGCAAAGAATTTGAGCAGTTGATGCAAGAGAAGTTCGAGATGAGCGCGATGGGCGAAATAACTTTCTTTTGAGGTTTGCAGGTAAATCAATCTAAGGAAGGGATCTTTATTCATCAGACCAAGTACGTCGGGATATTCTAAGCGATTTCAGATGGAAGATTCAAAGCCTGCTGGAACTCCATTAGCACAGAATCATGGGATTACTCCTAATGGGTCGGTGTGAACATGTGGATCCATCTCTTTATCGTGCTATTATCGGATCTCTTATGTATCTCACTGCTTCAAGACCCGATATTATGTATCCGACATGTCTTCTTGCTCGTTATCAGTCAAGTCCAAAAGCTTTTCACCTAATGGTTGTAAAGGGATTTTTCGTTATTTGAAGGGTTGTCCGGACACTGGTCTCTGGTACCCTAAGGATGATAACTTTGGGTTGATCGCTTTCAGTGATTCTGATCATGGCGCGAGGTGTAAAATTGACGCAGAGTCAACATCAGCAGGATGTCAGTTCTTGGGGAATCGACTAGTCACATGGCAATGCAAGAAGCAAACCTGTGTAGTGACATCAACAAGTGAAAATGAGTACATTGCAGCTTCTAGTTGCTGCCCCCAGGTTCTATGGATCCAACAGCCGATGCGCTACTACGGTTTTGAATTCCTAACTACTCCTACTTATGTTGATAATGAAGCTGCTTTACAGATTACCCGTAATCCTCTACAGCATTCGAAAACCAAACACATCGAGAGTAAGTATCATTTCATACGAGATTGTTATGAAAAGAAACTTATCGATGTTGTTAAAATTCACATCGATCACCAACGTGCCGACTTGTTTACAAAAGCTTTTGATAAATCACGTTTTGATTATTTGCTTTTGGTAAGTGGCATCAAGGTGAAGCCGCGTAAATCATCATTGACTAATTTGTTTTTGTAAATATTTTCTTAAAACCTTAAAAATACAAAAAAGATTTTCATTCTATTTATCTTTCTGCATTTTAGGGGGTGAAATTTCAAGAAAATACAAAGACATCAGAAAAATTCAAAAATACAAAATATGTCTTTTATTTTTTTACATTCTGCATTTAAGGGGGAGAAATTCAGAAAAATACAAAAACAATAGAAAAATCCAAAAATGAGTTTCTTGGAAAGATTAGAGAGATGATGATACACGGTGGTCTGTCAAATACGGTAAAAAAAAGTAAAATGAAAAACGATAAGTAGCTTTACTATTGATGTACCGGTAGACTCACAATCAGATTAAAACGTGCAGGTTAATATAAACATACGAACTGAAAGTAAGGTGGGAACCATTCATTGGCATATGGTCTTGGTACCGAAATTTCATTTGATAGTATGCCGAGGTTCTGAGATATGCGGTCTTTATGCTTGTTTATCATCTGGGTATCATGGTTGAATCTTTTACCGTAAAATTACGGGGACGCAAGTCAAAAACTTCCATGATACCATACATACGTTTAAATATTGCATACGACCATCAATAAGTGATAAACATATCACATCCACCAAACGAATAAGTGATAATATATCACAGTTATTTGCGGGAATCAAGTTCGTCTCTCTGTCGGTACGAAAGTACTAACCTATTCACAGGACTTGCTCCTGTGTCCTGCATGCATCTGAAAATCAAGTTCCACGTCAATAAGTGATTTTATCACATAGGACTTGTTTTCAATAAAAAATAAGTGAGTATCTCACATCTATATACTCAAAAAGATGATAAGCGTATACTCACCGGTAAGATTTACTCTCGTGCATACCTTGATACGGGAATGTGTCGTGAAGTGGATGAACACCGCTAGTAAGTATAAATCATTCATTAAATCATATCTCTTAATCGTGATTACATCTGATAAATTGAGTTTATGTGGACAACAATCTCGGTAATCAAGGTAAAAATGCTATCTAACTTATAATGAATTTCGTACATCGTGTTTGACTAGGCTGTAAGCTGGTATGATTCTCTTACCTTGAAACTCGCAAATGTTGTTAAGTAGTGTACAGTGTAGTTCGTAGATGTCGTTTCATTTGTTGTAGTTGTTTTTAGAATTAAATCTTATTTTTGATTAGTCGAAGTTGAAACCCGAATGGTTTCTACCGATGAGGTCCTAAAATCAACTTGCTTTGACAACACAATTTCATAAAGGTCTCTGTGCACTTTGTTAAACCAAATTCAAGCAAAATCTGTTTGTTTTTGAAAATCTTCATAACTTGGGCACTAGTGATTTTTGGGAATTCACTAGTCAACGAAGAATGGCAGAGTCAACAAAGAATCATTCCTCGTCGAAATCTTTTGGGCCTTTGAGGTTCTGGCCCAAAACGAAGATTGTTCGTCGGCCCATGTTTAAGTTCTTCGTAGGGTTCGTCATGAAGAACAAGTTCTTTGTAGTTCCAATCGACGAACCATTGGTTCTTCGTCGAGCTGAAGGGTTGTTCGTCAAGATCGTGGTTCTTCGTGGGGACACGGGGTATAAAAGGGGCATGGGGCAGTTGAAAAACCTATCACTTTTGAAAACATCTTTTCACTTTTCATCTATTTCTCTCTCAAAGAAAACAACTGTTCATCTCCTTCATCTTGAAGAAACTTTCACCGACTTGAAAAAATTTGATTGTTTGTGTTGATTGATACTGATCTAAGGTAGAATACATGACATTTGACATGTGTGATAGAATGTTTTGGTGTTAGAAACACAAATAGTTTGTTTAAGAACCCAAATGGATCATGTCAAAATCTCCATTGTTCCTCATGAATACAAAGTTACTATTTATAAATGTAAATGATCTTGTTTGTCTACACATAAAAGAAAACATGTTGTGTTAAATATTATGATGGATTGAACAGTATATACATTCGGATTGTAAAGTATATGGATGGGTAAATGGGTTTTACATGATTGTTGGAGTTCTTGGGTTTTTGACATGAATGTGGAAGTAAAAGTTAATGAACTGGGTTTTTGATCCTGTTTGTCAGAACGTTTTCAACATCTGGTTGTTTATCCCTGACATGTCTTTAACTGTGACGAACCATTGAGTCAGCGAAGAACCAAATTGGCGAAGAACCTAAGTCAACGAAGAATAAGTTATTCGTTGACCAAGATTGTTTGTCGAACTGTCTATACTTTTCTAAACCAGTGAAGAATCAAGTCAACGAAGAGTGTATTCTTCGTTGACCAAGATTGTTCGTTGTATTTCCTATCCTCAACAAACGGAGAATCAAGTCAATGAAGAATGTACTCTTCGTTGACCATGATTGTTCATTGGGGTTAACTGTTTCTTCGTCTGATACTTTGAATCTTCGTAGGACAGTTCTTCGTGGACACTGTGTTCACAGAAAAACATGTAGTTCGTTGGAACTCTTGTGTTTACAGAAGGTTCACAATTAATGTATGTTAGCATGTTGGATCTATTTCTAGTTTTTACTTGTCTTTCTTCACATTGTGGGTATGTTCATATACAGAATGGCACCGAAAGCTCGAAAGCCTGCTACGAAGAAAGGGATAAAACAGAAGTGGAAATTATGTCGAATCTCAACATAACATGATTGCCTATTTGGATCCGAAAACAAGATAGTTGAATATGATGGCATTATGAAGCAGTTACGTGATCAAGGATTAGCTATGCTATCACCCACAAGACGCCTGTGTACCGAGCCTTGATTAAAGAGTTTTGGGATTCGGCAGAAGCAGTTGATGTGGATGGTAAAGAAGGTATCCGTGGGAGGATTAACAATCTAGAAGTTGTAGTCACTGCCGAAATTCTTAGCAACGTGTTACAACTAAATGATGATCCCGACGCCCCATTTTCAGTGCTAATTAAATGTCAACGAGGATGTTTGTTACATATGAAGTTTAGAGGGGATATTCTGGGAAATCAGTTAAACAAGTCTGGGTTGCCGCTTAGTTACAAGTTTCTGCTACATGTGTTAATTCAGTGTTTAAGCAATTGTAGAAGTGGATACGATATGGTAAACCCTGATTTAGTAGAATGATGGTAGCTTTGGTACTAAACAAACCATTTAGTATTTCAAAGTATATTCTGGCGAATATGAAGGAGAACTTGACTCGAACGGGAGGTACGACTGTGGGTAGCAAATTCTAGATGTATCCTCGCTTTCTACCAATGATCATGAATGTTCAACATCCAAACCTTCCGAAAGATGATAATGATACTCTTAAGGTTGACGAGATGGTACTTCATTCATTGAAAGTATTTCGAGGCTATGCAGCGAAAAGTTACCAGGAAAGCACGCCTCCTAGAAAGTTGATTGGGTTTTTAGGAAGCGACACATACGTAGCGCTGGAAAACAACAAATGACGTCATGACTGTTTTGATCAAAAACTACCGATGCAATTTAGTGATCAAATTAGTTTTGTGAGCTAGTGTGCTAGCAATGCTCGTAAAAGATGTGTTGGTTTGTTTGCAAATAAAAACAGTTTCAGGATATAGCCTCAGGATATGAAACTATACCAATAATCAAAAAATGAGCAATAAAAGTAAAAGTGGACACATGGTATACGAGGAAAGCCCTTGATCAATCTGGATCTCCGTCACAAAACCTTAAATGTGAACATGTGCAACTATGTTTGAAAGAAGATTGCTAAGATCAAAGATCAATTGGAAAATTACATAGAGGATGATATCCTGATGCGATATGATGATCCTGCACAAACAGGGGACATCTATGCGGAAACAAGAATATAATATATGCTGATATTAAATCCCACTAGGGACATTACATGTGGTCCTAAGGTTTATTGTAAACTCTCCTCCTAAATCTCTCTGGTATGAATTCTTGTTTAAATTTCCTTTAAGTATAAGGGCCTTATCTAAACAAATGAAATTTATTAACTATAGAAGTTTGTTTCATATAGAATTTTTGTCTTCCTTAAAATGTGTTTCTACAAAGGGAAATATTTTTAACTATCACCAGTATCCTGACCAGGATACTTAATGAGAATATTGCAAACATCACAGGATAAAAGAACAATGTAATGTAGAGGTAACAAAAGGATAAGGCCAAAAATTAGAGTTATATCAACCATTTAGAAGATTACACCCTTGGCTTTGTTTTGAACCAAAACCCATCCACCAAGGGTGTAATTAAGTCTAAAGCATAATAAAGATAACAATTGAAGGTTTCGTCCGAAACACAGGATCCCTCCACCTACAACTGTTGGATTGTTTTAAAGCATGCAGGATATATAAATTGTTCAAGTGCAAGAAAGTAAATTGTTCAGCAAACACCACCACCACCAGCTCAAGCTCCACCTTCCTCATCAGCCTTGCCACCTGCTCCACAGGGTTGCCTCCCAAATCCTCCAACTTTGCCTCCAGGAGCTTCGCTATTCCACAAGCCTCCTCCTAAAGAGACACCGAGCGATTCAAACCCTATAAAACAGAAGACAAGGACGTGTTCATGCAATCAATGGACTCCATGAAGCCAAGATTTTCATAGGAGAAGGCTGTGGAAGCAGTAGCAGGGAGATCAGCACCCTTCCTCTTCTTAGATCCTGATGCCGGGACCTGGTCAGATGGGAAGGTTTAGGAGCAGCAGAAGAAGGTTTAGAAAAGGTGTCAAGCTCCTCTAGATCGAAAGTAGCAGGGTCCTTGGTGGAATCTACATAAAAGGGAGTAATTCTAATTTTATTACATGATAATATTCTGAAGTAACCAAACATATACAGGAGAACTTAAAACAGATATCCTTACCAGCCATGCCAGGAGACTACCTACTTATGAGAAAGTATAACCTTGGAAGTTGCACGAAGTCACATCAATATCTACGTCCCATTAAGTGCATCGAACAACGCAAAGAAAAATATACCCGTTTGGATTCAGGATCCTAACAGATATATTTTTGGGGACAATTGTTATGGGTGGAATTTCGAGCTGATATCCCGAAGGCATATCCTGATATTATATGCTTAAAGCCGGACCAGGATACTGAACCAGGATGCTGAACCAGGATATTAGTAACATCCTACGAGGGTATCCTGCTTGCTATTAACGATTTTCTTTGGGTGCAAGGTACCAACGCTAAAGGACTTGATCTACCTGGAGATTCGCTCAAGGTGGTTGAAAATGGCAGAAGAATGGGTCTTCTAATGGTCAGGATAGAAGAAAGGCATATTTTGCGAGAATTTAGGATGCTGGTCAATGATATTAATGTTGTAACGGTTATATGAGCTGAAGACCCGGAATTATAGTTAATATGCACGTGGAAAACAAGTTGAAACAGTCCCTCAACGTTCAGAATGGAATATTCCCAGCATCCCGGAATAATAGGAGAGTTAGTTTGTTATTTGTAACTATAAATAGGAGTGCCAGATCGTAGGAACAACTCACACTTTCGAGCTCTCATACTCATACACTCTCATTTCTTTTTAGTAACCACACATTAACACTCACTACTTGCAATCGTTGTAACACTTAGTAGCGATCTGAGCATTATCCTGCACTGTATCCTGGTTATTCAAGCAATAAGAAGAACAAGGCAGTCGACGATTGTCAGCTCTCGAGGTTTTATGCCGGAGATCTAGATTGATCAAGGGCTTTCCTCGTATACCCTGTGTCCACTTTTACTTTTATTGCTCATTGTTTGATTATTGGTATAGTTTCATATCCTGAGGCTATATTCTGAAACTGTGTTTATTTGCAAACAAACGAACACATCTTTTACGAGCATTGCTAGCACACTACCTCACAAAACTAATTTGATCACTAAATTGCTTCGGTAATTTTTGACCAAAACAATTTGGCGCCCACCGTGGGGCAAGTGGTGCTATTTTTAACCAAAACTTTTCTAAAATCACTAATCGGTTCTTTATTCTCTAATCTTTTTCAGAGTGTTTTTGATGTCTTCTCAGTCAGGTTTGAGCTCTTCATCGATGCCTACATCGACCTCTGCTGCAACTGATTCATTACCTCTTCCACCTCCACCGGTTCAAAGAAGAAGTGAAAGCCAAACATCTCGAGATACCCCTGCTGTTCAGAATTTTTAAAGATCCGCTGCTTCGGGGAGAGCCCCCATTATGGCCTCTAATGATGAAATTTTAATTTGTTTGGTACTATATAGGATCAGATGAAGCAACAGCAGGAGACTAACCAAATAATAATGAAGGAAATACAACTCTTGAAGTCCAACTCCAAGAGACCTGCTGAGGATATTATTACCCCTTTGCAGCCCAGGATGCTAAACTTTAGTTCAGTAGTATATACTGAGGATAACAAGGGCAATATCATGCCAAGTCATTCCCAGAGCAATATTCCAGAGATACCCTCAACGGCCAGGATATCGGTCGTGAGAGATCCAGGATATGCTCCAAGATATGGCCAAAATCGCCAAGCTGGTAACTTGTCAGTTAACACTAATCTTCCTGTTACTAATAACTTTGAACCTTTGCAGGATGCAGGTGTCACATCAGCATTATCCCGAGAAATACAAAATTTGAAGGATATGATATCAAGTGTGTCTAGGGTAGTGTCGCCTATACCGAAAGTATCCCAGGATAGTCACAACATATCCCAATTTGCTCGCCACATTTGTGATGCAGAGATCCCAAAAAGATTCCAGACTCCCAACATGAAGCTATATAATGGGACAACGGATCCTGAGGAGCATATTGCTCAGTATAGGGAGACGATGGAAGTAAATCCTATCCCACCAGATCTTAAGGAAGCATGCCTGTGCAAAGGCTTTGGTTCCAACTTAATAGGATCAGCCTTGAAATGGATTTTAAACGTTCCACCTTATTCGATTACATCATTTGCTCATTTGGTTAATCTGTTTAACAGTCAGTTTTCTTGTAGTAGAAGCTTTGAAAACCTAACAAGTGACCTTTACAGGATAACACAGGGCCCTCAAGAATCCCTAAGGGATTATGTTAACAAATTCAGTAGGAATCCCTGGATATCCCGAATCTTGATGTTGCTACGGCAGTACAAGCATTCAAGATGGGATTACAGAATGATTCCCAGTTTTATCAGGATCTTGTGATGAATCCTTGCAGGAACCTAGACGAAGCTCGGAATAGGGCCCTAAGATATATAAGGCTCGAGGATGACAGGAAGATGCAGGAGAGGATGAATACATCCTCAACATATGAGTCAACGAACAGGAAGTCAGAATCCTCATACAAGCCATACCGGTCTAAGCCGTATGCTAAAAATGACAATAAAAGAGTGAATGTTGTCGAAGATGAGGATGGAGAAGAATATCCTGAACTTTCACAATATTGTTTTTCTGTGAATATTCTTGAACTAATGTATGCCATGCAGGGACTTGGGTACAAAGCGAGATGGCCAAGAAAAGATCAAAGAAAGGCTGATTGGAAAGACAAGTCCAAATGGTGTGCTTATCACGAGGATTTCGGGCACATAACAGAGGATTGTATAGCTCTTAAGGAAAGAAATAAGTTACTTGCTAAGCAAAGGCTACCTGAAAGAACTCCTCGGCAAAAAGAAGGATAAGGTTCAGGATACTGACAGGAATCCTGAGAGAGCGACATCACCGCCACCAGATGTCAAGATAATCAATTTTATATCTAGGGGGTTCGATATATGTGGAACTTCTTATTCTGCAGCTAAGAGGCATGCTAAAGAAGCAAAGGCATAAAGAGGAGACAAACCAGCTAGGATGGCAATGCTCACGAATGACAAGGTGATAACATTCGATAGCGAGGATCGGGATAACATCCAGGATCCTCACCATGATGGTCTGGTAATTACTTTGTATATTGTTAACCATTTTGTACGCAGGATATTGGTAGACAACGGGAGCTCAGTCAACATTATCCAGTTGGAAACCCTGAAAAGAATGAACATTCCAGAAATGGAGATTACCTCGAAATCCACTGTGCTCGTAGGGTTCAGTGGAGAAGCAAAGAACATTGTTGGAGAGATAAAGCTGCCTGTATATGTTAAAGGAGTGAATTCGATGCAACGGTTTTGTGTCATGGATTCGGTATCCTACTATAATATTATATTAGGCAGACCATGGATTCATGATATGAAGGTTGTACCTCCCACCTATCATCAGTGCATCAAGATTCCTACTCCTTGGGGCGTAGTCAAGGTGGAAAGCGATCAACAGGAGGCGAACGAATGTTATTCTCTTCGATGAAGGCTTCAACAAAATCCTGGACATGATAGCAATTAAGGAAACAAGCACGGGATATCTTGGAGGCTTCGGAGCACGACGTTAAGAAAATTATCCTGGACCAGGATAATCCAGACATCTCGGTGATTGTCGGGGCTAATATCCCTTAGGATATTAAGAATCAGCTTACTAACTTTTTGAAATGCAAGATGTCTACGTTTGCATGGAAACACGAAGACATGACATGTATATCAAAAGATATTATAACTCACAAACTTGGAATTGATAAATCTTTCAGGCCCGTTCAACAAAAGAGAAGGAAATTTGCTCCTGAAAGAAATACAGTTATACAGGAGGATGTTGAAAAGTTGCTCAAGTCCAAGATGATTAGGGAAGTCAAGTTTCCCAAATGGCTAGCAAACGTGGCGGTGGTCCAAAAGAAGAATGGGAACTGGAGAGTTTGTGTAGACTATACAGACCTCAACAAAGCTTGTCCAAAAGATCCATTTCCACTACCCCATATAGATTCCATGGTGGATGCAACTGCTGGACATGAAATGCTGACTTTCGTGGATGCATCCTCAGGATTTCAACAAATCCAAATGGAACCATCCGACCAGGAGGATACAGCATTCATGACGCCAACGGGTATATACTGTTATACTGCCATGCCTTTTGGTTTAAAAAAATGCAGGTGCGACATACCAAAGACTGGTTAATATGATGTTTAAAGACAAACTGGGGGACACAATGGAGGTATATATTGATGATATGGTGGTGAAATCCAAGAAGGCGGAGGATCACTTCAGGATCTAGAATGTGCCTTCAATATCCTGGACCAGTATAATATGAAGCTAAATCCTGCTAAATGCCATTTCGGAGTGGGGGCAGGAAAGTTTTTAGGATATATGGTGACTAAAAGAGGGATAGAAGCAAGTACAGAATAGATAAAAGTTATCCTGGATCTTAAATCACCATCGAACATGAAGAATGTTCAGAGGTTAACAGGAAGAGTAGCGGCATTAAACAGGTTCATATCAAGATCCTCATAAAAATGCAAGGAATTCTATAATATCCTGAAGAAAAACAAAAGGTTTGAATGGGGCGGAAGACATGAAGCTGCCCTGCAAGAATTGGAGCGATATCTTTCAGGTGCACCTCTGCTGATGAAACCTGAGGATGGTGAACTATATCTTGCGGTATCAGGGAATGCAGTAAGTGTTGTTTTGGTAAAGGATCACGAAGGTCAGCAGTATCCTGTTTATTATGTTAGTAAAAGTTTGTTAGATGCTGAAAGTAGTTACTCATACTTAGAAAAACTGATATTAGCTTTAGTCATGGCATCAACTAAGCTTAGACATTACTTTGAAACACATAGGATTCATGTTAAAACCAATTATCCTGTTAAAAATGTGCTTAGGAAACCCGAAATGTCTGGTAGAATGGCTAAATGGTCTGTTAAACTAAGTGCCTATGATCTAGTATGTGAACCTAGAAATGCTATAGAGTCTCAGGCCTTAGCAGACGTTGTGGCTGATTTTAGTAGTGATATTCAAAATGAAGCTGACTTAGAAGTACAACAACAAGGTGAGATTCAGAATGTTGGATATTGTATACTGATGGTGCATCTAATGTAAGAGGTGTAGGATTAGGGATACTACTAAATAGCCATAGGGGGACATATTACCCCAGGCAGTTAGATGTGAATTTCCTGCTACTAATAATGAAGCTGGGTATGAAGCCCTAATAGCAGGACTAGAATTGGCTAAGAATATGAATGTTAAATGTTTACAAGTGTATGTTGATTCCCTGTTGATTACTAACCATTTCAATGGATCTTATGCAGTCAAGGGTGAAAAGTTAGTTGAATACCTTGTATTTGTTAAAAAATTAGCAGGAGATTTCGAAAATTTTACACTTATGCAGGTACCAAGAGAAGAGAATGCTGAAGCTGATGCTCTAGTAAATCTAGGCTCTACTGTCAGGATACCGGAAGGAACTCAAATACCAATATTACATATCATGTACCCTACGACGAACTTTTGAAGTCTCAGGATAAGGAGGTAACAAGTGTTCAGGATCCTAGTAAAGCATATCCTGATAAGGATCCTGAATCCTGGATGATGCCAATCGTCAAGTATCTTGAAAAAGGAGATGTCCCGAAGGATGAAAACCCCAAGGCTCTCAGAATAAAGGTATCTCGTACAATAATAAATGATGTTTTGTATAAGAAATCCCTTGCAGGTCCATACCTAAGGTACTTGGAAGATCCTGAAACTAAGGAAGTACTTTAGGATATACACGAAGGAGATTGTGGCAACCATACTGGGGGCAGATCTTTATTCTCAAAAGTATTGAGAACAGGATATTATTGGCCGACCATGAGGAAGGATGCTGCAGAGTATGTTCGAAAATGTGATGCATGCCAAAGACACAGCAATATACTACATCAACCTGCAGAACCATTATATCCTATCATATCTCCTTGGCCATTTATGAAGTGAGGGATGGATATAGTAGGAAAACTCCCAAAAGCTCCGAGAGGAAAAGTCTTCATGCTAGCAATGACAGATTATTTCTCCAAGTGGGTTGAAGCATAAGCGGTTGTCCAAGTTAGGGATCAAGAGGTGGTATCTTTCATCAAGATGAATATCCTGACAAGATTCGGGATACCGGCGAAGATAATTTGCAACAATGGTTCCCAATTCATCAGCAAGAGGACGACTGATTTTTGTAAAAGTTGGGGAATCAAGATAATCACGTCAACACCGGTACATCCTCAGGCTAATGGATAAGCGGAATCCTCCAACAAGATAATTGTCAACAATTTGAAGAAGAGGCTAGGTGCCAAGAAAGGAAAATGGGCAGAGGAACTACCATTTGTCCTATGGGCTGATAGACAACTGTGAAGAATGCTACTGGACAAACCCCGTTTTCTTTGGTGTTCGGGGCAGAAGTAGTAATTCCAACAGAGATGGTGATACCTATAGCAAGATCGAGCATACGGGATCCTGAAGCAAATCCTGAAGTCTTGTGTAAAGAACTAGATACTAGTGACGAGACAAGAGATGCAGCAAAGCTAAGGATGGCAGCATATCAACAGAGGATAGTCAGGTCATACAACAAGAACTTAAGGACTATGAGATTCCAAGTTGGAGATTGGGTCTTGAGGAAAGCGTTTAAGAATACAACCAACCCTGCCGATGGGAAGTTAGCTCCAAAATAGGAAGGACCATACGAGATTGAGTCAGAATCAGGAAAATGAGCATACCGGCTCAAGACCATGAAGGGAGATATGATATCAAGATCCTGGAATGCTATACATCTTAAGGCTTATTTCAAGTGAGTTTAGAATTTGATTTCTAACTCAGGATGGTATGTTCTATATCTTTTAAGTATATATTTGTAATTTGAGTTATTTTTCTTTGAAACCCAATACTGACTTAAGCATCGGAGGGGTGTTAGCCAAGCTAACACCCACATTAGTTTAAAGGTGTTTTGTAGGATATGCTTCAAGATACTTGCTCAAGATGAATCAAAAGATTAGAGGATTGGCACCCTCTCTCACGTTTAAGGGATTCAGATCCCTTCACAGGTTTAAAGGTATTCACCTTTCTTCCGAATTGAGTTTAAACACCCTGCCTGGAGCGCAAGTATCCGGATATAGTTCAAGATGGCGGGACCAGTTCATGTAAAAGTGGATGACAATTTCGTTATTGTTGGCTATATCCCGAATCCTTACGGTATATGAGGATTGATCACCCTCTCTCGCGAAAGGGGATTTTCATACTCTCTAAGGTTTAAAGGTTTTCACCTTTCTAAGTCTTGGAGTTTATACACTCCCGCCTGTAGCGCACGAAACGTGGGTAATATCCGAGTAAAACTCAAAGACTTAAATGTTTTCACCTTTCAAGTCTTGAGGTTCTTATACTCCTGCTTATATGCGTGGAAAATGGGTTTAACCCCAGTAAAATGCAAAGTTTTTGGATAATCCCACGAATACCCTTAAATGTGAACATGTGCAACTATGTTTGAAAGAAGATTGCTAAGTTCAAAGATCAATTGGAAAATTACATAAAGGATGATATCCTGATGCGATATGCTGATCCTGCACAGACAGAGGACATCTAACATTTGCTGATATTGAATCCCACTGGGGACATTACATGTGGTCCTAAGGTTTATTGTAAACTCTCCTCCTAAATCTCTCTGGTATGAATTCTCATTTAAATTTCCTTTAAGTATAAGGGCCTTATCTAAACAAATGAAATTTATTAACTATAGAAGTTTGTTTCATATAGAATTTTTGTCTTCCTTAAAATGTGTTTCTACAAAGGGAAATATTTTTAACTATTACCAGTATCCTGACCAGGATACTTAATGAGAATATTTGCAAACATCACAGGATAAAAGAAGAATGTAATGTAGAGATAACACAAGGATAAGGCCAAAAATTAGAGTTATATCAACCATTTAGAAGATTACACCCTTGGCTTTGTTTTGAACCAAAACCCATCCACCAAGGGTGTAACTAAGTCTAAAGCATAATAAAGATAACAATTGAAGGTTTCGTCCTGAAACACAGGATCCCTCCACCTACAACTGTTGGATTGTTTTAAAGCATGCAGGAAATATAAATTGTTCAAGTGCAAGGAAAGTAAATTGTTCAGCAAACACAAACACCACCCCCAGCTCAAGCTCCACCTTCCTCATCAGCCTTGCCACCTGCTCCACAGGGTTGCCTCCCAAATCCTCCAGCTTTGCCTCCAGGAACTTCACTATTCCATAAGACTCCTCGTAAAGAGACACCGATCGATTCAAACCCTATAAAACAGAAGACAGGGATGTGTTCATGGAATCAATGGACTCCATGAAGCCAAGATTTTCATAGGAGAAGGCTGTGGAAGCAGTAGCAGGGAGATCAGCAATCTTCCTCTTCTTAGATCCTGATGCCGAGACCTGGTCAGAGGGGAAGGCTTAGGAGCAGCAGAAGAAGGTTTAGAAAAGGTGTCAAGCTCCTCTAGATTGAAAGTAGCAGGGTCCTTGGTGGAATCAACGTAAAACGGAGTAATTCTAATTTTATTACATGATAATATTCTGAAGTAACCAAACATATGCAGGAAAACTTAAAACATATATCCTTACCAGACATGCCAGGAGACTACCTACTTATGAGAAAGTATAACCTTGGAAGTTGCACGAAGTCACATCAATATCTACGTCCCATTAAGTGCATCGAACAAGGCAAAGAAAAATATACCCGTTTGGATTTAGGATCCTAACAGATATATTTTTAGGGACAATTGTTATGGGTGGAATTTCGAGCTGATATCCCGAAGGCATACCTGATATTATATGCTTAAAGCCGCGACCAGGATATTAAACCAGGATATTGGTAACATCCTGTGAGGGTATCCTGCTTGCTACTAACGATTTTCTTTGGGTGCAAGGTACCAATATTAAAGGACTTATCTACCTGGAGATTCGCTCAAGGTGGTTGAAAATGGCAGAAGAATGGGTCTTGTAACGGTCAGGATAGAAGAAAGGCATATTTTGCGAGAATTTAGGATGCTGGTCATTGCTATTAATGTTGTAACGATTATATGAGCTGAAGACCCGGAATTATAGTTAATATGCACGTGGAAAACAAGTTGAAACAGTCCCTCAACGTTCAGAATGGAATATTCCCAGCATCCCGGAACAATAGGAGAGTTAGTTTATTATTTGTAAGTATAAATAGGAGTGTCAGATCGTAGGAACAACACACACTTTTGAGCTCACATACTCATACACTCTCATTTCTTTTTAGTAACCACACATTAACACTCACTACTTGCAATCGTTGTAACACTTAGTAGCGATCTGAGCATTATCCTGCACTGTATCCTGGTTACTCAAGCATTAAGAAGAACAAGGCAGCCGACGATTGGCAGCTCTCGAGGTTTTATGCCGGAGATCTAGATTGATCAAGGGCTTTCCTCGTATACCCTGTGTCCACTTTTACTTTTATTCCTCATTGTTTGATTATTGGTATAGTTTCATATCCTGAGGCTATATCCTGAAACTGTTTTTATTTGCAAACAAACCAACACATCTTTTACGAGCATTACTAGCACACTACCTCACAAAACTAATTTGATCACTAAATTGCTTCGGTAATTTTTGACCAAAACAATGACGATAGTGATTCTGACAACGAGGAACCCACATTGAAGAAGATGGTGGAAGACAGGTTTGGGAAGAAACGAAAAGATAGAGAGAGTGACAGTAATGATAGTGATGGTGATGGTGGTGATGGTGATAACCAGGGTGGTGGTGGAGGAACAGTTGGTGCTAGCAGCGCAGGTACCGTCGGTGGTGATCAAGGGAAACAACTGGGTGGTTCTAATGATTCTGACTCTGATGATAATCCATTGGAACTAGGTTATGAGCGCTATGTTGATGCGCAAGGGATTTGACAAGTTAGAAGAGTTCCAGTTGAAACCGATCCTGAGTATGTTCCATCTGATACCGAATCTGAGAAGGCAAGAAAGAAACAGGCTGCCATTCGAAGAAAGAAGAAAAGTATGAAGTCTGTTGGAACATCTTCTGTACAACAAACTGCTACTACTCAACCTGATTCCACTCCCCAACCAGATCCCATCTCAGAGCCTGTTCAAGAAGAAAGCTTCACAGCAGAGGAGACTGTGGCACTAATGTCACCTCCTACTGTTTCAACTGCAGCTGCCACTACAACTGTTACAGCAAGTCCAATTCAACCTCAACCACGACAGTGAAGAAACAATAGAACTATCAGATCGGAATCCGGATAGATCTAGGGTTTTAGTCTCTACATAGATGGGTTAACCCTTCGTTTCGTTTACTAATGAAGATGGTTGCAACTAGATTCCCGACGATACCTGCAAAATAGAACGCCATCAACCTCGTCACGGAGAAAAGGGGGTTCTCTCCGTGACCACCCTACGACGTGAGAATAAGTATTGGTAGTCGGAAATAGTTTAAGTGAATAAGAGAGAGAGGGTAAATGAGAGTGAATACCTTTTCCTTGTCACCAAGATACTTATTTATAGTCGGATTTAGGCGCCAAAATAGATAGAGAGGTTTCACGGTGTCAAAATATACCGTTAATTCATCAACTTGTTCATCAAGTTACCCGGATCGTGCTAAGATCAACGGTTGGGGAATTGCCACGTGTCTGACGATGATGACCTCGTGTCTCCAACAAAATCATGCCATCATTTGACCCTCGAGAGCGTACCAGATCGTGCCACGTGTAATTCTATTGTAACTGTTTGTACCTCTGCACGATTGTGCATTAATGGCTTCTAGAAGATATACAGTTGCAATCCTCTTATTGTTTAACACGTGTACTTACTGTTGTAACAGAAAAGATTCTTTTATTTTTTGAGCTTTTATCTCGTGCACAGGTGCCATCTGGTCAAGGAAAATATTCAAGGTTAACTATTTCCTTGTGCAAGCCTGCGCAAGGTATTTAAATGATCTTTTTCCTCCTTAGATAACTGGCGCAGAGATTTGTGATATCCTTTTGTGGTTTCAAGTCTGCGCAAGGTTTTGAGTAATATGATCAGGAAAATCATTCAAGGTTCACTGTTTTCCTTGTGCAAGCCCGCGCAAGGTAGTTAAATGATTCTTTCCCTTTTTAGGTAACTGGCGCAAGGTTTTATGAAGCCTTTCTTTTGTACCATAATCTACGCAAGGATTGCTTGTTATAAATGGGGATGGTCTCTTGCTTGGCGCAAGGATTTGGGATCATACCCCTTCAAGTCCCCTAGTCCAGTGTTGCTCCTATGCGCAAGTAGCAAGTAGGTGGAGCACTGGACTAAAATAAAAAATGTAGTGATGTGTTGTATTCTTGTAAATAGTTTGTGCTGAAGAAAAGGAAAATTTCATGAAATGAAACTTTTAGGTTAAGGAGAAGCTTTTTTTGAATTTTGAAAAAGTTGTCCTTATGTCAGGAGTTGGTGAAAAGCACGTGGTGAAGTGACGTTTGACGTACTGTACAACAGTTGTCAACAGCACTATTTGCACACCATTAATTATCTGACGACCTTTCGTCGCCTGCACGCACGCATGGGATGGTTACTGTTCCCCATTTGCCCTACTGTCACCTAGGTTTTGGTGAAAAATCCTGACTTTTCGGCACGTTGCTGTCACCATTAATTGTGATGCCTATATATGTTTACCCCAATTGTGACCTAATTTCTTTTTGCTTTAAAAAAATATTATCTTTCTTCATCTTCTTCTCTACAATCCTTTTCCCTATTGATCAGAAAATTCTCATTATTCTCCAGATTTGTTCATGGCTGAGAGTTCAACCCCATTAGAGCGAAAAAAGATGCCGACGACATCTACGTTGCCGACATTGAAGTGGAAAAGAGAAGATTTCGACAGGATCATTTCAAATTTCTTATTTGCTCGATCTTGGGATGCTAGGTATCCGAAGAGATTGATACAGCAGCAAACGCTCCGGCCGGCTACATTACTCTGTTCTACGATTACTTTGCCGATGGCAACTTTCGTCATCCGGTAACACATTTTATGCTGGAGATCCTGGACTTTTATAAATTCCACATTTCTCAGTTGAATCCCATGGGGATGGTGCGAATCAGGAAGTTCGAGTTTGTTCTGAGATCGATGAACCTTATCCCTACCGTTGAAAAATTTAGGGTGTTTTACCAGTTGCATTACTCTCTGGGTTTCTACTCCTTCCGACAACGTCTTCAAGCAAAAAAACTGTTGCTTGTGCCTCCCAAATCTTATCACGACTGGAAACAGAAATTTTTCTACATTAAATCTGCTGTGATTCCAACACAGATGACGTTCCATTTGGGAGAACATATTGATTTAGAGTGTAACATTTGTAAAAATCGGGTCTCCAAAACCCGCTCCGTTTTGTAATCAAGTACCAAGTTATAAAAGTTGCATTAATTATTTATGATTATTTTGAGTTAAAACGATACATAATTAATAAATAAACTAAGCTATAAAAATTATATTTGATAAAAAGTTAAAATAAAATAAATAAAAAATATATGAAGCTGCCGGGACTCGAACCCGGGTCAGCCAAGACTTTTAAACAACTTAACATTCATTCCCTAAACCACTCTGCCACAATGTGTTTTCTGTTAACTCTAGGAAAACAAATGAAACTTATACACAAACTCAGTTTAACCGATGATGCCATCTGAAAACCGGTAATCGGCAAACCAATCGTCAAATCGATTGTTTACCTCACACATTCAGTTATAACCGATGCACGACGGTTTCTAATCAAGTTAGAATTGATTGAACTTAAAGTTTCATCATTTTCGGTATTTGAAACCGAAAGTTCATCAAATTCCTGAATAACTCAAGCTTCAGTCCATTCTCGCGATTCAGAGCTATCATATCAATACTCAATTTCAATTTCGTCGCATTTTTGAACCATAAGATCATCTGAATCAGTTCGCCGGAAAATTTATGCAAGTCACCGGAAAACCGGGACTCACATTCTCACGGTAATTCCTCCGACTCTTTCTGTTTAAAACATGTGATTAATCAGTCTCTAACACAACTCCATCATCAGAATCGATCGTAGTCAACGTTTATCGAAAATCTTATCTTCGCCGAAAAATTTCTGAGACTGCCGGAATCACACTGTGAACTGGTATGATATCCTAAACTTCTTTTAAACCTTGTTTAAGTGACTCAACTTCATGAATAATCGATCAACGCTGTTAATTGGTTTCAACAGCCGGAGTTCACTTCCAGTACCGACGAACCTCCGCCGGATTTCTGTGAACAACATCAATCGGTATATTCTTTTCCTTAAACTCTCTCCATTCTCTACTTTTGAATTACTGTTAATGTCTGAAAATTGTATAAGTCATAAATCAATCATAACAAGTCGGATTATGCTGTCTGTGTAAATCGGCGAAGAAGATGAAGTCATAACACAACATAAGATTAATTAAAAACGGTATTTTAAACGGGTTAGACACACAGTCCAGCGGTGGACTGTGTGCAAATTTCACACACACGTCCCGAGTTCGATCCTTGCTACACGCACGCCTTGTGTAATAACATGCCTTTTTGATCAAGAACTAAACCGGGTTAAAACAGATAGTTGTTAAGTATAATAAAAACCAAGATAATAACCGGGTTAGACACACAGTCCAGCGGTGGACTATGTGCAACATGAACTACACGTCGCGCGTTCGAAACTTGTCACGAGCACCGGTCCAATTGAATTAAAACGTTTTTGCAAATAAAGGAATTTTCGGTTAATTCAAATAAGTGTATAAATATAATTAAAAACGAGTTTATTTCGGGTTAGACACGTAGCTCAGTTGGTAGAGCTGCGTGCACGCGAACGGAAGGTCGCCGGTTCGAATCCCACCCGGCGCAGGTATATTCGCTGACCGAACCGGTCAACAGTCAACGCTTAAAAAATAATATTTTTTTATATTTTTATTTATTTAATTTAATTTAAAAATCAATTAAAAATACTTAAAATAACATTATTAAAGATAGAAAATAGCCATAAACTCACAAAAATATATCTAAAAATTTCGTTAAAATCCTTAATAACATCCATCCATTTAATATATTTTTCCATTATTATTTAGGTTAGTATTCCTCGTCGACCCGCTCATCTAAATCGTGCTCATCTCACCATCTCCAATTCAACGCACCCAATGTGAGTGAATCTTTCAAATTCCCCGTTTTAATCACGTTTTTGGGTGTATCATGTGTCTTTGTTTATATACATATTATAACTAAACTATTGTGCATACATCATATCATGAACATGTGTATTTAGTTTGTTGCTGTTAAGTAGTTATTATTGGATGCAAATTATTATTTCAGTACATGCAATTGCCGAGGCCGCCGCTCCCCATTTATGAGGTCTGAGCTTGTTCCCCATTTTATTATGCGGTTGAACCTGGCGTGCCCGCATACGATCGGCTCCATTTGATTGAGCCTTGATCGCACAGTTCATTTTACATTTTCAGTACATGCAATACGATCGGCTCCGTTTGATTGAGCCTTGATCGCACAGTTCATTTTACATTTTCAGTACATGCAATATGATCGGCTCCGTTTGATTGAGCCTTGATCGCACAGTTCATTTATGTTAGTTATCGTATGATATTGGTATATTCATGTATGCTAGCAAGTGTTATTGTATGTTATAATTGTAACTGCTATTTGCTAATGCTTGATTAATTACATTTGTTCATTTATGATTATGCACTATGTTTCATTGATAAACTAACCATAAAATCATTATCAAATGTTTATCTAATAAGGTTCACTCGCCAACTTATGTTGACCCGAAAACTCCCCTTTTACACATGATACAGGTGAACCAGCAGCAGCTAGGAACACATAGGACCTGGATTAGAAGAATAAAACGATTTAGTATTGGGATTGTTATGTTTGGTTATTTCCTTTGTATTGAATGAACATGTTTGGATGTTTGAAAATGTAACTTTGACTTTATTAATTATGAAACATAATAGTAAATGTCATGTGCTTTGGTGATAACCCAATTATGCCCCGACTCTTATTTCCGCTGCGGGTCGGGGTGTGACATAGAGACGATGGCGATCCCGAGCGACGAAGTGTGGTACAAAAATCTGAAAGATGTGCCCAACATTATATTGCTGGAAAGGGCATGGAACGCCATCGGGATGAGTATCTTATGGAAGTATGATCGCGGCGAGAAGCCAGTGTATATGGAAGATGGAGTTGGTAAGTTACTTGCGCAATTCCTTGTAAATATTATATCTGCCCTACTCCTCATGTTCATTATGTTTCTTTGATATAGTTACGCCCTTGCATTTGGTGGGGTTTAAAAGGAAAACAGGGAAGATGGGGGTGGTGCCTATTGCTGAAGGTGAGGCCCCTGGTTTGAGCAATCTTAGGGAATTTTGAACTTCCTAAGAAGAAAGATCTCCAAGCGCAGCCCTCCTCAACCACTGGTAAGTATTTTTGACATCGACCCGGAGTTAATATTGCAATATTACCATTAATGTTAGATTTTGAGTAATATTGCAATATAACTTATGGCGCGCCGATGTTTGTTGATTTTGATCAAGTAGGTGTGTTAACAAACTTGGGCGTAGGCCCAGATTCGAAGAAGAAGAAGAGGTCCCACAGTTTGAGAAAGGTGAGGTTACAAGAAAGGTTACCAAGAAAGGTAAACACTTCGTATCTGACACTTTGTGTGACTATGTGGTCGTGTCTGACTCCCTAGAAGATCTTGCGCCTGTAGGTTTGAGGGTACCTAAGGCGGAGCCCATCAGTGGCGCAGATATACCAGCATCTAATCCTGACGATCCCATTGATCTGGAGTCCAGCCCTAAATCCTTGGTGAGAGAACCTAGGAAGAGAAAACCTGCAAGCCCTGAGAAACCTGCGCCGCCGCCCAAGAAGGTTGTGAGGGCCCGTATACGGAAGAAAAGCAACCTGGATGCGCTGGCAGAAAAACTTTCTCCTGGTAAGGATACTTAATTTGTCTGTTAAATACCGAAACTCCGTTTCTTCAACTGTGCTTGTTATATGCAGAAAAAACGGTGAAGGTGGCGCAGGCCATATCGTCCTCATTACCAACCGCGCGCAAACCGAAAGGTGAAGATGTTGAGAAAAGAGGGGATGATGTGAACCCAAGCGCGACTGGTTCTGGTTTCGACCCTTCATGCCTGATATGCCAGAGAAAGTTGCTCCAGAAGAAGAGCATATAAGATCGTTTGTTGAAGATCCTGCTGGCGAGCAGGTAAAAGATACTGGCCCACCCAGTTCTGAAAAACAACATATTGAGGATCCAAAGATGCCTCCGCCTCACTCGGAAAAAGCCACCGATAAACAAGCAAAGAATCCTGGCACATGTTTTGATGACCTAACCGAAGAATCTCCCATTCGTCCCGAGGAGACGCTTGGGGATTACTATTATCGTTCTTACTCAGCCAGGAGAGCCTCCGCCCTACATGAGCCGGTGTGGAAGCTTAAACAAAGTTATA
Organism: Scalesia atractyloides; assembly: GCA_947069175.1. NCBI lineage: Eukaryota > Viridiplantae > Streptophyta > Magnoliopsida > Asterales > Asteraceae > Scalesia > Scalesia atractyloides. Next base: position 74,193,606 of record CAMTDV010000024.1, read on the forward strand.
CCTTTACTGACCTGCAAGCTTGCAGGGAATGGTACAAGGGTATTTACCCACCGGCAGAGGTGAAGCGTCAAGAAGACAAGTCTCATGACCAAATATACCAAGCTTATCTGTTAGAGACAGCGCAAGCCTCTTCTGTGACTCACCGGATTGTGCGCGAATGGCGCAGTATGAACAAAGAATGGGACGAGTCTGACTCAAAAAGGTTCAAAGTTGGGATTGAAAGTGAGAAGGTAAGGAAGATGAGGGTGGATCTAGAGGCGGAAAGATGTAAGTTTGAGGATGAGAAGAAGACGGAGGAGTGGTCTGCCATGGGTTGGAAGAAGAAGGCTGAGGCAGCAGCGGCACAGCATTCCGAAGATCACAAGCAATGGTTGGAAGCTTGCGAAAGAGACAGTAATGAAAAAATCTCCTTGCGTAACGAAATTGAAAAACTCAAGCAAGAGAAAGCTGATGCTATGTTTGCTGCCGAAGAAGCTCGCTCACACAGAGAGCGCAGTGAGCACAATGAGGTAGAAACCAAAATGTTGCAATTACTTAAAGATAAAGAAATTGCCAATCTTACTTCCATGTTTCTTGACCAGGAGTTATTGAGGGCGGAAGTGGATTCCTTGAAGAGAGATGCCAAGTTGAATGAAGTAGAGAAGGCGGAGTTGATTCGGCGTTTATCTGAAGGTGAGCAAAAGATTGAAGCAATAGAAACTGCTCGCGCGACGGTGGAGAGTGTTTCTGAATCCCATATGAACAAGTTAACTTGGATTCAACAATCTGGGATCATCAATGTAAGTTGATAATTTCATAAGTACCGATAGCATACTATCTGCATCCCTGACCCTTGTATTTGTATGTAGATTGCCAATTCAATCTTGAACTCCACTGAGCTTGATGAGGCAGTTGCTCAGGTCATGGTTGCCGACGGAGCGATGGATATGCTCAAGGATATACAGAATGTGCAGAACATGTTTCTCATGCGCTGAAAGTAGAATGAGATAATAGTCGCGCGACAACCCATGGAGTTAACGCCGGTGCAGCTTTTACTTCTGCGAAAGAGCACTATGATCATCTGCAGATTCCTATTATGGATCTGATTGACAATGCCTTGTCGCACGATGATTTCCTTGATCGCTTAAAAGAAATATTTGCTGATGTGGAAGAAGAAGACGCAACGAAGACTTCAAAATAGAATGGCTTTGCTTCTTGATGTTTGTATATTTTTAAGACAATTTATTTTTGTAATAATACTTATATGTACAGGTGCGCGACCGCACAAGTACTTTGACTTTATATAATTTCTCTTTTGAATTACAATGTGTGCATGAGTACAACTACTTATTTAGGATAGACAAATGAATATGATTGGCTAACTCATGTAGGAGTGTAAGTTTATCTTGTGGCTCATGAGTGGTTAGTAGCCTTAGTGTTTTTTGTATTTCCAAAGTAATTGCATGCATTTGTAAGCAAAATATTCGTAAACAATTAGATGTAAGTAGCGACAGGATAGAATTTCATTGATAAAGCATCGAGCTATTACTTGTCACTAAGATTACAAAAATAAGAAAAACTGTAAGCAGTCTCTTTGTGTAGTGCGGAGCTATCACATTGAGAGCTGAGATTACATGTAGCACTGGTGCAACTGTTGGGCGTTCCAGGTCCGAGGGACGCTAGAGCCGTCCATGCGCTTCAAAGTATATGCTCCTTTGCCAAGGACTTCATTGATCACATATGGGCCTTCCCATATCGGCGCAAGCTTTCCTGGTCTTTCAGCTTTGGAGGCTTCATTATCACGGAGGACAAAATCCCTCGGTAAAAATGTGCAAATTAACGCGTACCCGCTTGTTATAATATTTCTCCAACTGAGACTTATATTTTGCTTCGCGAATAGCTGCGTTTTCACATCTTTCTTCAATCAAATCAAGATCCAAGCGTCGCTGCTCCTCGTTGTCTTGTTTTTCCAGCGGAAGCATTCTGGGAGATGGGAGGCCTATTTCAGCAGGGATTGCTGCCTCTGTTCCATAAACCAAACTGAACGGAGTTTCTCCTATGCTTGTCTTGGGCATTTTTCGATGAGCCCATAGAATACTGGGCAGCTCATCTACCCATCCACGCCGCGTTGTGCCAAGGTGGGCTTTGATGCCATCAACTAATTGCTTGTTGATACTTTTAACCTGGCCGTTTGCATGAGGATGCGCAACGGAAGAAAAAACATGCTCAATGTTCATCTCTTGCATCCATTTTTGTAGATCCTCATATGCTAAATTAGAGCCATTGTCTGTGATGATGCGCATGGGTAACCCGAAACGACAGACAATATGTTCCCAGATAAATTTTCGGATTACTATAGCTGTTGTCGAGGCTAATGGTTTTGCTTCGACCCACATTGTGAAGTAATCAATAGCAACAAAAATGAACCTTACTACACCAGGCGCATCAGGGAAAGGACCTACAAGATTAATAGCCCACTGTTGAAAAGGCCATGCCGATGTTATTGGGACAAGTGGATTTTTGGGGCGCAATGTTTTTGGCGCGTGCCTTTGGCAAGCCATGCATTTGCGCAAGGTGTCAACAGCGTCTACATACATACCTGGCCAGTAGTATCCTGTGCCCATTACTTTGACGACGACCATGCGCAGTCCAACGTGTATGCCACATAATTCTTCATGGATTTCTCTGATCAAGTACTGCGCATCATGCTTATCAACACATCGCAATAAGGGACCCATGTATGACTTACGATATAAAATACCGTCTGCCATTTCGTAGTTTAAGGCCTTACACCGTATCTTTCGTGCATGCGCTTTGTTTTCAGGAAGCTGACCATGTTGTAAAAATAGGATAATTGGAGACATCCAAGATGGACTCCCCATCTCAACCATGATGACTTGCTTTAGGGAACAGATGGATTTTTTAAAACTTCAATTCTGACTTCTTTTGCCAAATGTTGGAAACTTGTGGCCGCAAGTTTACTCAATGCATCGGCATGTTTGTTATCACTTATGTTGACGTGCACGACTTTAAACTATCGGAACTGGCAGATCAAAGACTTGGCTTGCTCCAAGTATAACGCCATAATGTCGCCCCTTGCATCATAAGTACCATTGATTTGTTCCGCTACAAGACGAGAATCAACGTGTGCAGTTAAATTTGCAACGTCCATCTTTATAGCGAGGCGCAAGCCTGCTAGAAACGCTTCGTATTTAGCCTCATTTTTTGTGCTTTTGAAATCCAGTCGTATGGCATAAGTGAACTCTTGATTATCTGGATTAACCAGTCGGAGGCCTGTGCCGGCACCGTCACTATTTGATGCGCATCTGTATGTAATAACCATTCTCTGTCATCCATAACAGGAACCGGATTTTGGATTTCTTCGCATTCTTGGACTTTGTCTGCTAGAACCTCAGCTACGAAATCGGCAAGGATCTGCCCTTTAGTTGCTGGTCTCGGCTTGTATACAATGTTGTGACCACCTAGTTCAATAGCCCACTTGGCTAGTCGTCCTGAGACGTCTTGTTTTGAAAGAATCTGGCCGAGGTGGTAATTTGTTAAGACATTTATGACATGACCAGAAAAAATGCTTACTAAGTCTACGCGAGGCATGGACTAGCGCAAGTACTAGCTTTTCCATCATTGAATATCGAGACTCTTGATCATTCAACATCTTGCTGATATAATAAATAGGTGTTTGAACGCCTTCTCTTTCGACAAGTAAAATTGCTCCGACTGCCATCTCGGATGCAGTAAGATAAAGGATCATAGGCTCTTTGTCACGCGGAGCTATCAACGTTGGAAATTGAATCAAACAATCCTTCATATCTTGGAAAGCTTTCTCCGCCTCTATTGTCCATTGAAATTTATCTTTCTTTACGCAGTTGCACAGAGATGAAAGGGTAAGACTTTGTAGCGTGATTCGCAAGGAAACGGTTGAGGGCAGCTAACCGACCTGCTAATCGTTGCATCTCCTTAACACTTGCCGGAGATCTCATGCTTTGAATTGCTTCAACTTTTTCTGGATTAACCTTGAACCCATCCTTTGTGACGATGAATCTAAGGAACTTGCCTTCTTCCATGCCAAAGGAACATTTGCTTGGGTTAAACTTCAAATTGACCTTTCGCAATGAATCAAACCTTTTTTTTTAATATTCTCCAACATCATTTCTTCCGTATAGCTCATGATAACTAGATCGTCAATATATACCTCGACAGTTACCCCAATGTCATCACCAAACACTGTATCCATAAGCCGCTGGTAAGTGGCTCCCGCATTGCGGTGACCAAAAAGGCATTTTTCTATAACAGAAAATAGCCTTCTCCGTACGGAAAGCCGTCTTGTCTTCATCCTCTTGCTTCATCAGCACTTGATGATACCCTTTGTAACAGTCGAGAAAACATTTCCAACGGAACGATGCTAAGGAGTTAACTTTCTTGTCAATCTCAGGAAGAGAATAACAATATTTGGGACAAGCCTTGTTCAAATCTTTAAAGTCGACGCACATGCGCCAACCGCCGTTATGCTTTTTGACCATAACGGGGTTCGCCACCCAAGTTTGATACTTAACTTCTCATAAAATGCAAGCGTTTAATAATTCAGCAACTTGCTCGTTCATAGCTTGAGTTTTCTCAGTACCCAGGCTGCGCTTTTTCTGAACCACGGGTTCTGCTGATGGAAAGACGTTTAAACAATGTTCAGCAACGTTGCGTGGGACACCCCCCATGTCTACAGGTGTCCAGGCGAAGATGTCTATATTACAAAATAACAATGACTTGAGCTTTGCGCGAATTGTTATAGATAGCACAGGACCAAGGATAATCGACTGCTCTGCATATTTGTTGTTTAGGATCTACTTCTCAGGCTCATTCAACAGCATAGGCTTAGAAGCCTTGGTAACTGGTTCTTCGATAGACATAATCTCTTCACGGGCATACATGATAGTTACACCAGTTGGCGTTGGAAACCCACAAGCAGCATGCGGTGCAGATGTGATCATGCTGAAATCACGTTGCAGGTGACACCCTAATAAAACGTCATGACGAGAAGTCGCTGGCATCACCATGAAGTTTACTTGAATGGTTCGTGAATGTTTTCCGTCTGAAAGAGTGACAGGAAAAACTATTTGTCCGAGAGGAAAGACAGCCTCGCTGCAGAATCCAGTTAAAGTAAAGTCAACCGATTCTAGGCGTGCCTTATCCTCTGGATCCAACTGCTTGAAACACTGTTCATATATGATGTCCATGGAACTCCCAGGATCAACAAATATGTAGTCAGTTTGGTAATGTCCAAAAATACCTGTGATTACTACAGGTCTTTCTTCTGAGGTCCACTAGGAACACCAGGAAAAATCACCTGCTGCTTGCGCCATTTTTCATTTCGAAAACGTTGGAAGTTGCGCTTGCGCGACCTGCCTCCTTGAATCATAGAAACTTGTTTCATCTTCTTGTTGCTTGGACCGTCATCCCACGCGTGAGTTGTCTGACCTCCTTTCATGCTGACTGTACTAGGTGTGTCAGTTTACCACTTTTCAATGTTTTTTCAATCTCTTTGCGCAAACTGATGCAGTTGTCAGTTGTGTGCCCAGTGTCTTTGTGAAAGTCACACAAGAGATTTGGGTCCTGACCCTTCTTGTTCTTCATGGGTTGAGGTTGCTTAAACTGGTAATTCTCAGTACTCAAACTTCTGCGGGAGACTTCGTTGGAGGAGTCCATTATCGATCACGTTCTCTTGTTTGATTGCTTTCTGGGTAGTAATCTTGTTAATCACTACGCGAGCATCTACTGGTGAATACGGAGAATACGAACCTTGGTTCGAGTCCTTCCAGCCTTTTTTAAACTTCCGGCCACCTCTACTCAGATCCTGAGGATGATTCTAAGGTAGTGGTGGTCTGTTGGAATTAAGGTTCCGCTTAGTCTGCGCATAAACTTTGGCTGCTGCCATTAGTTTATCCCAGCTTTTTAGAAGGCCAGTTGTTCCAGAAAGTACTTTTATCATTTCATCACATCGTACCGCATATTTGAACTGTGCGCGGATAAGATCCTCATGTACATCTCTAATTTCTAACACTTCCTTATTATAACGAGTGATAAAATCTTCTAGGCTTTCATCATCCTTCCGCCAGATATTCATCACATCTGAGGAATCTCTGACATATCGCCTTTGTTGACTAAAATGCGTAAGGAACTTCTCCTTAAGATCATTCCAAGAGGAAAGTTTACCTGTGGGCAAATTATCAAACCAAAGGCGCGTGGCGCCGGTAAGAGTTTGTACGAATAGATGACACCACATTGATAACGTCCATCCTCCAATTAGCCCTGCGCCGGTGAAAAGGCGCATGTGATCATCCTGATGAGTCAAACCATTAAACTTCCCTACGTTGGATGGTAACTTTGCTCGTTCTAGCGGAGCCAATGCTATTTGTCTTACAAACTTCGATTGTTCAGCTGCTTCAGCAGGTCGATACACCAGATTAAAATCATGCTCCGCCTCAGGATTGTATGTTGCACGTATCTCAGGCTTGTAGTTGACATGATCCGTTGATAATCGATTAAAAACACATACACTATCTCCTTCGTCATAAGTTTTATCATATTCATCATGTTGGGTGTTCCGCTTCTGTGATAGTCGTGGGCCCAAACGTGAATGAACAGATGTGCGACGTTGAGTATTATCCTCTTGTTTTTTATTACCAGAATGAATGGAATCATTCCTGGTTTGAGAGTACATCTCGGTTCCGTCTACAGACACATGCGAAGGCACACTGGCATGGGTCTGAGAATCATAGCTCAACGCTCGAGGTGCCGGCGAAGCACGGACCTGAGGAGCATTAACTAGAGCTTGAAAAGCTGGAGTTCCAGTCTGAGCACATAGTTGAGCATACATAGCATTTAAAGTTGTTTAAGATTTGATTAGCCAAGACAACGGAGTCTTACCAGGCGGTAAAATTGATGCAACATCAACATGAGGAGCTGCCGGAGTTACTGGACTGCTTGCATGATCTGGATCATATGGAGCATCAGCTTCACTGGACGAGTCCTCCACAATTTGTCTGTTAATCTGATGACCGCCAACGACGCGACAGATCTCAGATCGAGGACCTCCTGGAAACGATGATCCATCAGCCATGATGCTGTAGATCTAAGTGAAATGACACGAAAGGTGAAGAGAGAATAGAAAAACAGTGGGTGTCAATGAAGAAAAAATATAACTATCAGATCGGAATGTGGATAGATCTAGGGTTTTAGTCTCTGCATAAATGGGTTAACCCTTCATTTCATTTACTAATGAAGATGGTTGCAACTAGATTCCCGACGATACCTGCAAAACAGAACGCCGTCAGCCTCGTCACAGGGAAAAGGGGGGTTCTCTCCGTGACCACCCTCCGGCGTGAGAATAAGTATTAGTAGTCAGAAATAGTTTAAGTGAATAAGAGAGAGAGAGAGAGAGAGGAGAGAGAGTAAATGAGAGTGAATACCTTTTCCTTGTCACCAAGATACTTATTTATAGTTGGATTTAGGTGCCAAAATAGAGAGAGAGGCTTCACGGTGTCAAGATCTACCGTTAATTCATCAACTTGTTCATAAAGTTACACGGATCGTGGTAAGATCAACGGTTGGGGAATTGCCACGTGGCTGGCGATGATGACCTCGTGTTTTCAACAAAATCGTGCCATCATTGTGACCCTCGAGAGCGTACCAGATCGTGCCACGTGTAATTCTGCTGTAACCGTTTGTACCTCTGCACGATTGTGCATTAATGGCTTCTAGAAGATATACATCTGCAATCCTCTTATTGTTTGCCACGTGTCCTTTCGCTTGTAACAGAAAAGATTCTTTTTGTTTCTGAGCTTTTTCTCGTGCACAGGTGCCATCTAGTCAAGGAAAATATTCAAGTTTAACTATTTCCTTGTGCAAGCCTGCGCAAGGTAGTTAAATGATCTTTTTCCTCCTTAGATAACCGGCTCAGAGATTTGTGATATCCTTCTGTGGTTTTCAAGTCTGTGCAAGGTTTTTGAGTAATATGATTACTCAGGAAAATCATTCAAGGTTAACTATTTTCCTTGCGCGAGCCCGCGCAAGGTAGTTAAATGATTCTTTCCCTTTTTAGTTGACTGGCGCAAGGTTTTATGAAGCCTTTCTTTTGTACCATAATCTGCGCAAGGTATGCTTGTTAGAAATGGGGATGGTCTCTTGCTTGGCGCAAGGATTTGGGACCATACCCCTTCAGACATTCAACAACTTCTGCTTCTTAGTCTGCTCATGAAAGAACTCAGAAACAAAGCTCAGAACAACTTGGGTCAAGATTTGAGCGTATGAATGAAGGTGAGAAAGTTAACTTTTTTTTCTCACAGCTTCAAGCCGCCGCAGCTCAGATTAATAGACATATGGAGTTCATGTCTTCAACACGTAACATAGCAATTGCACAACAGTTGGAAATTAATACGTTGAAAGCAACTGTTGGAAGACAACAAACAAGATTGAGCAATTGAGAGCTAAGAATGCAGAGCTGAGGGCTGCCGATGCTGAACGAGCTGCTCAGTTGTAACAGATGTGTGCAGCTAATAACGCATGTGGAATTGAAATGAACGGAATGAAAGAACGAATCACTGAGTTACTACGATCTGGTGAGAAGTTTTCTGGGAAGTACACTGAGATAATAAATTCGTATGACTCCAAAAAGAAGACCATAGCTGAGAATGTGAAGCAGATGACTAGCAGCTATGAAGTAACCAGAAAAAGAGTTAACATTCTGTGGGCTGATAGGTGCAAGGCTCAGGAAGTACTACAAAAGCGAGATCACGATAGTGAAGGTCCCAGAAATCCTGATGCTCCTGCTTCATCTACGCAACAGGAAGGCTCTGCTTCAACTCCGGTTGGCGCTACCAGTTCAGTTCAAGTCGTTATCGGTTCTGGTGCATCTGGTGGTACACATGAGGTTATGGTAGGCTTGCAAGACATTGAGAACCTTGACCTTCAGCTGGCAGTTGTTGAAAGGTCTGGTGTTGATCTTGAAGATAGTTCAGTTGCAGGTGGTGAGGTAGTGGCTACTTTAGACATTGATGTGATTGTGTCTGAAGGTGTAGATGTGCAACCGTTACAGGCACTTCATCTGTAACTGGTGAAGACTTGGAAGAAGGAGAGTTTGTTTCAGAACTCTCACAAGAATAGATTTTGGCTCTCAAGGAAATGAAAGTAGTCGATGAGGCTACTGTTTAGGAGATTCCAAGTGAACCCGAGGTAGCAAACATTGAAGGTTTGGATGAAATCGTGTTTGAAGAAGAATCAGCAAAGTCTAATTACGTTCGAGAAGATGGAACGGAGTTTGGGCCGTTTGATAATGATTGGCTTCGGGAGAATATAGACGAGATTGACAAAAAGCTGAAGAGTCATGACACATCTGATATTCCCTCAGACACCTTTGAAGAGTGAGGAAACAGTTTTTGGCAAAGACACCGATGCCAGCTCCACCTGTCGTTCAAGTTGATTATATGAAGTATAAAAAGGATCGACCGCAAGGCCGGATTCTTAGTTGGATGTTCGTGAAGTATATTCACTGCATGGCTGTCAAGCGTGAACACGGAACCCAATACTTCAAATCTCTCCTAAGCATTTTACATTGCCTTTTTATGATGTTGCAGTACTTGCCAGGTTAAAGTTGATCAACAGATCTAACTATGAAGGTGCAACACTTTTGCAAGAAAGCTAAGGATCGAGCAACGCAAAGGTTGGAAGGATGAGTTATACAAGCCTCAGTTTTCAATGCATGAGCAGATAAAATATACACTGGATCCGGACACCAACACTGCTCATTACAAACTTGTATACAAGCCAGTGAAGGTTATGGACAAGATACCTCTCATGCCGATGAAGCAAGATTTCTTGGGTAACATGAAGCTGTGGTGCTATGATTCAGACAATGATGAAGCAGTCATCGTGTTCAAGAACGACGAAGACAATTTTCAAATGTTGGATCCAATGTGGAACGTGAATATGTGTGTTGGTGACATCAAGATACTCTTTCAACATGATATCTTTTATGAAGACAAGGACGCGTATCAGGAGTTGTTATTCCAACGAGTCGCTTGTTTCTGTTTCTACCAGGGTATTCATGCAGAAAGCTCATGGACCTAAGAAAACAAAGAATGAAGACCGAAGACCAAGGTATAGACAAGGGGGAGTTTGTTGGTACAGTTTTGTGTCTGTAGCTTGTTCTTAGCTACGTCAGTTTGTACGGTCTTTGTTTTACATGTATGTATGTTTTGGTCGAGTCGGCCAAGCCGAGATGTCCTCCTATCTCGACTTAGCACGACATTTACGTTGTTAGCGTTGTATAACAGCTGCATGTTGCAGACTATTAGTTTGTTTGATGTTTGTAATCTTGCTAAACTGTCTGTTAGTTGGCATCTGTATTGCAGGCCCCTACGAAGAACCCACATTCTTTATAGGATTCAACTTCCACGAACAACCTGATTGTTCGTCCTAATGTGTCCAACGAACAACCATTGTTCGTTGGTATCTATGTTGTTCGTCGAGCATGCCCACGAAGAATAGTTCTTCGTGGGACTGTATGTTGTTTGTGGGTCTCTGCTGGTTCTTCGTAACCATGCAGTGATATTTGCCTATAAATACAGTTCTTTTGTTCACAGTTTAACCAAGAGAGTCCTGAGAAGTTGTAAACACTGTGCGTATGTGTTGTACTAATTCTCTTCAGTTTAATATAAGATTGTGACTCTTTGGTTACTTTGTGTTTGCTTATTTTGCTTCGGTTTGCATATTCACGTGGATTTCGCACTCATAAATGTGTTAACAAAACAAGGAAGTAGGTTGTTCTTGATCCTCCAAGTGGACCTACAATATAAATAATGAAAAAGGAAAGGAGAATTATGCATAAACAAGGTAAAAAAATAATATAAAAACTATAGATAAAATATATGAACGTACAAAATCTTTTATTAAAACACAAACAAACAAACATAAACGAACGAATGTTCATGAACTCCTTACTGAACGTTCACGAGCACAATTGAATGAAATCACTTGTTCATGTTCATTCGTTTATTAAATTAACGAACATAAACAAAATTCCATCGAACGGTCCACAATCTGTTCGCTGATCGTTCGGTTCGTTTACAGCCCTATTCCACTCTTGAGTCTCCGGCGAAGAAGGTGTCGCCGGCAAAACCTGCAAATCGATCCCGAGTTTACAGAAAGAAATGCCAATCTGGACAATGATCCTCACCCTACTACGAGCCTTTCGTGGTAACCACATAACCTGTTAACAGTTTACCTTTATATCCAGTGGCGAACAGAAACTTTTATATAGGGGTCAAAGTGTTTATACACACATCCGCTACTACTAATTTACTCGTTAATATAATTGTTTTACTGCTGAAAAAAAATAAAAATAAAGAATGATAAATTAAAAATCTTGACATTTTTAAAACTAAAAAAAATAAACAAAGATAGGGAAATTTAATAAAGAGTGAAAATTTTAGTGCAATATGAAAATTTTACTTAGGTTACTATATTATTATTATTATTATATTATTATTATATAAGATAATAACTACATAGTATTGTTATTTAATTCTATTAATTATTTATGATGTTTTTTTGAACGGTATTATATAAGATAATAACTACATAGTATTGTTATTTAATTCTATTAATAATTATTTATGATGTTTTTTTAACGGAATTATTTATGAAATTTAATATTAAACTTTTAAAAAAAGAAAGTCAGGTACAATGACATGGAGTAGGTCTCAGACTTTTTTATTACATGGTTTATTTACCAAAACACCCTTCATCATCTTCCCAAGTTTTCATTCTCATCTGTGACTGTCGAACAAATCGGAAAAATATTCAGATGACCACTTTTACACTTTTATTCTCTCTTATTTCTTATTTTCGCTGCATTTACTGTACGTTCAACTAAAAATCTTGCGGGTCAAAATTCAAAAACCCACTCGATGAAGGATCCAAACCTGCATTGTCGGCCGACGGCCGGAGGGTCAACGGACCCTCCGGACCCCCTGCAGTTCCGCCACTGTTTATATCTATCGAATTAACATGATTTCTAAGTGTTTAGTTGTTTCATTAAGGGTCGTTATTTATTAAGTTTATTGGTCGATGATTGTTTTCCATTCAAATATAGTTCAGGTTTACTGTTTAATTTAGGATTTTTGAGTTTACTGTTTAATTTTAGATTTAAATTTATTAACAGGGTTGATTGAGGATATCTTTGTAAGTAGATTAAACATTATTCATGCCTTAATGAGAACCGGTAAGTATTTCATTATTCATGCTTTTTGAAAAGTTTTTTTTCTAAATAACACCTGATCTTTTAAACACAACCTGTTAAATGCACATGTTAAACGATTTGAAAATAAAGAGTGAATTTGTTCACTTTAGAAATGAGCAGAATAACCTTACTACGAGTCACACTTATCCTCCTCTCACTGTCGTGTATGCTTTGTACGTAATTGTTAATTCTCGTCTTGTACGTGATCCAGCCACAACAAATCTAAGGCCATATGTAATGGGGTATTATAAGGGCATGAAAATGTTTGATAATTACCACCCCCTTGTGCATTAGGGGCATGATGATGGTGGGACATTTCTATAATAATGCCAAAAAAAAAAAGAAAAAGAATAGAAAGTAATAAATGAAATGAGCATTAGCCATTACAACTTTTTTAAAGGGCATTATGATGATGATGTTGTGAAAAATACCTTTAGTAGACATTAACCATTGCCTATAATATAAAAAGTTTTTCAAAATATACATTAAACACTAACAGATAAATAGTCAAATCTATTAATTTAACCCATGGTTTTTTGAGTTATACGTAATTACTCATATTGTATTTCAATGTACACATTTTGTTTTTTTATTAATTTCCAATAAATTTGAATCATTAGTTTTACCGGGTTTTTAGTTTTTCACTTGTATATATACACACACCTCATTGAGTTGCAATTAATATGTTGTATTTTTATAGGTGTGTAATTATAAACCTATAAATAAGCAACATATTTATGCTTAAGGTTGTTGTACATTTTGTTTTGTGAGTTTTAAAAAAAAAGTTTGGAATTTTCCTTTCTAACTCTAAAGTTTTGTTAGTGCATTATCCGTGTGGTAATCTAATTGTACTAGTTATGTCAAATGTCTTGAGTCTGTATTATACCAGACAGAGGTTTCGCTAGGTAGCATCAGGAATGTATAGGATTCGGTACGGTACGTTGATAGCAGATATGATTAGATATGATGTCATCATGCTATATGATGAGATCATATCTAAAATATCATATCTAATTCATCAAAGTGCATGGAATATAATATCTAATTCATCAAAATGCATGGAATATAAACTTTCATACGTACCAAGTGAAGATTACAAGATCGCACGAAGTGGAATAGTGTGTTTGAATGAAGTGAGGTAATTGGTACGAACTGTCAACATCTATAAATAGCAGCTCAAAGCTCCAAGCACAAAGAGAGAACAACTTCGCACAAGCTCCGATCAAGAACTCTCATACGGTTCGATCTAGATCGAGTTATTTTGTAACGTAGACGTCGAAACTCTGTCTGGTTGTCGATTAGAACGTAATAAACGTTGATTATTTACGATTCGCTGTCACGATTACGGTTCGGCTTAACGTATTCCGCATGTTAAACCGGATTATACGCAGAGATTGTGTTCTTCGGTGAACTGATCCGGACCTTTAAGTTTCAATTGACAATTGAAGTGTAAAGTTTCCATCTTATGCAATTCAACCCCTTTGATTAATTTAATTTTTCACTTCTAAACGTATCCATCTTTTGTAATTTAACCCCTTTGATATTTTTACTTTTAACCCAAAGCTTTTCATCTTTTACAACTTTGGTCCCTTATACTTTTCATCTTTCATGAGTTTTTTGTTTACCGTTTCGTTCTAGATTTTCTGAGTAACATGCCACAACATGCGTGTGGGTGTTCAACATTTTTCGTCTACTTTTTCCCGTTTGACAGGTCCGTCGCAGCGCGTCTATTTTTCCCGTTTGATAGGTCTGTCGCAACGCACTCGTCATAGATCGAGTCATTGATTATTTTCTATGTTTTACACACAGACTCGCGGTCATGTAAGAAACATTTGCCTTTCATATATGATTTATAACTAAAGAATCCCACGCTGCATTGCGGCGGGTGATAATTCTAGTTTATTATACTTCAGACCAAATTCTCAAAATCTTGGAAAGTAGAAACCCGCTATAATATATATATATATATATATGTGTGTATGTGTGTGTGTGTGTGAGAGAGGAGATCTTGTACACAAATTATGTATTAAGTGTAGGAAATGGCTGAAAATTAAGCGGTGTCATTTTTATAAATATGAGATTCAAACAATTGAAGAAAAAATAGAAAAAGAGTATTCTTGTCCTTTCTCACTTTACTGCTTCCACCTTAATTTTAAAATGGCTATAATTTTTTCATATGTTGATATCTAAATTCTAATAAAAGATTACAATTAATGCCATATAGCAATACCTCCTGTTATCTCAAACAATTTTTATTTAAATTATATAATGATAATTACTATAAAACTATTATACGATAAATTATAATTGTTTTGTTTACCTCAATTATCCGATAGTGGTAGTAGTCCTTATTTATTCACTATCATCCATTATGGCAATAAATCTAACACATGAATTTATTCCTTCTTATTTATTTACGATTATCCACTATAGCAATAAACTAACACATGAATTTATATAAATTGATAATATTTTAAAATCATTAATTGCTATGAATAATATAATACATTGTGATTAATAAATTATATGAATGGTAAATCAAGTTATAATATAAATTGTTTAGACAAAATTATAGAAAACAACCTATATGTTTGCCTCAAACAGCACTTTATACCTTTCACTATGAAATCGACAAAAACCAATCTTTATGTTCATGTATTGCTACAGGTTCAACCTTTACCACTAACACTGTTAGATTTCTTGATTAAATTACCTCACATGCTTTGCATGTGAGGGTATTTTAGTCTTTTTCCATCTTATCTTCTCCAATTCACTCCTACAATCACATACACCAGGTCAAACACAAATTTTAATATTTATATTTGAAATAATGCAAAAAATTTATTTATATGATAGAAAAATGTCATCATCATCTTCACCATCCTGAATTAAAGACACCAAACAAACTAATTATGTAAGAATCAAACTAACAATTTTCAATTATAAACCACACAACAAATGGTCAAAAACACCAAACAAACTAATAACATAGCATATACAAATTTACAGTAGTTGTAAGGTATGCAACTTTGGTCAATTTCTCGAAAGAATTATTAAAATAAAACACCAGTTTGAGTCGTTTGGCATTATTATGAATGAATCTCAAAGCAAATGGTCAAAAACACAAAATAAACCCAATGCGGTCGTCAAAGGCGCCGGAATCTTCATCATCATCCTCATCACGCCAAACTCACCGGAATCTTCAAAATCATCCTCATCAATGTCGTTTCACCTCCGGTAATCTTCAACGTTAACCGACAACGACGCCGTCGTTGCTTTGATCTCAGGCCTCTTCACAGGTGATTTTTTCGAGATTCGGTGAGTCAAAGCGGTTTTTCGTCAAGCTCTGAATTTGTCGGTTTGGTGGCGTTCCAAATTATATAAAAACAAAACAAAATCAATAAAAGCAAAACCCCAAATTTTATACAATCTGTAACCAAACCTTATCTAAATCTCTGTTCAAATCACTCATAGAACACCAATGTCTGTTCAACCACCACCGATGTCGTTTGCTCACTGTCGTCCACTACTAGGGCATCAGATACTCCTATTTTTTCTTATTGTTCTATTTGAAACTGTTGAATCAATGAAGGTGGGTGGTTGCAGATGTACAGAGAGAAAGAGCTAGAGAGGGGGTGAAAGAAAAGAGTTAGCAACGGCGGATTTTGTGGTGACGGTGGGTGAATTTGATGGTGGTGGTGGGGGTTTGTTGAATGAGAGAGAAAGAGAGAAAGCTAAGAGAAAGAGATAAAGGGGTTTATTGCTTTTTAAAATATGGTTTTATTATTTATGGTGGGTTATTAATAATTTTGGTTTTATTATTTATGGTGGGTTATTAATAATTTAAAAAGAATTATTAATTAAAAAGACGTGTGATAAGACTAAAATATCCTTACATGCAAAGCATGTGTGGTAATTTAACCAAGAAATCTAACAGTGTTAGTGGTAAAGGTTAAACATGTAGCAAAACATGAACATAAAGGTTGGTTTTTGCCGATTTCATAGTAAAGGTGTAAAGTGCAGTTTGAGGTAAACATAAAGGTTGTTTTCTGCAATTTTGTCAATTATTTATTGTTGTTAGAGGCATATTCCTCTTAAAGGGGAGATCTCAAATTCAAATCTATGTAATAGAGAATAATTCAAGATTGTTGGTGTAATAGAGCAAGAGTTATAACTTGTCGTTCAAAAAAATGAATGGTAAATCAACTTAATATAAATCATTTATTATCTATTATCACTTCAAATATTTATTAATTTATAATATATAATGAGGCTATGTGTAGTGGAATAACGAAACCACTGCCACATCAATGTCACGTAGACATTTGAGCAATACTAAAGAGGCCATAATTAGATTAGCCATTTAGCTAAATATAAAATAAAATAAATAAAAAGACATCATTGGTCAAAAGGGGTGGACTGCATTTCTCAAGGGCTTGGCGTTCGTTAATGCAATGGTGGAAGAGGGTTTAGCACCCTCAATAACTAGAGAGGATGGTATTTGGCGCCCCCATGCTGATTTGGCATGAGCCGCTAATCAACTACACACAGTCTAATATAATATTTTTGAATTAAATCTTAATAAAAACATATTTTTAAGAATTCTTTTAATATTAAATTTGTTATAATAATAATGATATTATTGAATTATGTTACCGGTGGTTATTATACACCTAATTGTTATTTTAAAATGGTTGTTATTAAATACATTAAAAACGAGTTAGGTACAGATTACTATGAGTAAAAAATTGCAAGCTTGTTAGATTATTAATAGGTATGCCTACTTGTCTTATTATGATTGTGATAGCAAACGAAAAGTTTTTGTTATCCAATCCGTGTATACACGGGACAATAACCTAGTTTTTTAATAAATTGTACCATATTAACGAGTATTTCAATCTCTTTAATTCGAGCAGCCTATTGTTATAGTTTTCATAAAAAGAAATTACATGATTTGATATACCCATTACGTGATTACATGATTTTGAATACCCAACACATATCTACGTAATTTTGAATACCCATTATGCGATTATGTGATTTCATTATAGTATGTGAAACCACATTACGTAATTATGTAACAATAGTTGACTATGTATTATTACGTGACTAAGTAATTTTAAATACCCATTTCGTAATTATATGGTTTGATTATAGTATTTTATTTGAAACCACACTAAGTAATTACGTAAAAACCAAAATATGTAATACATAATATTTCATATTGAATACCAAATATTTGAGGTCGAATCACATATTAAGAATAAATTATATACAAAACATTTGCCAAATCAACGTATAATAACCACGAGAAAGGTTATTGTACAAGAGGAAAAAATTGTATAAAGTGTAGGAGACAAGTTTGGCCCTTGATTTGGAAGATCAATGGTTGAGATTAATTAGTTCCCTAATATAGAATTCACATAACTAAAAATAAGGGAAACAAGTGGCATAAAGGGTAAACTAGAAAAATTCAATATTGTTGATTCATATAATTTAATATTATCTCATAAAAATTACACCGTTAATTATTTCATTATCTAATTTGAGCAGCCTATTGCTATTTTTTTCTTTAAAAAAGTTGTAGGATTTTGAATACCCATTACGTGATTTTGAACACCCATTAAGTGACTACGTGATTTTAAATACCCGTTACATGATTAGTTGATTTCATTATAGTATTTTATGTGAAACTCAGTTAAGTGGTTACGTAATTACGTAATAATAGTTGACTATATATTTTATAACGTGACTACATGATTTTAAATATTCATTTCAAGTTTATGTGATTTCATTATACTATTTATGTGAAACCCTAACGAGTGATTACGTAATTACGTAAAAACAAAACATGTAATACATAATATTTCATATGCAATACCTAATATTTCAGGTATAATCACGTATTAAGGATAAATTATATATAAAATATTAGCCAAATCAACTTATAATAACCACATAATGTTGTATATTAGAGATTTAATCACGTAATAAAACATAAACAATTAAGTTCTTGTTAATGAATGTATGTAATAAGCATAATTGTAATAACATCAGTTATAACAAATCATATTGAATGTGTAATCACGTAATGAATTAACATTGAATGTGTAATGATTTATGTTGAATATGTAATCACGTAAAGAGTATTCCAAAATCACGTAGTCATATACCGGATATTCAAAATCACGTAATGGGGATGCTGGGCAAATATGTAAGAAAGGGAGTTATATAACTTGAGTGTGTGATGGGGGAGTCACGAGTTATATATTTATGTATATTAACATTACAATTGACACTCACTTAACGAAGAAACTTAATAGTTATTCTTGGTAAAGACCTTCATGGTTACGAAAAGTCAACGTTGTCGACCATCAATGTTAATTGGGTATAATATCAGAGAAAACCTAGGGACCATCTGAGTAATTAAATCTTATTTTGACAATTTGTTGTGGGCAAGTTTAATTCACATAGATTGGGCCAAAAGACTTACTGGACAAAAGAAATGTCAAAGTATTTGTTAACTGGTGGGCCGTTGCACATATGAAATACTGGGTTTTCTTAAAAAATTTATTTATCAGGGCCGGCTGATTAATTTCATTCATGATGGACTGCAAGCACGTAAATCAACTTGAGAATATATTTAAATATCATCCGAATTCAGAAGGCTCTTTTAAGACAACATAGTTCAGAATTCGAAGATTGATATTATGATTTTCATCAAGATTGAATCGTGTTCAAAGAACGGTGATTATGAAAAGAATTAATCCGGATTCGCCAAGTAAACGGGGGAGGCACATTCTGTCCATTTAATATTTTATTTATGTTTGAAATTTGAATTTAACTGAGTATATAAAGATAGGCAGACATCTCAATTTATGTATGCAGATTGTTCTTTACGTGAGTCATAATAAAAAAAGCGTCTTGGAGGAGTTTGTGTTGATTAACCAATTGTCCCCGACAGATTAGAGTGTGAAAATTGGCGACAACGGGCCAACGACACATTTTATATGAAGTTGCAGAACGTTTATGTGTAGGCACTGTCACATTTTCCGCTCACCCCAAATGATCACCTTATGCCACCACATAAAAGAGTTCATTTTCAAGCAGATTTCATATATAAAAGAACAAGTAGGAAACTATCAGAACCACATAAATATAAAAATTGTGAGTGAGGGCGAATGTAAGGACATGTTTTCTTTAATTTAAACTTGTGCTTACAACTGCATGTCATTTCTCGAAGCATGCAAGAGTGTAGATACTTATATCATACTCGGCACATTTTATCCGCAAAACAGATCAATATTTGAAGTCACTTCTCTACTCCAATAACTCATGCACTTATTCACCTGACAACAACTGTACTGGGAAGATTGAGATGAAATATTATATGGTTCCAGGCTTTAATTCGACTAGGCCCGCCATTAGTAACGGGTCAAGTACAGAATATAAATATCATGCTTTCACTCGAGTCAACCTGGAAAATACGCATTTAGTGACAAGCGAGCACATATTGGGACCAGTAATTTGATGTGGGGTAACTTTTATGCAATGGTTGGTGTGAGTTTTGGGACATATAATCCAGCAATTGTGTTGCAGCTTCAGCAGATATTTGATGCTGACTGGGATTCTCCTTATGCTGTTCCGGTTCAACCATTTCAGGATGGACATGCTTTTTCACGCTGATGTGATCAAATATACTCTACTCAAGAATATAGAATGCAATGTGACTAAATTTTCTCAAACTATTCAGTAACCCATGTTTATGTCAAACCATTGTGGTTTTTTTTGGTCCAAATTAACCAAACGAGATGAAGGATCCTTCTCACCCTCAAATTAAATTTTATTTTTTATATCTATGTTTGATGTGAGAATTCAAAATTTAAGTGTATATATGTATTTGGGTATTTACGGTGAAAAGACCAGAAAATTCTCTTAATATACCTTTCAGAATATGAACCTTGCTACTGCTTTGCTTACACAAAATAACGTATTTTCTCTTATATATGCTTTTGAATTGTAATTTAGGTGTAAATATATTTAGACAAGCTATTCTACGTAACTTTAATAATTTCCCTAGATACTGTCCTTTGAATGTTTTTATGGTAAATATCAAATTTAGTTTATATTCATACAAGCTATTCTACGTAACTTTAGTAATTTACCTAGATGTCCTTTGAATGTTTTTATGATCAATATCAAATTTAGTTTTCAACAACTGCTGGTACAAGAAGAACATAGAGTACAATAGAAAAATGCATAGAACATACCACAACAACAAATCTTGTTATGCTATTTATGAAATGAAAATAAACGTATTATGGTATTTATGTAGCTCCATAAAAGCTTGAATAATTTCTGCGGTTGATCCTTTCAGCAGCCGCTGAGAAACCAAGAGCAATATCCCTCATTGATGGCCTTGAGTGAGGGCTATGATGTAGGCATGAGAATGCAACCTCCACAAGTGATTGTACTTCCACAGTTTGTTCATCAGGTGGATCAAGGCATTGGTCCAGAATTTCAGACCAAGATACGCCTTCCATGTCTTGTGACGAAGTGAGAAAATCTCCCGGGTGTTTTCCCATTATAATTTCTAGTGTTAGTACCCCCAAGCTGTAAACATCGCACTTTTCATTCACTTCCATCGTGTATGCAAGTTCTACACAAGAAAAGGTCAAGTCAACATCCTGTATATACAACATCATGTTTATTTTAGAGTATTCGTACCTGGAGCAGCATAACCAAATGTCCCAGCAAATGAAGTCCAATTAGAGGAGTCTGGCTTCAATAGTCTGGCCGTGCCAAAATCAGATATATGAGCAACCCAATCCGAATCGAATAAAACATTGTTGCTCGACAAGTCTCTATGGATGATTGGTTATGAACAATCATGGTGCATATAGGATAATGCCTTTGCAATACCTGTAACAGCCATCACCCTCTTTTCCCAATCAAATTCAACAGCTTGTCCATTGTGATTCAGTACATTTCTTAAGCTCCCTCCTGACAAAAACTCATATACCAGAAATGAGTGCCGGGAATGTGAACAAAATCCATAGAGCTTGACAATGTTTTGATGACGTATTTCTGTCAATGCTCGGATCTCATTTTTGAAACTTTTAAAATTTTCCATCTCGCCGTCTGCTGGTGCGTGAAATTTTTTCACAGCAAAAACTGCTGTTGACAATTCTGCCTTATAAACAGTACCATGTCCACCAACCCCAATAATATGCTTCGAGTGAAAGTCCTCTAAGGCTTCAATGATTCTCTCATACAGCATTCTCCCATCACAGCTCTAGATGGTAAAATGGTTTGTTTGTGTCACTTGTGTGCTATCTGTATCATTTGGTTCTCTTTTATGGAGATAAAAGAATACGACACCAATATAAAACAACAGGACCATGCATCCCAAAGTTAGAAATATGATTAATAGCATCTTTGGAAACTTCTTTTTATTACCCTGATTTCTCAGTTTGATGGGACAATCTAACCCTGTGTTGTTTCCACATAACCGCTTATTATGTCCTAGTGCCTCCATTGGAGCATCATTAAAAGCTCGCATCTTCGGAAGTGGTCCCTCTAGCTGATTGAAAGATACATCAACTGTGGTTAAACTTAACATTTCAGTGAAACTTGAAGGAATAGAGCCTGTGAGATTATTATGAGAGATGTTCAATGTTTCTAGGATCTTCAGACCCCCAAGCTGTGAAGGTAAACCCCCAGTCAAATTATTTTCACTAAGGTCAAGAGATTCTAAATATTCCAACTTGGAAATCTGCATAGAAATAACTCCCTCAAATTTGTTACTGCTTAAGTTCAAACTCCTTAACTTGAAGCACTGTCCTAACCTGTTTTTGATTGGACCAGTAAGAGATTTTTATGCTAAATTAAGTTCTTCTAACTTGTACAGATTTCCCAGTTCTGAAGGAACTGTACCTGATAACTTATTGTCATCCAAGTACAGGTATGCCAATGAGCTTAGTCGTTTAAAGCTATTTGGGATTTCATCAACTAAGTGATTTGATGAGAGATGAAGCCTGACTAATTTTGTGACACCTCCTAGCTCTGTAGATATTGTTCCCGACAGATTGTTGTTGGATATTTGTAAGCTGTCTAAATTAGGACACTGCCCCCAGTTACTAGACACCTCGCCATAGAAATTATTGTTGCTCAAATCCATATAAACCAACTCCGGATATATCCCGAAATCTTCCGAGATATTTCCAGTCAGTTGGTTTCCTTCAAGCCGAACTCTTTGTAAGCTGCTACAATTTTTAATGCTCTTTGGTACAGAGCCTGAGAAGATATTGTTGCGCACACCGAAAGATCTAAGAAGTTTGGAAACA
The DNA here is from genome assembly GCA_947069175.1 of Scalesia atractyloides. NCBI lineage: Eukaryota > Viridiplantae > Streptophyta > Magnoliopsida > Asterales > Asteraceae > Scalesia > Scalesia atractyloides. The sequence goes on from CAMTDV010000024.1 coordinate 74,216,238, forward strand.
CAGATATCGTGTGGTAAAGAGCCTGTGAGCATATTTTTACCTACTTGGAAGTTTTCCATCTTAGTAAAATTCATATGTTGTGGGATGGGACCCACAAGATTATTCATGAACAAGTGCAACATAACAAAGGTTGTTCTCTTTCCTAGTTCAGGTGGGATGAGGCCACTGAATTGGTTGTCACTTAAGTCCAACACTTTAAGATTGCTGTAATTCGCAAAATAATCTGGAATCGAGCCAGATATATGGTTTGTACTCAAGTGCACCGTTTCTAACCTACTAAAATTAGGATTGGTTATTCCTAATGACAAAGGGATACTCCCATGAGATTATTATTAGAGAAGTCAAGGCTTTGGATCTCAGGTGAACTCAGTATAGGGATGAGGCCACTGAATTGGTTCTCACTTAAGTCCAACACTTTAAGATTGGTGTAATTTGTAAATAATCTGGAATGGAGCCAGATATATGGTTATTCCGGAAGTACACCCTTTCTAGCCTACTGAAATTTCGGAAAGAAATTGGAACCGTATCGGTGAGAAAGTTCCCGCTAATCTGAAGAACTATGAGATCCCTAGCCCCAACAAGTTCGGGCGGGATGGACCCAGAAACTTGATTATCACTCAGATAAAGGTAAGCCAGAGTGTTTAAATTTCCTATCGACACAGGAATGGCTCCAGAAAGGTAATTATTAGATAAGTCAAGGCTTCTGATCATGAGTGAATTCAGCGTAGGGATGGGACCATTGAATTGGTTCAAATATAAGCTCAACACTTTTAGATTGGTGTAATTTGCAAAATAATCTGGAATGGAGCCAGATATATTGTTGCCATCGAAGTACACCCTTTCTAGCCTATTGAAATTTCGGAAAGTAACTGGAACTGTACCGGTGAGAAGGTTCTCGGGCTTATCTGATGTAGAGTAGAAACGATAAGTAAGATCAATCACGTTGATTCTACGAATACCTGTGATGAACTTGTCCCAACCCCAAAATTCAACCCAAAGGGCACGGAATTTGAAGTGAAAAACTGTTTTTTCCAAAACTGAAATCTGATCATTATCCCCTCATAACCAACATATTAATAGAGTTAAAATTCGAAACAGGCCCCAAAATACACTCGGCCCAAAAACTAAAACAAAACAAAAGTTGGCAAAAAGCCCAAAAAACATAAAAATGAAAAATGCTCATAGAAATAAGCCTTTTTTGGGCCCGAACGTCCACCCAAACCACCTAAGGCCATTTGCAGCAAAATGAGATTTTTCCTCACGATCGTTTTGACTGGTCGCACGCCCAAAACGGACCCCCGTAGCCCAAGTTAAAGCCATTTTAGTGAAGCCCCATTTGTCACGCGATCTTGGGCCTCCAAATATAACATGGCCCGCTCCTCCACACTTGGGCCCGCATCATGCCCCCTGGATAGATAAAATTCGACCTCGAATTACCAACAGGTTCATCATCAGAAGAATCCCCATAATAAGGCAACAAGTGCCTCACATTGAACACATCAGAACAACGAATGTGAATAGGCAGCTTTAGACGATACGCATTCGGGTTGATTTTCTCCACAATTTCAACTGGTCCAATCTTCTTAGCTGATAACATGTTGTATTCTCCAACGGAAAAAAGATCTTTAGTCAAAACAGCCCAAACAAAATCACCTTCCTCGAAGTCAACATGCTTACGTCTCTGATCAGCAGCTTGTTTATACTTTAAATTAGCTTGGGTCAAATTATCATAAACAGCCTTATGAACCTCATGTAATCCTTCCACAAAATCTTGAACCCTCTTTGGGACAGGCCCAGAAATAGAAAGTGACATCAAATCAAGTGGTCCCCAAGGTTGACATGAATAAACCACCTGAAACGGGCTAAATCCGGTGCTCCGATTGACAGCATGATTATGGGCAAACTCAGCTTGGCATAACTTTTGATCCCATGCCTTCACATGATCACAAACCAAACACCTCAGCAAATTACCAAGTGACCGATTAACAACTTCAGTTTGGCCATCAGTTTGGGGGTGATAAGCACTGCTGAAGTTGAGTTGAGTGCCCACCGTTTTCCACAAACTATGCCAGAAATGGCTCAGAAATTGAGTATCCCGATCAGACACGATAGAAGAGGGTAGCCCATGCAAACGGTACACATCTCGAAAGAAGAGTTGGGCCACATTAACAGCATCAGTCGTCTTCTTGCAAGGAATAAAATGGACCATCTTAGAAAACCGATCCACGACCACAAAGATAGAATAATTACCCCTCTGAGTATGGGGTAACCCCAACACGAAATCCATACTAATAGCAACCCATGGTTGTGAGGGGACAAGCAAGGGCATATAAAGACCTGCATTAGTAGTTGTGCCCTTTGAAACCTGACAAACACGACACTTTTCACATAACGGTCCACCTCTTTCCTCATAGTAGGCCAAAAATAAGAACCTGCAACCAGTTGTAAAGTACGATCACGACCAACATGCCCTTCACCATGTAACTCCCTAATAATCTGCAAGCGAAGACTAGAATTAGGGATACATAGTTGATTCCCCTTGAACAGAAACCTTCATGTAACAGAAAGTCTGACTTTTTCCCAACACCCACATCCTGCAAAATGATTGAGAAAAATGGGTCAGTGGCCAACTGCTCATGAATGACCTCTAGACCCGGCACAGCAACCTTCAATGGATACAGGCAGATTACTCCTCCTGCTTAGGGCATCAGCAACCCTATTTGAAACACCAGTCTTGTGCCTGACCACAAAAGTAAACTTCTCAAGAAAGGCCAACCATCGCCCATGCTTATGAGATACCTTGTCTTGAGTACGAATATGCTTTAGGGAATCATGATCAGTGAATAAAACAAAATCTTTATGAAACAAATAATGACGCCAGTGCTTTATAGCTTGGACCACTGCATAAAACTCCAAATCATAAGTGTTGTACCTCAACTTTGGCCCAGATAACTTCTCACTAAAATAAGCAACAGGCTTACCACCCTGACTGAGAACCCTGCCGATTCCAACATTTGAAGCATCAGTATGAAGTTCAAAAACTTGAGAAAAATCAGGCAATACCAGAATCGGTGCTGAAGTGAGCTTGTCTTTCACAAGTTGAAAAGCCAACTCTGCTTCTTCTGTCCATACAAACGTCTTCCCCTTTATACAATCTGTCACCGGGGCCATAATAGAGCTGAAATGAGGAATGTAACGCCTATAGAATGAAGCAAGTCCATGGAAACTACGAACTTCAGTAATGGTAGTAGGAGTTGGCCAATTTCTAACAGCCTCTACCTTGGATTCATCAACTTGTATCCCATCACCAGAAACAACATACCCCAAGAACAAAACCTTAGGGGTCATGAACACACACTTCTTGATGGCTGTATAGAAACTGTCTCTACGAAGCAAAGTCAAAACCTGCCTCACATGCACAACGTGGTCACTGAAAGAAGCACTATAAATAAGAATGTCATCAAAATACACAACCACAAATTTCCTAATGAAGGGCCTAAGCAACTGATTCATCACACGCATAAAAATACTAGGTGCGTTTGACAAACCAAATGGCATCACCAAACACTCATACAACCCTTCACGAGTCCTGAAGGCAGTCTTCCACTCGTCACCCGGCCTAAGACGAATATGGTAATACCCACTCTTCAAATCTAACTTTGTAAAAATAGTAGCACCACTAATCTGATCAAGCAAATCATCAAGTCGAGGAATAGGGAACCTGTATCTCACAGTAATCTTGTTGATTGCTCGGCTGTCAACACACATACGCCAGGTGCCATCTTTCTTTGGAGTCAACAAAGCAGGAACAACACAAGGGCTCATACTTTCGCGAACATGACCCTTAGAAATCAACTCTTCATCCTGCCTCCGCAACTCCTCATGCTCACTAGGGCTCATTCTGTAATGTGGTCTGTTGGGCAACTGTGACCCAGGCTCCAAGTCAATGTGATGTTGGATGTCACGCAAGGGTGGCAATCCATCAGGCAACTCATCAGGGAAAACATCAGAAAACTCCTCAAGCAAAGGAAACATAGCATCAGGAATTTCAAATTCCTCAGGCACCGGCTTCCCCATCAACACAAAAACACTATCCCTCTCCTCCAGTTCATCTTGAAACTGGCTAATAGTCAACAGAGTGTCTGAATGTTTTGTGGTTAACTGTCTAGGCTTGGTAGGAACAAGAGTGATCTTCACACCGCCAAACAGAAAACTATACGTATTAGATCGCCCATTATACTCTATGTTCCGCTCGTATTCCCAAGGCCTACCTAACAACAAGTGACACGCATCCATAGGGACCACATCACACACAACGTCATCTTTGTATGTGGACCCAATAGAAATGGAAACAAGGGCTCGCTTAGACACCGAGACCTCTCCACCCTTCTTGAGCCACTTAAGCTTGTAAGGCCTCGGGTGACTCTCTGTCTTCAGAGACAACTTCTGTATCGCCTCTTCAGATATCAAATTATCACAACTTCCAGAATAAATAACGAACGTGCATACCTTCCCCAAAATGGTACATGTTGAATGGAAGATATTATGCTTGAGCCAATCATCCCATCTGCCTTTGGTGTATAACAAGAACGTTTGACCACTAGGTTTACCTCAACATCACCGGACACAAACTCTTCCTCGTATTCAGTTTCTTCATCATACACCCGGGTATTCTCGTATTCTTCATGTTGTTCATCCTCAGACTCGACAAACAGGTGTCGTTTACCAGCCTTTTTACACTCAGCTTGTCGATGGCCCGTTTTACCACAACTGAAACATCTGGGACCACTACTACTAGCCCCTTTAGAGGCTGACCCGGTATTGTTACCCCCTGGTCTATGTTGGCTAGGCCCCCCGCGAGGTGCACCACCACCCAACTGTACATTTCCCCACTAGGGGCGTTAGAATACGAACCACTCGACCGTCGGTTTTGCTTCTCAAAGGCCAACGCCTGTTGGTGTGCCTCTGCAATGGTCAATGGATCAAAAAGATTCACTGACTCCATGATTTGCACCCTCAAACTCCCAATATACCGAGAAACAAGTTGCTCCTCGCCTCTTGAATATTGTTCCTGGCGATCAATTGGTAAAACTCAGTTGTATAATCATCAGCCGACTTAGCCCCCTGCTTTAAGTTCTGCAGACACCGGTACATCAACCGTTGAAAGTTATGTGGCAGGAAGTTGGACCGCAAGCACTTTCTCATCTTGGTCCATGTTACGATTCTCGACTTCCCAAGCCTTTCTCGTGTAAGCTTCAATTGCTGCCACCAGGCAGAAGCCCTACCACTCAATCTGGTAGCAATCAAAGCCACCCGCTTATTCTCAGGAACCTCCTTGTACTCAAACACTTCCTCGACAGTGGACAACCAATCGATGAACCCTTCCGAGTTCAAACTAGCCCCATCGAATTCTGAAATATCAACCCTTATCCCAGAATCCCAACGTCGCTTACCCTCTCCTCGGCCTCCCCTCGGCCGGTCCTCCTGATCGCCACCGGAATCCGAACCATCGCCAAAGGGATTACTGAAATCCGAACCATACCCATCATCGGGTTGCTGCCTCCGACGATTCATCAAGCCTTCCATCCGGTTAGTCAACTGATCGATCACCTGGTCCAATCGTTGATCCATTCGAGCCATGAGCCGCTGCTCCAACTCCCGTTCATAAACTTCATCGAGTCTGTTTCTTCTCGGAGGCATTTTGAGCCAGGAATTCGGCTCTGATACCAACTGATGTAGAGTAGAAACGATAAGTAAGATCAATCTAGTTGATTCTACGAATACCCGTGATGAACTTGTCCCAACCCCAAAATTCAACCCAAAGGGCACGGAATTTGAAGTGAAAAACTGTTTTTTCCAAAACTGAAATCTGATCATTATCCCCTCATAACCAACATGTTAATAGAGTTATAAATTCGAAACGGGCCCCAAAATACACTCGGGCCAAAAACTAAAACAAAACAAAAGTTGGCAAAAAGCCCAAAAAACATAAAAATGAAAAATACTCATAGAAATAAGCCTTTTTTGGGCCCGAACGTCCACCCAAACCGCCTAAGGCGTTTGCAGCAAAATGGGATTTTTCCTCACGATCGTTTTGACTGGTCGCACGCCCAAAACGGACCCCTGTAGCCCAAGTTAAAGCCATTTTAGTGAAGCCTCATTTGTCACGCGATCTTGGGCCTCCAAATATAACATGGCCCGCTCCTCCACACTTGGGCCCGCATCATAATCTGAAAATCTATGAGATCCCTAGCCCTAGCAATTCGGGTGGGATGGACCCAGAAAGCTGATTAAAATACAGATAAAGGAAATGGAGATTGGTTAAATTTCCAATTGACGAAGGAATGACTCCAGTAAGATAATTAGAAGAAAGGTCAAGTTCAAAAATCTTGACGAACCCAGTGTCCCAATTTCTGGAGGGATGGGTCCCGTAAGTTCTTTGTCAGATAAGAAAAGACGGGTTAACTTTTTGAGGGCACCAATGCTATTTGGAATATGATCAGTAAGATGGTTATTGTACAAATAAAGCACACTCAAGTTTGTGATGTTGACCAGTAAGATGATTTTTTTTCAAATAAAGCTCACGCAAAGATGGTAGCATTCCTATCTCTGATGGAATCACCCCTGAGAAATTATTATTGGAAAAATCAATACATTTGAGATGAGACACGTTCCCAATGTTGGGAGGAATCTGGCCGTAGAGGGAGTTGAATCCAAGATCAAAAGATTCAAGATTCCGTAATGACCATGTATCAAATGCATCTAGCGTGCCAGTTAAGGCTGAATTATGAATTCTTAGAGCATTCACATCCAATCCACCAAAAATATACATATATCCTAATAAAAAACAACTCATATATCAATATATTTTCATAAAAACAAATATTTTTTCTCTCTCCTTTTCAATTAAATAATATTTTTATACCTTTATTATTACATTTTCTCTCTTCTTCACTCACAATCACTTTCAATATATATTAAAAAAGTATAGGGAATGAACAGTGTCTCCCCAAATATACAGACCACTCACAACCATTTTTTATACTTTTTATTTAAACCACAATATATTTGATCCAGATGTGACTCTTATGCTATAACACTTTCTGCGCTGCGGTACCATTACTGCAACCAATTCCCATCCAACTAGCTTGGCACGGTTGTTTCCGGTCCAGGAGGAAAGAAATGATTGGCTATGTTTATCAAGGCTGGCTTTCCATTTCAAAAGCGCAGAGGCTTCATTAGTTGGGTGAGCAGTTGCAAGTGAAGGGAAACACAAAAGACTATAGATAGAGGATAACAATATTATTGCAACGGTGAGGGACATGAAAGAGTTTTTTGATTAGAAGTAGAACTGGGTGATGAAATTGAGTACCTCTCATTTCGTTATAGGATTCGAAAATGGCTAAATGATGTCAAGGCTTGCTTAAACAACCAAGATAAATGCCACTTATAAAAAATAAAATTACACACTGAACCCCTAAAGACCTATCGCTTTATCATGATGACCCTGGGTATTGGCTGAATGTCAATTACACCCCAATTAAGTTGTATCTGGCAAAAGCCAAAAAGGTTACCAATTTACAAATACCAAATCTGCACATAGATGATGAATTGTGTTTTTTTGTTTCCCAAGATCTTATTACTAGGACGGTCTGAGAATTATTGGGCCCCGTTTCCAAGTAATCATACAATGACAGGTGTGTGGAAAAACATTGTTCACTCGACGGAGACAGACAAAGTGAAGGTTTCCGGTATTTCTTTCCATTTTCTTCTTTTATGGTGTGGTGGGTAATGATGCTGGGATTAGAATCAAGTTAGATCCTTGGATTTGCAATGATTCGTTAAGGGCTCTTCCGTTGAGAATTAATTCAAACTCATGCATGCACGTGACTTGTGGAACTGATTCTATCCGTTAAGTTTTATCGTTAAAGTTCTTGTTCTTGTTTTTGAATAAAGGCTACTGGATGTAGTCGTGATTTCCAGTTTTATAGGCTAGTAAGTAGTCTAGTAGTTGCATTCCTTTTCTATTTAAGTCGTTCATGTTATTGTGGTAGTATCCACTTTTCAATTCAGTTAATAAGAAATCAGTTCCACATCTCAGTTTGTTATTGATTTGTGTGTGTTTGAGTGTTAAGATTCAACATCTTCTACCAAATCTGTTTAAACTTGAAAAAGAGAAAAAAAAAATGCTTGGTGGCGGACCTATATAACCATCTAACATTTCTGTGGGCAGTTTTGTGGATCAATGGGAGTGGGTCAGTGAGCCAGATGTGGGACTGCAAATGGACGAATGGAACTGCCTTAACAGGTTTTTAGATGGAGCTGTGACGTCGGACAGGATTGATAGCTGGAGATGCGTGGGAAAAGGAAATGGGATTTTCGGAAAGGGTGCTCAAAAAAATTCTCAGCGGTGGTGTGGATTATAGCAACATAAAAGTGAGGGTCAAATGAGTGCCGAAGAAGTGTAATACTTTTATGTGGAGGGTCTTGTTGAATCGGATTCCGACTATTGAAGCTCTGCAATCGCGTAACTGTTTTGGGGGTGCTTTAGACTGTGTGTTATGTGATTTCGGTGCTGAATCAGTGGACCATCTTTTGTGGTTGAGTTACGTGGCGGCTGTCATCTGGTCACAATAAGCCTTTGGTGCAAAATATTCCCAATCTTTGTTTTCACTCCTTTCGGATCTTATGAACCAAGCTAAGATTGCGCTGAACGGTAATATAGTTGTTACTTGTTAGCGCTTGTGGAATGTGAGGAAGGAGAAGAGATTTTCGAACACAGAAAATTAAGTTTAAGATGGTGAAAGACTCAATATCCATTGATTCAACAGGTGATTACAATATATAGAGATGATACGAAACCCTAGATTCCTAAAGTGGGCCCGTATGCTCACGCTAATAAACCATATATATAGTCAAACACACTTCCCCTCAGCGCTCTGGAATAAAAAAAGTAAACAATTAGCAAAATAATAATAAAAAACTAGTCTGAATCTCAGTCTTGATTTGTAGGTCCAAAATCTGCCTAAAAATCCACAAGTTGCTGGAGAGATCATCCATAATCTTCAATGTTATTGATCCTATAGTTCTACAAGGGGTGCGGCGGAAAAAAGAGCGCTGGCGTGACCAAGGTCAGGCGGTGCCTTGGCCCGGTGACAAAACTGTTGGATCGCTAAAACTCAAAGGATACCTTGTCGTAGGTTCCATCTTTGTTAGCCATGGCGAGATGAAGATGAAAGAAAGAGGTGATTTTAGGGATAGCCGTTGAAAAAGAAAAGAAAAAAAAAAGCAAATCGAACACCCGGTGACGTGGTCGTGGGGCGGTGTGTCAAAACTAGCCATGTGGCGAAGGCCGGTGACCGTGGTCAGGCGGCATTCGTCAGAAGAGGGTGAGATCGGCATTCGTAGATCAAAGAAAGAGTTCCAATGATTGGATGAGATAAATGGCAGCAGGCCATGGTCTCGGCGGCAAGAATCGGAATGAGAAGAATAAACGAAAGTGGTAGAGAGATAGCAGGTAAGAGGAGAGATCCATAGGATTAAAAAAATACAGTAAAAAAAATCAAACGACAAATAAACACTGTGCAACTGCAACGCAATGATGATGAAGGCTATCAAGATATCAAGGCAGTAACTTTTTCAAACAATAGATCTTTTAAAATGTGATTCCAACGACTAATAAAAAAAGAAATAATTGTTTTGTGGTTGCGATAAATCCTTTTATGATCTCGACCAAGATTGGGATACTACAGTTCCTGAGCCCAGCTTGTAGCAAGCCAAAACTTTGACTTGAGCCTACTTTGTTAAGAGAAGAGAGAAGGAAAAGACAACGGCAGAATGGAAGTTATCGGCAGTTTTGGACGGTAAGAATATGACTAATGAACTAAGACCGAATCTTTATTGGAACAAGAAATATCAAAAAGAACATGATCAACAAACTAAGAAAAAAAGGGAATGGACAATGTGGCGGCGCATGGCGGCACTCGACGTTCTAGGGTTTGAACCAAGCGGCGCTAGGGTTTATATGTGTGTGGAGCAACAGAAACGATATAGAGCTAGGTTGTCTGATACCATGTAAGATGGGAATATCTATTGATTCAATATGTGATTACATTATATGGAGATGGTACGAAAATCCTAGATACCTAATTTAAAAAGTTGGTCGTAGGCTCACACTAATAAACAATAATAATAACTAATAACGGATTTTAATAATTCAAACTTTTCATGTTTGCCTGTAAGGTCTCATATTCAAAAATAAACAGTGGTTGTCTCACCTTTTCAAATTTTGTAAATTATTGACCTTTACTAACAAAACCTTAATTTCGTTTGTCCTTTTTTTCTTTTCTGTTAGTAAAGGTCGATTGGTTTACAATATGTGAAAAGAGGGACCATCCACTTATTTTTTAAAGTTAGGAGTGGCCAACAGTTAATAGTTGGGTATTAAAATTATTATTCTATAATAATATAATATAATAATATAATAATAATAATAATATAGTCCAATATTAAGGTTTTAAGTGATTGGGTTTTTATAGTATAGGAATGAGAAGAGATTTTCGAAACGAAAAATTAAGTCAAGATGGTGAAAGACTCAATATCCATTGATTCAATAGGTGATTAAAATATATAGAGATGATACGAAACTCCGATACCTAAAGTTGGTTGTGTGTTCACGCTAATAAAACATATAAAAATAATATAATATAATAATAATATAAACAATAACAATAACAATATAATATAATAATAATAATATAATACTATAATAATAAAATAAGTCAAACACTTCTTCAACACGTCATAAAAAAAAAAGTAACAGAAATAATATAAAAAAAACTGGTCTCGATCTAAGTCTTGATTTGTAGGTCCAAAATCTGCCTAAAAGTCCACAAGTTGCTTGAGAGATCATCCATATTTTCAGTGTGTAGTCAAAAATGTCCAATTGATCTGCAGTTCTACAGGGGTGGGGCCGAAAAAAAGCGGTGGCGTGACCATGGTCAGGCGGCGCCTTGGACAAGGTGACGAAACGTTGGATCACCGAAACTCATAGGATACCTTGTTGAAGGTTCCATCTTTGTTAGCCATGGCGAGATGAAAGATGAAAGAAAGAGGTGATTTTAGGGAAAGCCGTTGAAAAAAGAAAAGGAAAAAATAAGCAAATCGAACACCCGATGAACGTGGTCGTGGGGCGGTGACCGTAGCAGGCGGCATTCGTCAGAAGAGAGGTAGATCGGCATCCGTAGATCAAAGAAAGAGTTCCAATGATTGGATGAGATAAATGGCAACAAGCCATGGTCCGGTGGCAAGAATCCGGAATGAGAAGAATAAACGAAAGTGGTAGAGAGATAGCAGGTAAGAGGAGAGATCCATAGGATTAAAAAAATACAGTAAAAAAAATCAAAGAGCAACTAATAAACCCCTGCTGCAACTGCAACAATGATGATGAAGGCTACTAAGAGATCAAGGCAGTAACTTTTTCAAAACAATAGATTTTTTAAGAATGTGATTCCAACCGACTAATAAAAAAAGAAACAGTTAGTTTTGTGGTTGCGATAAATCCTTCGATGATCTCGACAAAGATTGGGACTACTACAGTCCCTGAGCCCAGCTTGTCGCAAGCCAAAAGTTTGACTTAAGCCTACTTTGCTAAGAGAATTGAGAAGGAAAAGATAACGACAGAACTGGAAGTTATCGGCAGTTTTGAACGGTAAGAATATGACTAATGAACTAAGACACGAAAATGAAAAATAATCAAAAAATTTCCTCTTTGCTTATTTATATCAAGTTATTAACCTTATTAATTCGTCAATGCTCTGTTGATGATTGTGTTAAGAGATTATGTTGTTATCATGCTTCTAAAAATCTTGTGAACCATTGTGAACCTTTACCATTATCATAATATAAATTAGCAACACAAACTTGCTTTATCTTTTTTACATTATGTATTGGGAGTCTTTCAAAAAATATTTACTTTTATATTTTCAACACAAAGGTTTTTATCTTTTAAATTTAACCACTTTAATTTTATTGACTTTTACATTTTCAACACAAAGGTTTTTATCTTTTAAATTTAATCCACTTTAATTTTGTTACTTTTTTTTGAAAGGCGTATGGTTAGAATGTCACTAATCAGGTTAGTAGTTAGTATGTTAGTATCACCAAGTCAGTATTAAAATCGCCCATTGCCTGGATTTGAACCCAAGACTCTAAGAGAAGCAAAGCTTCCCTCCAAGTTCGAGATGGTGTATGTTTCGAAGTAAATTTCTTTGGAAAACGAATAAGGTCAAATATAATATGTTTTTGTGCTTATTTTATGAATATTTCGTAAATTTATTCTGAACCGAGTGCAGTCAAATTGCGGTTTCCTTTTCCCCTTTTTTTTCAAAAGCTCTAATTAATCTCTTTTGATGATACGTGTACGGTATAAATTTGAATTACTTTATGTTTTGATCCAATCACAATGCTTATGTAGGTTAAAATTTAAGTTCGATCAAACGTGTGTTTTCATATGGTTAACGCATCACATAACGTTTGTACTAATCCATTCGATGTTTTAGTGTTCCCGCGCCGCAACGCGCACGGGTCTTTTTGCTAGTTAACATTAAAGAAGCGTAGATCTAAAATATTATCACATATTAACATAGGAGTTAATTGTCCGGATGGTCTCTGGTTTATCAGTTTTTACATATAGTTACCAACTTTCTAAAATTACATGTATATTCTCTATGGTTTGATTGTTTGTTACTCGGATAATCCCTTTAAGTGGATGTTTGTTAGCTTGCTCAGCTTAGTTGGTATTAAATTACTAAATTACCTTTACTTTTAACTAAAAGAAATATACTTAATTCATTTAAATTTCAAGTAGGCTCCACTATTAATTAAAAGAAATATAATTAAATCAAATAATTTTATTTAAGCCCAGTGGCCCACCCACACTACTACCCAATCCCTCCTCCTCCGCACCACCACCCACTTTAGCCTCCTTCACACACACCAGCAACCATGATTGCCTCCCCCAAACTGGGTTTACTTAAATTTTTAATTTCTTTATTTATATTCATTCTTGAATTCTCAATTGATAAATGCTTGATGGTGTTTTCAACTTTTCATTGATTCAGTAATCTTTATTATTTCAAGCTGGGTTTGGCTTGATTTGGACATTTGGTACTACAATGCTTATGTCTATGCTGTTTTATTTGTTAGAAAATAAACATAGCATTCAAAGAATTAGGCTTTTTGCTTGTTTATTAAATTAGTTTAATTTAATTAAGGTCTGATGTTTATAATTTTCTAGAAAAAAAGAAGTTAGTATTTTGGACGTTATAGAGCTCAAATTTGTAAGTTATATTGATCATTCTAAATGGAGTACACTCTAATTTAAATGAATAATTAATTATATTTCTTTTAATTAGAAGCGAGGGCAATTTAGTTATTTCATATTTAGCTTAACTGACACACATTCACTCAAGGGACTATCCGAGTAGCAAACGATCAATTCGTAAAGAACATACATGTAATTTTAGAAAGTTGAGGACTATTTTTGAAAAACTAGCAACCCACATGGACCATCCAGACAATTAACTCATAATTTGATGATATCTTGAATTCTTGACCTGTTTCTAAAAGAAATTTTATCAAAATTATAATAAAAGACTCCATTAATATCATATGACATTTTTTCATTAATTTAGTAATTATATTGTTATTATTATTTTAATCAATAATATATTAGTTTAATATTTAATATCTAATATTATTAATATAAATCGTATCCTACTTATTCTCAATAATATTTTTTACATCCTTTTCCTAATATCTAATATCGACATCTCTTATAACAACCTATTTTTTAATTCCTAATTAATAACCTAATTTTTTTATTCCTAATTAATAGAGAATAATAATATCTAATATTGAATTTATTTATTAATATAGAATATATACTAAATTTCTAAGTACAATAAGATTAATTTAATATAAATACAAATAAAAAATAAGATTAATTTAAATAATAAAACAAAACATGTATATCATATATATATATATATATATATATATATTATGAATGAATGGCAAACTAAATACATATTAACTTTAATATTGAAATTCAATTTATCATTCATACTTTATATTGTAACTTAACCCGTGTAGTAAAGTAAGATATTTTACATGAGAAGGGACGTACTCTTTTTTTTCTATTATATTAGGATAATTTTTGACGGTGCAAAAAAATACTTACTTTTATATATAAAAATAATACCTAATTATTAAATACAGTCACCGAAAGTCAAAGTCGGAGAATTAACAAATATATATGTTTGAGTCTAATTCTAACAAAATATTCCAATAAATGTCACATGACATTCTCGTCTTTAATTATTTATTATAATATTTTTAATTTTAATATTTAATATCTAATATTATTAATATAAATCGTCTCCTACTTATTCTAATTACTATTTTTCATATACTTTAATTTGTTAATCTAATACTAATAAAAGATTCCAAATAATATCACATGCATTTCTCATTCACCCTCATAATTTTAATACATTTTATTTAAAAACATATTTTGATCCTTATCCTAATTATTATTAATTATTATTATTATTATTATTATTTTATAATATAAACGATTAAAAAACCTTGTCTTGACCCATTTTTGAGTTGGTGGAATGGACTTCAACACGTGTCAAACAACCAAATGGTTGTTAGTTTGATTTTTTTTCTTTTTAACAATTTATATTTCATCTACACTAATTATTTTTTGACAATTTATAATATCTAACTTTTTTAAAAAGATATAAAAACACACTTTTGTTTTAGTTTATTTTAGTATTACATATATCATTTTTACTCTAAAAACTTATCAAACTTCATAATACTAGAAAAATATCATAAAAAATACATTATATAATAATAAAAATATTATTATAATTGTAGCTTATAATACATCAGCTCTGCACAAATCTTATAAACAAAAAAACAATTGATTTATCACACGAAAAATTTAAATACTAACATAATTTATAATTTATGAAACACTTGATATATCCATAAGAGCATTCACAATGAAATTAAATCTTTATATGTTTGCGAGTATGTTTGTTATATTATAAGGAATGGTCATGAGTTGTTGTGAGTATAGGAGAAGAAAAATGTTACTGTTCATCTATAAATATATGGAAACACTGTTCACCCCATATAAATTTTTTAATATTTTTGAAAGTGATTGTGAGTGGAGGAGGGGGAAAAAGTAATGATAAAAGTATAGAATGATATTATTTAATTGAAAAAGAGAAAAAAAATCGTTCTTTTTTAGTATAAATTTATGGGTATAGATAAAGAAATCATTATGAATGCTCTTAATAGTACACAAATTCAACTGTGTGAAAAGATAATAATATTGTTATATTTATTAATCGTAAATCACATTTTTATAAGATTATAATGTAAATTTCCTCAACCCGTGTAATAAAATTAATAAATTATGAATATATAAGATTATAATATTATGACTTTTTAACCGTGTGATAAAGATTATATAGAACTTTATGATTTACATTCTTTTCTATATATGATACATGGTTTGTAGCACCTATAACTTAATATAATAGTAAAAAAAAATTTGATAGTTGACCGTGTAATACACGGGTTTGTAAGCTAGCTTATAACATGGCAACACCTCCTCCTCTAAGATGTATTGGTTTATCCTTTATGCATCTTGCACCGCCAGTCTCTTTTATTATTAAACAAAATCATAAATAAAATATTCGGTGTACAATTATAACGATAAACAATTACCATGTTAGATTTCATTAATCAATGCTATCACTCAAAACAAGAAAAATGTAAATCGTGTTATTATATTATAACTTTATATCTTCATTAGTAAATTAGTTAAATTCGAATCAATTATAATTCCTTTTGAAAACTAGAGAAATCACTTTGACGTTATTGGCATGTCGGTTATTTTGGTCACTGAGTTCTTATATATACATTTAAATCATTAGTGACATTTATTTATTGTTTCTTAAATTATAAAATATTTTCTTACTTTAAATTTACTAAATAACACATAAATCATTTGTTATAATAACCATATCACCAATATTTATGATTACTATTTATTCACTATTAACTTATAGATGAATAATTTAAGAGATATATATATGTAATACAAGTCTGTTTTAAATCATCATACCATCATCTTGCCATCTATTTCTAAGTCCATATTCAACTGCATTTTAAAAAGGTCATAGATATGTTAATTTGTGGGGTTTTTTTTTCTTCGGAAGTATTATATAACTTATGTTCATATTATACCTACACAATTTATGAAATTTGGTTCATAAGTATTTTTATTGATATTTTCTTTTTCCCTTAACCTGTGTAACACACGGGGTGAATAACCTAGTTTTCTTTATATAAAGTGTACCAGTGAGCATATAGAACAAAGACATAATGTTAGGGTTGTAATCAAGTCGAGTCGAGCCGAGCCAGGTTGGGCTTGAGCTCGAGCTCGAACTTAAACGAGCCAACTTGGCTTGAGTTGATTATTTTTTCAAGCTGAAAAGTCGAGCTCGGTTTGTAAAAACTTCAAGCCAGCTCGAGCTCCATCGAGCCGGCTTTGTTCATTTTTTTAATTTTTATTATTTTATTTACAACTATAGACGACATAAAAACAAAATTAAAAATAAAAACTAACACACATTAATATACACACACATAAATATGAGTCATTGAGAGCCACAGAATAGAGCCGAGCCATCGACTTGAGGCACGAGTTGAGCACCCATGGCTCGAGCTCGGCTTGATTACAAAACGAGTTAGCTCTACTTAGCTCGAAAACAAAACAAACTTTTTTCAAGTTTTTATCTAGCGAGTTTTGAGGCACGAGCTTTTTAAAGACCCTACAAAATATAAAGGTACAAAGGTTCAAAGGTCTGGCTTATTTTTATGCAAGGTTCAGTAAATATCTGTAGGTGTTTTTGTCACCCAAGAGTTCTGTACATATCTTATTATATTGCTTGAACCATTTACTTCAACATTCAATAATATTACTCCTACCTTTCAATTTTCAAAAGGGTCCAAATCCGTATATATATATTTTTTTTTCCAAAAAGCTGGATTAGAAGTTCAATTAGTATGACAGATTCCAGTTTATTCAAACTTTTAACATCTGTTAATTCTAATAAATTTTGTTAAAGTAGGAATGATGTGCCAATCTTATATAGAACTTGTTTGGATGTAACCGTGACAAACAATTTTAATAAGCACATAAATGAACCGAATTTCATACTATTCTTTAGACACAAGTAAAGTTGGTAAGTAGTAATACCGCGCATGTTAAGGGGCAGAATTTTGTATTTAGCAGGATAGGGTTTGCTATTCAGAAGAGGGTAGCGGCACAGCTTGTTGTCCGTCTGCCTGCGATTAGTCTGTAATCGAATCTAAATGCCTTTATTGACAACATATATTTCAATAAAAAAAATTGCGTTTGTTGGTTTAGATTTTTAAATTCTAATCCATTTGTTAATTGATTTAGTGAGCTGAGGAATGAATTAATATGTGAATCGAATTATATAAACCTTTGATAATATGCGGTTATGACCTTTCAATTGATGATTATCTCATTAAAAAATGGATGGATGGCCCTTGACCCTTATCTTGACTTTCGTTATTATCCAGGAAGACTCTCGAAAGTCTTCCCCAACAAAAAGTAAATTAATTTTCGTCTTATGTTATACATTTTTTATTGAATGTTATTTAAAAATGTCTAAAATGTTAGAAAACATTCTTAGATTATCCATTGCCCTAAACCATGATTATTTTTAAGGTTAAATCTGGTCATGTTGACTCTGTATGTAGTTGATATCGTCTTTGCAAGGTTAATCTGGTCATCTGTCCCACATGTAAATTTGTTTTAAAAAATTTATGTTTTACACATGTTCTAGTTTCGGTTTGAAACACTTATGCATGTATAAGTTCTGTTTTACATGTGTAAGTGTTTCTGTTTTACACATGTGTAAATTCTTTGTTAAAGATGTGTAAATTTGTTTTACTAAGTTTTTTTACACATATATAAAAAAACAACAAATCTTATTCCTTCAAAAGTTATGTTTTAAGATTATGAAAAATGTTGTACCTACATATATATATAGGTAAAGGTTTAAATGAGAACGCTAAATATTGTGAGAACCATGAGAACAAATTTTAAAACCAGTAGAACTTGGTCAAAAACAATTCAAATTCAAATTTTCTTTTTACACTTATCATTATTATTCGACTACAATGTTAGAAATTTAATTTACGTGAATTCGTAAATAAAGAAAATTTACACATGTGTAAATTTGCCATTTATACATGTGTAAATTTGTTTTGTCTACACATGTGTAAAAAATCTAATAACAATGATTTTGAGGGGAGAAATAAATTATTTAATGTTATAAATTCTTGTTTTGATGTTGTATTTTAATTACAATGAGATTAGTATTAAAAAAATGATTTTGATTGGTTTTTTCATTCGTTCTCACGGTTCTCGCGATATTTAGCGTTCTCAAGTTAACCTTCCCCTATATATATACAAGAACTCAAATTGATGTTCCCTTAACTCAAATTACATGCAGTTATATCACCATACCGATAATTTAAAAATGTAAACCTTAATTTCATGATCTCAAAACACAATTTATGAAAACGTAATAGAAATTATCAACAAATCATATACTCAAACCTGGTCCCTTTGATAAGTAACTAGTAATACCATTAAAAAGTGATTCACAGTCTCGATATAATTACATGTTGCCATTTAAAAATGTAATGTTGCATACACATATATAACATGGTCCAACCATTTAGATCACTTAACATGTATTGGTTGCTAGTGTAGAAAACTCACCAACTCATTGATCGATTAGACTTCAAGTTAATAAATTTGAATCTAAGTTTATAACAAAACACTATGAAAAGCAATATTTTGATGTACTAAGTTTTAAGTTCTTCACAGTCTAAATCATCTTGAAGGAACTATGCACTTTCATAGATCGCAAAAGCTAAAATTCACCTAAGCATTAGTTCACAAGAGGTAATGTATGAAACCAATTACTACAAAATTAACTAAAACAAGGAAAAGTAATACACCCTAACCTCGATTCAACAAGTATACATGTTGACGTTCAGAATTTAATACCAAACTCAAAATAATAATACATTTGGCCTTTGGATCATCTAACCTTCATCGATAAATAACAATACATTTTGGCCTTTGGATCATCTAATCTTCATCGATAAATAACAATACATTTTGGCCTTTGGATCATCTAATCTTCATCGATAAATAATGATGGATTAGAGTTCAAAATCTCATATTAGATCAAATGTGAACTAATGGCAACACAAATTTGTCAATGTGCAAGCAATATATATACAAGAACTCAAATTGCATGTAGTTATATTATGACACAGACAACCCTAATTTGATGATCTCAAAACATAATTTATGAAAGCATAGTAGAGATTAATGACAAATCAAATACTCAAGTCGAAAAACCAAACCTGAGCGACCTTATAAGCATTGACAATACTCCCAGCGGCCTCTTTATGTTCATCGCTGATACGATTGTCGTTAATTCTTCCTCAAAACCTTTGACAAATTCTGATTGAGGTTGAGTTCATGAGGAAGATGACGGATTTGGATATTTGGAACATGCCCATTTGATTTTGTGATCAAGAACTTTCAGTGGCCTTTTTATGCTCACCACCGGTTTGATTGTCGTTCATTCATCCTTTTCTTCATCAAAATCTTTGATAACTTTAGATACATGTTGATTTTGTGATAACAATTGAAACTAGGGGTGTGCAATAACCGAACCGTTAACCGAAAACCGACAAAACCGAACCAAAATTAACCGAAAACGAATTAACCGAAAGTCGGTTAACGGATAATTTTTTTACCATCGGTTAACCAAAATTAACCGAACGAACCGAACCATTTTTATTTTTTATTTCTAGATTTTGTACCTCCATTTCATATATTTCATGTTTTATACTTTCGTTTCATGTAATAATACCTCCATTTCATTTATTTATACTTCCATTTCATGTACTTAAACATCTATTTCATGCATTTATACCTCCATTTCATTTATTTATACATCCATTTCATGTATTTATACATCTATTTCAAGTATTTATACCCGCATTACATGTATTTCTAAGCAAAAAATTTAGCCTTGTTTGAATTGGTTATTAACCGAAAATTAACAAACCGAACCAAAAAACGACAAATTAACCGAACTGATTAACCTATGACTTCGGATACGGTTACGGATAATGCTAATAACCGAACTGAACCGAACCGTACACACTGGTGAGTTGTGGTTGGATGGTCTAATTTGTAATGATTTTGTATGTTTTCACTTGGAATTATGCTTGGAATATGGTCACTTTGAGTGTATTTTGGTTGTGTAGGTTTGCAGCGAAGATATCACATTTGTTGGAGTTTTACATGTACACAAGGATGGAAACAAGGAAAGACAAGCATGGACGTAGCTATACTCCCTAGGGCGTAGCCCTACTCTCACTCAAATTCGATATATGGGTGTATTGCATGGGAATTTTAAAGTTTCAGGAAAGTTGACTCTAGATAAGCCGTAGCCCTACTCTCCTGGGCGTAGCCCTACTCCTGCAAACGAACAAAAACGGTCTGGACGGTTTTTGATGTCTTTTTTTGAAGTTTTGACCAAGGAACTGATTATTAAACAAAGGAGGTGCCAGGGACGGCCAAGGAAGAAGAATCTTGAGTGACAAAGCCTTTCTATCATCCTAATCATGTCTTTCACTTCTGAATTTCACACTTCATCATCATTTCACACCGTCATGAGTAGCTAAATCATTCATGGTTGCATCAAGGTCTAGGGTTTGATTTCATTTGGTATTCGATCTGAATTGTAAGTACATTTGACATGGATTTGCTTTATTTTTGAGTACTTCCATTTCTTTGTGATTTCATATGTTTATCATGTTTCAATGTTGAACAATTTACTATTTTGAACACTTCATAACATTGTTTCTTCTATTTGGTGTTTATCATCAGAGAACAAAGTGTTTTGATTGATAGCATCGGATAGTGTTTTGATAATTGATAATAACCTCATCCCACAACATAAATTATTCGGTCTAGAGTCGTTAAAAGAGTTGTTGTTTGATTGAAAAGTCTATTGATTATCCAATGTGTGAACATGGTAAACTTCACTATGTCTATGTAGTGATTAATGTGCTATTGAATTAGATTGTTATTGAATGTACAACCCGATCCTTGGTGCGACCATCTCTTAATTACTTGTGATACAATCAATCAATTTAGGTTTTACTTTTGCGAATTACTTAATCCAAACAACCCAATCAAAGAATCCAGTTTACATTATGTTCATGAATCAATTGAGTCTAAACGCTAACCAAAAGCTCTTCGTGGTTCGACACCCTACTTGCCCTAACTAGATTAAGGTATTTAGGAACACAATTCTCTCTATCTTTGATCGGTACATCGACGCCGATCAAATTTTGACGCCGTTGCTGGGGAGTTTCTGCGCTTGGTGTTTTGTTTTAGTTGATTTGTTTAGTTTTTCTGTTTAAACATTAAAAAAATTCAAAAATATCATAAAGCTTGCTACTTTTTATTCACGGTTACGCGAGGTGTGTTGATTGTGCAGGTAATAGGTTAATGGATGCATACTAGATTTTCTGGAAGATCATCACCATTAGCATTTGAACCAGAGATAGAAAACTAGGAAGGCATAACCGAATTGTCCATAGAGCAAGCTTGACTTCAAGTCCAATTTCTTCATACATTTCTGATTCGGAAAAAAGCGATACCGAAAGCACGAATATGGCAGATGGTGAAGGCAATCCACCACGACCAGGAGTAGACACTCATTCAGGCCGACGATCTTTAGAAACCCATCTCCAATTGTTACATCGGTTTTAAATGGGAGAGTCTTTGAAATCCCGGGCCTCAGTACTTGGCTATTTTACCAACCTTTAGGGGAGTTGCATCAGACGAGCCTTACACACATTTGATTGACTATGCAGCAATATGTAGTACCATTGGGAAACAAGGATTTACACCGAAGAGGTAAAATTACGTCTTTTTCAGTTTCACTAAGATAGAGCTAAACAATGGTTTTCAACTTTACCATCCGATAGTATTCGAACATGGGATGAAATGCAAAGAACCTTTCTTGAGGAATACTATCCGATGAGTAAAACAAGTGAAGCTCGAAATGCTATCAAATCTTTTAGTCAACATGTTGGGGAAACATTTTATGAAGCCTCAAACGTTTTAATGAAATGCTTAGAATGTGTTCTCATCATGACATCCCTAAATGGGATTTGGTCAAAAATTTTTTATAATGGTTTAGTTACCGAAGATCAAAAAGTTGTCTTTGCATGTAGCGTGGAACCTTTTTAACTCATGATGAGAATTATGAATGGAATTTTTTAGAAACTTTAAGTAAAGGTTTAAAAACTCAAGCTTCGACTGATCGGAGTGTGAAACCACATCAAATCAAAGTTGTAAATGACCAACCTAGGAATGAAAGGTTTAATGCATTAGAAAAAAAGATTGATATGATATGCCAAAAGATGGGAAGGGATGTTTCTCTTGTTTCGCAGGTACAAGAGTTATGTGAAATTGTGGAGATATGGGGCATGTTGCTTTTGATTGCCCTATGAATTTTGGAAGTAGTGAAGAAGTTAATCAAGTATACGGGGAAAGGAATATGAATTCTAACACGTATCATCCCGGATTACGGAACCATCCAAATTTCCGATATGGCAACTCCGCTAATCAAATGAATCCTAACTTTCAAGGATCAAGTCAACAAGGTGGACAACAACAATTTGAGTCCCGTAAACAAAACTTTCAAGGTAACTATCAAAGAGGGCAATTCAATCAAGGCTTTAATCAAGGTGGGTACCAACAAGGAACACCTCAACAAGGGAACTCAAGAAATTTCCAACAAGGTCAAAGTCAAAATCAAGGCCAAGCAAGTTCATTACAAGGAAATGCAACCAATGAAGGTTCAACCAAGTTAGATGAGATTTTAGGAATCTTGAAAGAGGTGGTGCAAGAATAAGAAGTTCAAGGTAAGACTGTGGGATCTCTAACCCAGCAAGTTGGTCAACTAGCAGAAGAAGTAGCTATAAGACGACCGGGAAAGCTTCCAAGTGACACAACAATCAACCCACAACACCAAGGATCATCATCAAAGAGCAACACAAATGCACACGTTAATGAGGTATGTATCCTTAGAAGTGGCAAGTCTTATAAGAACAACGATGAATTTTCACCACAACTTGTTGAAGGTATAGTGGAGGACATAAGTGATGAACCTGAAAGTGATCATGAAATGATTCGAACTCCACTAATATCCAACCCTTTTAGATAAAGATCGAACTCCACAAAAATTCTGAAAGCTCACAAATCAAAATGTTTTAGATAAAGAATCTATTAAGGCAAAGGATAAGAGCATGGAGAATAATACCATCCCATATCCTTCTGCTTTAGTAAATCCATTGAAAACATCATCTTTTGGGAAAAAGGGGCCCCAATCTGAAGAAATGTGGGAAACTTTTCGTCAAGTGAAAATAAATTTGCCTTTGATTGATGCAATTCGTCAAATCCCATCCTATGCAAAATTTTTGAAAGATTTATTACTCAGAAAAGACAACATAAATTACCAAAGAAACTTGATTTGACAGCAAATGTAAGTGCAATTTTATCAAATTCTCTCCCACAAAAACTTAAGGATCCCGGGGCACCCCTCATTTCAATTCAAGTCGGTGATGTCAACATTGAAAAAGCATTATTGGATTTGGGGGCTAGTGTTAGCATTCTTCCCGGAAGTTTATATGATCAACATGATTTTGGCCCACTTAAGCAAACAGACATTACTGTGGTAATGGCTGATTTATCACCTAAACTTCCTAGGGGAATGTTACATGATGTCATTGTGAAAATACAAGATTTTTATTATCATGTTGATTTTCTAGTGCTTGATTCCACATCAAAACATATTGAAAAGCAAGCAAATGTCATTTTAGGAAGAACCTTCTTGGCAACAGCAAATGCACAAGTTGGTTGTCGAGATGGGATTGTTGATCTCACTTTTGGGAATAGGAAATTGAGATTAAATGTGTTTGCAAACGTTACTAACCGTCTAATGAAAGTGATTGTTTTGTAGCAGATATCATTGATGGTTGTGTCCAAACTTACACTTCATGTGTAGAGGAGGATAACACCACCATGGAAAAGAATTTTGTTATTGATAGGGATGCTTTGGAAGAGATTAGAAGCATGATGGATGAGGAATGTCCTGAAGTGGTCATGGCAATTGAAGAAAAAAGACCACCATGGACCGTACAAGTTGAAAGCCTTCCCGAGCATATTTATTCAAAGCTCAAGCCATCTCTTGAAGAATCACCAAAGGTAGAGTTAAAAGAGTTGCCTAAACACTTGAAGTATGCATTTTTTGGGGAAGGGCAAACTTTACCGGTGATCATTGCTTCAAATTTGCAACCTGAGCAAGAGCAAGCCTTAGTGGAAGTTTTGTCAACGTACAAAGCGGCTATTGGATGGACCATAGCTGATTTGAAGGGAATTTCACCCTCTATAGTGATGCACAAGATCATCACTGATCCGGATGTCAAGCCAAGCCGAGATGCTCAAAGGCGACTCAACCCAAATATGCGTGAAGTTGTTAAAAAAGAAGTTCTTAAATGGTTAGATGCGGGTATCATTTACCCAATCTCCGATAGCACATGGGTTAGTCCAACTCAAACCGTTCCCAAGAAATCAGGTATTCAAGTTGTTAAGAGTGAGGATGGTGAGCAAATCGCTACTCGGCCCGTAACCGGTGGCATGTTTGCATTGACTATAGAAAATTAAATGCGACAACATCTAAAGATCACTTCCCACTTCCATTCATTGATCAAATTGTTGAAAAACTATCAGGTCAGAAATTCTATTGCTTTTTAGATAGCTACTCCGGGCATAACCAAATAGCGATTCACCCGGAAGATCAACAAAAGACTACATTCACATGCCCATACGGCACTTTCGCATTTAGGCGAATGCCGTTTAGGTTGTGCAATGCCCCCACCACATTTCAACGGTGTATGATGAGTATATTCTCCGACATGGTGGGGAGTCTTTAGAGATCTTTATGGATGATTTTTCGATATTTGGTCACACTTTTGAGACTTATCTCGATGAATTAGAAAAGGTTTTAAAAAGATGCACCGAGACAAACCTTGTGTTGAGTTGGGAGAAGAGCCATTTCATGGTTCAAGAGGGAATTGTATTGGTCATGTGATATCTCAAAGAGTAATTGAGGTAGACCTGGGCCAAGATACAAGTCATCTCTACTCTTCCCCCACCAACAAATGTGAAGTGCGTACGATCATTCTTAGGACATGCGGGCTTTTATAGACGATTCATCAAAGACTTTAGTGCAATTTCAAAACCATTATGTAATTTATTGCAAAAAGATGCACCATTAGTTTTTGATGAAGCATGTCTTAAGTCCTTCAATGCATTAAAACAACACCTAGTTGAAGCTCCCATTTTGCAATCGCCCGATTGGTCCTTGCCTTTTGAAATCATGTGTGACGCAGTGACCATGCAATAGGAGCTGTCCTAGGACAACGGGTGAATAAAAATCCTGTTGCAATCTATTATGCTAGTAAAACCCTTTCCGATGCCCAGCTTAATTACACAACCACCGAAAAGGAATTACTAGCTGTTGTTTATGCTTTGGATAAGTTCAGATCGTACATTTGGGGTAGCAAGGTGATTATATTTTCTGATCATAGTGCATTTGTTATCTAATGGAAAAGAAAGATGCCAAACGTAGATTGATTAGGTGGGTGCTATTGTTGCAAGAATTTGACTTTGAAGTCAAGGACTAGAAAGGTTGTGATAATGTTGTTGCTGAGCATTTGTCAAGAATCCATGAAATCAACGATGAAGATACAAGAGAAATCAATGACAAATTTCCGGATGAACATTTATTTGTTGTCTCTAAAATTCCTTGGTATACTGATTTTGTGAATTATTTAGCTGCAGGTAAGATTCCCGAGTTTTGGACATAAGAAGAGCAAGTGGTTCAAGGCCCAAGCAAAGTATTATATTTGGGATGATCCAATTTGTTTAAAGTTGGTGAGATCAAATTATTCGAAGGTGCATTCCTGAAGAAGAGGTTCAAGTGTCTTGGCACATGCGCATTCATTTGCATGCGGAGGCCATTTTAGTGGTCGAAAAACAGGTCATAAGGTTTTGGATTGTGGTTTATATTGGCCTTCAGTTTTTCATGATTCATTTGAATATGCTAAACAATGTCATCGTTGTCAACAAGTTGGTGGCATAACCAAACAAGATGAGATGCCTCTTAACCCCATCCTTGTAGTGGAAATCTTTGATGTTTGGGGCATCGATTTTATGGGTCCCTTCCAAACTGTGTGGTTATCTTTACATTCTTGTGGCTGTAGATTATGTCTCTAAATGGATAGAAGCCATAGCCACAAGAACCAATGATCATAAGGTAGTTTGCAATTTTGTTCGTTCAAACATTTTGTCAAGACATGGAATTCCTCGTGCTATCATAAGCGATGGGGGTTCTCATTTCAAACATTTTTAATTTGGCAAACTACTAAAACATTATGGCATCCCCATCGTGTCGCAACCCCATATCACCCATAAACAAGTGGCAAGTCGAAGTGTCAAATCGACAAATTAAAGACATTTTGCAAAAGACGGTAAGTCCCGACCGCAAAGATTGGTCTTCACGTTTAAACGATGCTTTATGGGCGTATCGTACCGCTTTTAAAACACCGATTGGCACAACCCCTTATGACTTGTATATGGGAAGGGTTGTCATTTACCTCTCGAGTTGGCTCACCGTGCCCTTTGGGCGGTGAAAGACGTGAATGTTGATTTTGATGTTGCAGGTAAGAAAGAAAGTTGCAATTGGCGGAGTTAGAGGAACTAAGAGATGAGGCCTATGATTGTTCAGAAAGTTATAAGGCTAAGATGAAAAAGGTTCATGATGCGAGATTGCGCCTTAAGACGTTTGAGGTAGGGCAAAAAGTTTGGCTTTCAACTCCAAGCTAAAGTTCTTTCCGGGCAAACTGAAAAGTAAGTGGACGGGCCCATTTGTTGTCAAAAGTGTTGGAAGTTTTGGAAATATAGAGATTGAAGATGAGAGTGGAGGTCAACACCAAGTGGTAAATGGACATCATCTAAAACCTTACATTGTTGCTATTGATCTAGAAGGTGCACCAGTTGAAGTGGTGAAGTTCCTTGTGGATTCACCAACTTATGAGGTCGACTAAATGGGCCAGGTAATGTCGGGCTGAGGACATAAAACTTAGCGCTACCCGGGAGGCAACCCGTTTGTTTGTTTCTCATTTTTTTATTATTGTTTTTGCGTGTTTTTGTTCGTTTTTCTCTTATTTTTCAATCACCACACCAAAACCGTTCATTGTTCACATGGTTCCAAGAATCTAAGTTGGGGAGGACATAGTTGGGGAGTCACATATATGTTGTCACGTTTTACAAACTCATTTCCACTATGAATGCATTGAGGGCAATGCACATTTCTAAGTTGGGGGGAGTCCTTTAAATGACAACAAACATCATAAAAAAATGGTTTCAAATCGCTTAAAATTTTAAAATCTGACATGTTCTTCATGTTAGTAAAAAAAAAATTAAATTAATTAACATCACCATCCAGTTCAACGTGAATGTGAATATGATGGCCCTTTGAAAGTTATAACACTTCTTTGAATCTAATGTTAATTAATTTATTGTGAAGTAAATTTTGAACCATTAGTAGCTGCCACGTTAAAAAAAAAGAAAGAAAAGAAAAAGAAAACAGAAATTGAAAAGTCAATTGTAGGAAGCATGACAAAATTTTCAAAGAAAAGTGATGTGGAGTTGCCGTATCTATCTGCTTGAAGCTGTATGGATACGGTGGACCACCCAAAAAATAATTTTTTTCTTCTGACCTACGGCCTCCATACGCTGAATTATTTCTTTAAAAGCACCGTAAGGCTACGGTCGGAAACATATGGTTACGCTTAGGGAGCATGGGTCACAAAACGGGGCGAACGATCGGGTAAAATCCATATTTTCTCTCTCCATTCCAACTTTTACTCCAGATTTCTACCACTTTAGCCACGTTCATCCATTTTTTTTACCCTTTCTCTTTTAAAACCTCTCAAGAACCTAGCCACCATTTTCACAATTTCCTCAAAACATAACCAAAATCAATGAGTTTGGTGTCAAAACGATCGTGTTGACGAGTGTATCAAAATCCACGGAGTAGATTCAAAAGCAATCTCGGGTTTTGACGATTTTGGTGATCGAAGTTTGCGATTTTGGGTGGTTTTTGTGTGCTTTTTCTTCGAGCTTTCATCTTTTCACACTTTCATCATCACAAGACAACTAAGAATGGCACCCAAAAGGAAAAGTTCAAAGGAAGTTGCTGAATCAAGCAATAAGAAGCCATCTTGGGGAAGCAAAAAGTTATCGGACATAGAAAAGAATTGGCGACCAAAATTATATAGGGAGAAACTGGAAGATGTTAAGTCCGAAGAGATTCTTGTGCCAGAACGGAAAACTGAATTGGATGATTTCCGTCATTTTGGATTGGTTGAAGGATTTGAACCTTTGGGATGGTTGGCTGCACTAACTTTCAACAACAAAGATAATCCGAAGTATATCAAGAAGAAATTATCGAGTGGATGTCTACTTTAAGGAAAGAGGAGGGTGATAATCATCCTTGGCACAAAAAGTTAATTGGTACAGTGAATAAAACTGAGGTGGCAATGTCTATGAAGTCTCTATTGAGGATTGCTCTCTTTGACACTTTACCTCAAGCACAATATGAAACTCATCCAGATAACTACATGTGTCTTGATAAAAAAAACAAGCAAAAGGACCAGAATGGGCTGAAATGTTGGAAACATTGTTTGAAGTTCCATTTGAGCAATTTTCTGAATCAATGCCTTTGAAGGCGAGTGATTTGAAACCATTGCCTCGATTGATCTCGAAAATTTTTACTTGGAACATTATCCCAAGATGGAGTGACAAAGCTAAGGTAAGACATTGTGATGTGAGAGTTCTTTATGCACTTGTGACCGTAAACCAATTTTCCCTTTTCGTCAGTTAATCATGCTAAATGTTTGGGAAGCACATGAAAATTTGAAAAGAGCTATCATCCCACATTGTCGGTTGTTATCGTGTTTGTTGAAGAATGCAAATGTTATCTCTAAAAGAAGTACACCAAGGATCATGCCTTTTACAGATTTTTGCATATCTCAATTGGGAAAAGGAGAATTTGCTTATGAAGAAACTGTAACCCATTTCGTTCTACATGATATGAGTAATAGGCGGGTCCATGAGATAGCTAAAGATGTAGTTATGGGGAAGAATGATGGGGGTCCTAACGGGGAAGAAAGAGAGTATGATCATTTGGGGAGAAATGAGGCCATAAATCCATATCCAGGTCAGCATCCCGCATATAGGAGTTGGAATTCATTTCAAAGAGCAATGTGGGATCGAAGTACAATGGAGTATGAAAAGCGAGGCAATGGAGGAGCGAGCAACGGGAATTGTTGCAATTGTGCGTCTACCAATAAGAAAGAAACTATCAAAAGCTCTTTGACTATGCTGAACAGGTTCGTCATCACGAGGACTATCGTGCAGGTTTGAACTACTTCGAGAATGTCTCAAGGGTGGACTATAGCACTCTACCACCTTGGGATAAGGATGATGAAAACTTGACGTTCCCGTACTACCCTCGGATGCCATTTCCCAGTTAGAGATCAATTTTGCACCAGCTCAAGCTTATGATCAAGGAGAAGTTCAAGCAATGCGCAACATATGGATCCGTACGCGACTCGGCCTCTTGCACTGGTGTTATGGAATCTTTCTTTGGCCCCCATCGTGGGCCAAACTGATCGCACTCTCTGATCTCCATTGATCAGGTCCACGTGCACTTTCTATCCCTTGTACTTTATCGTTGCTTTCTGAACTTTTTAGTCTTTTGTGTGTTGGTGTTTGGTGAATTTTATCAGTTTGAATATCATTGAAAGCTCTTATGCATGATGCAAGTGAATGATGCAAAACCCCATTCTTAAAGAATTTCTAGCCTACAAAATATACATTGGGGACAATGTATAACTCAAGTGCGGGGATCAGGGGAAAATTTAAAAGTTTTAGACGAATAGTCCTTCTGAGTAAATCTTAATTGTGCACGAAAACAAAAATTTTCAAATCATCAATTCACCACTTGTGGTGCACATGTATAGGTCCTTAATCATGGTTAATTCTTTAAGCTACAATCTAAAGTTTCTCAACAAGTTGTTTCCAATATAATAAAAAATGCCTGATTAGGGGTAACATACTAAATGGGGGACAAATCTACATGCTTCACATCGTAACCCTATCCCGCCGTTTTCGTGAGATTTTGAGCCTTTTGCACAATTATGTGTTTGCTTGGATTCTTCGGTTTGAGTGTTACCATTATGTACTTTCATTTCAGAACTTGTGTAGTTTGATGCATATCAAGATCATGAACCGAATGCTTGCACGAAAATGATAGAGGCACTAGATTAAACCTTTGTTTCAAAGCCTGTTTCTTTGTTTTATGTTATCCACTACCTTAACATGATCCCTTAGTTGCACCATTGAGCCTTTACCTATTCGTTTGTTAAAACCCATTGACACTACCCATTAGCTTTAGCCTTTTCATTTTAAAACCTTGTGTGGTGAAATCCGGGTAAATTTAGGTCTAGCAGTTGTGTTATTTTTGTGTATTCTGTTTAGTCGAAGAAAAAAAGGAGTGATATATCAGGTCAAAATGACCAAAGCAAAAAAAAAAAAAAAAAAAAAAGAAAGAAAGAAAGAAAGAAAGAAAAAGTAGAATTATGTGTATGGGTCAAATTGATCCAAAATTTAGTGTTTGTGTGTTTAGATTGTTTATATAGCCTAATTACTGGATTTTCACCACCTTAGCCATTTTTTTTCTATATTCCTTTACCATACCCTTAACCTTAGCCAAATTACAACCCAATAAGTCCTCTTGATTCGCGCATTGTGTTTGTGTTATGTGGTGACGATTTGATTGCTATACAAGCTTATGGTAATGATGTGCATATAGGCTTTGAGTGTTCACATATTACTAGTACATCTTGACTAGTCCAGAAATAAACCGAGTGGTGTGATTAATTGTGAGGGGTGTGAATGCATGTAGACTAGAAACCTGAAGTATGTTAGGCTTGGCTAGGTAGTGCCTTGTTTATAACAATATAAATTGCTTGTTGGGTTATAAATATGTATGTCTTTAGAATTGGGCATGACTTTGGACCTTAACTCACATTTGGTAAAGAGACGTTTTGATGCGTTTGTCTAATTATTGTCATAGTGTTACAAGAGAGTTTGCTTGAGGACAAGCAAAACATAAGTGTGGGGATGTTGATGAGTTGTGGTTGGATGGTCTAATTTGTCATAATTTTGTATGTTTTCACTTGGAATTATGCTTGGAATATGGTCACTTTGTGTGTATTTTGGTTGTGTAGGTTTGCAGCGAAGATATCATGATTTGTTGGAGCTTTACATGTACACAAGGATGGAAACAAGGAAAGACAAGCATGGACGTAGCTATACTCCCTAGGGCGTAGCCCTACTCTCACTCAAATTCGATATATGCGTGTATTGCATGGGAATTTTAAAGTTTCAGGAAAGTTGACTATAGAGAAGCCGTAGCCCTACTCCTGCAAACGAACAAAAACGGTTCTGGACGGTTTTTGATGTCTTTTTTTGAAGTTTTGACCAAGGAACTGATTATTGAACACAAGGAGGTGCCAGGGGACGACCAAGGAAAAGAATCTTGAGTGACAAAGCCTTTCTATCATCCTAATCATGTCTTTCACTTCTGAATTTCACACTTCATCATCATTTCACACCGTCATGAGTAGCTAATCATTCATGGTTGCATCAAGGTCTAGGGTTTGATTTCATTTGGTATTCGATCTGAATTGTAAGTACATTTGACATGGATTTGCTTTGATTTGTTAAGTACTTCGCATTTTCTTTGTGATTTCATGTGTTTATCATGTTTCAATGTTGAACAATTTACTATTTTGAACACTTCATAACATTGTTTCTTCTATTTGGTGTTTATCATTAGAGAACAAAGTGTTTTGATTGATAGTCGGATAGTGTTTTGATAATTGATAATAACCTCATACCACAATATAATTTATTCGGTCTAGAGTCGTTAAAAGAGTTGTTGTTTGATTGAAGAGTCTATTGATTATCCAATGTGTGAACATGGTAAACTTCACTATGTCTATGTAGTGATTAATGTGCTATTGAATTAGATTGTTTATTGAATGTACAACCCGATCCTTGGTGCGACCATCTCTTAATTACTTGTGATACAATCAATCAATTTAGGTTTTACTTTTGCGAATTACTTAATCCAAACAACCCAATCAAAGAATCAAGTTTACATTATGTTCATGAATCAGTTGAGTCTAAACACTAACCAAAAGCTCTTCGTGGTTCGACACCCTACTTGCCCTAACTAGATTAAGGTATTTAGGAACACAATTCTCTCTATCTTTGATCGGTACATCGACGCCGATCACACACCTCTAATTTAAACACCCATCAACAATAAACATGTTCAACCGTGTTAGAAGATTGTAGTTTATATTTTCTTAACCCGTGTGATAAAATTCATGAATTATGATGTTTACGATTATAATATTATTGCATTTTTAACCATTTGATAAAGATTATATAAAGGTTTATGATTTAACGTTTTTCAAATTTAACCTATATAATACACGAGTTTGTAACGCCTATAAATTAAAATAATAGCCAATCTAATTTTTCTCGATATGTAATCTGTGTTATACAGAGGCTTATAAGTAACATAAAGAATAAATCTATAAGTAAAACACAAGTAAGTAACATACCAATCTTTAATAACTAATAGGTTGGCTTGCACGATGTGGCGGGAGTCACTAAGATTCTTTTGGAAACCACAATTTATCTAGACCCCACTGATTATATTTGGACATTATTATTATCATTATTGTTGTTGTTGTTAATGTTATTAATAATTAAATACTTAATTATTTAAATAAAATAAGTCTTAATTTAATTACCATTTAGTTATACAACTATAAATAATAATTGTAAATTCAGATCTTAATTTAAAGTTTCATAAATAAGATATTATATATTATTATTATTATTATATTATTATTATTATTATTATTATTATTATTATTATGTAAATATTTAGTAATATCTTTAGTTATAAAAATATAAATAGTTATGTTTAGTTTTATTCTAAGTTTATATCTTGGCAAGAATACAACATGGTCCCAAGTTTATGGCAAAGCGGACAACTATATGGTTTAATGTTTACGTTGAGCGACAACCTGATAAAACTGGCAAAACACTTTTAATTTCTGGTATTAATTATATTATATGATATGAAGGTTTTCTTTGAAGAATTTTCCTATTGTCCCACTCTCACGTTATACCTTCTATGTATGATATGAAGGTTTTCTTTGAGGAATTTTCCTTTTGTCCCACTCTTACGTTACCTTCTTTGTGGTTTACCCAGAAAAGGAAACCTTTCATTTTCCTATTGTCCCACTCTTACATTAATTTCCTTCTTTTTTGTTTACCCTTTTTTTTAATGGCAAAGGTTGCATTACTCTAAACCACACCAATAAATACTAAATTACACACATGTCAGGATTTGAACCCTGGTCTTTTTTCCAAAAGGCAAAAGCCCCAACCACCCAGCTATAGCTGGAATGGCGATCTTTGTGGTTTACCCAGAAAAGGAAACCTTACATATGTAAAATAGAAATTAACTTATTAATCTTTAGCTTTTTTGCCATTTTTTCATCTGTGAATTGTTAATGAACCCATCTCATTCGTCAACTCTATGCAATCTAATATTTCTTAGAGCTGCCCGCCTAGAAGAGCCACTCGCTCTGTAGTGTTGTCACGTTTTCTTGTACATAAACAAAATTTGGATCTAAAATTCAGGTATAATGAAATTTTTATTGTAGTTGAATTTGTAAGTGTTCTAAGGGGGCATTGTCCCTAGCGAGCTGGAAAAAAAGATATATTCTACCTTATTGGAAAGTCCTTAGAAGTTGCTTTGGATTTGTGTGAGTGATAAAAACTTGCATGAAAAAAAATATTACTTGAAAGTGCTTACTAGTATTAATTTGCTACTGATACGTAGAGGTGAGCAAGAGCTTGTTCTATTTATGGCAACTAAGATGAATTGTAAGTAACTATCGAACAAGTTGCTACTAATCAACAACGAGTTAATACCAATCAGCTTAACCATTGTGATGGTTCAACGATTTTCATAACAGAAGTTGAATGTTAGTTTTTGTTTTCCCTTTAATTTATCTGAATGAACTTTTGAAAACACTGTCAGAATATTGTTGGGAGCCTTATGAAGATGATGTGAAGGTGAAGGATGCAAATTTTTTTTTGATAAAAGAATGACCATTTTTCTTGTAATGGCATTTATGGGTGTTTGGCTTAGCTTTTTGAAACAATTTATGACTTATAGCTTTTTGAGTTAAAATAATGTTTGGATAGGTGAAAACACTTTTAGAAACAACTTTTGATTAAGGAGGAAAATTATTTTGAAAAGTCACGAAACCTTCACTGTTCGAAACTCCTTTTTAACTTTTCATGAAATATTACATTTTCCCACCTCATAAGCTTATCCAAAGGCTTTTTTTCTTAATTCCTTTGGGATAAGTGACTTATGACTTATCCAAAAGTAATTAAAAAAAAACCTTTGGCCGACTACTCCCCTCGTAGTCGGTACAAGGTAGGCTGCCGAGGCGACTTTCTTCGACTCCGCCTAATTACCCGGAGTTGGTCAAACGCGCTCAACCTCGGCCAGAATCGGATCTAGTAGGCCAACTCGAGCCTAGTTTGACTTAAATAACAATTAAACATAATTTCTATGCCTATGATATTAAAAGAATGAATATCATTTTCACATATTTGTTATAAATATTAGTAATTTTATGTTATTTGACATATATTTAATCTCCAAAAAGTAATTCTTTATAATTTAACATGTCCGAGTACTCCTCGTGCACTCTCCGCCTAGACCGAGTACTCTCAACTCTCCGCTCGACCGACTAGGGAGCGCCTAGCGACTTTTGCAACCATGCATAAGTCAATAAGCCGTTTTGCCAAAAGTTATATTTGAGATAAGCAATCCCTTACGTTACCTTCTTGGTGGCTTACCAGAAAGGAACTGAAAATTTTATTTGGAAAAAAAAGAACAAATTGCACTTGGTGAGTTCGTGGACTAAAACAGAAGTATTGTGATTTGTGACAAAGAAGTTGAAGAACATCTGGGAAACAATTCTGGGACAGATTAACAAGAGGAGGCAAAGTAATGAGTGATGGTTTAATTTCTTGTATATAAAGAAAATTTCGATCAAGGATCCAACTATAATGAAATTGAAATACCCATAAAAATGTTAAATAGTAAAATAAAAATAACATTCATAACTGATATTTAAAAATCAATCATATTTATTATTTCGAGAAAAAAAATAAGGTGCAACTAGTAGAATTTTAAAGCAATTTAATGGTATTAAAAATATAAACACGTTGCCCATGGCTTTATAGCTTAGTGGCATCTTGATGGTGGGATAAGGCTTTGGAACCAATAGTTCCTGGGTTCAATTCCCACAAAGGGGTTTTCCCATGTTTATTGGGTTTCCTCCTGAATTGGTGTGGCATTATGCCTAGTGGAGACGGATTATGATCGGGTCCGTCAGTGATCTAAATTTGCCGTTCAAAAAAAAAAAAAAATATAAACACGTCGATGTGGAGAAAAGCTGAACAATAGGCGAATTCAATGTTGATGTCTTTATTTGGTTGCCACTTCTGGGCTACTCGTAGGGGTCGTCGGTCGGGCTGTAAAGTAACTTTCTTTTTAAGTGAGCCCACTGAGTTTTTCGTGAAGCCCACTAAGCTATAATTGTTTTCTTTTGGTAATTTTTATCTATTTTGCGTCTGCTTAACTGAGCCCACTAAAATATAATTGTTGTTTTTGTTGACTTTTTTACTATTTTGCGTCTACTTATAAAATGGTAAATAAAATAATATTTTTCATTATTTCTAAATTTTCTAGAATAAACACACTGTATTGTCATTAGTTTGTAGAATATATCACTTATCACCGTATGTTCTCTTAAGAAAAGTAAATAAAATAATGTTCTAATGCCTTAACTTAAATATTTATGTCATTTCATTATTATAAGTTAAGACATTAGAAAATATTGTAAGCCAAAATGGTTTGCTAAGATGTCTCTATTTGGTAACTAGCCTCAGAGAGAAACACGAAAAATGCATCTTATTCGGGATAGGGGTGGATGAGGAGGAAGTGACAAGCATGGCTGGTTTTTTAAATTGTGGCGTGGGCACCTTCCCGTTTACGTATCTTGGTATCCCTATTGGGGGCAATATGGAACGGGTTAAATTTTGGTAACCTATCATTAATAAATTCAACAAAAGATTGCTGGCTTAGAAGTCAACACATCTTTCATTCGCAGGGAGAGTCACTTTAGCCAAAGCGGTCCTATGTAGTCTCCCAACTTATTATCTTTCACTTTTTTTAGCACCCAATGCTATTGTGAACAAACATGAAAGATTGAGGAGAGATTTCATTTGGGAGGAAAACGAGTACGAGACAAAAGATAAGATGGGTGTGGTGGGACAAAATTATTAAACCAAAGGATTTGGGGGGGATCAGTGTTGGGGGGCATTAGAGACTTCAATCTCGCCATGCTTTGCAAATGGTGGTGGAGATGTAGACAAGAGCCGAATCAACTTTGGGCGTCGGTGATCATGGCTATACACAAGTCAAACACCAATAAAAGTTTGATTCCTTAAAAAAAACAATCCCGGGCATTTGGAAAGACATAAGGGTTTGGAGAGCATTATTGAAGGGGCCCAATTTCGTATTAGTGAAAAACTTAAAGTGTCAGTAGGTGATGGAAGGAAGACACGTTTTTGGAAGGCTAGGGTGACTACGGAACCTTTTAGTGCCTTTTTCCAGACTTGTTTTCTCTTGCAAAAAATAAAAATGGAAGCGTTAGCGAACATGCTCTGGGGTTGGGAAACAACACTCGATGGGGCTGGGATTGGTTCAAAATCCAAGCACCGTCACCGAATGGCAACATGTTGGGCTTCTTATGAATATCCTGAGCCAAATCCAATTGAAGGTTGAGAAAGATGTATGGCGTTGGGAGAACAGCTTTGGCGAAAATTTTTCTATGAAATGTATTCGGATAGACCTTAGCGCTGCAGGTACAACTGACACTGAAGGCGATGGGGTCGTTTGGAATCCTTGGGCACCACAGAAGGTGAATTATTTTCTATGGAGGGTTCTTCTGGAAAAATTGCAACCAAAAACGGCCTTGCTTCGCGTGGGATAATCATGCTAGACATCGACTACCCCTTATGCGGAATCGTTGAAGAATCGACTGACCATCTCTTTGGCTCATGTCTTTTCGCCAGTGTTTGGTGGAACATTTTTGCTTGGATATGGGTCTCGTTTCCAGTAAACATTAATTTCTCTACAGAGGTTTTGGAGACGCTGAAGAATAGCCCGGGTGCAAAGAGGTGGAAAATGCTCGTGTACACGGTGGCAATGGCAACCGTGTGGCCAGGGGCGGTTCTTAGAAGGGTTGTGCCAGGGCCACGGCCCTGGCATGTTTTTCGGCCAGAAGTGCTAATATTCGTAGTTCGATCGAAATTTTTTTTATACCTACTATGTTCGGCAGGTCATGTTTTTAGTGCCCGTGGTTTTCGGCCCTGGGACGTTCAACGGACAAGATCTGCCACTGTGTGGCGACTATCGACGGCGAGAAACAATAAAGTTTTCGAAGGAAACGTGATCCCAATCAGAAAATTGGTAGACTTAATTAAGGAAGATTTTTTCCTTTCGATTACTCACAGATCAAACATACCTACTCCAGCTTGGGATAACTGGATTTCTTTTGATGTAACTGATTTGTTGTAATCTTTTTGTTGTTTCGTTTGATGTTTCCTTTCAGCCTCTTGCTTATATATGATTTTGCTGTTCAAAACAAAATTTAAAGCAAGTTTCTATTATAGTTTTTAGGATTCGATTCTAATAAAATTTCAAGTTTGTCATTGTGACATGTCAAAATGTAAATTTTTTGAAAACGAGTTATGAGTATTAATGTACAAGTAACTCAAGCACAAATGCACATGTTATCAAAGCTGCTACACATTATATTTTTTAATAAGGTGACGTTGTTTACCCTTTTCGTTTATGTCGTTGCGACATGCGTATTTTATCTATGTCTCCATATATTATATATAATATATATATATATATATATATATATATTTAAAATCGATTAGTGAGTAGTAGTATACAAGTAATTGAAACACAAACGTATATATTATCAAAACTACCTCAATTTTTTTTTGTGTAAGTGACCTCGTTGACCCTTTTGTTAGTCTAATAATACAATGAGATGCTTTATAAATTTTTAAATATACTATTACTAAAACAAATGATCCCCTTGCGGTGACACAATTTTTCGCCGCTAAAGGGTTGATCGGAACGCGGTGTCTCAAAATAACCCTATCTTTTCATTTCATATTTCTTATCCTAATCCATCGGCTCGGGTCGTTTTGAAGCAATAGCGGAGACATGATAG
This sequence comes from Scalesia atractyloides, assembly GCA_947069175.1. Lineage (NCBI taxonomy): Eukaryota > Viridiplantae > Streptophyta > Magnoliopsida > Asterales > Asteraceae > Scalesia > Scalesia atractyloides. The sequence goes on from CAMTDV010000024.1 coordinate 74,255,082, forward strand.
TCCTTTAACGCGACATAAAGACTCCTTATTTCTATTTAATTATTAATTCTTATTGATGAAATTTCATTCTACAGAATAAACCTAAACTAAAAATGAACTAAATTCTAAATAAAGCCAAATAAGCCAAATTTACTGAAGTATTATTCTATTAAAGAATAATGAGATGAGTTGGATAAATATACAGATCTTTCTATTCTATATATAGAAAAAGAAAAGGATTCTTTTCGTGAGATAGGTTGAAGATTCCTATAACATTAACATAATAAATCAATGGCTTTTGCGAAAAGAGAAATTTTTTCGATATTCTTTGATTCCAAAGATGTATTATCAATCATGTAAAACATCGAACAAAATAAATAGAGAAAAGCCAACTATCGGAATCGAACCGATGACCATCGCATTACAAATGTGATGCTCTAACCTCTGAGCTAAGCAGACTCACATAAAATCAATTCGACATGTATAGGATTCACTAAACTCTTGGAATCTTTGCTATTAACTATTTGAATTCTTGGCTATTCATATTATTCATAATTAAAATGAATATTTTAATATTAAAATGAATATATTAATATCAAAGAATAGAATAAAGAATTTCAAATAACTGTTAAATATTATAGAACATAACGATTAATCTAGCGATACAGACTTTTCATTTTTTATCACGATTAATTTATCATGATTAAATATTCTAAAAAAAGAATCGATCGTTCAAGTATTTGAAATTTCAGGGGAAAATCAGTGGAAGAGAGACATATTTTTAGGGTATGTATCCACCTATATTGAATTGCGGATACAGAAATGATAAAATCGTTTTTGATTGCAACGAATATGAGCCTCCTATAGAAGATAGACAAGAAATCAAAGACAAAGAGGAGAAAGCACTTTATCGAGACAGGAATCGGCATCTATCTAAGGAATTCAAAGGTTCCGGTATAAATGAAAAAAAAGGGGACGAGATTGCAATGATATTTTCATCTAAAAAAGAGGGATATGGCAAAATTGGTAGACGCTACGGACTTAATTGGATTGAGCCTTGGTATGGAAACTTACTAAGTGATAACTTTCAAATTCAGGGAAACCCTGGAAGTAATAAAAATGGGCAATCCTAAGCCAAATCATGTTTTCCGAAAACAAACAAAGGTTCAGAAAGCGAAAATAAAAAAGGATAGGTGTAGAGACTCGATGGAAGCTGTTCTAACGAATGGAGTTGATTGTCTTACATTGGTAGAGGAATCCTTCTATCGAAACTTCAGAAAAGAGGAAGGATAAACCTGTATGCATAGAAGAATTGGTGTGAATCGATTCCATTGAAAGATTTGGAGGTTTGTTTTGAATTCCATCTCTACTACAGAATGGAGCTTTTGGGGTTATAGAATTAACTGAACAAGCAGATACAAAAGAATTGTCTTAAATCTTCTAAGATGTTAATAGGTAAAAGAATTGGCTTTTGGGGTTATAGTCGATGGTTTGTTTTGAATTCCATCTCTACTACAGAGCCGGACGTGAGAGTTTCTTCTCATCGAGCTCCTCGCGAATAAAATCAATTCAAATTACAGATTTTGAATTCAATTCAGATAGAATATAATTTGAATTAAGATATACATGTATTTAATAAGTAATATACTGAATCATTGATTTCATTTAATCTAGATCAAATCTATTATTAATTTGTGTATCTTGTTTGTATAGATAACTAAATCTAAATATATTAAATAACTATTTTTTCTTATATTTATATCTTTTAGAATGTTAAAACAAATCTTTCTTTTGTTTTACTCTTTATCGTATTGGGTTGACCCAATTTTAGCAATCCAAGAAAATAAAGTTTTCGCGGGCGAATATTTACTCTTTCAGTTCTATCATTAGTTCATAACTTTTCCGAATAGATGAATTGGTCTCTGGCCGGTTCCGCCATCCGATCAATGAATCATTCGAACTTCATTTTCACTAAAATCTTTTGAATTCATAGGTTCCATCGTTCCCATCGCTTCTTACTTAATGGTTAGGTCTGAATTTTACAACGGAGCTATTAGTTCTTGAGTCAATATTCTTAGTCTTATTGGCTCAAAGCTCTTTATTTTTTGTTCGATGAGCAGATCCATTTAATGATGAATCCGTATTGGTGCTTTATTACGCAGATTTTTTCTGAGATGACTCATAGACCTTACATATTGGAATTATATATCATCAATATCCTTTTTCTTTCTTTCTCTCATCCTTCCAATTATCCATACCCTTTCGTTTTTATTTCGATTGACAACTTAGAAGCATATTTTTTAATAAAAAAATTTCAGTTGCTACAACAATATGAATAATATATCATATATTTACTGGTTCTTTGGATCCAGATAATACGAAGTGATGAGTTGGTTATTACTTCTATAGTTATCTGTTTATATTTTTATACTATGGGACTGCTTTTTATACTAACCCTCAAAAAACCAACAAGTCACACACTAAGCATGGCAATTTTATCAAAAGATGAATTTAATTTTATTAAACCCTATGGAATTATAATAGAATTATTATTGTTCATTTTTTTTATTGAACAAAAAAAAAAGAAGAAACTAATTTATTATTTTTTTTATATCGCTGGATAGAATGCAAAGGGAAATAAAGGTTTATTATTCCCCTTCTATAAAGATCCAAAATTTGATGCCTAATACCCTATAGATTGTTCGAACTGTATAGGAACAATAATCAATTTTAGCGCGAATGGTTTGTAGTGGAACCCTACCCTCTCTGATCCATTCAACACGCGCAATTTCTTTTCCGTCGATATGTCCTGCAATTTGCACTTGAATTCCTTTTGTATCTGCTTGTTCAGTTAATTCTATAGCCTTTTTCATTGCTTTGCGAAAAGAAACTTTTTTTTAATTGGTAAATTAAAAAAACCTTTTTTCCTTCCTCAATTCTTTTACCTATTAATATCTTTGAAGATTTCACAAAGCCCTATCACTTAGTTTTCGACTTTTCGGAAATATATTAGTCGATGAATTAGTAGTTGTTGTTTTTGTTTCTTTAGTACCTTCAGTGGTTCCTATCCCCGTCATGTTCCTTGGATTATTTACAAGTGGTATTCAAGCTCTTATTTTTGCAACTTTAGCTGCGGCTTATATAGGTGAATCAATGGAGGGCCACCATTGACTAGTTTTTTAAATAGTCTTTTTTTTAGTTTAAACTAAGGCAATGGTGCGTGGCTAAACAAAAAATGAAATTCGTGTATGCATAGAAGAATTGGCGATACGGGTCGCCCGTAAAACCCTAATGCATAACCAACTCCAAAACGCGGGATTTCTTCCCTCCTCTCCCCATTTCCCCCAAACCCTTCACCACTCTCACAAAAAATATCGTAAATCGCCCCAGCTTCTTCAAATCCACAATCTCTTCCCCCCAAATCGGTTAGTCTTGTTAGTTTATGTTGAATTTCTTCTTTAGTCTGCTTTATATTTGTTAATTCTTTATTTTTTGTGTATGCTAGAGAAATCCGGCCACCCACCATGTCTCCGCCGCCACCACCTACCAACCAAGAACATCATTATAAGGTTAGTTTTCTATATAATTTTGTTTAAGAAGAGGCATTATGTAGGTATGTATGTGTGTAGGTAAGGATGCATGTATGTAAATTTGTGTGTAGGTGCATGTGTATATGTATATATGTAAATGTGTGTATGTTAGTATGTGTGTGTGTATGTAAGTATGTAAATGTGTGTATGTTAGTATGTGTGTGTGTATGTAAGTACGTAAATGTGTGTATGTTAGATTGATAATTCGTATGTTTGAATACTGTAAAAAAGACATGTCAGGATCTAAGTTTGAATCACTTGTAGTTTTTGTTTCTAAAGATGGAAAATGGATTGAGTTTTAAAGATATGCAGCGGAATTAATGGAAAACTTTTACTATAAGCAATCGGTCGTTTGTTTTCATCATCATGCTTTCAAGTTGGTAAACTCGCATGTGATTCACAAACTCCCCCTTAGCCAATTACAATCGTTTGATAGTAAGAAATGAAGAAGATAAAGTGCGAATTGATCTTTTTCAGGAAGACAAGTTTAATTGTTACAACGATTAGCTATTTATACTAACTATCTAACCACTGAGTTTCTTTTATGACGTCATGGTTGATAGTGATAGCTAACAAAATCATAACTAACTAAAAACACTGCTAAACTAACACTATCAGTGCATAGCATTGTTACATTGAATAAACTATAACTAGTCTAAGCACTGATCTCTGTCCTCTGATCTTGTTTCTTCTATCAGACCTTTGCTTCTTGTTCGATCAGATGATAGGAGCAGTTGTTTAAGGAAAGCAGTGTAAAGGTTGATCAGAGGTTGTAACCTCTGATAGTTGGACCAAAGCTCAGATAGTATATTTGGCTTTGATATCATCTGTTCCTTTGTTAGGGTTCAATCTAACAATCTCCCCCTGGAACAGATGATGCCAAAACACTTGTTTATTCTTGGTCTTTATTCCTCAACAGAAATTCTCTGATTTGGCCTTTAAACTGTAATTCAAAATCCAGAGAAATTTCATCATCATCATCATCAATCATCATTTTCGAGTATCAGATTAAAAAGATCTTGAAGGTCTTCTATACTTAGCTCATATGCAGCCTCAATGCTAATCTTGACAGCAACACCATTAGACTTGAGCAGTGTCAATTCGTGGGAGTCTTTATCGACTTTCCACTTTAAAAGTTTTGGGTCTTCTGGCTTTCTAGGATGACTTTTATTGGTTGAGGTTTGAAGAGCTTTTTGTTGAACTATCTTTATCAAATCTACTCTGAGCTTTTCACTAGCTTCATCTGTGTGATAGTCAATCATGTTTTTGATTCCCTCTTTGATGTGTTCATACACTCTCTTGTCTTCTTCATCTATCCTTTCTTGCCTTTTTAATTGATTGAAAGCAAGGATGGAGGGAACAGATGATGAGATAGACTTTTTAGAGTGTTGAGCTTTATGAACATCATCTGATGGAGGGTAAACTGGTTTAGGAGCATATTTGGATCTTTCTTCCTCTCTTTCTAACATCTTATACGTATCAATCACCCTGACTTCTCCCCACCTTGTCACTTGGTTCCTTGAACCATAGTGATTTTGTATCAATTCTTCTTTCATCCTTTTAATCTTCAAAGCTCTGTCTGGCATGTCTTTCTTATATTTTTTCCAGTCAGGAGGAGTTGGCTTCTTGTGAGGATCTTTTAACATTTCATGCATTCTTTTAGTTTCTTCTCTCAGCTCATCCACACTCCAATCCTTGAACTGTGCCTTTGTTGCCTTATATTACTTGTTCTTCATGATATGTTCAATGAGTTTATGTTTAAGGCATTTATCTTCCCTTTTGGACAGCTTATTGCACAGATCTTTGACAAAATCTTGCAATACCCTGGCTTTGCTTAGCTGAAAAAACATGTTGATCTGTATCTCTCTATCACTTTTACCAGCCGAATCTCTTTTTGCTATATCCTCTGCTTGTTTCAATTTGAGTTCCAGATAAGCATCAATATTTGTAGGTCTTGGGTAGCCATCAAGGGATAATATGATTATTTTGTCAGGGTCTTCCTCAGAATAGAAGCTTAGAATTTCTTCCCTGACTGCTGGTAAATCAAGAGGATATTGCTTTGCTGCAGGTATAATTGTAAGGGGATCAGTGGTTGGAATTGAAGATGGTGGAAGCATTGATGTGGAGGTCAGTGGTTGTGATGATAAAGGAGTAGGAGCAGGAAAGATCTCTTCTTCATTTACCATCCTTGTAGTCCTTCTCCTCTTAAATTTGATTTCAGGTGATGATGGATGAGTTGGAATTCTGGTTGGTGTTGGTAGAGGTTGGGTGGATGTATTAAAAATGACCATGGCAGTGGATGAGATTGCATCTGCTGCAACCTCTGTTGTGTCAACGGATGTTGACAAACAGTTGCTGTAACATCTACTTTGGTGGAAATGGGAATGGAAGTTGAAGTATGTGTGCTTGATTTTTGGAAAACAGAGGTTTTAATGGTTGGATTTACAGCAGGCTCAGTTTTGGAAGGTGTGGGAGTTGGTTGCCTTACTTTTCTAACAGGTCTCCTCTTTGCTGAGGTACCAACCTCTTCCTTTTCTTTTTGCTGCGTAATCTTTTGCTCAACCAATACCTTGCCATCAAGATACACTTTTCTCTTCTGCTTCTCTTTTTCTCCGGCAAGATATCATCTGTTAGATCCTTTTTCTTTGAACTGAACCATCTGGCCTGGGAATATCCACTGTTAGCTTTGCCATTTGATCATCTATTGTAAGCTTCTTCTTTCCCAAAAGTTTCTCCCCCTTTTTGGCATCATCTTAAATGTTTACGAAAATTACTGTAGGCGGAGCAGTACCAGTGGTTTGGAGAAGATGAGCTTTTATCGCTTTAATGTCTGCCCTTGTATCCATTAATCTAGCTTCAACCATGTTTCATACTTCCTGCATTTGATGTTTGTGTTGTAGATCAAAGAAGTGCTTTTGTGCTGAAACAGAGGGTCTAGGGCTTCTTTTAGATAGCAGTGGTTAAGACAGAGGGTTGGCTCTTTGTAGCTAACAACTACTTCAAAAGATTTTTGATCTCATCAACAAAAGTTTCAATCTTTGATACTTTCTCCGTCAAATCTTTGTATTTTAGATCATCACCTAATTTAATAGGATCATCTGAACTCCTACCAGAGGTGGTAGTTATATCTAGGGATCATGAGCATGTGTTTTGACACTAGCTTCAACCTTAGATGCCCCTTTTTCTTGGTACTGGGGACTTCCCACAACATCAGAGGTTACCTTGGTAGCCTTAGCAGTGGTTGCCTTTCAACAGAGACTTCGTAATGTAACCACTGTCCAAAGGAAAACTAGGTAGTTTTGCAATTGTAGTGGCTGCTCTAGTTGAACTATCACCAAAGGTTACATGTAACCCAAGGGATGTAGCCTCTTCATTTGCTGATGGGCTAGCAAAGAATAGAGATTCAGACCCAACATCATGTTGAAGTATATTCTCAGTGATAGGCTGGAGAGAAGTGCTGGATAATGTCTACTCTAGTTCTATTGCATTCAGCAAGGGGTAAAAAGGTTGTGGTAGTGATTTTATTGGAGAAGGGATATGTGCAGAAAGAGACAGTGCCCTAGGAGATGGGCTGTGGAAGATAGAACCAAGTGGTCCTAGAGCTTCATAATTTGGTGTCCCTGTGTTTACAACCTGATCCTTTTGTGAGGATGCATGAGGAGTTTTATAGCCAGGTGGAGATCTGTCAACCACCTGCTGTGAAGAAGTAGCAGCAGTGGTTTGTGACTTGGTGTTGTCATAGGGTTTACCTCTGGGATCTCATCTTCTAGAGGACCTTTTTGGGTTTGGTGGGTTTTCTGAATGTTTTTGTTTTGAACACCTGCCAGAGCAGCATTCACATGTTCTTGGATCATTGCGGCTAATTCTTCAGGTGTCATGTTGAGGTTTCCACGACGTCCAGTTGCCATTTCAGATCTTTGCAAGACAACACAAACACACACTGATAAGTATATAGATCCAATATAGTTATCATACTCCAAACTTCAATCATCACACAAGTTATGTCAACTCAACAAATTAAACAATCAAAAGGAACATTCGATTAAATAAATTGCAATGTCTCACAAAATACCAACCAAATATCTCAGTTTAATTATAAAATTTCAAGTTCAAAATAAGTGGAAACAAACAAACTAAAGAAAACAAAGCGGGAATTGGCGAGACGAGTCAGTCTTCTACGTCTCCATCTCCCAAGTCGCTATCGTTGCCATCATCCTCTGCGGCATCTTCAGCTTCAACCGCCGGTTCCTGTTCCGGCTCCTCTTCCTCTGGATCCTCCTCCGGGTCTTCCTCCGGGTCCTCCTCTTCTTCCTCTACTGGCGCTGGAGGGACCGGTGCTGGTTTGGGTTTCAGAGCAGTGTTTGCAATGCTCTGATCACCTAGAGCAGTGGGCTCAGTAGCAGGAGGAAGAGATTGAACATTTTGTTCTTGTAAAACTGGCTCATCCTCCTCTACTTCTGTTTTGGAAACCTTTTCTTTATTTGTTATTCGTGTAAAAGTTTCATGAGTTAGGCAGCCAGGGGTGGTCACTAGCCTTGTTTACTTGCTGCAGATCTGATCTGGTCTTGCAAGTAAACACTCAAGAATCAAGGATGTATCAAGAAAGCTTTTCTTTTTGAGATATTTTTAAAATTATTTACAAGATCATTGAACAATACCTGGGAATAGTTAAAATCAGAATCAGTCAAAATTGCATATCCCAGATATTGCATGTTCAATGGAATCTCATTGAAAGCAGTAGATTTTGCAGAGAGACATGTTAAAAGAGTATGGAAAAAGAATTTCATCTTTGCTGAAAATGGAGTTTAAAGATTGTCATACCTTTCAATTGGCCAGTGTAACCCCTTTCCACAAACTCTGCTTGCATCTCTCTTAAAGAAAATGACATAGGATATGCCATATCATTCAATTTAAAAACTTGAGAGATCGATTATGGGCTAATTTGCATAGAAGTACCCCCAACCTTTGAGATTATTGCGTAAGGAACACCATCAGTGGATGCTTTGACCTTCGCATTTTTCCAGAAATCCCGAAGAGAATCGATGTAAATTTAGGCTTTGACTTCTAGCATATGCTTAAATTTTGAATTTTTTAGAATCCGAATCATTGTGTGGTATCGTGTATTGGCTTCGCTTTCTTCTAAGATCCCCGTGTAATTGTGTGGGGTTTTGATAATCAAGACGTACGTGGTAAATCTTGCTTTGATTTCGCCTTTAGTTTTGTTTAAGGAGCCATGATTTGAGTGCAAACTGTTTTGAGATTTTTGAAATCGACACGGTTTTGGTGAATCCTCTGTTCTGAATAGAACAGGGGTATGAGGACATGGCATCTGATGCAACGACTGTCGAATAACATCTGACCACGTGTAACCTCTGATTGAAAATGGAAGACAGTTGTTTCGCGAAACATTGTTTGAAATTTTTGAACAGTGGATAAGAACAATGTTTGCAACTATCAGAGGATACACTTTTGACAGTGGATAGACTTTTCTAAACGAACAGTGTTTTTGTGCTATCAGTGCTTTGAACAGACTTAAGGATTTAATGAAAAATTCAATTGTAAACTATTTTTACGGATGAATTTTGATTTTCTAAAAACATTTTATTGCTATATACACATGGATCACAAAAAAATTTGTTTTTAATCCATGTTTAGCATTCCAAGCCTAGATATCAAACTGTCAAAAGTGTGAGCATCAAGTGCTTTTGTCAACACATCTGTCAGTTGATCCTTGGTATGGACATGTTGTAAAGAAATCAAACCTTTTTCATAGCAATCCCTCACAAAGTGATGTCTGATGTCAATGTGCTTGGTGGTGGAATGAGAGACATGATTTTTGATGATATTTTCTGCTGCTTGACTATCAATTTTGAGTGGAGTCTTTAAAGCAGTGATACCAAAATCCAGCAATTGATTTTTAAGCCACAAGAGTTGAGCAGTACAACTTGCAGCAGCTATATACTCTTCCTCAGCAGTGGATGTGGAAACTGCAACTTGCTTTTTTGCTTTGCCAAGACATTAAGCAATCACCTAGGAATTGGGCTCCTCCAGATGTGGACTTCCTTGTTGTTTTACATCCCGCAAAGTCACTATCAGAATATCCTGCAAGCTTAATGTTACCATTAGCTGGATACCAGATACCAAGTGTGGGTGCACCTTTTATGTATCTGAATATCCTTTTTTACAGCAATAAGATCTGATTTTCTTGGCAATGACTATGATCTGACACAAATACATGTTGCAAACATGATGTCTGGCCTTGATGCAGTTAGGTATATAAAGACCCAATCATGCTTCGATACAATGTTTGATCAACAAGGTCATCTTTGCCATCAAATGTGACTAGCTTGGATGTTGCCATGGGTGTGCTGCAAGGTTTACAATCATCCATATCAAATTTCTTAAGTAGTTCTTTCACATACTTATTTTGATGGATGAAAGTGCCATGTAGCATTTGTTTGACTTGTAAACCAAGAAAACATTGCAACTCACCCATTGCACTCATCTCAAACTCTGCTGCCATGAGTTTTCTGAACTCTTTACACATGGCAGTGCATGTGGATCCAAAAATGATGTCATCCAATAAATTTGGACAAGCATCAGATCATTTCCTTTCCATTTTAAAAATAGGGTTTTATCAATCCTACCTCTGGTGAAACCAATGGATAAGAGAAAAGTGGATAGAGTTTCATACCAGGCTCTGGGTGCTTGTTTTAGACCATATAGTGCTTTGTTTAACCTGTAAACATGATCAGGATGAAATGCATCTTCAAAACCAGGAGGTTGACACACATACACTTCTTCCTTGATCTTCCCATACAGGAATGCACTTTTGATGTCCATTTGATACACCTTGATGTTGTGATTAGCAGCAAAAGCTAAGAACAGTCTGATGGTCCTCCGATCTTGCAATTGGAGCAAATGTTTCATCATAGTCTATGCCTTCTTCCTGTCTATAGCCTTGAACCACGAGCCTTGCTTTGTTCTTGACAACAATGCCCCTTTCATCTGTTTTGATCTTGAAGACCCACTTTGTGCCAATAGGACATACATCTTTTGGTAGTGGTACAAGTTCCCATACTTGTTGTCTTTTGAACTGTAGGAGCTCCTCTTGCATGGCTTCTACCCAACTGTTGTCTTTTAGTGCTTCTTGATACTTGACAGGTTGTGTGAGTGATAGAAAGCCAGCAAAAAGACAAATGTTTTGGGATTTGCTTCTGGTGAGCACTCCCTCATTGATGTTGCCAATAACTTGATCCAAAGGATGGATTTTGAGGAAAATTAGTTCACCTTGATATGAGACAATGGCATTCTGAGGTGAAACTTGCAAATGTGTATCATCTGAGCTATCCTCTGTTGGTGAATTTGATGGTCCAGCCTCTGATTGAGTGGGGGTGGAGGAATTGGTGGAATGGATGTGAAAGTGGGTTGACTTAAGTCCATTTGTTGTGGACTTTTATCAACAGATGTTTGGTTCTGAGAGCTGGCAGAGGTTTGAGTATTAACCACTGTTGATCTGGCAAAGCTTTCACTATTGCTACTAACATCTGCTCCTCTGCCTGAAGGATTGATTTTGAAATTTGGAAGAATGCAATCATATCCTTGCTCTTGATCTGATGACTGTTGAGTACCTGCAAGGTTATCTTGACAAACACATCTTCAAAAATAAATTGGATCGGTCAAACAATTCAACAGGATTTGCTGGGATTTTCAAAGATGAAAGTTCATTGAACTTCACATTCAGAGTTTCTTCAACACACTTTGTCCTAGAGTTAAAAACTCTGTAGGCTTTGGCAGTGGTTGAGTATCCCAGAAAATAACCACAATCAACTTTGGCTGCAAACTTGGATATTGAATCCTTTAAATTTAAAATGAAGCATGGGCAGCCAAAGACTTTAAAATAATAGAGCACAAGTTTGATTTTATAAAGCAATTCATAAGCAGTCTTTTGATTCCTAGGGTTTATCGAAACTCTGTTCTGAACATAACAAGCAGTGTTTACAGCCTTTGCCTAGAAAGACAGGGGTAAACCAGAATCTGCTAGCATAGTTCTTGCTGATTCAATCAAAGTTCTGTTTTTCCTTTCAACAACCCCATTTTGTTCTGGAGTTCTAGGGATGCTATATTGCCTAACAATCCCTTTTGACTCACAGAAGGCATCCAACTCTTTGTTCTTAAACTCTGTCCTATTATCACTCCTAAAGATTTTTACAAGAAGATCAAATTGCTTTTCAACTTGTTTAACAAAGTTTTGCAAAATATTTGTTGTTTCATCTTTAGCGTGTAAAAAGAAAGTCCATGTGAACCTGGAAAAATCATCAACTATCACCAGGCAGTACCTTTTGTGTTTTAAGCTCATGATTTTCACAGGTCCAAACAAGTCCATATGAAGTAACTGTAAGCACTGACTTGTTTTGGACTCTTCAATTGACTTGTAAGAACTTCTATGTTGTTTACCTTTTAAACAGGAAACACAATGTTCTTCACAAGTAAATTGTTTGTGAGGCAAACCTCTGACAAGACTTTGTCTTGAGAGAGTGGAGATGGTTTTTTACATTTGTGTGACCTAGTCTTTTATGCCATAATTATGTTTCTTTGCTTAAAGCAACTGAGAACAAACATGCATTTGACACAGGATTATCTTTTACCATGTCAACCACATATACATTTCCTACCCTATTAGCAGTAAGTTGTGCTTTGCTCTCTGCAATTATTTGATTAATCTTTTTAACAACCTCTGGGCCTACTATCTGACAAGTTTCCTTTGTGAAGAAGGATCCATAACCCTTATCACACATTTGTGAGACACTCAGAAGATTGAAGTTTAGATTATCAATAAGATTCACATTCTCAAACTTGAGTTTTCTAGCTGAGACACATCCTGACCCCAACAACTTCCCCTTTGAATTATTTCCAAAGGATATATCACCCCCTCCATGAGCTTTAAAATCTCTGAGCAGCGCTTTACATCCTGTCATGTGCCTGGAGCCCTCACTATCTACATACCAAAGACTGTTAAGGCAAGTAGAAGCTCCCTGCACATGTTTTGAAATGATTAGTTCAGGTGGGTTTCCGAAGCCAGAATGGCTTTGGATGGGGTATCAGATGATCCAGACTCAATTTCAGATAAATAAGCAATGGTTAGATCAGGTTTTTGTAACCACTGCTGTGAGCCACTTCCTATCAACTGTTAGTAACCATGAGGATACCTATTTACCCTTGGCTTAGAAGACTTTTTGTAAGTCTCATAAACCATAGGCACCTTTTGATAACTAGGCTGGCTTTTACCTCTTGGGAACTGGTTTGATGGAGGTGCATCTGTCACTTGAATTTCTCTGTGAACAGAGGTTTGATTTAAGGCTTTTGTGATAGATGTTTCAATTGATTCAAAGTTCTGTTTAGATTTGTTTTCAGAAAAGTTTGAACTTTCTCTTTCAAGAGCTTTTGCTCTAATCTCTTTTACCTTTTGATGATTGATTTTGAGATAGGCACACTCTTGGGTCATGTGATTTGTTTTGTTGCAGATGGTGCATCTAGGAGATTTGGGTATAACACAAGTTTTGTTTATATCAGAGGCTTTTAGAAGAAAACAATCTGTAGCCACATGATTTCTCTTTTCACAACATTCACAAAACAAGTATTTGACCTTTTCTTTCCTTTTCCTATTAGACTTTTTGAGAGCAGTGGGTGTAACCTCTGCTGGCAAGTCTTTGATAGGGATCACCAGTGCTTTTGGTGCTTTTATACCCACAATGGTTGAAAAGTCCATTGGCTTGAAGTTTTCCAAAAGATCACATTCATCTGACCAGGTTGGTTTAAACTGATATTTTTCAATTTCTTTATCTTTTGCTGAAACCTCTGGTTTTTCAAGAATGATTTTGTTTCCATTTTTATCTATGATTTTAATTTCTCCACCAGCCAAGTTTGTTGGGACTATTTCAACCGGCTCAGAATCAATTTTTGCAACATTTTCACAAGTCTGGTCATAGTCTCTAAAGCCTATTCCAAACTTTATGTTGCTCTTGATTTGAGCATCAAGCATAAGCTCATAACCTTTACAAGACTCTACCCAATTTTTCACAAATGATCTGGGTAGATTCAAGCTCCTGTTTGCAAACTTGGTATTTTTCTACCATGGTTTGGAGCTGGTCTTTGGTTATGCTTGATTCATGCCTTAGGCTACTCGTTTCAGAATCTTTTTTACTTAACTTTGTTTTCAACTCTTTGATAAGTTTTTCAAAATTAAGTTCATCTTCTAAAATTTTGTTTCTCAGGTTTTCATTCACCTTCTTTATGTTTGCAAAAGCAATAATGCATTTGTCAGAACATAGATCTTTAAGGACTGAGGTGATACCTTCGAAGCAGCCATAAGAGCACAATCGCACACTTCTTCCTCACACACCTTCTCATCCCAAGGGTCAGATATAATATCTTTTTCAACATCAACAGCATTCACTTCAACCACTGGTGTAACTTATGGTATAACCATTGCTTCACAACAATCAATCACATCAGATTTTAATCCCTGCTCCACAGATTCATCACCTTCAACAATGGTCTCCAAAGCCAATAAACATATATTTTCATTTTCAAAATCATTTTTGACTATGAGAGCAAAGTTTTCATCTGTTAAATCCTCAGGAAAACTACTCCAATCAACAAAACCTTGTGTGAAAAAGCTTTGTTGATTAACCTCTGCTGGTGTAGCAGTAGTTTGAGTAGGTTGAGTAACTTGTGGCACTTGCTACACATGTACTTGAGGTGGTGCTTGGACATATTGAATATGTGGTGCAGGTGTTTGGACATAATGGACAGGAACTGTAGCAACAGGAGGTGCAAAGTGTGCAGTGTTTTGCATTTGAGGTGCAGGGGTATATTGGGAATATTGGACAGTGCTTTGAGGTCTGTTGCCAGGATGTGTTACAATTGGTCCTGCAGATTATGATCTGCATTCTTTGGCAAAGTGACCCATCTTGTTACATTTGTAACATTTGATTTTAGATTTATTCAACCCAACTTTCAACCCCCCATGCAATCCTGGAAATCTTCTACCAGTTCTTTTGTAAAATTTACTTGCTCTAACACTTAAAAGTGCCAGCTGATGAAAATGTCCATCTCTTCAAGGTAGTGGGTTCAAAATGTTGTAAATCATTCATTTCAAAAGACAGATTGTCAGAGGTCTGGCTTTCACAATTTGCAGCAAATGGCCAAATTGGGTGTACAGGGATCAGAGTTGAAACTGTTTCCAGATGTTATGTCAATGTAATGATCATAACTCTGATCCTTTCCACAGCTAGACCCCTCCTCATGACTATATAGAGCAGTGTTTCCCAAAGTATAATCATCAGTCATTTTCCCTGACTCTTGCAACTTCTTTTTCTGGTTCAACTCTCTCTCATATGTGAGGAGTCGTCCATGAAGTTGTGTCAAGGTCATTTCCTTGTAACCAACAACTGTTCTAGTGACATAAGCTACAGTCTCCCATTTCTCAGGTAAAGATCTCAAGAAACGACTATTGACAGTCGAATTTGGAAATTCCACATTTAATGATCATAACTCTGATCCTTTCCACAGCTAGACCCCTCCTCATGACTATATAGAGCAGTGTTTCCCAAAGTATAATCATCAGTCATTTTCCCTGACTCTTGCAACTTCTTTTTCTGGTTCAACTCTCTCTCATATGTGAGGAGTCGTCCATGAAGTTGTGTCAAGGTCATTTCCTTGTAACCACAACTGTTCTAGTGACATAAGCTACAGTCTCACATTTCTCAGGTAAAGATCTCAAGAAACGACTATTGACAGTCGAATTTGGAAATTCCACATTTAATGATCAAACTCTGATCTTCCACAGCTAGACCATCTCATACTTATCGAGCATGTTCCAAGTTACATCATCATCATTTTCCCTGACTCTTGCAAAACTTCTTTTTGTTCAACTCTTCTCATTAGAGATCTCCATGAATTTGTCAAGGTCATTTCCTTGTAACCAAAATGTTCTAGTGAATAAGCTACATCCTCACATCTCAGTAAGATCTCAGAAACACTATTACAGTCGAATAAAATTTCCACATTACCAATTGAGCTCACTAATGAGACAGCTATATCGTTCGAACTGTTGGGTTACTGACTCATCCTTAACGTGGCAAAATGTTTCATACTGTTGATTTAAGACATCTCTATTATTCTCTATCACCTTTTCAGTACCACCGAATTGCTCTTTAAGAGCATCCCATAACTCTTTAGCACTATTACAATGAAGTAATCCCGCATAAATCTCAATGGGCAAAGCCGAAGCAACAATGCTAAAGGCCTTAGCATCCAATTCAATTTTGAGGAAATCCTGTACAGAGTAATTTTCGAGTTTCTTAGGGACCTGCGTGTGGGGATCCTCTGTACTTGGAACCATGGGAACATGAGGTCCAAATACAACGGATCTCCAGCATCCATGTTCTGTTGGGCAAGAATATGACCCATCCGACGTTGCCAAATAAAATATTCATTTCGTTTCAACATCGGAGGTTTGAACATGGATCATATATTGGATTCCGGTGTGTTTTGTGCCATTTCTCTTGTTTACAACAGATTTGTGTTTTAAAAACTTTTGTAGAATAAAACTCTGTATTCAAGTAAAACAATCAAACGAATTAGCACAAAGAGCTGATCTATGCAAATCAATTTGACTGTTAAATCAAAATCGATTGACCAAGTATCATGATACCAATTATCAGGATCTAAGTTTGAATCACTTGTAGTTTTTGTTTCTAAAGATGAAAAATGGATTGAGTTTTAAAGATATGCAGCGGAATTAATGGAAAACTTTTACTACAAGCAAGCGGTCGTTTGTTTTCATCATCATCATGCTTTCAAGTTCGTAAACTCGCATGTGATTCACAAACTCCCCCTTAGCCAATTACAACCATTTGATAGTAAGAAATGAAGAAGATAAAGTGCGAATTGATTTTTTTCAGGAAGACAAGTTTAACTGTTACAACGATCAGCTATTTATACTAACTATCTAACCACTGAGCATCTTTTATAACGTCATGGTTGATAGTGATAGCTAACAAAATCACAGCTAACTAAAAACACTGCTAAACTAACACTATCAGTGCATAACACTGTTACATTGAATAAACTATAACTAGTCTAAGCAGTGATCTTATCCTCTGATCTTGTTTCTTATATCAGACCTTTGCTTCTTGTTCGATCAGATGATAGGAGCAGTTGTTTAAGGAAAGCAGTGTAAAGGTTGATCAGAGGTTGTAACCTCTAATAGTTGGACCAAAGCTCGGATAGTATATTTGGCTTTGATATCATCTGTTCCTTTGTTAGGGTTCAATCCCAACAAGACATTTGTTCGTAAGAAGTGTGAGAAGGCATAAGAATTGACATGTAGGCATCATGTTTTGGACTTAGGCATAATGTTTTGGCAAGAAAAACGCCAAACATAACAATTTAAAACACAATGCAATGAATTGTAGGCTTAAAACTTAAAACATCATATCAAAAACGTTAAATAGTGTGTTTTAAGTGTTAAGTAGTGTGTTTTAAATCTCACATCCATAATACGTTGTGTTGTGTTTTAATTTGTTATGTTTTTTTTTTTGCCAAAACAACTCAAAATATCATACCTAAGTCCAAACATGTTGCCTATATACCAATTTCTATGCCTTCTCACAAAAAAGACCATTTTTACCGGACCTCATCCTATATATTTATGTATGATAAGGAACCGTTAGGAACCACCCTATATTGCGATAACCGCGAGAACCAATGTGAACACAACCAGAAATACCTAAAAAAATTAGAAACTCAAAAATATATATTTTTTATAAAAAAAGTTAATACCGTCGCTAAAAAAAGTAAACTGAACAATAGTACCACTGCACATGATATGCACATGTGCAACGGTACTGTTGTTATTTTTTATTGACAAAATTTAGCATTTTTTATATAAAAAAATTGAACAACAGTACCGATACCGATGCACATGTGCATCGGTACTGTTGTTCAATTTTTTTAGCGATTTTAATAAAAATATTAAAAAAAACTATTTTTAGCATTTTGGGGTTAGGTTTTTTTGGTGCGTTATAGTGTTTTTAGGGAGGGAGGGGGGGGGGGGGGGTTGTTTAGGTTTTTGGGTTGTGTTGGGTGGGTGGGTGTTTAGGTTTTGGGTGGTGGTGGGTGTTTATTTTGTTGTATTCACATTGGTTTTCGTGGTTCTCGCAATAAATGTGCAATAAGAGTAGTTCTCAAATAAACCTTACCCTATATACGAGTTGTGAGAACCATGAGAACTCCTACTTCTGGCGCGAGTTAGGCCACAATATTTTGCACAAATGTAGATGAAAATATAATAAACACATCTGTAAAAAAACAAAAAAAAAAACTATGGAGTCAGTAGCTATGCCTGATCTAAATTTTGTTTACACGGTAATGTAAAATTTTCTTACGATGATGAGAATTTTTTTACACCTAATGTAAATTTGTGCATGTGACATTTTTTTCATTTTTAATTCTTTTATTTGAAACTAGTGATTTTTACTTTTTTTTGAGAAATTGTTTTTTTTGGAAAAACGTTTTGGAATGCCTAGTTCTTATGGTTCTCACAACTTAAAGTAGTTATCATTTTACCTTAACCTATATGTGTGTGTGTTTAGGTTCAAAAATATATATGTTGTTATACTTTGAAATTGGTTATGCCATTGTTTGAAAGTTATTATATTAGTTTAGGACATAAATGTCTCAAATTGACATCGTCATTTAAAACCTCATGAGCTTAGAAAATACATGTTTGGTCATAGACTCGATTCAATGTCTCGTTAAATTTTTCAAAATGCTCCTTAAACTTTGTTAGACTTGTAAAATTCAAACCATATCAAAGTAGATCATTCGGAACTCAAATTTGTATAAAAATAAACTTAAACACGAAAACACCGGACTTTCATCCACGTATCAAGGTGTTAATCCTAAAAACTACAAAACTCAAGGGATTAAAGTGAAAGTTTGTTTTATTAGTTTAATTGTTAATTTAGGTTATCTAGCAAGATTAGGATTAGTTTAGTAGGTTATAATTATCTAGTAGGTTTATTTTTATTTGTTTTCAAGAAGGTTTCTAATTCCATGTTTGAAGGGTTAAGAGTTATGATAGGACTAGAATTTTTTTTATAGTATATTTGGATTGTATGGTTAGTGGCTGAACCACAGGGGTCAGGAGCAGAGCCTCCTGCCACCCTCCGACATGTCAAACTCCTACTGAACTAAAATCTAAAGGTGAAGTTATTGATACTTTGACCTTTCAGTTATTACCTTAGTTGAATGAAAAGTAGAAGAGAAGAAGATAAGATGGCCGTAATAATTTTCTCCGGTCAGGTGCCAGAGCGGCAGAAGTTCAGCCGTCAGGGAGGGTGCTGTGCTTCTGTTGTGAGGTGAATGAAGTTGTATTTCACTTATTACTGGGCTTTTTGAAACTTAATATTTGACCAAACTAAAACTCTATAAAAAAGCTATTGTTTAATGATGTCTTTTATTATTTTTGTTTGGAAAACTACTTAACAATATCAACGAATAAGTTTCCACTTTAAATTATTTACTTATTAATTTCTTGATTTAGCATTATATATATAAATTCTTTTCTTATGCTATTGTTATTATTTTCTCTGTTTATTTGAGATAAGAAAAAGAAACTCAAAACAAATATTAATAGGTACAAAAGTCTACCTTACAAAACAAAATATCGTTACATTGATCATAGTGCATTCATCAATAAAAATAAATAAATATAACTATGTATATAAAAATTATATTGCGACCTCAGTTATAAAAGTCTGGTTCCGCCACTGGTATGGTCATAGACAGGGGCGGATCTATAGCTAATAAGGGGGTTCTCAGGAACCCGTTCGGTTAGTAATTTATAGTGTAAAGTCATATAGAAAATACCGAAGGAACCCTTTAATATTTTGTAGAGAAACCCTTAACAAAAATGTATAGTGGTTCACTGGTAAAGGTTGTTACTGTTAAGTTTGAATTCCCGAGTTCGATTCTCTAAGTGCGTTTTTCTTTTGCGTTTTTTGTTCTTTCCACTCTAGCCAGTCAGCCCCTTCGGCTCTTCATCTCCCTACCAGCCCCTTCCTCTCCCTTATTTCCCAGGTAAAGAGGAGAAACAGTCATTTTTTTTAATTTATTAAATCATTTAGTAATAGGTAAAGATGAGAAATACTTTGTAATTTTGTTTGATTTGTTAAATCATTTAGGTTGAAAGTGATGATTATGGGGTATGGGTCAGGTTGGGCTAACCAATACACTTTCTCTTCAAACTTTCAAGTTTTGTATAGATATTCCAAATATATTTTACGTTTTTCAAAGATATTTTATGAAGTTGAATTAGTTCGATGATAGTTTAATTTTTGAATAAAATTATTTTAAAGGTTTTATGTATAAACAATGAGAGGTGACTTGCATACAACACAACTTATTATTCACATAAGAAAAGGTTCGATTTGTTGTTTTTACCCTCTCATTGCCACTTCAATAAATGACTAGCAGTAAAGCAAATTATGTTGGTATACATGTCGTTAGCCATTAACAATACATATTGAGCGACTTTTAACCTATTTGAGACTTCGGACCTATTTGACTCATTCTGTTTTAAGTTAATTATCTAATCTGTTAGAGAGAAACCATAACCAGAATCAGGCCTTCAAATTAGCAACCATGATTTCTCAACAAGGGGTGCTTGCAATTAGGTTATTCCCAAAACTAAAAGTTACTACTTAATCGAATGCATAAGACAGTCATTAGGGGCTAAATTATGTGAATTAATTGAATGTCATAAGTTGTTATATAATTGAATGCATAACACTAAGTTTTTAGTTAATTGTAATAAAGGACTGAATGCCATAGATGAACTTATCCGATCCGAACCGTTGAATCGACCTGAATTTTTTTATGTTCGGACGTATGAAATTGAACATTTAAAAAAGTGAACCCTTTGAAAAATAATCCTAGATCCGGCCACTGGTGATAGATTATTATTGTCGCATGAAAAAATTCCAATTAATGTCCGTTGACTTTTGGCTTTCACAATAATTGAGTTTTGTTTTGTCGAAGTCCAGTAAGAAAAGCAAACTTCTGTTCATTTGTCTTGTGCTTGGGTTTGGGTTTGATTTTGGGTTGGAGCCAACTAACCTAACTATATATCTAACTTAACTTGATTTCCTGTGATTGTCCGACAAAGGACTGATATGCAAAGTAGAATATAAAACTAGATTGACAAGTAGCTAAATTTATTAGAAGAGTTAATTACTGTTTTCGTCCCTGTGGTTTGTCAAAAATAACTATTTCAATCATTAGTTTAAAAATTGCGATTTTAGTCCCTGGGTTTCACTTTCGTAACCATTTCAGTCCACCTCGTAACCATTTCAGTCCAACTCGTAACCATTTCAGTCCCTGTACTTACAGAATAAATGGATTGAAGTGGTTACGAAAGTGAAACCACAGGGACTGAAATGGTTACGAAAGTGAAACCACAGGACTGAAATCAAAATTTTAAACTAATGTACTGAAATAGTGATTTTTGACAAACCACAGGGACGAAAACAGTAATTAACTCTTATTAGAATAATCTATTACTACGGATATAACAAACTAAGGATATGACAAACAATCCATGTAATTTAGTCTATAACAGTACCATAAGTCAAAAATTAATTAGAAAATTCTAAAACTATTAAAATCTTTCAAGATTATCTTTGGAAATTCCAGTTTATAAATATACACACACATAAATTACTTTATGCTTGAAACACTCAATAGAAGCTCCAGTCGAGATTTTATGAGCGCAAGCTCGGCTTGTTATATACTCTCAGCTTGTTTTTATCCTTTAGCTCCACTTGAACAACCTCAAGCCAAGATTGAGTAGTACAATAGAAGCTGGAATCAATTCAGTCTTTGATCTTTTTAGCAGCACCTAAAAAACCAAGAGCAATATCCCTCATTGATGGCCTAGACTGAGGGCTCTTACGCAGGCATGAGAATGCTACCTCAACAAGTGATTCTACTTCCTCAACAATTTGTTCCTCAGGTGGAGCAAGGCGTTGGTCCGGAATTTCAGTCCAAGATACTCCTTTCATATCTTGTGATGAAGTAAGGAAATCTCCAGGATGCTTTCCCATTATAATTTCTAGTGTTAGTACCCCAAAGCGGTAGACATCACACTTCTCATTCACTTCCATCGTGTATGCAAGTTCTGAACAACAAAACCAAGTCAATATCTTATAACAACGAATTGTATATATACCATGTACCCTGTCACTCATGCTTATTGTAGAGTATTCGTACCTGGAGCAGCATAACCAAATGTTCCAGCAAATGAAGTCCAATTCGACGTGTCTAGCTTTAATATTCTGGCCGTGCCAAAATCAGATATATGAGCAACCCAATCCGAATCGAATAAAACATTGCTACTCGATAAATCTTGTGGATTATTGGTTGTGAACAATCATGGTGCATATAGGATAAGGCCTTTGCAATACCTTTAACAGCCATCACCCTTTTTTTCCAATCAAATTCAACAGCTTGTTCTATGTGACTCAGTACCTTCCTTAAGCTTCCACCAGCCAAGAACTCATAGACCAAAAATGAGTGTCTTGAATGTGAACAAAATCCATAAAGCTTGACAATGTTTTGATGACGTATTTCAATCAATGCTCAGATCTCATTTTCAAAACTCTTGAGATTTTGTGACTCGCTGTCTTCTAGTGTGTGAATTTTTTTCACCGCCAAGACCTGTGTTAATAATTCTGCTTTATAAACAGTTCCATGTCCACCAACCCCAACAATATGCTTTGAGTCAAAGTCATCTAAGGTTTCAAGGATGCTTTCATACACCATTTTCCCATCACAGCTCCAGGTAGTTAAAGGGTTCGTTTCGGTCACTTGTGTCCTAACTGTATCATTTGTATTTGCTTGGAGATAACATAATATGACCCCAACAAAAAACAAAAGCAACATGCATCCCAAAGTAGGAAATATGATTAGAATCACTGTCGAAAAATTCTTTTTATTACCTTGATTTCTTTCTTGGATGGGACAATCTAAACCTGTATTCTTTCCACATAATCGCTTGTTATGTCCAAGTGCCTCCATTGGAGCATCTTCAAAAGATCGCATCTTCAGAAGTGGTCCCTCTAGCTGATTGAAAGATACATCAACTGTAGTTAAACTCAACATTTCAGTGAAACTTGAAGGAATAGAGCTTGTGAGGTAATTATGAGAGAGGTTTAATGTCTGTAGAAACTTTAGAACCCCAAGCTGAGAAGGTAAGCTCCCAGTTAAATAATTTTCACTAAGGTCAAGAGATTCTAACTTTTCCAACTTGGAAATATACACCGGAATAGCTCCCTCAAATTTGTTACTGCTTAAGTTCAAGCTCCTTAACTTTATGCATTCTCCTATATTTTCATTGATAGGGCCAGAAAGAAAATTCTTCCCCAGGTTAAGTTCTTCCAAGTTGTACAAATCTCTCAGATCTGAAGGAACTGAACCAGATAACTTATTGTCGTCAAGGTACATGTACATCAATGAGCTTAATCTTTCAAAGCACTTTGGGATTTCACCAACTAAGTGATTTGATGAGAGATGCAGCTCGATTAATCGTGTTGCTCCTCCTAGCTCTGTAGATATTTTTCCAGACAGATTGTTGTTGGATATCTTTAAGCTAGTTAAATTGGGACAGTGCCCCCAGTTAGACACCTCACCATAGAAATTATTATTGCTCCAAATCTATATAATCCATCGCAGGATATATCCCAAAATCTTCCGAGATGTTTCCAGTCAGTTGGTTCCATTTAACCGAACTCTTCGTAAGCTGGTACAGTTTTTAAGGCTCTTTGGTACAGGACCTGAGAAGAAATTGTTCGCCCCACCTAACTTTTTAAGAAGTCTGGAAACACAGATTGCATTTGGTAAATGACCAGAGAGCATGTTTTGGGCTACCCTGAACTCTTCCATCTTAGTTAGATTCATATCTTGAGGAATAGAACCTACAATATTATTCTTGAACAAGTTAAACATAACAAAAGCTGTTCTCTTTCCTAGTTCAGGAGGTATGAGGCCACTGAATTGATTCAAACTTAAGTCCAACACTTTAAGATCGGTGTAATTGGCAATATAATCTGGAATTGAGCCAGATATATGATTTTCACCAAAGTGCATCCTTTCAAGCCAACTGAAATTTCGGAAGCTAATTGGCATGGTACCGGTGATAAGGTTCTTGCCAATCTGAAGATCTATGAGATCCCTAGCCCCAACAAGTTCGGGTGGGATGGACCAAGAGAGTTTATTATCATACAGATAAAGGTAAACGAGAATGGTTAAATTTCCTAGAGTTGAAGGAATCACCCCAGTAAGATTATTTGAAGAAATGTCAACTTTCCAGATCTCGAGTGACCCTAGTGTCCCAATATCTGGAGGGATGGATCCGGTAAGTTCATTTTTAGATAAGTTAAGCTGAGTTAAGTTTTTGGGCGCCAATGCTATTTGGAATATGACCAGTAAGACAATTTGTGTTCAAATCAATGACAATTATGTTTGTGATGTTACCTATGCTATTTGGGATATGAGTAAGAAGATTTCTGTTGACATAAAGGTATAGCAAAGATGGTAGCATTCCTATCTCAGATGGAGTCACCCCTGAGAGCTTATTACTAGACAAGTCAAGATATTTGAGCTCAGACATGTTCCCAATGCTGGAAGGAATGTAGCCATAGAGAAAGTTAAATGAAAGATCAAAATATTCAAGATCCCGTAATGACCATGTATCAAGATCATCAAGTGTACCTGTTAAGTTTAAATCCTGAATTCTGATGCTTGTTACAACACTTTCGTCGGATGCAGCACGGTTACTGCATCCAATTCCTATCCAATTATCATGCCACGGGTTGCTTCCGGTCCATGAAGAAAGAAATGACCGGCTTTGTTTATCAAGGCTGGCTTTCCATTTCAAAAGCGCAGATGCTTCATTTGTTGGTTGAGAAGTTGCAAGTGAAGGGACACAGAAACTAGTATAACAAGAAAATAATAATATTATTGCAACAGGGAGCGACATGAAAGATCCTCTAATTAGAAGTAGAAGTTGGTTATGAGATTGTACACCTCTCATTTCATAACAGGAATTAAAAGATAGCAATGAAAACGTCATGACTTTCTTAAAGAAGAAAAAACTACAGGCTGACCTATCACTTTATCATGATAGGTGGCAAAGTACAAACACCCAAGTTGGGCAGATGATAAATGTGAGTTGTTTAGTTTTAGTCTTTTAGACTTGTTAACAGGCTTCGGTTACTTTTTAACAATAATTGACGTACGCCACACCTTTTCCTTTGATACAAGTGTCATTTTCTTATGTACATTTGAAGCACATGTATACTTACAACTTTTGATGAACCTCACTTCGTTTGATATTGGTTTGGTTCATTATGATACCGACACTTACCGAAAGAGAAACAAAAAAAAAATTCATGATACGACCAAAAAAGTACCGAGACGTGTTTAAATCAATCGAAACAATAAAAATGAATATCAATTTCGGTACCAACGTTATTTGGTCAGTATTAGACCGTTCGTTTTGTTACATGTACCACATCAGATTCGATTGAAACTTAAAAAGAAAAAAGAAAAACAAAAAAATAGAAAAGAAAAAAGAATATAAAAGAAAATTTCAAAAAGAACAAAAATCACTTAGGTAAGAAGTTTATAAATTATATAATAATAATTTATATATGTTTGTTTATGTACTACATAATTCACAAAGGAACAAATATAATATTTATGAACGAACTTATGTCGCTTGTTCTTTACTTTATAATAATATCCAATTAGATTTTGCCAATAACACAATTTTTAACCTTCTTTATGACATTTAGTAGGATAACATCTTAAAACACCAACTCTATTAGGCTTTTATGTGAAATAGAAGGATATTTCTCACTTAAGGACTATTTATGTAACTTGCAACAAAATTAAAAATATATAATATTATAATAAAAGATAGATTAAACAAGAGTAAGTTTGGACTTTGGAGACTCCTGTTGGCCCAAACATTTGGCCTTTTTTTATATTTTAGTATCAACTATTTTACCTCTAGATATCATTTAAGCTTGTGCTAAAAAGAATTTGAACCCATAGAAATTTTATAAGGGGCAAACACAATACTAGTTTTTCTTATTCTATTGACTAAGAAATTCTTCACAACCTCCCACCCTTCTCTTGACCTTTTCAGACTTAATTTTGATGATCTTTCTTCCAAATCAGAATCAGTTCAACCATCTTTCTAGCCAGCATAAATTTGAACCATCCCTTTGACACCAACGCTTTGACTCTTATAATGGTTGCACCATGGTTAGTCACTTTTGTAATCGTACTGAAGAACCCGGTGTTGGTCCAAATCACACTCGGATCTGTATAATATACTTAGGATCGAACACAGACGTACACACGGGTGGAACCTATGTGTACACTTATCATGTACAGAATAAGCAAGAGTAGAAGAATCAGATATGGAAACGTGTAAATGTTAGACAATTATAGCTTGCTAGATATTCTTTATATTCTATTTTGTATTTACTTGATTCTAGTTGTACCTAAGTGTAACATTTGTATTTATTTAAACCTAGTGCCTCTGCATATGAGGCATCAGCTTTTCAGTTCACACATGGTATCAGCAGATTGACGATCCCCATCCCACCCTTCCCTCTCCATCTCGCTAACTCTTCTCCTTCCTTCGTTTTTTTTTCAGCCACCACCTCCTCCTTTCTCTCCATGGCTTCCTCTTCACAGACTTCTGATAACACCTTCTCCATGAATACTCTTCTACACATGCTTTCCATTAAACTCACAGCCATCAAATTATTTGTATTGGCGTAGTCAAATTCTGCCAATTTCCATCCTACCAGAATCTGACCGGTCATGTTGATGGCTCGGCTCAGGCCCCTGCTGCGGAAGTCACTCAAGACGACAAGACTGTCGCGAACCCACTCCATGCCTTGTGGGTTACCGATGAACAGAAGACTGTTATGATTCTCAACGCGTCTCTGTCTGAGGAAGCAATTGCCGAGACTATTGGCCTTTCATCAGCCGTTCTATGTGGCTTGCGCTTGAGAGCGCCTTCTGCAACACATCCATTGAAAGGGTTCAGAATCTCCGGGACCAATTGAGACAAACGTAAAGGGGTCCTCCACCGTGGCCGAATTTGGACGAAAGTTTAAACATATATGTGATCAACTTGCCGGTTGGTCAACCGGTTGATGACACTGATAAGGCTCACTGGTTCTTATGTGGGCTTGGCACCTCGTTTGAAACATTCTCCACCGCGGTAAGAAACTCGAAACCAATCCCCGTTTTTCGTGATTCACTTGTGCAGGCTGAGTCGCATGAACTTTTTCTCCGGTCTCTTCATGGCTCTTCCACCCATACTATTGCATTTAATGCTGAATCCACACGCACCTCTCGTGGCCGTGGAGGGCGTTTCGTCGTGGGTCTGGCCCTCGTGGTCGGTCCCGTAGAACTCCCCATTGTCAGCTGTGCCGCTCTGACGGTCATTATGCTAATGTATGCCCAAGTCTTGCTACCTTTACTCATCAATCTGTTGCATCCAGTTCAGACATTGCAAATGCCTTTTTAGCCAAGTGTCATGTGTCCACTTCCGCCCTGATTGGACAGCTGACACGGGTGGTACAGATCACATGGCAAATTCTCCTGCCAACCTACTCAAAACTGCTGCCTATTCGGGTGATGCTAAGGTCATGTTTGGCAACGGTAACTCTCTACCCATTTCTGTATTGGTCACACACAAATATCTAACAACATACATTTAAAAGACATTTTGGTCGTCCCTAATCTCATGAAAAATCTTTTGTCCATAAGCAAGTTAACACAGACAACAACTTGGATGTACTATTTTCCCAACCTAACTTTTATATTCAAGACCGCACAACAAAACAGGTGGTGGCACAAGGATGTGTAAAGATGGTCTCTTGTTTTGAATACCGGTCCTAAAACTTTTGTTTTGGTTTCCAATCATCCAGCAAAAGCATCTTTTGAACTTTGGCACTCTAGGTTGGGACACGTATCATATGATACAATAATGTTATTGAATGAGTATGGTTGTTTGCAACTCACATCTATTTTACCCAAACCGGGTGTATGTTCTTCTTGTGAGTTGTCTAAAGGACACCGTTTACCCTTTCTACTTAATGAAAAACGGGCTTCATATCCGTTAGACTTGGTGCGTTGTGATTTATGGGGACCTTCACCGGTTACATCTTCTAATAATTACCGGTATTACGTAATTTTTGTGGATGATTTTTCACAATTTACATGGTTTTATCCTTAAAAGCTAAGTCGGAGTTTCATGCATATTAACTATTTTTATCAAGTTTGTGCAAAACCAGTTTTCTCGTTCCATTAAAGTATTTCAAAGTGATGGGGGCACGGAATTTTTAAATCATCATGTTAAACAATTACTTGAAAATAATGGTACTTTTCATCGTATCTCATGTCCCTACACTCCTCAACAAAACGGGCATGCGGAAATAAAGTTGAAACTGGGTTAGCATTACTTTTAAACAGTCATATTCCGACAACTTATTGGGTTGATGCATTTACGACAGCCATTTATATTATCAATCGCCTCCCCACTAAAGTTTTAGATGGCAAGTCCCCATTTGAGCTTCTCTTTCTTAACCAACCGGTCTACAACAATTTTAAAGTATTTGGTTGTCGGGTGTATCCATACTTACGGACTATTTCGCTCACAAATTGTCACCCCGAAGCTTACCATGCATCTTCTTAGGTTATTCACTCAATACAAAGGATTCAATTTCTTGACCCAACCACCGCTCGTATATACATAACGAGACATGCTCGCTTTGACGAGCTTTCTTTCCCATTTAAAGGTGATAAACTCATTATAATCTAAACTTGCCACCATGGCAAACCTACTTAGATAATATTCCCACCTCACCCAACCAACGACCAAAACAACCCACACCACCTATACAACAAACTAAATAACCTGATTTCCCCTTCGGTCAATGTTGTGACCCCTTCCCTTACCCAAACTCAATCCGCCCAGCTCATGAAACCCAATCTGAAGCCCAAGCCCATTCTCACTCTCACTCCACTACTTCAACTACGACCCAAGATGACCCTCCTCCCTCTTCCACAACCACAACCCAACCTGAACATCCTACCTCTTCTACAACCCAACAACAAGCCCAAGCCCAAACCGATACTCAAGTTGATCCCCCCACCGTACCCTAACCCCATACCGAAACCCAACCCAATACTAAACCCAACCCGATGTCGAATACCAATCCGCTCCACTTCCCGTTACTCCTCCAGTTATGGAACCCGCTAGCGTAGCCCCTTCTCATCCCATGATAACTCGTTCCAAAGCTGGCGTATTCAAACCAAAACACCGGGCAGATTTTGTATACACCGTGAGTGGTCTTCACACGGCTCTATTTGCCTCTTCCGAACCTAAAGGGTTCAAATCTGCCTCCAAACACGCTCATTGGGTTGATGCCATGAATAAAGAAATTACGGCCCTTCAAAATAATCATACGTGGACACTTGTTCCTCAGCCTCAATCTAAAAATGTTGGGGGGTCCAAATGGTTGTTTTGTACAAAGTATAAATCTGATGGCACAGTTGATAGATACAAAGTTTCGCTTCGTTGCTTAGGGTTCAGTCAAATGCCTGGCCTAGACTATTCTCATACCTTCAGCCCAGTTGTCAAGGCCTCCACGATTAGAATTGTTCTTTCGCTGGTTGTGATCAACAAATGGAAACTCCATCAGTTGGATGTTATTAATGCCTTTTTACATAGCCATCTCTCTGAACAGGTCTACATGGAACAACCTCCTGGATTTATCAATCCTCACTTCCCTAATCATGTTTGTATGCTACAGAAAGCTCTCTACAGCCTCAAACAAGCTCCAAGAGCTTGGTTTCATCGCTCACTCTTTTCTTCTCCAAAAAGGCTTCACCTGTAGTCGTGCAGACACTTCTCTATTTGTATTAAGCTTGGTTCCTGTATAATGTATCTACTGGTATATGTTGATGATTTAATTCTAACAGGTAACCAAGACTCGGTTATGACCACTTTTATAAACCAACTGCACGAGGAGTTTGCAATCAAAGACCTAGGTGATCTAAATTACTTTCTTGGGCTGAAGTAACTTACACGTCTAATGGTCATTTTCTGAGCCAAGCAAAATATGCTGATGACATTCTTACTGGGCCGACCTTCTCAACTGCAAACCGATGCATACTCCCTTACCCGCCAGTGAATCCTTTACTGCTCATGGTGAACTGTACTCTGATCCCACAACCTACAGATTCCTTGTAGGTGCTCTACAATATTTGACTATTACTCGTCCAGACATCTCCTATGCTGTAACCAAGTCAGTCAGTTCCTCCAAGCCCCACTACACCCACTTCTAGAATGTCAAATGCATTTTACGGTACATTAAAGGCATCATATCTTTTGGTCTCACGTTTTCCAGACCACTAAATACTCATGTTGTCGGTTACTCTGACACCAATTGGGCTCGTTGTTTGGACACCTGCCGCTCCACTATGGATACTCTATTTTTCTTGGTGGTAATCTAATTTCTTGGAGTGCCAAGAAACAACCCACGGTTGCTTGTTCAAGTTGTGAATCTGAGTACCGTGCTATGGCTAATACTGCTGCGAAGATTATCCGGGTTACTCATCTTCTGCGTGAGTTACATGCTCTTCCTCCTGATCGACCGACTCTTCTGTGGGTGATAACAAAAAGTGCATTGTTTCTCACACAAAATCCCGTGTCCCACAAACGTGCTAAGCATATTGATTTGGATTACCATTTTATTCGAGAACTTGTCACCTCTGGGAAACTTTACACGCGGTTCGTTCCTACCAAGCTTCAGGTTGCAGACATATTCACCAAAAGCCTTCCTCGACCACAATTTGAGTTCTTCCGAGATAGGCTTGGCATTCGTACTCCATTTTGCACTTGAGGGGGGATGTTAGACAATTATAGCTTGCTAGATATTCTTTATATTCTATTTTGTATTTACTTAATTCTAGTTGTACCTAAGTGTAACATTTGTATTTATTTAAACCTAGTGCCTCTGCATATGAGGCATCACTTTTCAGTTCACATAGTAAATATCAATCTCATATCTGATTTCACCTTTAAGTGTGTGTTTACAAGGTTATGGAACTATCACAATCAAAACAAACATTTATAGTGTCACACAAATTTGGATCAACACCCCGACACTCAGTCTTCAGGGACACCGACCCCATCATAGGTGGCTACACCCTAGTCATCAAAGAAAGAAAAAGGGGAGACAACAAGTCGAGTCATCATCTAAGCCGAACGATGTAATTCATAAATAGCCAATACACGAAGAAGAAGTTCTCTCCCGTGCAAATATTCACACCTCGGGACTTGATCATCGGAAACAACCAAAAAGCCACGGATTTATAAGCACGTGTCTATAAATACTTTTGTAATGAAATCGGTGATAAACCTCGAATCGTCGAAAACTTAAGTTTGCATTAGTACATGATGATAACTCTGATTAACAAGTTTTCAAGGATGTTCATCAACATGTGGAGTCACCATAGCGGAATGTCGAGTGATCAAGTTTTGGGGCTAAACAAAACAAAATACAACATAGACATGCAACAAAATTTCAAATATGAGCATGTGTTCAGTATTCTAAAAACAAGCAGAAATGGGGTGATCTGTCACCCATCCAACAGAACGGAGACATCCAGTTCCGATACTATAGCACGTCCGCTTCGGCTTCATGAAGTCAAACGGAGATTTTCTTAATAGTAATGATACTCAAGAGCCAATTGCGGATTATGGGATTAGTCAGTCAGTCTGACCAATTCGAAGAACTACTTCGTCCGACCAGCCAAAAGAAAAGTGAAGGCGGGGGTAAAAGAAAGAGTAAAATTGAACTTAAAGACGGTATCAGAACCCATCATCAATGGACTTATAAGGAGTAGATGAAAAGTTATATAACAATAATAGAGGAATCCATGGTCTCCTTTCGAAGTCAAATGAAACATTTTCTATATAACCAAAACATCAACATACTTATGATCATGGTTGCAAAAGTCGCTAGGCGTTCCTAGTCGGTATTGAGAGTACTCGGGAAGTACTCGGCCTAGGCGGAGATTACTCGGGCAAACTTATATCATATAATAATGAGACACGTGCCCAAACTCTTCGTTTATTTCTGATTTATGGAAGGAGAAGGACCAATTATGTCTAAAAGGAAATAGAAACAAAGTCCAAGGACTAAAGTGGCAAAAATACCAAATTTCCATTTCTGAAGGTCCCTTACGGACCATAAGGTTCAAACCTGTAACAGGCGGTGAACCCACCACTTACGGATCGTAACCCACCTCTTACGGTCCGTAAGAGGTGCATAGACAGTAGAATGGCAGCTGTCAATTCCCTACTGGTTTGTTGCCACCAATATATCGAAATTTTCTTAAAACTCATCTCCTTGTGACCCCTCAAATGACACTAATCCTTCTCCTAAAGCTCCTACTCACACTTGTCATGATTTTGGAGATTTTGGATTAGTATAAATAGGTGATCATGGTTCACATTCAACTCACACCTTTCAATTCACTCTTAATATGATACTTGGAGCTTCCTCTAGAGTTTAGAGTAGCCCCTTGAAGTTCTTAGGAGTCCTCATGTCTAGTAAGTCATTCTCTCTTGTTCCATTTCGTTAATTTTGCTAGTAATCAACTGAAAGTCAACAGTTTGACTTTATGTTTGACTTTCAGTTCTGACGGTCTAAGTTCAACCCGAACTTTCCTACGTGATCATAATAATGTTGGTATGATTCTCATGTGATCATACCATCCGACAATCAGTTTGATAGGTGAAATGATGAATCGAGCTTATATATATTAAAAGTCAAAACTAGTAAATGTGCATTTACGCTAATTGAACTTTAAGCTATCGAAACTCAACGTTTTGACATTATATCAGTAGTATGGATTAATATAACATATTTTGACATGCTCAACTCATCATACTCAGTTTAGACAGATATCCAATATCGAAAGTCAAGTACTATGACTTTTGCTTTACCTTTTGATTCCAACCCAATGGTCTACTTTGAACCCAATAAAGTCATATTTTGTGACCATAATATTGAATAACCCTCTTAGGTTATACCTTATGGTCACACCATTTAAAGGGTAAATCGACAATTCCGCTATTTATACTTTAAAAAATGTCCAAACGCCCTTTTAGCGTAGAAATGGTTTTAATACCAACGAGGCATGTAAATTGACCTGAACCTGATTATATAACATTTGGAAATATGTTTTGACTTAATGGACTTATCATAGACCCTTTCGATCGTCTGATGCCGCGTTTACGCAAACACTAGTTTATAATATATAAATTATATTAACTAGTCGAAATGGGTTTAAACCTTTCAAAATCAATTCAAATCAGAATGTTTGGTTAAATAACCCATATTTAATGATGCTTCGCACTTGGAAGGGCATAAACCACATTCTAATCCCTCAACGCGTAATCTAGCGAAACCGAATAATATTCTCAGTAGCGAGTCAATTAAAATAATTTACAAAAAGACTCGTGAACATTCTAACAGATATATACCTGTTTCATTCTGGACTATAGAGCATTCTAGATTGTCGTGCCTAGGATATACAACTGAAATACGGCTTTGCTTCAAAGAACTTATTAAAACAGAAAATTTGCTATGCAAAGGTAAATACTCTTAGCCTAGTTTTATTTGAAAACTTGGGATACGAAATTAGCCGCTTGGAACGAGCATTATATAAATGGGCAAATGCTTTCATAAATATAAGAATCCGGATTAATAAATATTGCTTGAATAACATTAAACACTAGGGGTAATAGTACCGTGTCCGGGCGTCCTGACTCATCAAATAGGAATGGCCATATAAAATACGCGCAGGGTAGTAGGCATACTCCTAGAAGACGTGTATTAAAGGTGGTATGTACCATCATCACATATCGGCATAGATTTTTGTTATCCAGCTGTATTGACAAGCATGTAAAACTGGTGACAAGAAATCTATCCCCAAAGAATACTAAATGATTAACCCACGGGTTATCATAATATGTATCAAAATGATTTATGAAAATGATTTTTAAACGAGTCGGTTAGTTGTATTCACTAGTGAAAACTGACGTATTTTCAAAAGATTAAACCGTAGGTAACGAGCCGTAAATATAGGCTGGAATAGCTCGGTCAAGGGAAAAGCTTACGAATTTGCGACTCCTGTGCTTTAAGGCCTATAATGTCCTTAAATTAACTTTTACTTCGGATCCTTCTTGTGGGTCATTGTATCGAACCTTATAAAATTTATTAAATAAATTTTGAACTTTTGTATTATTATTTTATCATCCCATCTTCCGTTGTTTATGGTGAAACTATTATCAATCGTCATGCATAAACCAACCAATCGGGCCACCAGAAATCGGGGTGCACATCGGGGAGTAATCGGTCTAGGCGAACAATAGTCAGGCCTCAGCAGCCTAACTTATAGCGAGTAACTTAGGGAGTACTCGAAGCCTAGGGGGACTTTTACAACCATGCTTAAGATGGATCGCTCGGTCATAGAAAAGAATGCATTCGAAGTGTGTGCCAAAATCAAGAAACGTCAAAACCTACCTTAGTTTTTGTTCTATAGCTTGAGTATGTTTGTTTTGTAAATTCAAGTAGCTTTTTATTTATTTTATTTTTGTATTTAATTATTGAAAAAGTATTTTAATTCTTTCCTTAAAATAATTTAAATATATTTTATTATTTAATAAAAACGAAATATAAAATAATGATATAAAAGTAATTATATATATATATATTAAAGAGTTAATTACCTGGATGGTTCCTGTGGTTTGTCATTTTTTTCATCTTTAGTCCCCAACTTATTAAAATAGCATGCATGTTCCTTGTGGTTTACTCACTTGTTATTAGGATAGTCCCTTGAGTGGATGGTAGTTAGTTTGCTCAGTTAAGTTGATGAAAATTACTAAGTTGCCCTTACTTCTAATAATATAATAAAAAATAGGGGAGTTGGCCTGTAAAAATCCCAACTAGACGTCATTGGCCATTGAAAGTCCCACCTTTCACCTTACCCCCCCGTTAACTTTTTTCCGAATTACAAACTGACGTATTAGGGATTTTGATCAGAACGAGGATACGAGTCTATTAATGTACAACTTGCCTCAAAACGGTGCTCCAAACGAATTGGTTTTGTTAGTTGGAAGTTTAAACTCCCGAATTAAAGCACCG
Source organism: Scalesia atractyloides (assembly GCA_947069175.1). Lineage (NCBI taxonomy): Eukaryota > Viridiplantae > Streptophyta > Magnoliopsida > Asterales > Asteraceae > Scalesia > Scalesia atractyloides. The sequence goes on from CAMTDV010000024.1 coordinate 74,290,027, forward strand.
TTTTCATAGTTTGGAGCACAATTTCAAGGTAAGTTTTACATCATTCGACTGGTATCCTCATTCTAATCAAAAGCCCTAAAACTTAGCTTGTAATTCGAAAAAAAAACTTAACTCTGTTAAGTTTTTTTTAACCGAGAACCGGTGGAGGAAAAATAAGTGAAAGGTGGGACTAGCAGGGGGAATATTTAAAGGTGGGACTGGCAATGACCAATGACGTCTAGTTGATATTATTACAAGCGAATCCCCCAAAAAATAAAACATATAAAATCTAATTATTAATTCATATTTCAAGTGGGCCCCACAACCTACCCCATCCTGTCACACCCCGATTCCCACATAGATCGCGATGGGCTCGGTGGGGAATATTGTGACGTAAGATTGATATCATCATAGGTAATATACAAAGAATAACACAGCGGAAGTCTTGGAGTAAATTACTATTACAAACCGATAATATTCAAAGTTAAAAATAATATGCAGATGGTTCGTAATAAAAGATCCACAGGCGGATCGTAAAAATGTACAAAAGGTGTTCAACAGACTTTAGGCACAACTAAGGGCTTGCAAGATCCCTTATGTCGATACCAAGCAGCTTCCGGCCTATTTACGTGTTGTACCTGTAGCTTAGTCTTTTGAAAATACGTCAGTTTACACGTAAATACAAATAACCGACACATTTTGAAAATCTTTTCAAATTGTTTTAAGTGCACATGGGCATTTTTATAAAAAACTTAGGACAATTCAAAATGAACTTGTATACAGTTTTACAGGTCTGTCAATACATATGGGGTCTGGTGCAAAAACCGAGTAACATGATTAACCGACACGCCACTTAAAACTCACAAGGAGTATATAAAATAATTTCGCATTAGCATCTACAGGTGTATGGCTACACCCCGTGCGTAGGTCGTGGCCATTAGTAACTTAAATGAGCCGAAGATATCTAGGACACAGTCGAGTTAACCCCCAATGTTTAAGTTATTAGACAATACAGATTAAAACGAGTTATGAGATTTAGTTAAATCACAATCCGACAACATGATCCCATACTCGACCAAGCGGTAATAATTTACCGTATCCCAAGCCGTATAGGGAAAATAGGTTAAAAGTATTTACCTAAGCTAGTTCTTCAAAGATTTATTAACTCAGCCGTTAATCAAAAAGATAAGTAAAGGTAGCAATATACTGGAAGGCTCTAGTCTGGAATGATGGTATTAATAACCAATTAGAATGCTAACGGGTCCTATTTAAGTCATAGACTCGGGACGACTAGTCTTAAATAATGAAAACGGTACAGTATGTTAGATTAAGCGATGACCGGAATAGAATGTAGTTTAAACCCGACAAGTACTAAGACTTGTATAATGTGGGTAAACTATTTACATTCTGGAAATTGATATAAAAATGATGAGTTAAACCCGTTTGGGTTAAATTAGGTAAACTAGTCACGTAGGCTTAACCGTACGCATATAAGCGATATCGGGTAACCGGATGAGTCATATACAAGTTCCATATGCCTTTACACTTCAAACATGTTATGATATCAGTAGCATATCAACATGTATGCCCGTTAGAGTTTTAAAATCAAGTTAATCTTCATAAGGACGTTCTAGTCATTTTACGACTTATAAAAGGAGCTTGCAAGTAAACTGATGTCATGGTCATATATACTCTGGAAAAATGGTTAATTTGTGATGTTATATTAGTAGGATATCAAATATATGTGTGGTTTATAGTATAGAACTGAACTATGCCACGTAGGGGCATTTTGGTCATTTCACACATAGTTTTGATAGATTATTTGGGATTCTGAATTTAGAACAAATACTTACTGTAAAAATATTAAAAATAAGTTTTATAATCAGTAGGTAACAAGTCTTGATGGTTGGTTAGGGTTTTAAACCATACTTCGCGCCTAAAAGGCGACAAAGTCGTTAAATGACGATTTAAGTGATGTTGAAAACCGATGCTATGATCAGATTTGTATGATAAAGATATGTTATTTAATATCACATATCAGTAGGTAAAAAGGTTTTATATAAAATCTATGATTAAAACCCATTTAGGTGCCGTAAGGGCATTATCGTCATCTAAGGACTTAATACAAGAACTTGCATGTAAACTCAGTTTATATTCTGACTTGACATCCCAAATAATCCTACTTAATGTATTACATCATTAGGTAAAGAGATTAATTGAAGATATTATGTTTAAAACCATTTTAGACGCCAAAAGGGCGATTTGGTCACTTTAAAACATAATTTACGCCATTTAAGCAAAAACTCAGTTTATGACTAGAACGTTAACACTAAAATATGTTCAACAAGTTAACCTATCAGTATATAACTCATTTGCATGCTCATTTATATTTAAAAACCTCTTTTTAAACAAAGGGCATGATAGTCAAAGTATGGCAACATAACGGAACTTGTGCATAAACTCGGATTATGATTATGATCTTGTAGTTTGACCTTAGATGATTATACTACATTAATATAGGATCATAATGCAACTTTGAATCAGTAACTAATGTTGCTAATTCGGGTCAGAACTGAAAGTCAAGGCAGAAGTCAAACTTTGCGGCTTTCGGTTGCGAACCGACCTTAAACCTGTAATTGACGAGCCGAACATGTTTTGTAGGTCCCGTTAGTCCTATGGATCTTCACAGAATTGCTTAACTAATCTAGAGTGCGAATCCTCTAGACCAGATTGTAACAGAAAACGTGTAGGAACAGAAATCACCAACAAACCCGATCTTTATTGATTATCTATCAGACAATTACAATCAACCAAAGATCCTAGCACTCACAAATTCGTCCACCACTGTTTTACGAATTCTCTCTCTCTCTCTAAACTCTATGTAAACTGAGTTCAAGTGCTTAACCCTAACCCTAATGCATAACATTGTTTATATAACAGAAGACATACATTCTGGGCTGGTTTCACACAAACCTGCGAATTGGATAGGCCCAATTCGCACACCATTCCCCCAATATGGGTTTGGTTTGGCCCAATCACTAATAACTCACTATTACAAAGCTAAACCCGCTAACCGTTTATCATTTCACCAATTACAAGATATCCAAAGACCCGAATCTAAAAGATGTTGTCACATACATGCACCAACAGACTCCCCCTTGACAATAGCTTCATAAAACAACTTTTGTGTTCAGTCATCTTGCATTCTTCATGTAATCATTCATCGTCATTGGTCATTGGTCTTTGGATAGCTTCAGCTTCAATAGCTTCTGTCAGCAACAGACTCCCCCTTATCCAATCACCAAATCTTCAAAATTGTTAGCAATTAAGTAAACTCCAGTTCAGCATTTGAAAAGCAATCTTCAAACTCTTCAAACTTTGTCAGCAATGTAGACAGGAGGATTTTACCATGCATCTAATCAGACTCCTCTTCACTTTAAAATTCACTTAGCTTCACAAGAACAAATTCCAACTATCTGTATACAAAACAAAAACATCTGGAGAAACCAGAATAATTTTTCAACACAAGTTAACTAATTATTATTAATCAAGAGATGCAACAGATTGAGCAATTTCCCATTCAACTCAAATACTCAAAAATTTTCAACACCACTAGAACCTGCAAGGTTAAAAATTTTGAACTCATCTTCTAACACTGTCTCCCCCTTTCAGTAACAATTCCTCTAAGAACAACCATTTCCGTACGTTAAGAATTTTAAAGAAAAAGAAAATCTTTTTGGATTTTTAAAATTTTCTGAAAGCAAAGAAATAACAAGAAAATAAACACTCTGTTTTTGTGAGAATCACTGGTTAAGAAGATCTATCAGCCAAAACAAACTATTTCACACTTTCAGTTAGTCTTTCTTTTAATTTTTATGAAAAGCAGTTCAAGACAATTACCAATATTGTTTATCCACTTAAACAAAACACATGAACATTTCAAGTACCTTTACCCAGTGATATGTTAAGGTTATTTTATACTGACATACTAGTGTGTCCCACTTCAGGACATATCCCCACGATCAAGGTATGCACAAAGATTCATCGTAGTAGGTGAGTATACTGAAATTCATCCTTTGATTTATAACGTTAAATAATTGGTGATCAGGTCAGTACTTACGTACATCAAAGAGACCAATATCCAACGAGGGTTAAGACAAATACCACAGATTTTGGTACGATTACGCATTTTGCACATTTGAATGACTCTCTAGGAGAGCTTCTTCAATTTCTGGGATTTGGCATTTTTAGCTCTTTTAAGATATCCTGGTTGTGCCTAGGTCAACATATATCTGGATACAGCAGAAGGGCAACCCTGATACCCCGGATGAAATAACAGTATAAAGACCCAAAACTTCAGGTTTTGGCAATCTATCAACGCAAGATTTAAGGTTATAAAACCATACGCCACTGATATGTTACCCACTCATATTCAGTTCTTTATGTTTATATCACCATGATAAAGTTGATTATTTCATGTTTCTTGCCTACTGGTACATCATATGATGAAGCTGCTTTCACACTTAAGCAATTTAATTTCAATTTCAGTGTGATAGTCTAACTTGCTGATGTACTATCATCTTTTCTTTTTCAACACAATGATAACTCATTTTTGATTTTTCTATTTCTTTATGATTTTTTATTTTTTATGTTTTTTATTTTTAAGAAAGCAGTAAACTATTTACAAAATTCTTATGAAAAACTGGCTATTCCGGACTCCTCATCCCATTGAGTTCGACTAGATGTTCAAGTCGAGCCATGTCAAAAGCTTTTGCGTAAAGATCTGCAGGTTATCTGGTGTGTCGACTCTATGCAATTGAATCATTCGTTTTTCACAATCCCGTATAAAATGATGACGAATGTCAATATGTTTCGTGTGACTGTGTTTTACGGGATTATTTGTTATGGAAATCGTGGCATTATAGTCTATCATAATAGGGGTGCAAGTTAAATTCAAACCGTAATCACGCATTTGTTGTTGGATCCACAGAACCCGAGAGCAACAGCTACCCGCCGCAATGTATTCAGCTTCACACGAAGACGTAGATACACAGGCTTGTTTCTTGCACTGCCATGACACAAGTCTTCCCCCTAAGAACTGACAACCACCTGTGATAGATTTTCTGGTTGATTTGCATCCTCCGAAATCTGAATCAGTGTATGCAATAAACTTCAAGTCACTATCAGCAGGATACAATAACCCCAACTTAGGTTTTCCCTTCAAGTAACGAAGAATTCGCTTCACCGCCTTCATAAGCGACTCCTTTGGATTTGCTTGATATCTGGCACACAGGCATACAACAAACATAATGTCTGGTCTTGAAGCAGTAAGATACATCAACGATCCAATCATGGCCCTATATTGAGTAGTATCAACATCATCCACGCTCTCAGCATCTAGACCGATGTTGTGATTTTCACAGATGGGTGTATTAAAAGTAGTGCAATCCTCCATCTTGAAACGAGTCAAAATGTCATACACATACTTCGTCTGATGAATAAAGATCCCATCCTTCTTTTGTTCAACTTGCAACCCAAGAAGAATGACAACTCACCCATTGCACTCATCTCGAACGTACCCTTCATCACCTCTTCAAACTCATGACACATGCTCTCATCTGATGAACCAAAAATGATGTCATCGACGTATACTTGTACCAACAGAAAATCTTCCTTCTTCCTCTTAGTGGAAAGTGTACTGTCAATTTGACCTCTTTCAAAACCATTCTTTAACAAATGAGCTGATAGTGTCTCATACCATGCCATGGGTGCATGATGCAATCTATACAATGCCTTATTCAACTTGTACACTTAATCTGGATAACCTGGATCAATAAACCAATCTGGTTGTGAGACATACACCACTTCTTGGACTTTCTTGTAAAGAAACGCACTCTTCACGTCTAGTTGGTAAACTTTAAAGCCATTAAATGATGCGAAGGCTAGGAACAAACGAATTGCTTCCAACCTTGCCACCGGTGCAAACACTTTAGTGTAATCAATCCCTTCTTGTTGATTGAACCCTTTCACCACTAACGAGCCTTGTTCCTTGTCACGATCCATCGGCCATCTTTCTTACACTTGAACACCCACTTGGTGCCAATTTCTTTCTCTCCTTCTTGTAAATCAACTAATTCCCAAACTTTCAACTTCTCAAACTCAACAAGTTCCTCCTGCATAGCTTTTACCCATGAATTATCCTTCAGAGCCATATGAATATTCTTCGGCTCCTCTTGAGAAATAAAACAGCTATACAAGCACTCGTTGATAATACCAGTCTTCTCAATCGTAGCATATATACATGAACCTACAACAATACTCCTCCTTGTCTGAACAACAGCATTCGGATCTCTGTTTGCTCGTGTATTCGCAATGGCATCAACTTCCAAGTTAGTCTCTAGATTTGATCCAATCCCCCCTGAATATCCTGATTAGCAAACGGATTAGTAAAGTCCTCCCCCTCAAGAGGTTCATACTCACTATCACTCGAATCCACTACTTCTGCATTTGCATTTGAGGAAGGTCCTGACAGATCTGCACTTGGAACACTTGAACTCGGACTGAAAGAACTCTTATCTCCATCCATAGTCAAGCTGTGAATTACTTCTAAATCACATGCATCAGAAAACTCAGGAATTTTAAAAGACTCAAAGCAAAGGTCATAATCATATAGGATAGCTGGACCTAGGCTGGATTGCTTGGGCGAATATGTGATAATTTCAATGCTAAAACCGTTTCAATTTTACCATTTGTTTTATTAAAAACTCTCTTGTTTGGTGCACCGTCGACATAACCTAGGAAAAATCCTTCGTCAGCGACTTCACCAAATTTTGGTTGGTTTTTATTTCTAATTATCGTGCATGGAAGCCCAAACGGTTCGAACCCTACTAAATTTGGTTTACGGTTTCTCAAAAGTTCATAACACATTTTGTTTTGTCGTTTAACCGTCAAAACCCTATTTAGAACATAGCAAGCTGTATCCACAACCTCTGCCCAAAAAATGACAGGAAGCTTAGAATCAGAAAGCATGGCCTAGCAGCTTCAATTAACGTCCTGTTTTTCTGTTCTGCCACTCCATTGTGGTGTGTATGGAGCACTTAATTGATGCTCCATCCCCTTGCGAAGACAGTACATATCCAGCAACCGATTCTTGAACTCCATGCCATTGTCGCTTCTAAGGCACTTGATTCTTGTCTCAAGTAGAATCTCCAACTTTGTTAAAAGATTGATCAACATTTCTGCTATCTCATCCTTTGTCACTAGAAAGAAAAACCAAGAAAAACGAGAAAAGTCATCAGTAATAACTAAGAAATAATATTTTCCTCCAATACTCCTTACATTCACTAGAGCGAACAAATCTATGTGAAATAATTCGAGTGGAGAAGCAATGGAATTCACGGTTTTAGACTTGTGAGGTTTTCTCTGTTGCTTTCCCTTTTTACAAGGAAGACACTTAGCATCAAACTTCTGCATAGGCACACCTTCCACTAAACCATTTTTAATTATATAATTCATTTTTCGATAGTGGATATGTGCCATGCGTCTATGCCATAACATGGACTCCGCCTCAGATGCTTTCAACAACAAGCATGTAGTCACCACTGAAGAATCATGTACACTTATGTCCATGGCATAGGTATCATTCTTCCGTGGTGCTCTTATAACTACTCAATCATCAGGAATGATCAAACCCGGTTTTAACACCAATACCCCAGGACTTGGTAAAGTGAACAGAGTAACCCTTGTCACAGACTTGAGACATGCTCATCAAATTGTGTTTGAGCTCCTCGACATAGTTAAGTTTGTCCAATGTTATCTTCCCGTTGCTAACTTTCCCTTGACCTATGATTTTTCCACCTTTTCTCTTGCAAATTTCAAGTAACCTCCATTTATTTCTTCAAAATCTTTCAGCAACCTCTTATCCCCCGTCATGTGCCTAGAGCAGCCACTGTCAACATACCACAAGTTGATCAACCTCCTTAGCAACTCCTACACAAACCAAAACAAATTTAGTTAGATAGGGGGACCCAAGCCTTGATGGTCTTGGGTCTTCCAAATTCATCAACTACCGAAATATCCATCAAATATCCATCACTCCTAGCTGGAGTCTTGGATCTCAGACCTGTTGATGGAAATGGTTTTTGATTTCCACTAGGTCTCTAGTCATGAGGGTTCATATACATGTTTGGACTTTGTGACCTTTGGAAATTTTGATTTTGGAAACCTCTGTTCTGATTCGCAAATCCTTAGTTCTGATGAACTCTCGATTGATTTCCTAAATTTGATTGTAATAATTTCGAGAGTCATTATTGTAAAAATTTAGACTACCACCAGTGTGATATCGATTTGTTGTGGACTTTGACCTATGAAATTATTTGACTGACCATTAAAGTTATTCATTTTAGGTGAACTACTCCTAGGTCTGTCGAATCTGCCAGGTGTAGACTCAGGCTAAAACCTTGGTTGATTTCTTTGAAAACGAGGAAATTTTTTATTTCCTGTTTTAGCCCTGTCTTCAACAACAGATTTCTTTGGTGAGGTTGATGTCTTCAACTCACAATCACCCTTCTTTTCTGGTGATTTTTCTTTCTTCTTTTCTTTCAAAGGTGCTTCACCCTTCTTGTAAGGACAACAACTTACGACATGTCCCTTTGTGTGACAATTAAAGCACGATCTTTTTGCAAAAGATGTCTTTGGTGAAGCCTTTGAAGTTGATGGTGCTGATGACTTGGGAGACGTTTTTGAAGGACCATTACTTTTGATTTGCCTTTTTCATTTTATATTTAACACTTTTCATTTGACTCTGTTTCAATGATAATTTTCTCATTTTTCATGTCACCCCCTTTCACAAAATCAACCTTTTTAACAAAATGTTGTTTTTTAGATTGGGAAAATGCATTTTTAGTTTTGAAAACAATGTCTTTCTTGGTCTCCTTCTTGACATCAACCACTTCATACTCAGAAACATCATTATCAGATACGGAACTATCAGGTACTTCGACAGTCATCGGCTCATCCACAGCTGCACCATACACAAAATATGTTAAATCATCTTCATGTGGTAAAAATGAATAGTCCTGATGAACAGGTGGAGGAACTTCATTAAATCCCACCGTTGTTCGATCAGTACTCTTTTTTAAGTTTCCCATCATGTGATTCGTTACAAAAGATGTGTTTCTAAACTGGTCTATTTTTCTTTGAAGCTCAACACTATTAACTTGTGCCTTAGATAATTCTTGGCACTTGTCAGATAGTTCTTTTGTTTTATCTCTCATAGTCTCATGTGCCAAATCTATCACTTGAAGCTCTTTATTTAATTTTTCAGTTAATGTTTTAACTTCAGCTTCACATGATTTTATTTTCTTTAGGTATTGAGACTCTTTTCTTTTTATGAAAAAGTTTGATTCTTTTAGACCATTTAGTTCATTTACCAGACTTTGGTTGTGTGTGGACAACCTGTCAACTGTACCTCTTAGTTCACTGCAACTCATGCAGACAAAACTTACTGGGTTTAAACTTACATCACCAGTAGCTTTACTCAAATCGGCCATAAATGCAGCAAAGTTGGCTTTGGCCTTCTCTTCTTCATCAGATTGCACCTGTAAATTATAAGTCTTTGCCTCTGCAGCTGGTTTTTCTTTAGGCTTGACCTGTTCAGCAACATTCAGTTTCTTCACTTGCAACCTGTTTTGTTACACTCTTCTCTTCAGAACTCTTCTCACTAACAACATCACTAGCTTCCCCCTCATCTAGTTGACCTTTTTCGATCACTGTAACAATCTCTGCCATTAGAGCTTGTGTCATGGTTCCATCTCAAGGTGAAGACTCCAATCATATGAACCATCAGGAGAAGTAATGGAAGCAAGTGCACGTGAAGCACCATTAGATGAACTTTGATTAGATGAATTATGAAAAGTAGAAGATTGTTGTGATTCTCCTGTTTGTCTTTGGCATTCTCTAGCGAAATGCCCAAGATTTTAACATTTAAAGCATCGAACCTTGGATTTATCGAATCCAACCCTTTTGCCAATAAGCTTCCTCCTAGTTCTGTTCATGAACCGTTTAGCCCTGAGAGTTATTATGGCCTTCTTTCACTGAAGATCCATCTCAGCCAATTCGTCTGGATCAATCTGCTCATAATCTTCATCCAGTATTGCTGGATCTGTTATCTAGCCCTGTATATAATTCTGATATGAAGCAAGAAACGAGGCAAGGAGTGCAAGTTGATTTTCAGCTGATTTCACACTCATGGGCATAGAGTTGGGACATCTGTTGTTATTCGATCCAGTGTACTATTCATGTTGTCTCTTACTTGCTGTTGTACCTCCCGATGAGGCAATAAAGCATAACTCACCATTATCATCAATGACATTTTCACATTCACTTGAGAGGAATGCAGTAGCTGAGTCATAGAAGCATTGTGAGATGACGAAGATGGAACGCCTTTGTAAACTCCCGAATCTTGAACCTAATCATAACCTGTTTCCTTCCACTTCATGTTGAGCTCGTAGCTCTCAACTTCCCAACAACCACTTCTAAATCTTTTGTAGCATAGTCTGCTTCACTCTTTATCATGAGAGTGTAAATATCCCATTTCGCAGGTAGCGCATCCATCAACTTGTCATTAATCTCAGTATCTGTGTATCCCTCTATGTCGTAGTTGTCTAACTCTGTCATCAGATGATAGAACCTCGTGATGATTCTTCAAGAGACTTATTTCTCATGCACTTAAACACAACAAATTGTTTCTTCAGTAGATCAATCTTGTTCTTTTTCACATCAGCATTTCCCTGATAACGCTTCTCTAATACATCCCACATCTCTTTTGAACTAGTGTATTCTTAAAAGTGTGTTTAATCTCCTCAGGTAGAGACATTTTGATAGCAGCAAGAGCACGTTTTTCAGCTTCATACATCTTCTTGTCTGCTTCCTCCATATTGACATAGGTTGTGACACGTTGTCTGCCTTCGAACTCATGAGTTGGGTTTATGTACCCATCTTCAATACAAATCCACATTCGCGTGTCTTGATACTCAACAAACGAATGAAACCTGTCTTTCCCTATAAGGTAATTTTCTACCTTCATCATCTTTAGAGGTTTGTTCGCCGTGCCAACTTCATCTCCATCCTCAACAACTTGTTCAAATTCGACATTTTTAACGAACCGGCTCGCTTAAACGTTTAAAAACTCTCCGAAAACTGTTTATACCAAATTATACCGTTAGACTCGTCTCGAGATTACGAAGCCAACTGTTTTTTTGTCCTAAAAATATTTCGGATCAAACTGCGCAACCCGTTTTCGAAAATTCCTTACGGAAAGTCTTCTAATCACGAAAACGTTAATTACACTATACGCAACTTGAAAGTTACTCACCCACCTTTTAAATTACACCAGATTAATTATACTAGCAAGTCAAAATCCTGGGGTTAATTACGCAGTTGAGTCCAAGTCAAGTTCGCTGAGTCCGATTTAAATTCGCTGGGTTCTGATTAATTTTGCTGAGATTAATTTTGCTGAGGTTAATTTCGTTGGGTTGGGTTCCGATTAAATACGCCGGCTGATCATTTCAGTATTACGACGACTAGTAAAGTCGCCGATCACCGTAATAATGTCGCGGAGGACTATTATCACAGTTACCAAAGTCGCCTTTGGATTTAAAAACGCTACCCAGTCAATTTCGCCAGTCCAATTAATTACACCAGTTAGTCAAATACGCAGGTCCTGACTGCATAAATGACAAAAACGCTGAAACTTTTACAACAATCCAGTTTACCAGCAACTCCGACTTTTATGGATTTGATCAAATCTTTTCAGAATTTGAAAAGATCTTATCTCTTCTCCAAACAGAATCTTGCAAAATCAAACAACCAAAATCAGCAAATTTTAAGAAAAATCTGAAGAACACAATGAAGAACACGAAGAACAAATCTTCGAATCTTCATGTTTTTCCAGCCAAGATTCTTCCAAAATTCTGTAAAAACAAACGAAGACAAAAAAACAGAAACAGTATTAGAAACGCAGACACTCCAAAACAACTTCTAAAATCGCAGAAGCCTCCAAAAACCTTACTTTTTGCAGCAAAGAATTCCGAACCAAGCCAATCAAGAGCCTAATTCTCTGATACCAATTGTAGGTCCCCATAGTCCTATGGATCTTCACAGAATTGCTTAACTAATCTAGAGTGCGGAATCCTTTAGACCAGATTGTAACAGAAAAAGTGTAGGAACAGAAATCACCAACAAACCCGATCTTTATTGATTATCTATCAGACAATTACAATCAACCAAAGATCCTAGCACTCACAAATTCGTCCACCACTATTGTACAAATTCTCTCTCTCTAAACTCTCTATAAACTAATTTCAAGTGCTTAACCCTAACCCTAATGCATAACATTGTTTATATAACGCAAGACATACATTCTGGGCTGGTTTCACACAAACCTATGAATTGGACATGCCCAATTCGCACACCATTCCTCTAATATGGGTTTGGTTTGGCCCAATCACTAGTAACTCACTATTACAAAGCTAAACCCGTTAACCGTTTATGGTTTCACCAATTACAAGATATCCAAAGACCTAAATCTAAAAGCTGTTGTCACAAACATGCACCAACATGTTTACACATGTTCTAATAGTTGTTACCAAGTTATTAAAGTGATAAAACATATTTTATAACACCTACATTATCAGATATGAATTATTTTAAAAACTGACCCGTTTGACTTTTTAAATTAATAACTTTGACCCGTCAATTGACCAAACAAACATGATTCTCGGGAGGTCCCCTCTTGAGGGATTATCACCTACCTTATTATGATTACGTAGCCATGTTCGTACCGAAAAATGGCGGGACCATAATGGTCTTAACCGAAAGTCAAAGTGTTTTTACGTAAACACTTGACTTTTGGCTTTAAAAGCCTATAAAATGAAAAAGAGAAGGTTGGAACACTTACAAGTGATCCAAGGAAAGTTTAAAACTCAATAGGAGGCCTCTTAATCAGAAGCAAGCTCCAGAACAAGAGTAGAGAGGGGAAAAGATGATGGGCAAGGCAATGGAGGTGCATAAGGCCTCTATTTATAGTTGAGGAGCTTGGAATATGATCATGACAGGTGTTAGAGGTGTTGTCGGATGTTTCCAGGTGTCTAGAGTCGTGGCAAAGACTGCAAGGGTGTGGCATTTGCGAGCAAGGTGGTACAAGGACAGAGTTCCTTGGTTCCCAAACAAAACTACCACTGGCAGTCCCTTACGGACCGTATGGCTTTCAGCTTACGGTCCCCGAAAGCAGTTCCTGGCGTCCCTGGTTTTGAATTGGTTATGGACCGTGTGAAATAATCCTTGCGGTTCGTAACCGCCTCTCAGAATAAACATTCATTTTGCCTTACGACCCGTAATCATATCTGGTTACGGTCCGTAAGAGCCACTCAGAGGCCAAATTATTTGCATGTTGACATGTTTAGTCCCTCAATTATTCAATTGTCATTCAGAGGTTATTAGAATAACATAACAACGAAATTAGTCCCTCTCGTCCAACATGTGGCATACGAGGATCGGCGGGACATGTGATGGGATTTAAATTGGACACGAAAATTCGAGGTATTACATCCTCACCCCTTTAAAAGAAATCTCGACCTCGAGATTTTATTTAAAAAGATGGGTGTACTTTTTTCGCATAGTGGACTCGACCTCCCCTTTAAAAGAAATCTTGACCCCGAGATCTTATTCGTGGTCTCTAGGACAATCTCTAGTCCAGATAGTTGGGCTTCCCCAACTTCAGCCCAATAAATGGGCGTTTGACACTTTCTCCCATACAAGGCCTCACAAGGAGTAGCCTTGATGCTTGTATGATAACTGTTATTGTAGGAGAATTCAATTAGGGGTAGGTGG